>CM053032.1:137613129-138263129 GCA_028564925.1 Lithobates sylvaticus
GGATTTAAAGGGTTTGTAAACCCTTGTTTAAAAAACAAAAAAAACAAACATGGCATACTTACCTTCACTGTGCAGTTCGTTTTGCACAGAGTGGCCCGATCATCCTCTTCTGGGGTCCCCCGGCGGCCCTGGTAGCTCCTCCCCGCAACAGGTGTCCATGTTGGAGAGGCACTATCCTTGGTGGACACCCATGCGGGGACGCTCCCGAGTCCTGCTTCTGCGTGTATTCACACAGAAAGTGGGACTCGGCCCCTGCCCCTGCCCCCCGGCGCCCGTGTCATTGGATTTGATTGACAGTAGCAAGATCCAATGGCTGCGCTGCTATCAATCTGTCCAATCAAGAGCCAAGATAACGGGCAAAGAGGAAGAGCGCATCTCTGCTGAGGGAATGAGGTGAGAAAAATGGGGGGGGGGGGCCCAATGTTTATGCCCCTGTCTAACAGGGGCATTTAATTACAATTCTTGATATAATATTTCAATGCAGGGCCTGTTCCTGCGCCCAACAAGAGTATCTGTAAGGGGTTACAGTGTTGTAGCATCACCACCACCACCCAAGGCCCAATTTTTCTGCCCCTGTTTAACAGGGGCATGTAATTACAATTTTTGATTTAATATTTCACAGCAAGGCCCATTCCTGCGCCCAACAAGAGTAACTGTGAGGGCTTACAGTGTTCTGGTACCACCAACACCTATGGCACAATTTTCTGCAGAGTATATAAGGCAGGCCATATAGTATATATACTGCTGTTCAGATTATATAGTGCCTGGGGGCCTGGGGTACCCCCACACCATTTAAAAAAAAATTGGGTGTGGGGTTCCTCTTAATCTTCATACCAGACCTGAAGGGCCATCAACTCAATTTTAATTTTTTTGGTATTTTTGGTATTTTTATCTATATTGCCAGGATCCAACAATACATTACAGCCGCAAGCAGTTTTAAATGAAATTGTTTCCTTTAGAAATGTCATTTTGCTGTGGCACTGTTATAAACATGGGAAAAATGCGCTACTTTACAGACATACTATGGACACCCCACAGGCATGATATTTAAAGGAATATTTCATTTGTATTGTTTTACTTTATCATTATTAAAAACACTGCTCCCAAAAAAAAACGGCCATTTTTATAACTTTTTTTGCATTGATACATGTCCTCTGGGGCAAAATCCAGGTCCCCAAACACATTTTATGACAATAACGTGCATATAAGCCTTTAAAATGAGCCTTTAAAATTAGCACTTTTGATTTTTCATGTTTGCGTCCCATAGACTTTAACGGTGTTCGCACAAACTTTTTGCCTGTTCGCATGTTCTGCTGTGAACCATACCGGTCGGTGCTCGGCTCATCCCTATAGGTAACAATACATTTACACAGTAACAAGAAAGTGTAAGAAAAGTGTATTTCTTTATAATGTAAATATGGGATTTACTATTATTTTTATTTTACTGTTACTATATATTAATTTTAAATTGATCAAAATTATTGCCAAATACAACGAGCCAATATAATATATACATTTTATTATACAATATTTAAATATTTTTATGTTGTTTCATTAGTGCTAATTTTTTAACTCAATATTGTTAAACTGAACATTTTAAAATAAGATTTTGAATAGTATTTGAAGATTTGACCATTTGTCGTGAAAGCACTCAAGCAGGTAATGACTCAAAATGCCTTGGGTCACTTGTAAAAATGCTGCTTAGCATAATTCTATGTAATTAACACTAGTGTACCTGCAAGACTGCAGTGACTGTGATGAATTGCTGAAGCATATTTCTCAAGTTGTTTTTTGAGTAAGCAAGATAACATCGCTGATGGCTCAAAATGATGTGTGTTATTATTAGCACTAGAGGTTTGTAGAGTAGAGGCATGAATGACATTTCTCACACATCGTGAGAAAAGGATTTTTTCTATATAACCATCTTGAAAAAAAGAAAATGTTTTCTGGTAGAGAACCCTATGACATGACAAGACATGACAATTCAGAAATATGTGTGCTAGAATTGACAATTATTTAGGGCTCCAATTTTTAGTTTTCTGAGACCACAATAAATGTTACAGTTTTTTTAAAAAATAGCATGAACCAGGAATCCCATTTTGACTGGATACACATTTATTGCATTTACCTTTTTTGAGCTATAATACAATTTTCTATTTACATACATTTTTTTTTTTAATCAATATTTTTTATTGAAATTTTAACAATACATAAAATGTAAAAGAAGAAAAAACAAAAAACAAAAGGGATAAGAGAAGTTCAAACAGAATGTGTTCGATATACACAGTAAGGTTTCACACAATGGATTTACATACATTTTAAAGTGTCACTAAACCCACATTATAAAAAACTATTGATAAATGGTGTATTACATGCTATTCATACTCACTCATTCACTATGAGGTTTGTTTCGTGTATTTTGCAGAAAACCTGGTTGATCCTGCTGCTCTCTGTCTCCACCTTTGGTTCATGTCTCCAATTCAGCTAGGGATTTTGCAACTGTAGTGGCAACTATGCACATGCTAAGTTTTCAGTGAGTTTCTATGCTGAGCATTTCTTCCCTATCACATCTTAGCAGCCCATGTTACTATAGAGTCACACATGTAGGCGTATACACAGTGGTAAATGACAGACCACTCCCTCCCTCCTCCTCCATGCCAACTAACCAGCTAAACACAATGGGGTAGGATATTGCATGTAGATTGATGGAGGCTTCTTCTCCCTCGTATTCTAAGACACAGGCTGGAGGGGTGTGACACAGCCTGTGACTGGCAGAAATCCACTCGCACCATGTTATTTCCACAAAATAATAAAGATTTGATTTCAAATATATATTTGTATGCCAATATAAAACCGTTTATTGATATTACAGGCAGTCCCCGGGTTACAAACAAGAAGGTTCTGTAGGTTGTAAAGCCACTTGTAATGTTACTACAATCTGCTCTGTTAGGTAACAATATGTGTCCCACTGTATACTGAAAGCAGAAGGAGGGGAGGATTGGGGAGTGGACGGCTGACAGGCAGGGAGGGGAAGGGGGAGAGGACACAGGAGAGCAGAGAGCAGAGCTGCGGATGATGAAGGCACGTAAACTAACCATGGTGTCAGGGCTCAGCAGCCATGATAAACCGTGGTCAGTTTACAGGGGGAGGGCAGAACCAGGCAGGATCAGTCAGGTATTTCAGGTGATACAGGGGGCCAAATTACACAGCACAAACACTGTGCTGTTATACATGCTTTAACAACTTCAGCTCTGGAAGGAGTTGCTCCCTTAATGACCAGGCCAGTTTAACTGACAATTGTGCGGTCGTGCGATGCTGTACCCAAACAAAATTGATGTTCTTTTTTTCCCATTTGGTATTTGATTTTAAACTTTTTGCTATAATGCATATCCAAAAATAAATAAATAAATAACACACTTATTTTCATCAGTTTAGACCAATATATATTCTTCTACATATTTCTGGTAAAAAAAAAAAAGCAATAGGCGTATATTGATTGGTTTGCGCAAAAGTTATAGCGTCTACAAACTATGGGATATATTTAGGGACTTTTATAATTTTTTTTATTGTTTTTACTAGTATTGGCGGTGATCTGCGATTTTTAGCAGGACTGCGACATTGCGGTGGACAAATCTGACCCCAAATTACACTTTTTGGGGAATAGTGACATTATTACCGGGAATAGTAGATCTCTGTCATGTCCCCTGTCCGCTTGTTTACATAGGCAGATCCCCAATCTTCCTCTATACTAGGCAATCGCAGGTCGCCGGCGGACATTGAGATCGCCCAACCCACGGGCATGCTCGTGCAGTGGGCATGCTCATGCAGTGGGCGTGAATGCGTGCAGCTGGCGGCGCATGCCTGCTGGAGCTGCCATACAGCTATGACGATTCACGCAGGAGAGCTGGTCGGCAAGTGGTTAAAGCATGGGTGCTCAACCTGTGACCCTCCAGCTGTGGTGAAACTACAAGGCCCATGAAACATTGCATGGCTGACAGTTGACTCCCAAGGGCAGAGGCATGATGGGACTTGTAGTTCCACAAAATCTGGAGATCTACAGGTTGAGCACCAATGTTTTAAAGAATAGGATAATTTTTTTTTTTTTTTTTGGGGTAACAAATACTTTAGGTTGAATTTCTATGTAAGTTGAAACATGTTTTTAAGGGTAACTCCAGCCAAATTATTTTTAACATTTGTATTGCTGTCTGTGCCCCTGTTCAGATGATTTCACCTTACTTTCTGTCCCTGTGAAAATTGAATTCTAAAAATGTTGGGTTGTTGTGGAAACAAGAATTGGTGATAAAGCTTCAGTGGAGACACCTTTTTCCCATCATAACTCTTATGGCCCTGTCATGAAGATCCTGCCAGAAATCTAAACCCGGGCCGTCCCGGCCCTCAGATTCCATTGCGCATGCGCATGCGCGCCCGGGCGTGGGCACGTGCACAACCGCGCACAGGGAGACGGGCGCGCGCCCTAGTTAGCACCAGCCGGCCTATTTAAGCCTGACTTGTGCAGACGGTCTTTGCTGTCTGCTCTACAGCGTTGTGGTGTAGTAAAAGAAACCTGATCCTGTTATACCTGTTCCTTTGACCCGGCTTGCCATAGACTATCCAGCTTTCTGCCTGTACCCGACCCCGGCTTCCTGTGACCATCCTCCTGCCTGATCCATTGTACCTTGCTCCAAGTTCAGATTCATTACCTGGCTTCTTTGATGAACTCTGGTTCCTTGCTAAGTCTCTGTCCAGTCTGCAGTCTGACCCCCTGTAACGAGCCTGATCACCTGTTGGTTTCCAGTCCATTCAGTGGTTCCGTTTCCTGTGTCCAGTTCCTGTCAGCTCTGCTATCCAAGCTTACCTGTGAACCTGTTTGCCAAGCCGTTGTCCAGTTCCTGTCAGCTCTGCTATCCAAGCTTACCTGTGAACCTGTTTGCCAAGCCGTTGTCCAGTTCCTGTCAGCTCTGCTATCCAAGCTTACCTGTGAACCTGTTTGCCAAGCCGTTGTCCAGTTCCTGTCAGCTCTGCTATCCAAGCTTACCTGTGAACCTGTTTGCCAAGCCGTTGTCCAGTTCCTGTCAGCTCTGCTATCCAAGCTTACCTGTGAACCTGTTTGCCAAGCCGTTGTCCAGTTCCTGTCAGCTCTGCTATCCAGTTTACCTGTGAGCCTGCTTTCCAGAGATCCTGCCAGCTCTGCTATCCAGTTTACCTGTGAGCCTGCTTTCCAGAGATCCTGCCAGCTCTGCTATCCAGTTTACCTGTGAGCCTGCTTTCCAGAGATCCTGCCAGCTCTGCTATCCAGTTTACCTGTGAGCCTGCTTTCCAGAGATCCTGCCAGCTCTGCTATCCAGTTTACCTGTGAGCCTGCTTTCCAGAGATCCTGCCAGCTCTGCTATCCAGTTTACCTGTGAGCCTGCTTTCCAGAGATCCTGCCAGCTCTGCTATCCAGTTTACCTGTGAGCCTGCTTTCCAGAGATCCTGCCAGCTCTGCTATCCAGTTTACCTGTGAGCCTGCTTTCCAGAGATCCTGCCAGCTCTGCTATCCAGTTTACCTGTGAGCCTGCTTTCCAGAGATCCTGCCAGCTCTGCTATCCAGTTTACCTGTGAGCCTGCTTGCCAAGATCCTGCCAGCTCTGCTAACCTGCTTCCTACCCACCGGTCTGTTGATCCTGCCAGGCACCCGTGCTCCTCCTCACTCCTGGCTCTCCTGTTCCCACACCAGGGGACCAGGAGTGGGAGACGCAAGGGAGGCCTCTCCCTGCAATCTCGGGCTCGCACCACCAGGTACGTGACAGTAGCAGACAGCCATGTCTGAGCCCGAGCAGGGAGCCCCCGCCATGGAGGGGTTATGCCAACACTTGGCAGGTCTGACCGAGGCGGTGAAGAACCTCCAGCAAGGGTACACCCGGCTGGAGGAACGGGTACTGGCCTTGTCTGGTCCATCCAGTACCCAAGGAACTCCTCACCCAGCAATACCCCCAACGGGGCCTGCACCTACCCAGACTATAGTGATGCTACCACCTGAGCCCAAGGTACCCACTCCAGAGAAATTTACAGGTGCCCGTGGTAGCTTCAGAACTTTCCGTAACTCCTGTGAACTCCTTTTTGCCCTGCAACCTAGGACCTTTTCTCTGGAGACCACCAAGGTGGGTTTTGTGGTAGCCCTACTGACTGGGGATCCCCAAATCTGGGCCCACCGTCTCGTGGAACAAAAAGATGCAGCATTGACCAGTCTCTCCACCTTTTTTGACGCCATGGCGCAGCTATATGAGGACCCCCAACTCTCAACCACTGCGGAAGCCGCCTTACGTTCTCTCCAACAGGGTCGAAGACCAGCAGAGGACTATGTGGCTGAGTTCAGGCGTTGGGGTGCCGACACCGACTGGAACGATGCTGCTCTCCGTCACCAATTCCGCATGGGCCTCTCAGACGCACTCAAGGACGAGCTCGCCAGAGTGGGGGTGCCTCAGACCCTGAACTCCCTCATAGACCTAAGCATCCAAATTGACCGGCGCCTACGGGAGCGTAGGGCCGAACGAACCTTGGGGTCCCCAAGACCTACCTGGATGCTCCCCAGGGCCCCAAGTCACTTCCGCACTGCTCCCCCTGTTAAACCTGCTCATACTTCCTCGGCATCAGAACCCATGCAACTTGGACTCCTGCGGCCCTCTCTCACCCCAGCAGAACGCCAGAGACGCCGCAGCAACAATCTGTGCCTGTATTGCGGAGAGCCTGGTCATTATGTCCGGAACTGCCCAGCTAAACTCCGTAAGTTCCCCACTATTCTCTCCAGTTATGTGGATCCTGTGACCGGGGTTTCATCTCATCTTGCCCTTTCTGTTTCCTTCCAGCTCTCAGGAAGGACCCTACAGACCACCGCTATCATTGACTCTGGTGCCTGTAGTTGCTTCATGGACTCTGCTTTTGCTGCCCGGCATCAAATTCCTCTCCGTCCAAGGGAACAGGGCCTGTCCGTCCACCTGGCGGATGGGTCCACCATTAAATCTGGCCCAGTGACTCAGGAGACTGCCCCATTGCACACAGTGATCTCAGAGTCACATCAAGAACTGTTATGTCTGGACATAATTTCTTCTCTCTTGTTCCCAGTCATTCTAGGGATCCCCTGGCTGCAAGCACACAACCCGGTCATCAACTGGTCCACAGGAGAGGTGGCCTTTTCTTCTCCCGCAGGACCCTCTGCTTTGCTCTGCCTAGAAAACGAGGCAGGTCTACGTCAGTCCATCCCTGAAGCCTACCATGCATACCTGGATGTGTTCAGCAAACAAAGGGCAGATGTGCTGCCACCCCATAGGCCCTATGACTGTCCCATTGAACTCCTTCCCGGGGCCAAGATTCCCTTCGGTAGGGTTTTTCCGTTAACAGAGGTGGAGCAGGGGAAATTAAAAGACTATATTGATGATAACCTGAAAAAAGGGTTTATCCGCCCGTCTACATCTCCTGCAGGTGCCGGAATATTTTTCGTAGAGAAGAAGGACCATTCTCTCAGACCCTGTGTGGACTATCGTGCCCTAAACGAGGTCACTGTCAAAAATCGCTACCCGCTTCCCCTGGTACCTGAACTGTTTCAGAGGCTTGGCACAGCCTCCATCTTTTCCAAACTGGACCTCAGAGGGGCGTACAATTTAGTTCGTATAAAGGATGGGGACGAATGGAAGACGGCATTTCGGTCTCGATTTGGGCACTTCGAGTACCTGGTGATGCCATTCGGACTCTGTAACGCCCCCGCTACCTTCCAGTCTTTCATAAATGATGTGCTTCGGGACTTCCTTGATGTTTTTGCTGTTGTTTATCTTGATGACATACTAATTTTCTCTTCCTCCCTAGAGCTGCATCGTGGACATGTTAAAAGTGTTCTGGGCCGTCTCCGGCAACATGGCCTCTATGCCAAGGCCGAAAAATGCCTCTTTGAGGTAGAAAGCATACCCTTCCTAGGTTTGATCATCTCCAGTAGAGGCATCCGGATGGACCCCCAGAAGATCTCAGCCATCCTGGATTGGCCAGTTCCCGCAGATAAAAAGGGGATCCAGCGATTCATTGGCTTCGCCAATTTTTATCGCAAATTCATCAAGGGATTCTCGGCCATAGTGGCACCCATTACTCAACTCACCAAACAAGCTACCCGTTTTCATTGGTCTCCTGAGGCCCAGGGGGCCTTCGAGGCCCTCAAAGGGCTCTTTACCTCAGCCCCTATCCTGAAGCATCCAGATCCTTCTCTACCCTTTGTTCTAGAAGTGGATGCCTCGGAGATAGCTGTAGGGGCCATCCTGTCCCAGAGACAGGGCATCAAAGCCCTGCTACACCCCGTGGCATTCTTCTCACGGAAACTGTCCCCAGCCGAGAAGAACTACGATGTGGGGGATCGGGAATTACTGGCTATAAAGACCGCCCTCGAGGAATGGCGCTACCTGCTAGAAGGGGCTACTCATCCAATCTTGATCTTTTCAGATCACAAGAATCTAGAGTACTTGAAGACTGCCAAGAGGTTGAAACCTAGACAGGCCCGTTGGGCCTTATTTTTCTCTCGTTTTACCTTTCACGTGACATATCGTCCGGGTTCCAAAAACGCGAAGCCGGACGCTCTGTCTCGTATGTATCACAAATCCCAGGATGGTTCCCCTCCAGACACTATCCTTGCCCCTGGAAACTTTCTCCTGCTACAGGAAGACCTGCTGTCCCAGCTCAGGCGGGCTTCCAGTGGCCTCATACCCACTCCCGGTCCTGGGTTGCGGGCCAAGGATGGGCTATTGTGGCATGGGGATAAGATTTTCATTCCCGAGGGTCTGCGGGTAACCGTCCTGGAATTGTGCCATGATCATAAACTTGCCGGACACTTCGGTGTCACCAAAACCACTGAATTGGTACAACGTACCTTCTGGTGGCCTCAGCTAAGGGAAGACTGCAGGAAATTTGTGGAAACATGCACTGTGTGTATTCGGAGCAAAAGTTACAGAACCAAAGCCTGGGGCCTACTCAAGCCATTGCCAGTCCCAGATCGTCCCTGGAAAATGCTGTCCATAGACTTCATCGTGGAACTACCCCCAGCAGAGGACCACACTACGATCTTCGTGATTGTTGATCGTCTGCCAAAGATGGCACACTTTGTTCCCATGAAGGGCACCCCTTCTGCCTCAGAAACCGCACAAGTGTTCATCCGAGAAGTCATCAGACTCCATGGGGTACCGGCCAACATAGTGTCCGACCGAGGGGTACAATTCACCTCTCGGTTCTGGAAATCACTCTGCAAGGCCCTCAACATTGAGCTATCGTTCTCTTCCGCTTATCACCCTCAAACCAATGGGCAGACCGAAAGAACCAATCAGACCCTGGAACAATATCTACGATGCTTTTCTTCCTTCTCCCAAGACGATTGGATCTCCCTGTTACCAGTTGCCGAGTTTGCATATAACAATGCTATCCACTCGGCCACCCAACAGACGCCTTTCTTCGCCAACTATGGTTTTCATCCTTCATTCCTGCCCAACTCTCTTCCTGAATGTACTGTGCCCGCAGTTCAGAAAAAGATTGACTTCTTTGCTTCCAATAACCGACTCCTGCAGGACACCATGGCCCGGACCCAGGAACATAACAAGACAGTCTTTGACCGAAAGAGGCGTGGAGAATTGGTACTGGCACCGGGTGACACAGTATGGCTCTCTACCTTGAATCTGAGGATGGCTTGTCCCTCGAAAAAACTGGGCCCTAAGTTCTTAGGTCCCTTTCCAGTCAAACGAAAGATTAATGAAGTAGCCTATGAGTTGGAACTTCCTGATTCCCTCAAGGTCCATCCAGTCTTTCATGTTTCTCTGTTAAAGCCCTCCACTCCCAACCCCTTTTCCAACAGAAGGACTGTACCCCCGGACCCAGTCTTGGTAGATGGCGAGGAAGAATATGAGGTAGAGGCCATACTAAATGTTAGAAGAAGGAGAAATCAGAATCAGTTCTTGATCAAATGGAAGGGATATGGTCCTGAAGAGAATTCCTGGGAGCCCGAGTGTAATATCCACGCTAAGAGTCTAGTTCAAGCCTTCAAAAGAGCACATCCTGAGAGATTTGCCCAGAGGGGCACCCGGAGGTTGCCCCTAGGAGGGGGGCAATGTCATGAAGATCCTGCCAGAAATCTAAACCCGGGCCGTCCCGGCCCTCAGATTCCATTGCGCATGCGCATGCGCGCCCGGGTGCGGGCACGTGCACAACCGCGCACAGGGAGACGGGCGCGCGCCCTAGTTAGCACCAGCCGGCCTATTTAAGCCTGACTTGTGCAGACGGTCTTTGCTGTCTGCTCTACAGCGTTGTGGTGTAGTAAAAGAAACCTGATCCTGTTATACCTGTTCCTTTGACCCGGCTTGCCATAGACTATCCAGCTTTCTGCCTGTACCCGACCCCGGCTTCCTGTGACCATCCTCCTGCCTGATCCATTGTACCTTGCTCCAAGTTCAGATTCATTACCTGGCTTCTTTGATGAACTCTGGTTCCTTGCTAAGTCTCTGTCCAGTCTGCAGTCTGACCCCCTGTAACGAGCCTGATCACCTGTTGGTTTCCAGTCCATTCAGTGGTTCCGTTTCCTGTGTCCAGTTCCTGTCAGCTCTGCTATCCAAGCTTACCTGTGAACCTGTTTGCCAAGCCGTTGTCCAGTTCCTGTCAGCTCTGCTATCCAAGCTTACCTGTGAACCTGTTTGCCAAGCCGTTGTCCAGTTCCTGTCAGCTCTGCTATCCAAGCTTACCTGTGAACCTGTTTGCCAAGCCGTTGTCCAGTTCCTGTCAGCTCTGCTATCCAAGCTTACCTGTGAACCTGTTTGCCAAGCCGTTGTCCAGTTCCTGTCAGCTCTGCTATCCAGTTTACCTGTGAGCCTGCTTTCCAGAGATCCTGCCAGCTCTGCTATCCAGTTTACCTGTGAGCCTGCTTTCCAGAGATCCTGCCAGCTCTGCTATCCAGTTTACCTGTGAGCCTGCTTTCCAGAGATCCTGCCAGCTCTGCTATCCAGTTTACCTGTGAGCCTGCTTTCCAGAGATCCTGCCAGCTCTGCTATCCAGTTTACCTGTGAGCCTGCTTTCCAGAGATCCTGCCAGCTCTGCTATCCAGTTTACCTGTGAGCCTGCTTGCCAAGATCCTGCCAGCTCTGCTAACCTGCTTCCTACCCACCGGTCTGTTGATCCTGCCAGGCACCCGTGCTCTTCCTCACTCCTGGCTCTCCTGTTCCCACACCAGGGGACCAGGAGTGGGAGACGCAAGGGAGGCCTCTCCCTGCAATCTCGGGCTCGCACCACTAGGTACGTGACAGGCCCGTACACACGCTCGGATTTTCCGATGACTAGTTCCGTTGGATCATTTCCGTCTGAATTTGTCCGATGCTGGTGTTGTGTACGCACGGTCTGACAACGTTGTCGGAATTTCCGGTCTTCAAGAACGTCGTGACGTAAGTTGTCTTCCACGAGACTAGAAAAGGGAAGTTCAGCACCACGTCCGGCACCCGTTGGGTTCCTTCTGCTGATTCCGTGTTTATCGCGTGTTAGTAGAAGTTTGGGGACTTACGATTCGCGCTTCTCAGTTTTCTGACTCAGATCGTTACTGTTCTTCAGTTTGTGCTTGTCGTGCGTATCTGTTTATTAGTGCGTGTAGTCAGTTCGCATTTGTTGGTCATTGTGGTCTATTTCTTGATATAGGACGCTTTGATTTTCACTGCTTATTGTCTGCTCGTTTCTGGTATTCATTTCGTTCTTTCAGGCCTTGCTGTTTATCGGTGCTTTCTGTTTGTCCGTTCTGACCAGCCGACCATACGTACTCGTCGCCGAGTTCGTGCTGTACGCGGACTTGGTGTCGGGCTTTTAGTTTTGACCCAAGACCCGTCCATGAACAGAGCGAGGAGGAGTATGTGGACCAAGAATTGGTTGCTTCAGCGTGATCAATTCTCGCACATGCCTTTGCTTCGTGAGATCCAGGAGAATAATTCTGATGATTTCAGGAACTTTCTCCGGATGACGGACCACGTTTTTCACCGTCTTTTGGCTTTGCTGATCCCTTTTATCAGCCGGCAGGATACCTGCATGAGACAAGCCATCACTCCGGAGCAGAGGCTTGTTGCCACGTTGAGGTACTTGGCGACAGAGAGAAGCCTTCAGGATCTGAAGTTCTCCACAGGTATCTCTCCCCAGGCTCTGGGAATCATTATTCCAGAGACCTGTTCTGCCATAATCCAGGTCCTGCAGGAGGACTATATTAAGGTAACATTTCTCCTTTACTATTCCCTTCTATGTATGCTCTGTTTGCTAATGACTTGTATTTTTGACCGTATACAAATACGCAAACCAATAAGGGATAAAATCGAATAAAAACTACAACACAGCAAATGCAGCAGCCACCATCAGAGTGTTCACACACACAGTAAGCAGTAAATGAATATATAGAGATATATAAACAAATGGGGCGCTAGCAATAAAAAATTAGAATAATCCGTAGATAAAAATGGATGGCAGTGTATTCTTTGAAGTGTCAGCGGTGGTCTCCTTCATGCAGGTTCCGTGTGCCTGTTACCAGTGTTTCCCCCAGCCCCTTACCTCCAAGTAAGGGTAGAGACGCCTTACAATGACACAGCAGGTGGACCTCCTTCCACTGACACAGAAACCAAAAGCTCCTTCTCCTATGAGTCACCCAGCGATCCCGTCCTCACAGCGCCTTAACCTCCTCTCCAGAGTGTCACTCAATAAGGGGGCAGAAAGAGGAGGGACTCCGTAGGGTAGCAAATTCAAACAATTTTTATTAAAGGCAATAGTATCACTTACAGTTAATGTAGCGAAAGTACAGCGGCAAACAATCAGCAGTAAATAACTAAGCGTGTGCGATCCCGGCCGAGACCGCACACTATGTCACCAGACTCTGTTTCTTCTGACGTGTTGCGTCACGCCCACGTGACTTTCTCAAAGGAAATTCCTTCCGGTTAAGGCGCTGTGAGGACGGAATCGCTGGGTGACTCATAGGAGAAGGAGCTTTTGGTTTCTGTGTCAGTGGAAGGAGGTCCACCTGCTGTGTCATTGTAAGGCATCTCTACCCTTACTTGGAGGTAAGGGGCTGGGGGAAACACTGGTAACAGGCACACGGAACCTGCATGAAGGAGACCACCGCTGACACTTCAAAGAATACACTGCCACCAGGAGAACTCACGGAATTGTCACATATAGAGATTGCAGTTGACTTTATAAACACTTTTTCCTTTGAGTTTACTTTGGATTATTGCACATATCTAGCAACTTTTGCTGCACGTTTAATATATATTTTTTTGGCTGCACTGGCTTTTGGCATCTTTTGCACTGGCTAATTGGACTTGATTGTCTACTTTGTCTATTTATTTGCAGCAATTTATTTAATATTTTTTAGCAATATTTTTATTTTATTGCTTGGTTATTTATATATATATTTTTTTACCATTGTTTGCATGAATTATTGCTGACGCTTTTTTACACTTTTTCCGTTCACTATTTATGAAAAGTGATTTTTTTGCACATCTAGTTTCTGATTTCCACGTTTTTTATTTCCACGCTTTGGATGCATTATAGCACTTATTTTGCACTTTATATTGATTTTATTACTTGGATGCACTTTATTTTATTTATTGGGGGTGACACACCTAAACAATGTATTTTGTCTGCTGCATTATTTTTTTTTCGGCCCCCAAAAAACACAAAATGTTGCCCTCCCCGCCAACTGCTTTCTGTCCCCCCCCCCAAATGGGCTAACCAAACCTTCTATCCCTGCTTGCTTTTTTTGGCCAAGCTTCAATACACCACCTATATAAATACCTAACCCTCCTTTTATTAGTGGTCCCCCATATTTTAGGGAATGAAAATACAAGCAAAGCAAATGTAAGTGGGCAATGTGCCCCTTGTGCTTCAATTACTTTTTCCCAAATTAGCCTAATTTTTATTTTTTGGTAATTTCCCCTTTCCCTACTAAAAGCTTGGCCTAGGTAAATTGGCCAAGAATAGTGTCCCCAAAAAATGTTGCCTTCCGCTTTTTATTTTGTATGTTTTGGGGGGGGGGGAGGGGGGGATTTAAAGCAATGTTTCCTTTTTATCTGTTATCCCCCTGTTGGGCCTGCCAATATAGTGTTTTTAAAAGAAAAGTAAAATGAGGGTCTGTCCCCCTGGCCCAAAACTAAGCCACACAATTATTTGAAAGCCATTTTTGGCAATTCAAATGAAGTTGGCATAGGTTTTTACCCTGGTCCCCAATTTCCCTCCCCCCCCCTCCTAAACCCCTATGTTAATTGTCAATGCCCATCAGAATGTGGGATAGAATGGGGGGAGAGTAAATCTTCTATTGGGACCTTCTACTTTGGGGGCAAAAACTTTTCAAGGTACGTCCTCACGCGCCTTAAACCTCCTCTTCCAGAGTGTCACTCAATAAGGGTGGCAGAAAGAGGAGGGTACTCGTAGGGTTAGCAAATTCAAAACAATTTTTATTTAAAGGCAATAGTAGCACTTACAGTTTATGTAGCGAAAGTACAGCGGATAAACAATCTTAGCAGTAAATAACGAAGCAGTGTGCGATTCCCGGCCGAGACAGCACACTATGGCACCTGATCTGTTTTTTCTGACGTGTTGCGTCACGCACACGTGACTTTCGCAAAGGAAATTCCTTCCGGTTAATTATTGATTATTTATTGATATATCGGATTATTTATTGAATATTTATTTGATCTATTGGATGCACACGTTTTTCGATCATTTATTGATTAATTTTCTATTTATTGGTATAGCACGGTTTTTCATTACTCTGTTGCTATACAATATTGGTTGAAGTTATTAACTCCAAGATGCTTTTTGGAAACCATCCTTTGGAATCCTTCCGCAGGATTGGCATCCTTCCCACCAGCAAGCGCCACATAATTTATTGTCTATTTCTAATAATTTATTGTTCTAGATTTTTTTAATTAAGCTCCTTATATTTTTATCCATTTTTAGCTACGGATTATTCTAATTTTTTATTGCTAGCGCCCCATTTGTTTATATATCTCTATATATTCATTTACCACTTGTATTTTTGACCTCCTTCCCTAATTACCATGATTGCAATATGCTCTAATATGCTGTGCCCCTTTTCTCCTTCGTGCATTTTTCCCTTCACTTACCTCCCCAGCATGCTCTTTTGGCCCAATAGACACCTATGGCCTAGCCCTTCAAGCAATGTATTTTGTCTGCTGCATAATATTTTTTTCCCCCAAACACCCCCTAAAATATGCACAAATGTTTGCTGTGTGTTTTACTTCATGCAGAGCAAATTTTTATTTTTTTATTTTGGGGGGTGCCAAACTCATTAGGAACCCCCTCCCCCAACTGCTCTGTCAGATGCTACCAATCCTCTATCTGCTGGCTTTGCCAAGCTCAATACACACTATATACCTACCTCTTTATAGTGGTCATATTTAGGGATGAATTCAGCAAAGCATGTAGTGCAAGGGGCTGGCTCAATACTTTCCATTAGCTAATTTTTTTTGGTATTTCCTTCCTATTAGCTTGCTAGGTAATTGCAGAATGTCAAAATGTGCTTCCCTTTTTTTTGTTGGGGGGGGGGGGGGGGGGGGGATTAGCAATGTTCTTTTATCTTTCCTGTGGGCTGCCAATAGTGTTAAGTAAGGAGGGTCTGGCCAAACTAGCACACATTATTGAGCCATTTGGCAATCAATGAAGTGCAGAGGGTTACCTGTCCAATCCCCCCCCCCAAACCCCTAGTTATTGTCAATGGCCCATCAGAAGTGGGGGGATTGATGGGGGGTGAGTAATCTGCTAGGGGGACCTTCTACTTTGGGGTGCAAATACTTTCAAGGTTACAATTTAAAAGTTTGATCTTGTTCCAAGTAGGGATGGGCCCGGTGCTCGATTCGAACCCACGCTCGAATCGAGCACCGGGCGTTCGCTCGCTCGGCGAGCCCAGAACTATTTGGGCCGTTCGCATCACATTCGGCCGGCGCAGTGCATTGCTGGCTGATGATTGGCCAAGCATGCACTGTGACCCCACATGCTTAGCCAATCACAGCGCCGGAAACTAGGAGATCAATAATTGGCTACAGGCAGGACGCCTGTAGCCAATTAAAGCTCAGGGGCTTTAGTACACGCCCCACCATTTAAAAGGCCGCCACGCCGTCGGCCCCGGTCACATGTGTTCCGGCTTTAGGAGAGAGCAGTCTGCTGATTCTGTCTTTGCTTGATTGCTATTTCTTTGCTAAACCATTGCTACCTGAGTCATGCATCATTAGTGATCATTCATTGCTGCTGATTGCACAGTTAGTGTGTTATTAGCTGCTGCTGGGGATTAGTCTGGTGTGTGCGTACTGTTAGTACAGTATTGCAGTAGCACCAATCGCAGTGCTGTTAGCACAGCATTGCACCCCAACTTCTGTCCCCACCTTCTGTCCCATCCATATAGTACCTATAGTGTCTTTGTGTCAGCAGCACCCATAGGACTTCTAGTGTGTTAGTGGCAGCACACAGAGCTCCTATATTTTCTTGTCTGCAGCACACATATAGTGTCTTTGTGTCAGCAGCACCCATAGGACTTCTAGTGTGTTAGTGGCAGCACACAGAGCTCCTATATTTTCTTGTCAGCAGCACAGACACCAATAGTACCTATAGTGTCTTTGTGTCAGCAGCACCCATAGGACTTCTAGTGTGTTAGTGGCAGCACACAGAGCTCCTATATTTTCTTGTCTGCAGCACACATATAGTGTCTTTGTGTCAGCAGCACCCATAGGACTTCTAGTGTGTTAGTGGCAGCACACAGAGCTCCTATATTTTCTTGTCAGCAGCACAGACACCAATAGTACCTATAGTGTCCTTGTGTCAGCAGCACCCATAGGACTTCTAGTGTGTTAGTGGCAGCACACAGAGCTCCTATATTTTCTTGTCTGCAGCACACATATAGTGTCTTTGTGTAAGCAGCACCCATAGGACTTCTAGTGTGTTAGTGGCAGCACACAGAGCTCCTATATTTTCTTGTCAGCAGCACAGACACCAATAGTACCTATAGTGTCTTTGTGTCAGCAGCACCCATAGGACTTCTAGTGTGTTAGTGGCAGCACACAGAGCTCCTATATATTCTTGTCAGCAGCACAGACACCAATAGTACCTATAGTGTCTTTGTGTCAGCAGCACCCACAGGACTTCTAGTGTGTTAGTGGCAGCACACAGAGCTCCTATATTTTCTTGTCTGCAGCACACATATAGTGTCTTTGTGTCAGCAGCACCCATAGGTTTTCTAGTGTGTTAGTGGTAGCATACAGAGCTCCTATATTTTCTTGTCAGCAGCACAGACACCAATAGTACCTATAGTGTCTTTGTGTCAGCAGCACCCATAGGACTTCTAGTGTGTTAGTGGCAGCACACAGAGCTCCTATATTTTCTTGTCTGCAGCACACATATAGTGTCTTTGTGTCAGCAGCACCCATAGGACTTCTAGTGTGTTAGTGGCAGCACACAGAGCTCCTATATTTCCTTGTCAGCAGCACAGACACCAATAGTACCTATAGTGTCTTTGAGTCAGTAGCACCCATAGGACTTCTAGTGTGTTAGTGGCAGCACACAGAGCTCCTATATTTTCTTGTCAGCAGCACAGACACCAATAGTACCTATAGTGTCTTTGTGTCAGCAGCACCCATAGGACTTCTAGTGTGTTAGTGGCAGCACACAGAGCTCCTATATTTCTTGTCTGCAGCACACATATAGTGTCTTTGTGTCAGCAGCACCCATAGGTCTTCTAGTGTGTTAGTGGCAGCACACAGAGCTCCTATATTTTCTTGTCAGCAGCACAGACAACAACAGTACCTATAGTGTCTTTGTGTCAGCAGCACCCATAGGACTTCTAGTGTGTTATTGGCAGCACACAGAGCTCCTATATTTTCTTGTCTGCAGCACACATATAGTGTCTTTGTGTCAGCAGCACCCATAGGACTTCTAGTGTGTTAGTGGCAGCACACAGAGCTCCTATATTTCCTTGTCAGCAGCACAGACACCAATAGTACCTATAGTGTCTTTGAGTCAGCAGCACCCATAGGACTTCTAGTGTGTTAGTGGCAGCACACAGAGCTCCTATATTTTCTTGTCTGCAGCACACATATAGTGTCTTTGTGTCAGCAGCACCCATAGGTCTTCTAGTGTGTTAGTGGCAGCACACAGAGCTCCTATATTTTCTTGTCAGCAGCACAGACAACAATAGTACCTATAGTGTCTTTGTGTCAGCAGCACCCATAGGACTTCTAGTATGTTAGTGGCAGCACACAGAGCTCCTATATTTTCTTGTCTGAAGCACACATATAGTGTCTTTGTGTCAGCAGCACCCATAGGACTTCTAGTGTGTTAGTAGCAGCACACAGAGCTCCTATATTTTCTTGTCAGCAGCACAGACACCAATAGTACCTATAGTGTCTTTGTGTCAGCAGCACCCATATGACTTCTAGTGTGTTAGTGGCAGCACACAGAGCTCCTATATTTTCTTGTCTGCAGCACACATATAGTGTCTTTGTGTCAGCAGCACCCATAGGACTTCTAGTGTGTTAGTGGCAGCACACAGAGCTCCTATATTTTCTTGTCTGCTGCACACATATAGTGTCTTTGTGTCAGCAGCACCCATAGGACTTCTAGTGTGTTAGTGGCAGCACACATAGCTCCTATATTTTCTTGTCAGCAGCACAGACACCAATAGTACCTATAGTGTCTTTGTGTCAGCAGCACCCATAGGACTTCTAGTGTGTTAGTGGCAGCACACAGAGCTCCTATATTTTCTTGTCAGCAGCACAGACACCAATAGTACCTATAGTGTCTTTGTGTCAGCAGCACCCATAGGACTTCTAGTGTGTTAGTGGCAGCACACAGAGCTCCTATATTTTCTTGTCAGCAGCACAGACACCAATAGTACCTATAGTGTCTTTGTGTCAGCAGCACCCATAGGACTTCTAGTGTGTTAGTGGGAGCACACAGAGCTCCTATATTTTCTTGTCTGCAGCACACATATAGTGTCTTTGTGTCAGCAGCACCCATAGGACTTCTAGTGTGTTAGTGGCAGCACACAGAGCTCCTATATTTTCTTGTCAGCAGCACAGACACCAATAGTACCTATAGTGTCTTTGTGTCAGCAGCACCCATATGACTTCTAGTGTGTTAGTGGCAGCACACAGAGCTCCTATATTTTCTTGTCTGAAGCACACATATAGTGTCTTTGTGTCAGCAGCACCCATAGGACTTCTAGTGTGTTAGTGGCAGCACACAGAGCTCCTATATTTTCTTGTCAGCAGCACAGACACCAATAGTACCTATAGTGTCCTTGTGTCAGCAGCACCCATAGGACTTCTAGTGTGTTAGTGGCAGCACACAGAGCTCCTATATTTTCTTGTCTGCAGCACACATATAGTATCTTTGTGTCAGCAGCACCCATAGGACTTCTAGTGTGTTAGTGGCAGCACACAGAGCTCCTATATTTTCTTGTCATCAGCACACATATAGTACCTATAGTGTCTTTGTGTCAGCAGCACCCATATGACTTCTAGTGTGTTAGTGGCAGCACACAGAGCTCCTACATTTTCTTGTCAGCAGCACAGACACCAATAGTACCTATAGTGTCTTGGTGTCAGCAGCACCCATAGGACTTCTAGTGTGTTAGTGGCAGCACACAGAGCTCCTATATTTTCTTGTCAGCAGCACAGACACCAATAGTACCTATAGTGTCTTTGTGTCAGCAGCACCCATAGGACTTCTAGTGTGTTAGTGGCAGCACACAGAGCTCCTATATTTTCTTGTCTGCAGCACACATATAGTGTCTTTGTGTCAGCAGCACCCATAGGACTTCTAGTGTGTTAGTGGCAGCACACAGAGCTCCTATATTTTCTTGTCAGCAGAACAGACACCAATAGTACCTATAGTGTCTTTGTGTCAGCAGCACCCATAGGACTTCTAGTGTGTTAGTGGCAGCACACAGAGCTCCTATATTTTCTTGTCAGCAGCACACCAATAGTACCTATAGTGTCTTTGTGTCAGCAGCACCCATAGGACTTCTAGTGTGTTAGTGGCAGCACACAGAGCTCCTATATTTTCTTGTCTGCAGCACACATATAGTGTCTTTGTGTCAGCAGCACCCATAGGACTTCTAGTGTGTTAGTGGCAGCACACAGAGCTCCTATATTTTCTTGTCAGCAGCACAGACACCAATAGTACCTATAGTGTCTTTGTGTCAGCAGGACCCATAGGACTTCTAGTGTGTTAGTGGCAGCACACAGAGCTCCTATATTTTCTTGTCATCAGCACACATATAGTACCTATAGTGTCTTTGTGTCAGCAGCACCCATAGGACTTCTAGTGTGTTAGTGGCAGCACACAGAGCTCCTATATTTTCTTGTCTGCAGCACACATATAGTGTCTTTGTGTCAGCAGCACCCATAGGACTTCTATTGTGTTAGTGGCAGCACACAGAGCTCCTATATTTTCTTGTCAGCAGCACACATATAGTACCTATAGTGTCTTTGTGTCAGCAGCACCCATAGGACTTCTAGTGTGTTAGTAGCAGCACACAGAGCTCCTATATTTTCTTGTCAGCAGCACACATATAGTACCTATAGTGTCTTTGTGTCAGCAGCACCCATAGGACTTCTAGTGTGTTAGTGGCAGCACACAGAGCTCCTATATTTTCTTGTCAGCAGCACAAATATAGTACCTATAGTGTCTTTGTGTCAGCAGAACTCATAGGACTTATAGTGTGTTAGTGGCAGCACACATAGCTCCTATATTTTCTTGTCAGCAGCACACATAGGACCTACAGTGTGTTGTGAGCACACATAGGAGCTCTATTTTTTATACTATATACACTACCGACTACAATGGCTGGAAGACCGCCAAGGAGAGGCAGATCGTGCCGAGGCAAGAACACAGGGCAAGCAGGCTCTGTTTCTAGAGACAACAGTGCTGGTCGTGGACGTGGTCATGCATCGTCATCAGCACGTGGCCATGGGACACGCTTGTCTTTGTTTTCGGCAGCTGTACATGTTGAGCCGCATCATGCCGAAGGCTTGGTAGAATGGATGACCAAGCCCTCCTCATCCTCCTCATCCTCTCTCACCCAGGCTCAGGGTACTGGCAGAGCAGCTGCCAACACGTACTCAATGGCATCATCAGCCACCCCTTCCCTAGACCCACCATGTCCTCCTGAGGAGTCCCCCGAACTGTTTGAGCACAGTGTTGGGTATATGCTCCAGGAGGATGCCCAACGATTTGAAGGCTCGGATGATGATACCCAGCTTGAGGAAGGCAGTAGTGTGCGCGCAGAGAGAGGGGATGCTGAAGGACAGCAATCTGGCAGTACTGTTCCACCAGCTGCAGCTTACTGCCAGGTTTGCTCTAGTGGTGAAGAGGGAGGGGATGATGAGGTCACTGACTCCACGTGGGTGCCTGAAAGGAGAGAGGAGGAGGAGGATGCTGCGTCACATGTCCAACGAGGCAGGATGCCCCCTGGAGGCCAGCTAGAGGCCAGCACAGCAACTGTATCACACCGCAGAGCTCCGCCTGTGCAGGGCGCTGCCTCTGCACGTTATCACAAAAGTTCTTTGGTGTGGGCCTTTTTTGAGACAAGTGCATCAGATCGCACCACTGCTATTTGCAATATTTGTCTCAAGCGTATCTCGCGTGGCCAAAACATCAGCCGCTTGGGCACCACAAGCATGAGCAGACATATGTCGACCTGCCATGCAGCTCGTTGGCAAGCACACATAAAAGACCCACACCAAAGAACAAAGCGGACCTCTCCTTGCTCCTCATCAGCTGGGATCTCCATCCCCACTATATCTTCAGTCCTCTCTGAAAGCTGCTCTGAGAGGACTGAAGGTGTAGAATTAGGTGTGTCACAACCAAGTACTTGCAGTACACCGACGTCCGATTGTAGCAGGCAAATTTCCCTGCCCCAGCTGCTGGACCATCGAAAGAAGTATACTCCCAGCCATCCACATGCCCAGCGGTTGAATGCTAGCTTGGCTAAATTGCTAGCACTTCAACTGCTGCCTTTTCAGTTGGTAGACTCGGCCCCCTTCCGTGAGTTTGTTCAATGTGCGGTTCCTCAGTGGCAGGTTCCCAAACGCCACTTTTTCTCACGGAAGGTGATTTCGTCTCTCTACCGGCATGTGGAAGGCAATGTCCATGCCTCGCTGGACAGGGCGGTCAGCGGTAAGGTGCATATTACCGCTGACTCATGGTCCAGCAGGCATGGACAGGGACGTTATCTTTCTTTCACGGCCCATTGGGTCACTCTATTGGCAGCTGGGAGGGATGCAGGACAAGGTGCAGTAGTGTTGGAGGTTGTTCCGCCACCACGCCTCCAAAATGCTACTACTGGTTGTGACACACCTCTCTCCTCCACCCCTCCTCTTCTTCTTCCTCCAGTGCTCTGTCCTCGGAACCAGCGGCGCTCCGTAGGCGTACAAGGGTCTACGCGAGTACGCAGGCAAAAAGATGCCATGCCGTGCTTGCGCTGGTGTGTTTGGGGGACAGGAGCCACACTGGGGCAGAGGTTCTGGCAGCTCTACAGGGGCAGGCCGAGAGGTGGTTGACGCCACGCCAGCTTAAGCCAGGAATGGTGGTTTCTGACAATGGCACCAACCTCCTCTCCGCCCTGCGACAGGGGCAGCTCACCCATGTGCCCTGTATGGCTCACGTCCTCAACCTGGTGGTGCAGCGGTTCTTGGGCAGGTACCCAGGCTTACAGGATGTCCTGAGGCAGGCCAGGAAAGTCTGTGTGCATTTCCGCCGATTTTATAATGCCAGTGCTCGGCTGACTGAGCTGCAAAAGGAGCTGCCCAAGAACCGCCTAATATGTGACATGCCCACCAGGTGGAACTCAACGTTGGTCATGCTGCAGCGACTGCACACGCAGCAGAGGGCCATCAATGAGTACCTTTGCGACTACGGCACCAGGACAGGGTCAGGGGAGCTTGGCTTTTTTTCCCCACGCCAGTGGAGCATGATCAGGGATGCATGCACTGTCCTGTCACCATTTGAGGAGGCCACGAGGATGGTGAGCAGTGACAATGCATGCATCAGTGACACTGTACCTCTTGTCCACCTGTTGGAGCATACGCTGCGTGGGATAATGGACAGGGCACTTGAGGCAGAACAGAGGCAGGAAGAGGAGGACTTCCTTGCCTCTCAAGGCCCCCTTTATCCAGACAGTGTTCCTTCTGTCCCACCCATCACACAGGAAGAGGATGAGGAGGAGGAGGATTGTGTGAGCATGGAGGTGGAGCCTGGCACTCAGCATCAGCAGCAGCAGTCTTTTAGGGATGATGTACAGTCCCAACAAACCAGTGGACTTGTACGTGGCTGGGAGGAGGTGGCTGACGATCATGTCATCCTCAGTGACCCAGAAGACTCCAGACCGAATGCCTCAGCTAACCTATGTAGCATGGCCTCCCTGATCCTGCAAAGCCTGCGGAAGGATCCTCGTGTTCTTCGGATCAAGGAGAGGGACCATTACTGGCTGGCCACTCTCCTTGATCCACGGTACAAGGGTAAGGTTGCGGACCTTATCTTGCTGTCGCAGAGAGAGCAGAGGATGAGACATCTCAGGGAGGCCTTGCAGAAAGGTCTGTGCAACGCGTTTCCAGAAACTGGGAGGTTACAAACTCCTGGTCCTGGACGACGAGTTGCTGAGGCTTCGGTCAGTAGCAGAAGGAGCGGTGGGGAAGGTGGACGTCTGACCGATGCGTTCAGACAATTTTTTAGTCCGCAGCCCCAAGATATGATCGGTTCCAGCAACCATCGCCAGCGTCTGATATACATGGTGCAGGAATACCTAGGGGCAAGGTCAGACTTGGACACCTTTCCCACCGAAAATCCCCCTCGAAATCTTACTGGGTCCTGACGATGGATCACTGGCCAGAGCTTGCACAGTATGCAATTGAGCTACTGGCCTGTTCTGCATCCAGCGTTCTTTCCGAACGCACATTCAGTGCTGCTGGAGGATTTGTCACCGACTCGGTTGATCGACTGACCTTCATAAAAATGAATCAGTCTTGGATCACCACCAGCTACCAGGCACCTGAAGCGGATATAACTGAATAACATATAATGTCACATCCCTTCAAGACTGCCTATGCTGATGCTGAGTGACTGTCCTGTTATGTTCACTGACTATCCTCTTCCTCCTCCTCAATGATCCATGCCACCACACCAGTGCCTAAGGCACAATTTTTCAGCCCCTGTATAACAGGGGCGTGTAAGTACAATTTTTTTTTAAAATGCTTCTCAACAGGTGTGACTGCTGTGCTCCAAGTACAGTATCTTTGAGGGGTTGCAGTGTTGTGGCACCAGCACCAGTGCCTAAGGCACAATTTTTCAGCCCCTGTTGGGGCATGTAATTACAATTTTTAGGCAATGCTTTGCAACAGGTCTCATTGCTGTGCTCAGAGTACAGTATCTGTGAGGGGTTGCAGTGTTGTGGCACCAGCACCAGTGCCTAAGGCACAATTTTTTTAAAAATACTTTGCAACAGGTGTGACTGCTGTGCTCCAAGTACAGTGTCTGTAAGGGGTTGTGTAAGGAAAGCTCTGCTGGGCCTAGTAGTTCCTCGTTGGTGCGATCGGGTGTGCGGGCTCGAGCGGGTGCGCGAGCTAGTGTGCATGCGCGAGAGCGAGCGGGTGCGCGGGCACGGACGGGCGCGCGCGCGGTCACTGGCACCGAGCGGGCTATTTAAACTGGCCATCTCCACCCAGTTCTTGCTGCCTGATCTACAGCGTTCCGCTTGTCATTCTTGAACCTCTCTGTCTCTGTGTTTGTGACCCGGCTTACCCCTCTACCTGCTCTGCTGTCTGCCTGCCTCGACCTCGGCTTGTCTACGACCATCCACCTGCTCATCCCTCTGGCTTATCCGTATTGTGCTCTACAGTTACCAAACCCGGCTTGTCTGACCATTCTGTGCACCTGTCCTGAAGTGACCTGTTTGCCTGCTGGTTCCTGTTGTCCGCTGCATGCTGGTTCCTGTGACCACTTACCTGCCAGTTCCTGTGACCTGTCTGCTGGTTCCTGTTGTCCGCTACCTGCTGGTTCCTGTGACTGCTTACCTGCCAGTTCCTGTGACCTGTCTGCTGGTTCCTGTTGTCCGCTACCTGCTGGTTCCTGTGACCGCTTACCTGCCAGTTGCTGTGACCTGTCTGCTTGTTCCTGTTGTCCGCTACCTGCTTGTTCCTGTGACCGCTTACCTGCCAGTTCCTGTGACCTGTCTGCTGGTTCCTGTTGTCCACTACCTGCTGGTTCCTGTGACCGCTTACCTGCCAGTTCCTGTGACCTGTCTGCTGGTTCCTGTTGTCCGCTACCTGCTGGTTCCTGTGACCGCTTACCTGCCAGTTCCTGTGACCTGTCTGCTGGTTCCTGTTGTCCGCTACCTGCTGGTTCCTGTGACCGCTTACCTACCAGTTCCTGTGACCTGTCTGCTGGTTCCTGTTGTCCGCTACCTGCTGGTTCCTGTGGCCACTTACCTGCCAGTTCCTGTGACCTGCTGTCTGCTGGTTCCTGTCGTCTGCTGTCTGCTGGTTCCTGTTGTCTGCTGTCTGCTGGTTCCTGTTGCCCGCTGTCTGCTGGTTCCTGTCATCACCCTGTCCAGGACTGCTGATCATCACACAGCCTTCTCTGCAACACCTGACCTGCCAACAGCTGTTGATCCTGCCAGACACTCGTGCTCCCTTCGACTCCTGCACCCCCTGTCTCCACTATCAGGGGCTGCAAGTCTGGGAAGTAAGAGAGGTCTCCTACTGCAATCCGGGCTCGCCACTAGGTACGTGACAGGTTGCAGTGTTGTGGCACCAGCACCAGTGCCTAAGGCACAATTTTTCAGCCCCTGTTGGGGCGTGTAATTACAATTTTTAGGCAATGCTTTGCAACAGGTCTCATTGCTGTGCTCAGAGTACAGTATCTGTGAGGGGTTGCAGTGTTGTGGCACCAGCACCAATGCCTAAGGCACAATTTTTCAGCCCCTGTTTAACAGGGGCGTGTAATTACAAATCTTGATCTAATAGTTCACAGCAGGGCCCATTCCTGCGCCCACCAAGAGTAACTATGAGGGCCTACAGTCTTGTGGCAACACCGTCCACCAGCACCACCACCACCAAAGGCCCAATTTTTCTGCCCTGTTCAACAGGTGCATGCAATTACAAATCTTGATCTAATAACTCACAGCAGGGCCCATTCCTGCACCCACCAAGAGTAACTGTGAGGGCTTACAGTCTTGTGGCAACACCGTCCACCACCACCACCACCACCACCAAAGGCCCAATTTTTCTGCCCGGTTCAACAGGTGCATGCAAGTACAAATCTTGATCTAATAACTCACAGCAGGGCCCATTCCTGTGCCCACCAAGAGTAACTGTGAGGGCTTACAGTGTTGTGGCTACACCAACATCTAATAGGGCAAATTTCTGCGTATATATGGCAGGCCCCTACTTTCAAACATCCAACTTACAAACGACTCCTACTTGCAAACGGAAAGAGAAAACAGGAAGTGAGAGGAAATCTACCCCTAGGAAGGGAAATTCTATCCTGTCACATTTAATTTGGGAAAAAGGTATCTCCTCTCTACTGATGCTTTATCACCAATCCTTGTTTCAATTAAAACCCCACTTTTCCAAAAACATTTGTCATTGGGACGGAAAGTGAGGTGAAATGTTCTGAACAGATGTGCAAAGACAGCAAATGTTACAGGGGTGATAACCCCTCCCTATGTTCTCCAAAAAGCTTAAAAATAGATTTTTTTGGGATGGAGCTACACTTCATAATGTACCTGTTCAGATTCTACTTAAGAACAAACCTACAGTCCGTGTCTTGTTTGCACCACCTATATACTGCTGTTCAGAGTATATAGGGTCTGAACCACCTATATACCTATATAGGTTGTTTGCACCACCTATATACTGCTGTTCAGAGTATATAGGGTTGTAGGTATAGGGTTTTATTTTGGGTGCGGGGTCCCCCTTAATATCCATACAAGACCCAAAGGGGCTGGGGTGGGGGGGGGGGGGGGGGGGGTGATGGGGTAGCCATGCCATTTTTCTCAAGGATTTTCAGCCATATGGCGGCCAGGACAAGACATGACATTAAAGCCGCAAGTGGTTTTAAATGGCTTCTTTTTTTCCTTTACAAATGTCATTTTGTGCAGGGACAGTTCTAAACACGGGAAACACATGCCACTTCACAGGCATACTTTAGACACCCCCCAGGTACCATATTTAAAGGAAAATTTCACATTTTTTTTTTCACTTTATGCATCATTAAAATGACTGCTCCCGAAAAAACATTAGTTTTTAAAAGTTCTTTTTGCATTGATATATGTCCCCTGGGGCAGGACCCGGGTCCCAAAACCTGTTTTATGACATTAACATGCATATTGGCCGTTGTAATTAGCAATTTTGATTTTGAACGTTCGCGTCCATTATAACGAATAGGGTTCGAAAATTCGCGCAAACTTTCGGTCCGTTCGAAGGTTCTGGTGCGAACCGAACCCGGGGGTGTTCGGCTCATCCCTAGTTCCAAGATGTTAGTGTCTAATCTGCTTGAAATGTTTATGTGCAAAGTGACTAATTTTTTTTTCTTGTTTCACTCCACAGTTCCCTTCCACGCCACAGGAATGGCAGACTGTGGCCTCCCACTTTGCCAGCCGTTGGGACTTTCCTAACTGCGGAGGTGCAATTGATGGGAAACACATCCGCATCGTCCCACCCCCCAACTCGGGGTCATACTATTATAATTACAAGGGGTTTAATAGTGTAGTGATGTTGGCGGTGGTGTCGGCGACATACGAGTTTTTGTATGTGGACGTGGGGATGAATGGCCGGATCTCGGATGGTGGTGCCATTGCACACATGGAGTTCTACTGGCGTCTCCTGAGTGGCAGTCTGTGCTTGCCACCTCCAGAGGAGAATGCTGAAGGACTCCCCTTCGTCTTTGTCACGGATGAAGCGTTTGCGCTGACCACCCATCTGATGAGGCCCTTCCCGATGAGGACACTCACCCCAGACCAGAGGGTCTTCAATTACAGGCTGTCGAGAGCCCGCAGAGTGGTGGAGAACACCTTCGGGATCCTGGCCAGCCGCTTCCGCCTGTTTTTGACGGCTATTAACTTGGCGGAATACAAGCTCAACCATATAGTTCTTTCCTGCTGCATATTGCACAACTTCCTCAAAAGACATAGCAGCAACTATGTGGTGCCCATTGGCCCAGATGTGGACGGGCCTTCCAATGCCGACCTCACAGCCCTTCAAGCGGCACGTCCAGGCTTGCCCCCTCTAAATGCCTGCGAGGTCCGCGAGCAATATATGGACTACTTTGTGGGTAGGGGGGCCATTGCTCTGCCTGACGCTGTGTGAGAGGCATTTTTTATTAAATATATTTTTTAACCAGACCTATGATTTCTTGTCATTTCCTGCTTGTGTTTCTTGTAGGTGTATTCTAGCTTATTTGTCTTTTAAATTTTGGCCCTTTTATCTTGAACAGTGGGAATGCACTTTCTGGGCAAAAGGAGGTAACAGTCTCTTCTTCCCAAAAAGAATCTTCTCATGTTGTGTGTGTGATACCTAATCTTTTGTCTAGAGAAGGTTTGTAGTGCATAATTGACACCCAAAATACTCCTTTTCATCAGCATGACAGAAATGTGTGTATTCCCAAAAATGGTGTGCTACGTGTTTTATTACAAAGCACTGTGGGTGTCATTTACATAAGCCAAATCCACTATGCACTACAAGTGCACTGCAAAAGTGCCCTGGAAAATACACTTGCAGTGCAAACTGGAATAGCCTTTAGTAAATAACACCCATTGCCCCCCAAATCCTTTACTTTTTCCATCAATAATGCTTTTGTGTTTTTAAATAAGGAAGCCACACCTTTTTGAGATGTAAAAATTTTACTTACAACACATTCACAAGTGCCTTTCCAAACTTCTTGGCAAAACTGACAAGATCTTGGTTCTTTCGAACATTGTTTATTAACATTCCGCATTTGGTAAAACCAGGCATGGAGCAAAAATTAACAGACTGAACATAGGAACTTGCAAAGTTCAACTTTCAAAAGTGAAGACAAGATCAGACATGACTATATGTTCAAAGTGTGTTTGATCTTGCCTTCATCACATGGGGTGTCACCCCTGGAAACTTTAAATTTAGAACATGCACACAATTTGGGTATCAAAATGGGCATTTGATGGTAAAACACATGCCTAGAATGTTCAAATGTGCAATTTCCCATCATGGGGATCAATGGACGTGTTTTGGGGGTGCAACCCCTTCACCGCACCCACTTTAGTAGTTAGTAAAGTGGTTGCACCCCAAAACGTTGTCATCATCCACCATGATGGGAGCTAGCACATGTTGACACAATGTGTGCATCTTCCAAATTTGCCATAGTTATTAAGTTTTAAATGTTGTCACAAACAGCCACAAATGTGTGATAATTACTTTGTGCGTTTTCAGATTTTACCTAAAACATCAATGATGTTCTTCAATTTTTGTTGAACATCATTGATGTTTTTCTTGATCTCATCTAGATCTCGATTGCACACCATTATCTCCCCGATGAGTACGTGTGCACTTTCAGTGGTAAAGTGCGATTCTTCTTCCACAACATCCACATCACCTAAAAACACAAAAAAAAGAAACAAAATGGCTATTGGAAAAGAGGCAGGCATACATTGATTAGCTTACCAGTAGCTGTGTTCTCCCACACTCACCTGTTGTGGTGACAAGTTCTCCAAGTTCGATGATCTCTCCTTCCTCCTCCTCCTCCGCTTCTGGTATTTCCCCTTCTTTGGGAGGTGTGGGTTTCCTGGTGTCCTCAGACGTCCCGAGTCTTCGCTCCCCTATGAGAATGTACAAAAGGAATATTTAGCACAACAATCTATTGAGGGCAGAAATAGGAAATGTCAAACATTGCTTGGAAGTGAGGGACAATAGTTGTTTGTGGCCAGGTTCAAATGACAACAACATTAATGTAGTCACTTTGTAAAGGTGCTAAACTTACTACCTTTTTGGTTGAAGTTTGTCAGATGGATACACCCCTATAGTATCCACTGGAGCACATGTGTGGAACAGCATAATAAAAAGGGGGTTTGGGTGTCCCAGCACTAGTGCTCTAGAGTCCAGATGGGTAAACAGCTACTGAGTGACCTCTCCTTTACATTGAAGAAATTTGCTTAACATTCTTGATGACATCTCTATTGAAAACAAACTTTCTTTCACTAAAAACTTCACCAAACCTTGTATTATAAGTGGCCGAACGATCGAGGTTGAGTACGATCGAATGGACACACACGAACATGACAGTGGCAGAAAGATCGAGGTTGAGTACGATCGAATGCACAGACGAACATGAAAGTGGCCATTTTCCAATGTACACCATAGAAAAAATAAAACCACATGGAGCAGTATGCAAGCAAGAAAAAAAACACAAAACACGACAACTACTTACTTTTTTGAAGAACTCGCTTGATCTTTCTGTACTGATCGGGCTCCCTCAGTTTCAGGTCTGACCAGCGTTTCCTCAGTTGTTCCTCGGATCGTTGTACCCCATAATTATTGTAAAGCCTCCTCACAACTTTAGACATGATCTTGGCCTTTCTGACATTTGGGTTGAGGTAAGGCCCATACTTCCCATCATAGTCGCTCCTCTTCAATATGTCCACCATCTCCAACATTTCTCCAAAAGACATATTGGAGGCCTTAAATTTAAGCCTCCGGGATCGGGACGTTTCTGCCTCCGGCCTTTCCTCGTCCTCCTCGTTGCTGTAATATTTAGGGCACACCTGCTGTGTGCCCGACATGTGCTCTCCCCATTGCGCCGTAAAGAGAAGGGGTGGGGAATAGACGAGAAAGATCGTCAGGGGTGGGCGGAGTTTCACGCATGCGCACTGTATATAAAACGTCACACGCCTGTGTCGTAGCGACGATCTGTGAGCCGAGGGGAGAGAGAGCTGACGCACGAGACGATCGCTAGAACGAAGGTACAATTTGAACTTGGTACATAACTAGCCTAGACTGATTAGACCTTGAGGCTTATTTATGGAAAAGATTAGGAGAGTTTAGCCTGACATTATTTATAGTGTTTGGTGTGGTGTTGTGTCTTGCAGAGAATATGGAGGGGTTCAATGATGTCAGTTTTCTCCCCCTCTTCATTGATAAGTATCGGGAATTGACCCTTTTATGGCAGGCAAAACACCCCGATTACAACAACAAACCTAAGAGGTACGCAGCGATGAAGAAACTTCTTGAACTTGTAAAGCCAAGGATGCCCACGGCAACCGTTGACAAGTTAAGAATAAAAATTGGCAGCCTGAGGAGTACGTATTTTAGGGAGCGCAATAAGGTCCTGAAGTCCCAAGCATCTGGAGCTGCAGCAGATCAGGTCCATGTCCCCAAGCTCTGGTACTATGACAGGCTCCATTTTCTCAAAGACCAGGCTGATATCAGGGAGTCACTCTCGACTCTTCCTTGCACGAGTCCTTCCACGCAGGCCACCCCTGATGAGGCTTCCGAGGAGCAACCTGGGCCTTCCAGTCTGGAAGAGGTGGAGGAGCCCAGCTTGAGCCAGGTTTAGTAGTTTTGTACCCATTTTTGTGAAAAATAAATGATGTTCACTTAATTCAGGATCCCCAATTGCTTAGTTCCTAAAGTGTTTGACATATCAACGGACAGTAGTGTTGGAGACATTTGTGGCAAGAATATAAACTGCAGGGCTGAGAATTGTATTGTTTTCTATTTGTAAACATTTTGCAACAGTCAATAGATGACAGTCAATAGATGGGGAGTCAGCGCTCCGGCTGATAAGGCCCCTTTCACACTGGGGCGGGGAGCCGCGGTGGCGGTAAAGCAGCGCTATATTTAGCGCTGCTTTACCGTCGTTTTAACCGCGGTTTTCGGCTGCTCGCGGTGCGGTTTTACCCCCCGCGAGCGGCCGAAAAAGGGTTACACACCCCCCGCAGAGCGCCGCCGTAGCAGCGCTTTGCGGCGGTATTGCCGCGGTTTCACCGCGGTGTCCCATTCTAATCAATGGGAAGGAGCGGTATAGGAGCGGTGAACACACCGCTCCTATGCCGCTCCAAAGATGCTACTAGCAGGACTTTTTTTGTCATCCTGCTAGCGCACCGCTCCAGTGTGAAAGCCCGCCGGCTTTCACACTGGAGTTAAAGGGGACGGATTTTTTCATGCGGTGAACAGGCGCTATTTTTAGCGCTGTACTGCATGAAAAACGCCCCGGTGTGAAAGGGGCCTAAGAGAGGCTTCAGCCTCACTACATGCCACACCCACCTACGAGGAGGCCTTTGGCTCCTTGGTTGCCACTAAAATGAAGGATATGGAGGCGGGGCAACGCAGCATGTGTGAGGAGGTCATCCTCAAGGTACTAAATAAGGGGATGGCTGGGGGGATGACACCAATCACACATGTTTGCGATAGTGACCATGCTCCGCCTCCTCCTCCTTCTGCCACACCACCAGCACCACAGCCACAGCGTGCAAGGAAGCGTGGAAGGAAGACCAGAGAGAGACGACCTGGATTCAGTCTGGTCTGAGAGAAGATGGAGCCTCTCGTATGACCAGAGCCTGGGGACCTAGATGGCATCTGCTGCAGTTCCGGATGTTTTGGACTTCAGGACCAGATTGCACTCCCTTATTATTAAGATACGTACTCCTCAGGCCACCAATTTTTGAACCTTAAAAAATGATGTTTGCCGTGGGGGTCCAAGGCTTTGCTAATTCCCCAAGTTTCTCCATCACTGCGTTCCTCTTTGGTTTGTTGCTGAGACCTAAATAAAGGTATTTTTGATTTCACAAATTGCCTATGTGTTTTACTTTTCTACAATGACAGTTTATTTGTGAGTAGGCAGATACATTTCACAAATCATAAAGTCTAATTAACAAGGGGCACCAACAACAAACAACCTCCTAGTAAATTTAGGCAACAAATACAAATGATAATAATGTTGTTTTGCTAAGTTGAGACACACAACCCCCCTCCAAAAAAAAAAAAAAAATTGAATATGTATTCCAAAAAAAAAAAAAAAGAAATGACAAATCCTCCAAAAAATATAACAAACATTCTTTTACGATCTGACGAAAAATAAACATCTAGCCAATAAATCATGAAAAAGAATAAATAAATAAGTTTGTGAGAAGTGAGTGTGAATAGGAGCAGCTAAAACACGTCATTCTTCTTGCCTTGTAAAGAAAAAGAGAATGTGCTGCATTAAAGACATTTTAACATTGCAGCGTGACGAATGTGCTGTGTCGATTAAGAATGGTAGTTTTACCTGACCGAGCGCTTCCGTCACAGAATTTCTTCTGAGCATGCGTGGCACTTTGTCCGTCGGACTAGGCCACACACGATCGGAAAAAGTCCGATAGGACTTTGTTGTCGGAAAATTTGAGAGCAGGAGATAAAACTTTGTCCGTTGGAAAATCCGATGGAAAATGTCCGATGGTGCCTACACACGGTCGGAATTTCCGACAACATTGTCCGATAGGACATATTCCATCGGAAAATCCGACCGTGTGTATGGGACTTAAGACCCCTTTCACACTGGAGCGTTTGGCAGGTGCTATAGCGTTAAAAATAGCACCTGCAAACCGCCCTAAAACGGTGCGCTGGCAGGGTGTCAGAAAAAGTCCTGCCAGCAGCTTTTTTGGAGCGGTGAAGGAGCGGTGAATTCACCGCTCCTCCAACGCTCCTCCCAATTGAAATCAATGGGGCAGCGCTGCGATACCGCCGGGAAAATGTTGCTGCGTTTTGCGGGCAAATTTAACCCCTTTTTGACCACTAGCAGGGGGGTTAAAACCGTCCTGCTAGCGGGCGAATAGCTCCGCGAAAATGACGGTAAAGCGGCGCTAGAAATAGGGCCGCTTTACCGCTGACGCCGGTGGCGGCACAGTGTGAAAGAGGTCTTACAGGGGTGAATTTCCTTTCTTAGGTGTAGATTTCCTCTCATTTCCTGTTGTCTTCCTCTGTTTGTTAGGCCCCTTTCACACTGCTTCGCAGGCGCTACATCGCTAAAAATAGCGCCTGCAAAGCATACCACCGCTAATAATACGGTAAAGAGTCCGCTAAAAATAGCGCTTGTTTTTTTCGACTACGACGTCCCCCCGCCCCAGTGTGAAAGGGGCCTAAGTATGAGTCGTATGTAAGTTGTGCCATGATCCACATACAGAAGGCTTGTTTCTTTTTTTTTTTAACACAATAAACATGTTATACTCACCTGCTCTGTTGCAGTGGTTTTTCAGAGAGCAGCCTGGATCCTTCTCTTCTCGGGTCCCCCGCTGACACTGCAGGCCCCTCACTTCTGCCAAGTGCCCCCACAGCAAGCAGCTTGCCGTGGAGGCACCCGAGCAGAGCAGCTGCTCTGCGTGCTCATTCACAGATAGAGCTGTGGCTCAGCCCCATCCCCTCTCTCTCCCCATTGGCTGTAACTGACAACAGCAGGAGCCAATGGCTGCTTCCTCAGCCAATGAGGAATGAGAGTCCCCAGAGAGCTGAGGCTCTTGTGCACATTGCTGGATCGAGAGTGGGCTCAGGTTAATATTGGGGGGCTGCTGCACAGAGAAGTTTTTTTTTACCTTCATACATAGAATACATGGAAGTTAAAAAAACTTTGAGCCTTTACAACCACTTTAAATAGTGTGTGTTTAGTATCACTTTACCAAAATATGACTCTTTTTATTTTGTTTTCAAAATTTGCCAAAACAAAATGAGCATCCTATTCCAAAATCATACAATTAGTATGGCCTCCACTCATTTGGCAATGTTTCCACAAGATTTTGGAGTGTGTCTGTGGGATTTTGTGCCCATTTAACCACTTCAATACCAGGCACTTAAACACCTTCCTGCCCAGACCAATTTGAATGACAATTGCGCGGACATACTACACTGTACCCAAACTAAATTTTTATCATTTTGTTCCCACAAATAGAGCTTTCTTTTGGTAGTATTTGATCGCCTCTGGGATTTTTATTTTCTGCTAAACAAATAAAAAAATACCATAAATGTAAAAAAAAAAAAATTTTTTTTTGTTTCAGTTTTAAAACTTTGTAAATAAGTAAGTTTTCTCCTTCACTGATGGGCACTGATAAGGCAGCACTGATGGGCACCGATGAGATGGCACCAATGAAGTGGCACTGATGAGGTGGCATTGATGGGCACTGATATGTGGCACTGATAGGCGGCACTGATGGGCACTAATAGGTGGATAGGCGGCACAAATGGGCATGGATCGGCGATACAGATGGACATGGATAGGCGGCAGGGATGAGCACGGATGGGCACTGATAGGCGGCATGGATAGGCACTAATAGGCAGCATGGATGGGCACTGATAGGCGGCATGGATGGGCACTGATAGGCAGCATTGCAGTGTAATGTGTTGTACTGATGGATGCCAATCAGTGCCAAACAATAATGCATGCCAATCAGTGATGCCCGTTGTGGGCACTGATTGGCATCCATTGTGGGCACTGATTGGCATCCATTGTGGGCACTGACTGGCATCTCTGGTGGTCTAGGGTGGCATACCTGGTGCTGGGCATCCCTGGTGGTCTGGTGGTGTCCCTGGTAGTCCAGTGTGGGTATCCTCGGGGGGGGGGGGGGGCTGCGCTGATAATCGATCAGCACAGACCCCCCCTGTCAGAGGAGCAGCCGATCATCTCTCCTCTACTTACGTCTGGCAGACGCAAGTGAGGAAAATCCGATCAACAGCATTTCCTATTTACACTGTGACCAGCCGTGATTGGACACCCCGCAACAACGATCTCCGCGATGCGTGCCCCCGCAGCGGCTCACGTCATATGACATGAGGTCAAGATTTTGAAACCACTTTGCCGCCGTCATTCTGCTATATGGCGAGCGGCAAGTGGTTAAGCAAAGAACATTTGGAAGGCCAGGCACTGATGCAAGAAGAATACAAATTGGCTTTAGAATTCATCCGAAAGGTGTTCAATAGGACAGAAGTCAAGGCTTTGTCCATACCACTGAAATTCCTACAAACAATGCTAAACAAACCATGTCTTTATGGATCTAAATTAGAGCTCAGGGGCACAGTATTGCTGGAACAACTTGTTTCCACATAGCTGGAAGAGCACAGCTGTCTAAAATGTCTTTGTACGGCATTCTATAGCATTAACATTCTGCAGCTTCTATTTTGCAAAGTGTTCTCAGCACTCTTCCACCTGCTTGAAACTTTACCGCTTGGGCTGGGTTTACATACAGTATATGTGAATTGGATGAATTTTAAATTAATTTTAAGTATCAGTTTATATTAATTAATATTCTAATATAGTTCATACTTAAAGTGGAGCTAGAGGCAAAACATTTTTTCATTTTGGATACAGTAAAGGAGGGTTATAAACCCTGTGAGCTTTTTTTTTTTTTTTTTTTTTATAGCCTTCTGTGTCCCATTGGGGAAATTTACCTTCCTGTCCCATAACCAAAACAGTAAGTGAGATGAAATCCCTGCTAGTTAAGGGAATCAATTTGGCCCCCTTTTTTTAGTATATCCCCTCCATTGGAAGATTTCCCCTCCATTACTGTTCTGGGAAAAACTTTGGATTTTCTTTTTTTTAAACTTTCGATGATAATCATAAACAGGACAAATAGAAACGGTGAATTATTATTATTATTCATAATTTATATAGCGCCAAGAGTTTACACAGCACTTTACAATGTAGAGGGGGGTCAGGTGAATCTCCCTAACCAGGGCACAGACAGGAATAAAGACCTGACAGGTGTTCTAATTTCTCTTTACTCTATCCAAAACTAAAAAAAAAGATTTTGCCTTTAGTTATACTTTAAGTTTTAACAACATTAAATTCAGTTTAAGTGTTTACTACTTGTTATGTTATATTTTATTTGGCATATATAAGAGTTTGGTACTTTGGCACCTTTCAGTTCTTCACATCAGAGACCTGAAGTAAAAGTGGTGTTCTTGGAAGTTATTACATATTCTTGGCAACAATAGTTATATTTTTTCATAGTGTGGCCAAAATTATCCCTCACCCCCATAAGAATAATACTGACTGTATGCAAAAAAATGTGTCACAAAATAGTAGGATAGTGTATACTTTTATCAACAAGCCTATAGAAAGGGGGAAACATTGTAACAACAAATGCATGCATCTCCCAGCATGATGGATTTTGTTCAATAAATGAAAGTGCAGTCCATCTGGGAAAATAGTAAAACATTGTAGTCAAAAGGAACGGTGTTAGTTGTGAGCAAACCAAGCAATGTTGGGTTTGCTTTGTTATTCAAAGAAAATAAAACAAAAAAATTGAAAACCCCAGAAATAATGCCCCAACCCCATCAAAGTCTACACGAGCCAAATCTTGTTATTTTTTCTGGTCGTTTTCAAGGCCAGTTTGCAAGCTTTTGGAAAACAAAGACATGGGTAGATAGGCACTACAGTGCCTTGAAAAGGTATTCATACCCCTTAAAATTTTGCACATTATGTCATGTTACAGCCAAAACGTAAATGTATTTTATTGGGATTTTATGTGATAGACCAACACAAAGTGGCACATAATTGTAAAGTGGAAGCAAAATGATAAATGGTTTTCAATTTTTTTTACAAATAAATATGTGAAAAGTGTGGCGTGCATTTGTATTCAGCCCTCCTGAGTCAATACTTTGTAGAACCACCTTTTGCTGCAAATACAGCTGCAAGTCTTTTTTGGGGATGTCTCTACCAGCTTTGCACATCTAGAGAGTGAAATTTTTGCCCATTCTTCTTTGCAAAATAGCTCAAGCTTTGTCAGATTGGATGGAGAGCGTCTGTAAACAGCAATTTTCAAGCCTTGCCACAGATTCCCAATTGGATTTAGGTCTGGACTTTGACTGGGCCATTCTAACACATGAATATGCTTTGATCTAAACCATTCCATTGTAGCTCTGGCTGTATGTTTAGGGTCGTTGTCCTGCTGGAAAGTAAACCTCTGTCCCAGTCGCAAGTCTGCAATGTCATAGCAAAGGACCGACGGAACGAATCCATCGGACATTTGCTGTCGAAAAATCCAACAGACTTTAGAAATAGAACATGTCTTAAATTTTCCCGTCGGAACTCCGATGGACCCAGTTCCTATCGAAAAATCTGCTCGTCTGTGTGCTAGTCCGACGGACAAACAACGATGCTAGGGCAGCTATTGGCTACTGGCTATGAACTTCCTTATTCTAGTCCGGTCGTACGTCATCACGCTCAAATCCGTCAGAATTTAGTGTGATTGTGTGTGACCAAGTCCGTTTATTCGAAAAGTACGTCGGAAATTCGTCGAAAGTCCGTCGGAAAGACCGTCGGACCTAGTCCGTTGAAAAGTCCGCTTGTGTGTACGCGGCATAACAGGTTTTCCTCTAAGATTGCCCTATATTTGACTCCATCCATCTTCCCATCAGTTCTGACCAGCTTCCCTGTCCCTGCTGAAGAAAAGCATCCCCACAGCCTGATGCTGCCACCACCATGTTTCACAGTGGGGGTGGTGTGTTCAGGGTGATGTGCAGTGTTAGTTTTCCGCCTCACAAAGCATTTTGCTTTTAGGCCAAAAAGTTAAATTTTCATCTCATCTTCTCCAAATGTTTGCAGTGTCCCCCACATGGTTTCTCGTAACCACAAACGGGACTCCTTATGGCTTTTTTTCAACAATGGCTTTGTTCTTGCCAATCATAAAGCCCCATAAAGGCCAGAATTGTGGAGTGCACAACCAATAGTTGTCTTGTGGACAGATTCTCCCACCTGAGCTGTAGATCTGTTCAGCTCCTCCAGAGTTACCATGGGCCTCTTGGCTGCTTCTATGATTAATGCTCTCCTTGCCCAGCCTGTCAGTTAAGTTAGACAGTCATGTCTTGGTGCTCTGTGAGATGTTCAAAGCTTGGGGTATTTTTTTATAACCTAACCCTGCTGTAAACTTCTCCACAACTTTATCCCTGACATGTCTGGTGTGTTTCTTGGCCTTCATGATGCTCTTTGTTAACTAAGGTTCTCTAACAAACCTCCGAGGTCTTCACAGAACAGCTGTATTTATACTGAGATTAAATTACACACAGGTGGACTAATTATGTGACTTCTGAAGGCAATTGGTTCCACTAGATTTTAGTTGGGGTATCAGAGTAAAGGGGGCTGAATACAAATGTATGCCAAACTTTTCACATATGTATATGTAAAAAAATTTGAAAACCATTTATAATTTTTCTTTCACTTCACAATTATGTGGCACTTTGTGTTGGTCTACACATAAAATCCCAATAAAATACATTTATGTTTTTGGTTGTAACATGACAAAATGTGGAAAATTACAAGGGGTATGAATACTTTTCAAGGCACTGTACCATGGGTACCAATGCAAAAAAAAAAAAAAAAACTTTTAGCAAGGAGTAGTTTCCTTTTATTAAGGCTTAGGGGACATTATCAGAAATACACATATCCTTTAAATAACATGTTGGGGGATGCCGTAAACATGCATGTGAAGTGGCACAACGCTAGATATTGTCCCTCCCACCTGAAAGAGTAAGGGGTAATTGGTACCTCGTTTTACTCATTCACTAAAAAAATGTACATAGTAAATAACCACAGCCACAATGTGATAAAGTACCACAGCATAAATCCATGACAAAAACATTGTAACCTGCCCATGATGATCCTGCACCCAATGGACCCCAGCTGATGAATGTCAACAAGTCAGTGATGTTGTCTGACATCATTAATTAATATGGCCGTGACCATACTTGCTCACTGACAAGATTTTTCTGTAAGATTGTCACAATGTGAAACAAGCCAGCAGGCAGGCTAGGAAGTCATTTTTTAGTGGTGGTGGTAATATAACCACTAAATTAATCACTTCTGGCTGCAGCAGCATCCAGAGGTTCCAAAGGCCAAACAGGTCAAAACTAGCCATTTCATTGGCCTGTTTGGGGATTTTCAAACAGCTAGAATTCAGGTCTCTCCATTGACCTGAATTTGTGTTTTTCCCCAGATAATGTAGTGGTGATGCCATTTGAGGCTAGTTGCATGTTAGGTTTATTAGTATTACAACAGCTATCTGTGCATTCCAGGAACAAATGCTAAGGCTTCATATATACCCTGCTGACATTTATCGCAGCAGCTCCTTAACTCTGCTAAAAGCCTATGTGTACATGGACACATAGGCTTTTATGGAGTTGAGTTTAGGAGCTTTGAAAAAAAAAAAAAACGCAGAAAGCTCCTGAACTCAAGTTTAGGAGCTGCCAGGAGCTGCTAGTGTACATGAAGCCATATATCTCCAAAACTGTCCAACACTCTTGCATATGACTATCTTCAATTATAGGAATACCTCCAGCAAAATATACACAGTTCTGCCAGGCAGCACAGCCAGCCTGGAGAATTACTCAAATGCAGTTCAATGACACAACTAGATCTTGTCCCTGCCCCCTGCCCCCTGGCTGTAATTTCTGAAACCTAAACAAATTCAGGAATGTACACTAGCTGCTTAAAAAAAATCCACTTAATTATTTTAATAAATATATACCTGGTGTTTATATCTGCCTGGGGCACAGCTTTAAGTCCTTTGCCATGAGATTCTTCAAAATAACATTTAACAACTTCCTGACCAACGTACGCATATGTGCGTCCCGGGGAAGTGGTGGTGATATCTGGATGATGGCTGCAGCTACAATATTCATCCAGATACAATTCTTTAGACCTGCTGATGCCCTTCATAGTTAAAGTGATCAGAGAGGCTAACCACCACTGCAGGCTGACCACAGAGAGGAAGGAGGAACTTACGATCCCTGATTGCCTCTAAGGTATATAAAACTAGAAGTGACAAGGATTTGGTCACTTCCGGTTTCAGTTTCTTGTCTTTTTGTTAGTAAAGCAGCTGATCGGTTTAATGGGCTGCTTTGAAGGGCAGAGAAGATATCTGGGGTCAACCAAAACACTAGATCTCCCTATAAAGAGGACCTGTCATGGTCCCGACTATCACAAGGGATGTTGTTCATCCCCTGTGCGCAGCTTATCATGTGCATCCCTCGTGCGCAATTTTAACACGTGACATCTTTGGCCTCTGTTTACTTGGTGCAACATCATCATGTATGAGAAAATCTACATATAACAGCTTATCCTTGTATAAAACCCTCTCTGAAATATGGCATAATGTTGGTGGGTGTTTCTGTGGAAATTTAGAATAACATTTTGGAAGTAGAATTTGTCAGAGATATTGGGCTCAATTCACTAAAACTAAAGTACCGCACCAAACATTGCGGTAAATTAGTGTATGCAGAATTTTTCAAGAGCCATTCTAATTAATTATTAAATGTTACTAAAATACGACATGTGCTTTTCCAAAGTATACAAAGTAGCCCAGTCATTAAAAACACACACACAAAACAAAAAAAGCAGTCCACAAGCTATACCAAAAGGGCCTGTTATGAATTTTATGGGGGAACCAATGGCAAAAAATGTTTTAAACATTGGGTTCCCCCAAAATCCATACCAGACTCTTATCTGAGTATGAAGCATAGCTGGCCAGGACCCTCCCTACCCAACTTGTCCCCATGCTGAAGAGAACAAGGAAAGGAGTCTGCAGGCAGGGGGCTTATCTGAATCTGGAAGCACCATTTAACAATGTGGAGATGAGTCACTGGTTGATAGGATGCCGACAGGTGCTGGCTCCTTAACAACTAGCTATTCATTTTATACATTTGTTAAATAACGCATGGCTATACCACAACTTATTTAACCAATGTATTTTTTTTTTATTTACTCGATTTTGTGAATTGATCTTTAGATCAGTTTATGTGATATTTACTGTGTATTTTTTATTTTTTTTTATAAATACTGCATAAACTGATAGTGAGTTGAATTTTTGAATAATGCATGTGATATTTGGATCAAATGAGTCACGTAATCCAATTATCATATGCAATATTCTTTAGTTAATTGAGCCCATTGGTCTGTACCAATTTATTAATAGGAGATATTTTCCTTGTTTGAATAATAACTTTAGGTGGTCTTCTGGTCCGTTTTTAAGACTCCAGATTTATCTTACTAGCTTTGAATTGCTAGCATTGCTAGCATAATGGAACTTACCAGTCCCTACATATAGTGGCTGCATTTTTTCAGGATAAGAACATTTAGAGCAAGTACAGAAAATACCTTTTGATCTTGGCAGAAATGCAGTATCCTTGTCATAAATGTCCTTGGTGTACTGCCTCATTAGGAAAAAAAAACAAAAAGAGATTCTGCAGAGCGGAGAGAGAGAGAGACAAAAGAAAACCTTTTATCCAAAAGTATTGACTGCATCCGGTAAAGAAAAATGAAGATTGATATACATCCCTCTCCTGTTTCTTTTTCCCCTTTTTTACTCTCCCCCTTCCCGTCAGCGTCTACTCATGATCGCCATTGGTTGGGTCATACTATGTTTTTCCAGGATACTCCATATTGTATTAATGTACACTTTGGGGGTCATTGACTATAGTGCAAATATGTAATTGTGTGGTAATTAGCACTTAAAATGGCAAATGACCACCAGAGGGGGGGCGGGGCACGGCAGTGAGAGAGGACTTGCGATGTGAGAGGACGTGAAGAGATAGCGCTCCTCGGCTAAATTCTCCCCTTCAACCTTTCCATCCTGTGACCGAAATATTGATGGTACGTGAGCCGTGTTAGCAGTGTGTTAGCAGCGCCAGCACTGTGTGGATTCCGGCTCTGAGTGCTGGCTTCCCTCCGGTAATTTCCTCCCTCTCTCTATCGCTGGTGTGTCAGCTGGCTTGCTGCCACCACGCTCGCAGCAGTGTTTTCTGCTTTTCAGTGTATTCTTGCCTTCTCTTTGGACAGCGCTATGCTACAGTTCTTGGAGGTAATGTCTGGTAATCAGCGGGATCAGTAGTATCTCAGAAGTCTCCTCACAACCTCATGACAATCCTGACTCCTCGGATTTGGATCCTTCCTGGCATCTCTGAACAGACTCTGCAACGGGTATTTAAGTGACTTTTAGTAACTTTAAGTGATTGAGCGGCCCCCGTGGCCCCACCCCATGGTCTTTCAGGATTTTTGGATGCGCTCTGTGGCGGATCTGGTTGTTTAGCTTTCTGCACATTTAAAGAGAAGGAAAAAAATATATATGCTGCTTGCTTTAAACGCTTGCTTTAAACGATACCAAATGCAAGGTTATACTTTATTGCATCACAATTACAACATTGGCATGGTTGGGAGGTAGTGGACATGGAGGACCCTACACAGAAGATAATAACATCTCAATTTAAAAAATACCCTTTAGTTCAACTAATAGTAGCTCACCATTTTTATAATAAAAAAAGGTTCCCTACTTTCTACTTGATTCATAGGGTATGGGAAGCAGTGCGAAATATTACTCAGCATAAGGGGGTTGCATATTCGTGCTATATTAAATTACCCCCTTTGTGTTACTTTGTGAATTGTACACTGCTTGTATCTCCTTGTCTGGTTATTGAATAAAGACTCTTCTTGTTAAAGATGGATATACATGCATGGTTAGAAGGGCCGTTTGAAGGAATTTGGGGGCCCCAAACAAAATGGATATGGAGGCCCCCCCAACCACCCGCCCACATGCACACACACAAAGCCTACTGGAATCACAACATATCGATACAGTTTAAGTTCACCAACACTTTATATAAATAAAAAAGGTTTACAGTGCAAATACTGCTGTTGCATATAATGTGCATAAAATTTGAAAATTTTCAACAATTGAACACTTGCAAAAAAACACCACTGTACCATAAAATCAAATATACATTTAAAAAGTGCACAATAACTAAATCCAACATACTTTAAACACACACACACACACACACGCATGCACGCACACACACACACGCACACATTAACATTTTTCAGTTCTCACAAACAGTTCGGCCGGCAACAGGAAACTGAATCTCCTGTACCGCACGGACTGCAGGAGGAAGTAAGAGGAGCTCGGCCACGCTACAGGCTGCAGCTTATATTAAGCGCCGGCCAACAGCGCGGCTGGGGCCCCAGGCCAGCTCAGGGGGCCCCAAGCAATTGCTTGTTTTGCCTGTCCTGTCACGACGGGCCTGATGGTTAGTTTCAGCCAAGTGTTTATATCTCTTTACTCATTACTGAATTCCAGGATTCCCCAATTAATCTGAGTGAACCTAAATCATGTGCTATCAAGTCATTGTAAAATAATGTAAATTAGCGTGATTTAAGGGAATGTGTGTTATTATCTCTGATGTCAACATTTGGGAAACATATTTTATATGAAACAGATATACATTTTATTTTCCTCATTCAGAGCTAGCTTCCTGGGAGTGAAAGAATAATGTTTTAGCCTTGTGAAAAAGAATAATATGAAAATCAGATTGCATATGATGGGTCTCTTTATCTTTTTTAACTTTAGATCTGTTATTAGAGGTTTTGTATTACTTTTAAAACGTAATAAGGAGTAAAGGGCAACATCAAATATTTCCTTTAAATACACCGCTTGGGGCATGCTTTAAACCTGCACTGAAGTGACGCACCTGTTATTTAAAAAGACCAAAAAAAGAAGCCATATAAATTGCAGCTTAAAGACATTTCCTGGCCGCTTTGTTCTATTTGTGAATAAAACAAAATTCTTTATTCACAATCAAAATATGGCCGCAGGTTGGCAGTTGATATAGTTGGGGGGGGGGGGTCTGTTGGAATATTATGAAATATTTCAGCTCCCCTCCCGTAAACCTGATGATCGGGTGGGGGGAGGGCTCAGTGACACCATCTATGCATCTGCAGCTTGACAGCTCTCCTTTACCAACAAAATTAAGTACATCTGTAAACAGTAATTTTTCTTGAGGGCCAATGACTCTTATACCTCGTACACATGGTCGGATTTTCCGACAGGAAATGTTCGATGTGCGCTTGTTGTCGGAAATTCTGACTGTGTGTATGCTCCATAGAACATTTGCTGTCGGAATTTCCGACAACAAATGTTTGAGAGCAGGTTCTCAAATTTTCTGACAACAAGACTTGTTGTCGGAAATTCCGAGCGTGTGTACACAATTCCGAGGCACATGCTCGGAATCAAGCAGAAGAGCGGCACTGGCTATTGTACGTCACCGCATTCTTGCTGATCGGAATTTCAAACAACATTTGTGTGACCGTGTGTAGGCAAGACAAGTTTGAGCCATCATCCGTTGGAAAAAATCCACGGTTTTGTTGTCGGAATGTCCGATCATGTGTACGGGGCATAAGATGAATTTTATGCTCTATTGTTTGAACTCTGACAGAACCCAAAGAACGAAGACTTTGGCAAATTACTTTGACAAGTGTATATGTTTACATTGATTGTCTGTATGTCTGCTTACTATTGTATGTATTGAGGAACGTGTCGGTTCTCCCTACTGGTTGTGTACACCCCCTTGTCTTTTTGCATAAATAAAGAATTTACAAAAGAAAAAGTGTCTCTATTATCAAAATGTAAAATCATATATTCATCTCCAGATCGCATATAAGTTATTTCTAGCCTACTACTATTAATCTGAGCAATCTTGTGAAGATCCCCCACACATTTACTTCCTTGAACTCTGTGACATGTAATTACTATGTCCTGTGAGTAGTCACTGCTGTGTCACATATTTCACAGAGCCTGCCTTCTTATCTATAGTGGAGCTGCAACAAGGATTTTCAGGAGGTGGAATATATACAGGAATCACTACTTGGAGGCAACAAAGTACCCAGTGATATCTAATCAGTGGTGGCCCTTCCACTAGGGGTGCACGGGCGCCACCCCCCCTATCTATGCAGTGGGGGGATTGTTTGCCCCCCCAGAAAAAAAAAAACACCAGCCGCCACTGTATCTAATACTTAGCAATTGAAAGGAAACAGAAAATATAAACAGAATCTAGGAAGTTGATGAAAGAGAAGGCAAACAGACAGGCAGAACCCAAAACATGAAAGAAGATTTTTCAAGTAAACATATTGGATTGTCAGTACTGTTTGTATTGCTATTACAATGCTGATGTTATAAAATGAAAGCGTATGCTGTACTTTTCATTCCTATGCCCTTTTCTTTTAAAGTTATAAGGCAGTCTCTGCTCTGTTGTAATACCTTTTTCTGTAGATGTTTTTTTCTGCACTGTTTTGCTTTTCTTTTACATACTGTATAAGTATATAAGTACACCCTCACATTTTTGTAAATATTTTATTATAGCTTTTCATGTGACAACACTGAAGAAATTACATTTTGCTACAATATAAAGTATTGAGTGTACAGATTGTATAACAGTGTAAATGTGCTGCCCCCCCTCAAAATAACTCAACACACAGCCATTAATGTCTAAACTGCTGACCAAAAAAGTGAGTTCAACCCTAAGTGAAATTGTCCAAATTGGGCCCAATTAGCCATTTTCCCTCCCCGGTGTCATGTGACTCGCTAGTGTTACAAGGTCTCAGGTGTGAATGGGGAGCAGGTGTGTCTCACTCTCTCATACTGGTCACTGGAAGTTCAACATGACACCTCATGGCAAAGAAATCTCTAAGGATCTGAAAAAAAGAATTGTTGCTCTACATAAAGATGGCCTAGGCCTAGGCTATAAGAAGATTGCCAAGACCCTGAAACTGAGCTGCAGCATGGTGGCCAAGACCATACAGCGGTTTAAGGACAGGTTCCACTCAGAACAGGCCTCTCCATGGTCAGCCAAAGAAGTTGAGTGCACATGCTCAGCATCATATCTAGAGGTTGTCTTTGGGAAATAGATCTATGAGTGCTGCCAGCATTGGCAGAGGTTGAAGGGGTGGGGGGGGGGGGGGGTCAGCCCGTCAGTACTCAGACAATACGCATCACACTGCATCAAATTGGTCTGCATGGCTGTCATTCCCAAAAGTTATCCTCTTCTAAAGATGATTCACAAGAAAGTTTGCTGAAGACAAGCAGACTAAGGACATAGATTACTGGAACCATGTCCTGTGGTCTGATGAGACCAAAATAAACGTATTTGGTTCAGATGGTGTCAAGCGTGTGTGGAGGCAACCAGGTGAGGAGTACAAAGACAAGTGTGTCTTGCCTACAGTCAAGCATGGTGGTGGGAGTGTCATGGTCTGGGTATGCATGAGTGCTGCCAGCACTAGGGAGCTACAGTTTATTGAGGGAACCATGAATGCCAACATGTACTGTGACATACTGAAGCAGAGCATGATCCCCTCCCTTCAGAGACTGGGCCGCAGGGCAGTATTCCAACATGATAATGACCCCAAACACACCTCCAAGATGACTACTGCCTTGCTAAAGAAGCTGAGGGTAAAGGTGATGGACTGGTCAAGCATGTCTCTAGGCCTAAACCCTATTGAGCATCTGTGGGGAATCCTCAAACGGAAGGTGAAGGAGTGCAAGGTCTCTAACATCCACCAGCTCCGTAATGTCATCATGGAGGAGTGGAACAGGACTTCAGTGGCAACCTGTAAATCTCTGGTGAACTCCATGCCCAAGAGGGTTAAGGCAGTGCTGGAAAATAATGGCAACCACACAAAATATTGACACTTTGGGCCCAATTTGGACAATTTCACTTAGGGGTGTACTCACTTTTGTTGCCAGTGGTTTAGATATTAATGGCGGTGTGTTGAGTTATTTTGAGGGGACAGCAAATTTACACTGTTATACAAGCTGTACACTCACTACTTTACATTGTAGCAAAGTGTAATTTCTTCAGTGTTGTCACATGAAAAGATATAATAAAATATTTACAAAAATGTGAGGAGTGTACTCACTTTTGTAAGATACTGTATATATGTGTGTGTGTGTTTCTGAATGTGCAGGCATAGACAGGTAACAGTCCATTTACACTTTAACCGCTTCCCGACCGCCCACTGCATATATACGTCAGCAGAATGACACGGGCAGGCAAAATCACGTACCTGTACGTGATTTGGTAATTGCCTGCCTGTGGGTTGCGTGCACGCCGCCAGCGGCACGCTCGCAACCCGGTCGGGAGCTCCGTGACCCCGGCCGCGGGACCAGCGGACCCGATCGCCGCTGGTGTCCCGCGATCGGGTCACGGAGCTGAAGAACGGGGAGAGGTATGTGTAAACAAACCTCTCCCCGCGCTTCCTACTCTGCCTGTCATTGATTGGCTGTTCCCGGTCATCGGGAAAGCCTATCAATGACATCAGACGTCAGCCCCGCCCCCTGATGTAAAAAAACACACACGCGTCACAGCCCATAACCCCTCCCCCTAGTGGTTAACTCTTTCACTACAACTGTCATTTATACAGGAATCAATGCATTTAAATAGCATTGATTGCTGTATAAATGACAATGGTCCCAAAAATGTGTCAAAAATGTCCGATGTGTCCGCCATAATGTCACAGTCACATTAAAAATCGCTGATCGCCGCCATTACTAGTAAAAAAAAAAATATTAATAAAAATGCTATAAAACTATCCCATATTTTGTAAACGCTATAACTTTTGCGCAAACCAATCAATAATCGCTAATTGCGATTTTTTTTACCAAAAATATGTAGAAGAATACGTATCGGCCTAAACTGAGGAAAAAACATGTTTTTTTATATATTTTTTGGGGATATTTATTATAGCAAAAAGCAAAAAATATTGCATTGTTTTCAAAATTGTCGCTCTATTTTTGTTTATAGCACAAAAAATAAAAACCGCAGGGGCGATCAAATACCACCAAAAGAAAGCTCTATTTGTGGGAAAAAAAGGACGTCAATTTTGTTTTGGAGCCACGTCGCACGACCGCGCAATTGTCAGTTAAAGCGACGCAGTGCCGAATCGCAAAAAGGGGCCTGGTCCTTTGGCTGCCAATTGGTCCGGGGCTGAAGTGGTTAAAGTATTTAAGGTTAATATAATTGGCAGACTCTTGCAACACTAATTCTACTCAAAGGGCAAATGCAAACTGTAACTAGAAAAATGTTAATGGGTTGTAAACACTATAGTGACCTTAATTGTTACCCCACCCCCCGGCATGTTCTTCCACCCTTTCGTTGCCAGGTACGTACGTTCAGTGCCGGGACAAGGTTCGGTGCCCAGGGCAAAGATGGCAAACTGCGCCCCCACCGGGTGTAAAGAAAGAGTCAGTGTCATTTCAAAACAAGAAAATACCAGTCCCTCCCTCTAACAGAGAGATCACTCTGCACGCAGCAGGACTAGTGGGCGGTGCTGGCGCCGCACCCCGGCCAGATCTACCACACAGACAGTACACACATACAGGAGAAGAAAGCAGTGAGTCATCAAGAATCAAGTTATTATTAAAAGAAAGGCAGCAGCGGCCGCGGACATTGCAAGGACCGCTCACGGACACCATTGTCCATGTGCAGACACCTTGCTGAACCCGGTCCATGCTGCACTTTTACAGAAATTAAGAGAAGTAAAGGAATTTTCTTTTTGGCAGATTTATACTTACCTCGGTGGGTGCAGGATCGGCCTGATGCTGCATCTGTCCTCTGGCACCTCTGCACTGAGAACCGAGCGATCTAACACCGCTGATCACTCGGTTTTCAGAGCTCCGTGAGCAGAGAGCTTTAGGCTGTCAGTCACAGCTCTCTGCTCTTCTCCTTCCTCACTCATTGGAGTGCTGAGCTGTGGAAGAGCGGTGCTGGACCTCAGTCCCATTGTCGTGATTAGTGCCTGGACTGACATCCTTTACATCAGCAGAGAGTGGACTTCAGCCCCGCAAAACGATTTGCACTCCTATAATCCATAGGAGAAGTACAGCCAAACAAGCTTTCTGGCTGTGGGGGGATGGGGGGGGGGCAGAGGAGGAGCAGGGTGTAGAAGGAGGACAGGATGGACTTTGGGGGGATGATTGGTGTGGTGGGGGAAAGTTGCAAGCACCAATCTTCATTTGCCCTTTTAGCTGACAGCCGCAGGAGAGAGAGGAGGAAAAAAAGGCTGTGTGAAAAGGCATGCAGGGAGATCAGTGTTTGCAATTGTCCCCCCGCTGCCGCACAATCACCCCTGGCTGTCAAGGGACAATCTTCCATGTGTGCAGGGTGGATCACAGTGGGCCCCCCGCTTTGGGGGGCGTGTGCAGTGAACACCCTGCACACATGAATGATACACCACTGGCGCTGACAGAGAAGGGAGGTGAAGGGCTTGTGCCGGGTGCAGGGACGCACATCTTACAGACATTTTTACAGGTACAGCGGCACTGGCTAGTGTGTATAGTGACACACAGTTGTGTAGAACATTGTCGGCACCTCACCTGCGCCCCCTCCCTCCAACAAATTGTACCGCACAGGACATCTGTCCCAGCCGCCCCCACCCCCCCATACCGGCCCTGCATACATTGTATGGACCTGACAGCTGGGGGTTTCACACAATATCCGATGGCTGCAGCCCACATATGGGTGGATGACCCCCACATATACACACGTACGAACGTAAATGGGGTGCCTACGCGTGAAAACGTTGATTGCGATACACATGTTACATATCACAGCGCACGAGTGAGAGCAAAAATTCTAGCACAAGACCTCCTCCGTAACACTAAACTGATGACCCATAGGGGGCTTTTGAAGCATCACCTATGGAAAATACAGGGTACTAAAGTCTGTTGCCATTTCACGGGCGCACACAAATTTAAGGTTTGATATGTAGGGTATGTATTTACTTGGTGCATCTTTTATACTTTACCAAAAAATGTGGGTAGTTTATTTAATTTGTTTGCCCTAAAATTCACTTTAGTGTGTTTTTCACTGAAATTCTGATTTCCTAGACATATGCGGTAATATTAAGTGACATAAAAAGATCGAACTACCACAAATATTGCTCCTGGCAAAACTGGTTCTTTAAAAAGCTTTTTTTTTTTTTTACATTGGTATATGTTTCCCAGGGCAGTACTCATCCCCCATGCTGTTTTTACACCTTCTTGCCTATTAGCCCAGAAAATGTCAATTTAATCCCAGATGATTACCATTTATAAATAACATAAATGGTTCATATAGTGAACATAGAGCAAAGTTATTTACAGTGCTTTGACGTCATTACGAAGGACAAAGGGACACTCTTTGTGGCTGGAGGAAAAGAGGTTTAATATCCACATGCAGAAAGGCATTCACAGTAAGAGCTATGAAAATGTGGACTAGACCTCCTCAGTAACTAGTTATGGCCAGCTCAGTGAATTATAAAAAAAAAAGAGCTGGATGTATTCCTAAATGCACAGACTATAACTGGTTATATCTTGTATAGGCAATAACATCAGAAATTGTTAACCCTGGGATTATTAGACGGCCTTGGTGGATCATGAATTCATTTTTTTTTTCCCCTGCTAGAACAATGCTTTATAGGGTTTCCTATAAGGTTGTTTGTCTTCGTATGGATCAACTGTGGTTACTGGGTTCTGTATATGGATATTTTTTATGTATTAATTCATGTTTTCTACTGGTTGACCTAGATGTACTTGTGCCTTTTTTTTAGCCTGACTAACTACAACCATAGCAGGCTGCATGTGTTTTTCACAGGGCAAATTGGTAGATTGTTTCTGGCTGCAATTTTTAAATAAAAGTGTAATATTCCTGGACAATGTGAATCGGCACAGAAACTTCTTTTTTTTTTTCTTTTGGAAGAGCATGTGACAGGGTGATTTATAGGCATGAAATTACGTAGTTACATACAGCAGTTAGTTGAAAAATTATCTAGTCCATCTACTTCCACCAATAGAAAAAACAGTAAATAAATAGAAAACCACCATATACAGAATTCTATACCTACAGTTGATTTGGAAAAAGGAAAAGAGATTGTGAGAGACATGTGTAGAGAATTATCATCCCATAACACAAGGCCTTTTACATCAGCGTCACCAGCTGTTAAAAGCCTATATGACATTTTTGTGATTGGGTTTACATCTAAACTATGCTATAGTTCTTTGAATTGCAGTGCTGGGGTACATTATCTTATGTGCCCTACTTGTTTGCAGGGCCATCTTAATAGCATTATGTATTATGTTATTATTTTGTTCTTTCCTTATGGTTACATGCCTTTGCTGTGACCATCCACCCTCAAATCTGTTCCTCCCGCTGGACCGAGTGTGTCACCAATATTCATTCTGTGTGTCAGCTGATACCGACATATCGAATTCTTTTGTCTGGGTTGGAACTTCGGGAGGTTCCGGGCCCGTGGATTGTTCACAGCAGCCGCTTGCAGCAGCGGGAGTCCTGCGCTACCCTGGAGTGGGTGACAAGCCTTTTTAGTTGGAAATCTAGTAAGCCTGCATTCCTTCAGGTGGTGGATTCACTTTGCTTTCTGACATATGAAGATTCATCACAGGGTGTCGCAGCGTTATCATCGTGTTGAACAGTATTGCTATTGACTGTTTTGGGCTCTTTTACCTTTACTACCAGCACTATTGACCGTTATGTGCTCATTTACCTTTAATGCCTGCACTATTGACTTTTTGCGATTTATTTACGTTCGTATTTATAGTGTTCATTCACGATATGGCATTTGTTGTATGATTTACACATATATATGCACATTGCACTTTTGTATACACATTTATACGCACATTGCACTTTTGTTTTTTTTACTTATTTATTAAGGTTTTATATATTGTTATTGTTTACTAGCGCAGCTCCTTTTAATTTTATTATAAATAGTTGATAGATTTATTAGATTTGTTATCAGATTATTTGTTTACTAAATTTGATAGGTTCGTGCTACAACTTCCCCGCAACCGTGTGCAATGCATGTGGTTGTGGTGGGGTAATGCAGCCTTTTAGGAGTTAAAACAAGTGGTTATGAGCTGACAATGCTTCCTCACTGCCTGACAAATGCCTCTAAAAAGAAATCCATGTGTGGATTGTTTTACAGAGGAGTGGCAGCCTTTTTCAGGCTGTTTTTATACATCATGCAGATCTGCCAGAACACTTCACCGCACCAGTAGCTCTGCATTGTTGGCTGTGGTAGAAGCAGTGTGATGCAATTTAGCGCATCACATGGCTCCTTTTTTTTTGTATGAACTTTATGTGAAGTGTAAAAAACATACACTTCATTCACGGTAATGTACAGCAGTGAGACACACTGCATTGCCGTACAATTCGGCATGTGCGCTGCGATAAAATGCTGCATGTCTGCATTTTATTGCAGCATGCTGAAGCACAGCCATATGCTGTGTTGCAGTGTGAATGGGACACATAGGAAACAATTGTTTCCTGAGTGTCCCTGGTGTAACAGAAGTTTTATGGGCAGCCAGTAAAAAATGGGCATTTTTCTCCTGCCAGTAAATGCCAGTGACAGGAAAAGGTTGCCAGTAAAAAATATAGCTAAGACACTAGGCTCGGAACTGTGCATGAACAGTTCAGATACGGAGTCGGCTTAAGCCCCATACACACACACGCGGATTATCCGAGGACCAGGTCCGTCGGATCATGTCCGTCGTACTTTGTCCGATGTTGGTTTTGCGTACACACGGTCGGACAAAGTTGTCGGAAAATCCGATCATTCTGAACGTGGTGACGTTTGTTGCCTACGACGGGACTACGCAGAGGCTAGTAGCCAATAGCTTTGGTCTTGTAATGTGATCTGAGCATGCGTGGCACTTTGTCCGTCGGAATTCGATACACACGATCGGATTTGGTGTGATCGGACTTTGTTGTCGAAAAATCTATCCAGCAGGAGATAGGACTTTGTCCGTCGGACAATACGATGGAAACTGTCCGATGGTGCCTACACACGGTCGGAATTTCCGACAACATTGTCCGATAGGACAGAATCCATCGGAAAATCCGACCGTGTGTATGGGGCTTAAGACCACCCGAGTGCCTGCTACAGTGTGTTCGGGTGGCATCAGCAGGGGGCGGGTCTGGCGGAGGCGGTGCCGGTGTAATTTTACATATGCCCATGGCATGTTTTGAGCAATATATCATTTAGCGACAACCTTGTGAAAAAAATAAAATTATTGTCATTGTGGCAAAATATAAAATGCTCCATGGACTTAACATGCCTATCAGCAAATAGCTTGGGGTGTCTACTTTCCAAAAAGGGGTCATTTGGGGGGTTTTGAACTGTCCTGGTATTTTATGCACAACATTAGCAGCTTATGCCACACATCACCCACCATCTTCTAACCACAAAGCCCTTCCTGACACTTTTTGCTAGAAAATTACTTTGAACCCCTACAAATTATATATATTTTTTTTAAAGCAAAGATTAAAATGGTGGGTGTTTACATTTTTTTTCACATAGTATTTTTCAAATGCAATTTTTTTGGACTAAAATTTTAATGCACTAAAAACACTATATTGCCCAAATGTTTGATAAAATATAAAAGATGATCTTATGCCGAGTACATAGATACCAAACACGACATGCTTTAAAATTGTGCACAACACAATGGCGACAAAATACATACATTTTTTAAAAGCATTTAAAAGCATTTACAGGTTACCACTTTAGATTTACAGAGGAGGTCTACTGTTAGAATTACTGCCCTTGATCGGTTGTTCGTGGTGATACCTCACATGCATGGTGCAATTGCTGTTTACATATGACACTAGACCAACACTTGCGTTCACCTTTGCGCCCGAGCACGGGGGGACAGGGGTGCTTTTTTCCCTTTCCTTTTTATTTTTATTTTTTATAATTTTTATTGTTATCACAGGGAATGTAAATATCCCATATGATAGTAATGCCGCGTACACACAAATGGACTATCCCGCGGGATTATCCCCTGGACTCAAGTCCAGCGGACAATCCCCTCGTGTGTGGGCCTTCGACTGACTTTTTTCCCAAAAATCCGGCGGACTAAAGTTTTAAGTTCTGTTTTAAAATTATCCGCTGGACTTGGCAGTCTGGCGGACAATCCCACCGTTAGTAGGCTAGTCCGCCAGACTTTTGAAATGAACGGACTTGCCGCTCATCGGAAAGTCCGTTCATTTAGCACGTGACTTCAGGTACGTAGCTAGCGTAGGCAGTAAATGCTGGCACGCTAGCTCCATCACCTGGCATGGATTTAAAGGGACTCCCCACGCTGAAAAACGGCGTGGGGGTCCCCCCCAAATCCATCTCAGACCCTTATCCGAGCACGCAGCCCGGCAGGCCAGGAAAGGGGTGGGGACGAGCGAGCGCCCCCCCCTCCTGAGCCTTACCAGGCCGCGTGCCCTCAACATGGGGGGTGCCCTGGGGAAAGGGGGGCCGTGCGGCCCCCCCACCCCAAAGCACCTTGTCCCCATGTTGATGAGGACAAGGGCCTCTTCCCGACAACTCTGGCCATTGGTTGTCGGGGTCTGCAGCGGGGGGCTTATCGGAATCTGGGAGCCCCCTTTTATAAGGGGGCCCCCAGATCCCGGCCCCCCACCCTATGTGAATGAGTATGGGGTACGATGTACCCCTACACATTCACCTAAGGTGTAAAATGTAAAGTAAAAAAACACACTTTTGAAAAAATATTTTATTGCACTGCTCCGGGGGTCTTCTTCCGTCTTGGGGGTCTTCTCGCCAGACTCCTCCGCCATTTACCTAGCTCTTTTACCGAGCGGAGAAGTCCGGCTACCTTCTTCGTCGTCGCCGCCGTCTTCTGTTCTTGCCGCTGTCGTCGCTTTCTGCGCCGCCTTCTTCTTCTTCTTCCTCCTCCTCCTCTTCTTCTTCTTCTTCTTCTTCTTCTTCCGATGTTGACACGTCGCTCTCTCTGGCCGGAAAGCCAGAGCCGCGCTGTGCTGGGACTTATATAGGGACAAGGGGACAGGGTCACATGCTCATGTCACATGGTGACCCCGCCCCCTTGTGATGTCACAGTCTCGGAGGATGCTGGGACTGTGACATCACAGGGGGCGGGGTCACCATGTGACATGAGCATGTGACCCTGTCCCCTTGTCCCTATATAAGTCCCAGCACAGCGCGGCTCTGGCATTCCGGCCAGAGAGAGCGACGTGTCAACATCGGAAGAAGAAGAAGAAGAAGAAGGCGGAAGAAGAAGAAGGCAGCGCAGAAAGCGACGACAGCGGCAAGAACAGAAGAGACCCCGGAAGACCCCCGAAGGCGGATCGAGACCCCCAGACGACAGCGGCCACGACGAAGAAGGTAGCCGGACTTCTCCGCTCGGTAAAAGAGCTAGGTAAATGGCCAAGGAGTCCGGCGAGAAGACCCCCAAGACGGAAGAAGACCCCCGGAGCAGTGCAATAAAATATTTTTTCAAAAGTGTGTTTTTTTACTTTACATTTTACACCTTAGGTGAATGGGTAGGGGTACATCGTACCCCATACTCATTCACATAGGGTGGGGGGCCGGGATCTGGGGGCCCCCTTTATAAAAGGGGGCTCCCAGATTCCGATAAGCCCCCCGCCCGCAGACCCCGACAACCAATGGCCAGGGTTGTCGGGAAGAGGCCCTTGTCCTCATCAACATGGGGACAAGGTGCTTTGGGGTGGGGGGGCCCCCCTTTCCCCAGGGCACCCCCATGTTGAGGGCACGCGGCCTGGTACGGCTCAGGAGGGGGGGGCGCTCGCTCGTCCCCACCCCTTTCCTGGCCTGCCGGGCTGCGTGCTCGGATAAGGGTCTGAGATGGATTTGGGGGGACCCCCACGCCGTTTTTCAGCGTGGGGAGTCCCTTTAAATCCATGCCAGGTGACGGGGCTAGCGCGCCGGCATTTACTGCCTACGCTAGCTACGTACCTGAAGTTACGTTCTAAATGAACGGACTGCTCCGTGTGTGGGCAAGTCCGTTCATTTTCAAAAGTCCCGCGGACTTTGTCCAGCGCATTGTCCGCCGGAGAAGTCCGGGCGTGTGTGGGCAAGTCACACGCTCGGAAAGTCCGGCGAAGCCCCGCTGGAAAGTCCGGCGGATTGTCCGCTGGACAAAGTCCGAACGTGTGTACGCGGCATAATAGGTAGTAACAGGTACTCTTTTTTTTTTTTTAATTGGGGTCTATTAGACTTTAGATCTCTCCTATGCCCTCAAAGCATCTGACCACACCAAGATTGGTGTGATAAGATACTTTCCCAATTTCCCAATGGCACTGTTTCTATCCGGCGAAACCGAAGTCATGAAATGCTTGTATCTTCCGGTTTCTTAGGCCATAGAGATGATTGGAGCCATTCTAGTCTTCAATCAGCTCTATGGTCAACTGACAGAACCAACGGCTGCATTCTCAGGTTCCCCGGTGGGACAGGAGAGCCCGAGAAAATCATGGAAGACAGTGGGGGGGGGGGGACGCTCCCTCCCACTGCTTGTAAAAGAGTCTAGCAGCTAATTAGCTGCTAGGATTGCTTCTACATGAAAGCCGACCTATGGCTGAAAAGAACTATACCAAGTTGATACCTAAACCTGCAGGCATCACTCTGGTATAACCACTCAAAGTCCAGCAACATACCAGTAGGTTGCTGGTCCTTGTTGGGCATATATTATAATGTTCTCTTTTTTTTAACTGTGGTGGTGAAATCACTTCCTACAGTGCTGGAGTCGCTGATTTACGTATCGCGAGAGCAAACGCTGTTTGCTGTCAAGATTAATAAATCAGTGCTTTAGCTGAATGGTGTTCCTAAAAAAAATAATGGTTAACAATAAAACACAGTAAACAGTAAAGTATAAAATAATTGCATACCTGAAAAGCAAACATGATAAAACAGTAACAATAAAACATTACAGTTATAAAATACAGTAAAACAGAGCAGAACAATAGAGAGAGAACAATAGAAAGAGAATAGAGAAAGAAGAACAATAAAACGATAACTATTTTTGGCTTTTTTATTTTATATTATTATTATTTTTTTTTTACTTTTTTTTTTTTACACTTTTATTTGTAACTGTAACGGTTCGGTTCCATGTTCTGGTCTCTCAAAATGCGATGGCATCTTTGGAGACCCTGTGAAAACGTGTCCTAGTCTGTGCAGTGCTGTACCCTACGCTAATGATCCACTAGTGTGTGGTAGCGTTCAAAACATTCACCAATGCAAAGACCAGGTTTGGAATTTAAGGAAGGATCCAGTTCGTCCTGACACTTTTTTGTACCAGCGTCTGGCCTTATGGGCAATTAAGTACGGTGACATCAACTGGTCATTGAGGTCCACCTCTCGCATATTAAGGTTATATTCGTGGACACAGAGGGGTTTCTCCACAACACCAGTCGCCGTAGGAATTTAGACCGTTGTGTCTGCGTGAAGGGAGGACAGAACGAAAACATTCTTATTATCCCTCCACTTCACAGCGAGCAAATTATTACATCTCAAGCAGACTCTCTCCCCCAGCCTAAGACGGGAATCTACAAGCCGCTGGGGTAAGCCCCAGGGATTGGATCGCACTGTGCCACATGCGCCAATTCCATGATCAAACAAGTGACAAAAAAATGGCACGCTTGTGTAATAATTTCCACGTACAAGTGGTACCCTTTTCCGAATAAGGGTGATACCAAGTCTCACACAATCTTACCAGTGCTCCCTATGTAGTTTGGGCAGTTCTCCGGCTCTACGTAACTATCTATTCCCTCATAAACCATAAAACTATATGTATAGCCTGTTGCCCTGTCACAGAGCTTATACATCTTGACCCCATATCTGGCACGCTTGCTGGGAAGAAACTGTTTCATAGACAAGCGACCAGAAAACGTAATCAGGGACTGATCAACGCAGACAACTTGATCGGGAGTAAACAAGGCTGCAAACTGTTGATTGAAGTGGTTTACGTTGGGCTAAATTTTGTAGAGCCGATCGTAATCAGGGTCACCCGAGTACAACAGAGTTCCCTGTCAACTGTTTCCACCTGAATTCCGGGTTGGCCAGTGAATGGGAGAAGTACGAGTGCTGCAGAAGTGGTGGGCTCCCAATTCGGATTAGCAAATGCAGCAGGAAGGGCACTATGGGCTTGACGGGCCTGTCTTTGTCTTCTTGGTGGCTGCGGGCAGCTTGAACTGCACTTATGGGATTTGCCGCGTCACCAAGTGTTACTGCAGTGGTGGATGTACGACCAGGATGTACTAGGCCGATGGTGCTTGATAGTTCACCAGAAGGATGAGTGGCACTAGTACGGGCTCTCTGCTCCATACGAGAGCCCTGTGGTTCTTGCACCTCAACAACAGCAGAAGAACGAGTTCAGGTATGCCTGACCTTAGCAGGGACCACTACTCCATCATCAGAGCTATCTGTTAAGCCCCATACACACGGTCGGATTTTCCGATGGATTCTGTCCTATCGGACAATGTTGTCGGAAATTCCGACCGTGTGTAGGCACCATCGGACATTTTCCATCGGATTGTCCGATGGACAAAGTTGTATCTCCTGCTCTAAAAATTTTCCGACAACAAAGTCCGATCACACCAATTCCGATCGTGTGTAGCGAATTCCGACGGACAAAGTGCCACGCATGCTCAGATCACATTACAAGACCAAAGCTATTGGCTACTAGCCTCTACGTAGTCCCGTCATAGGCAACAAACGTCACCACGTTCAGAATGATCGGATTTTCCGACAACTTTGTCCGACCGTGTGTATGCAACACCAGTGTCGGACTAAATCCGTTGGACCAAATCCGATGGATTTGGTGGTCGGATTTTCCGACCGTGTGTATGGGGCTTTAGGGTGCCGCTGCTGTCTACAGGATCGTATTCTGAGACAGAATCTGACAGATGGGTGACTTCCTCTTCACTCTTATCTGTCATGCTCAGAAACGTGTAGGCCTCTTCACTAGTGTACCTTCGATTGGACATTGTGGCCTCTAGATTTACTGGTACAACTAGTGAAACTCACAGGAAAAAAGAGCACCTGATTGTCAGCGACTGCTTCAAACACTACCAAAAAAACTGTTAGCGTTCGCAGGGATCAGGCGTGACTCTGCGAACGCTGCAGTTATGAGTTATGTGTTTAGTGTTTTGTAAGTGACAGTTATTGGTTGATACTGCATTTGGGTGGGCTGGGCTGGGCGGAGGGGCTAAACGCAGGTGCTAGCAGGTATCTGGGCTGATCCCGCTACCACTGCTTTTTTGGGAACCCTAAACTACTGGGGGAGCTAGTATAGATCTGATCAGATCAAATATATTGATCCGTTCAGACACTATACTACTAAGGGAGATGTATGGTGCGTGCGTGGGTGTTAGCGCTACTGGCACTAATCTGATGCTGCCTGGGGCGACGCAGACCCTAACTGACACTAAAACCTAACTGATGTCACCCGCCGGGTGATCAGGGGGTTAAACCTTTATTAGGAAATATATGGCGGGTACCCTGATGCTATAAAAAATAAATAACAAACCAGCGTCACCCGTGACACTAATACGGTGATCACAGGTGACAGGGGGTGATCAAGGGATTAAGGGGCGTGAGCCAGTCGGGAACTGGTTAATATGAATAAGGGTCCTTCCATAGTTAAGTGTTCAGTTGTGGCATGTTAATACACATGCATAAACATATCTTGCGTTAAGGCAGTCCATTTATTAGAATAGGTTGCCAACATACCACAAAGGATGAAAAAACTTGCATTTGCCTCTTTTAGCAATGCAGCACCTTGTGTGCACCTGGTGTGATCTCATACTTGTATGAAGTCTTTGAAGGGTCCCCTGGTAATTTATGCCAGAGAGGTGGCAGGAAAGTGTGAAAGGTACATCTGGTTGCATACTGCTGTTCCCCTTTAAATCTCCAGGTTGCAATGAAGGGAAAGAGAGAGGGGTATTTAGACAGTTTAGAAGAGGTTTAGAGATTGAGGCAGGGAGAACCTTTTCCAGATAAGGACAGAGTGTCTGAGGTCAGTTGTCCAACTAAGCCCAGATGGTGTCAATAAGATGTAGCACTCTGCTACCCAGAAGGTGGGGTTCTTGGGGTGTACAGATGTTGGGTTGTGTGATTTGAGAAATTGAAAAACCAGGAAGTGTTAAATATTGGAACTCAATCCCCTTACATTCCAGAAAACTATACCTAAGGCAAAACCTTTTTTTTTGGATAGAGCAGAGGGGAATTAGAACACACATCAGTTTTCATTGTTGTCTGTGCTCCCGTTAAGGAGATTCACCCATTCTATTTGTCTTGTTTACCATTATCATCAAAAGGGAAAGTAAAAAAAAAAATCCCACGTTTTGGATTGACACCAGAAGAGTAATAGAGAGGAAATCTTCCTATAGGAACACTAGTTCTTTGCTGCAAAAGTTAAATGACATGTCACATTTGGCAGGTGGGACCACTGCAGAATGTGACCCATTCGAATGAATAGGCCTGTACCACAACCAAACTGCAACCACGTACAATTTAGAAGATAATTCTGTGCTAGGTGATCTCAAATATAATAAACAAGGAATTCTACACTGAGTGCTGGTTCACACAGGGGCGACACGACTTCCAGCACGACTTTTGGAGGCAACTTGGACACGACTTGAGGAGCTACTTCAACGCGACTTGGGGCTACTTACAACACGACTTTAAGTCGCCCCAGGCCAGGCGACTTTGGCCATGGCCAATCAGAGAATAATCAGCTCTGGAGGGAGAACTCCACGCCAAATTTTAAATAAAAAACCGGCATGGGTTCCCCCTCCAGGAGCATACCAGGCCCTTAGGTCTGGTATGGATTTTAAGGACAACCCCCTACGCCGAAAAAATGGCGTGAGGGTCCCCCCAAAATCCATACCAGACCCTTATCTGAGCACGCAGCCTGGCCGGTCAGGAAACGGGGTGGGGACGAGCGAGCGCCCCCCTCCTGAACTGTACCAGGCCGCATGCCCTCAACATGGGGGGTGGGTGCTTTGGGGAAGGGGGGCGCCCTCTGGCCCCCCCACCCCAAAGCACCTTGTCCCCATGTTGATGAGGACAAGGGCCTCTTCCCGACAACCCTGGCCATTGGTTGTCGGGGTCTGCGGGCGGGGGGCTTATCGGAATCCAGGAGCCCCCTTTAATAAGAGGGCACCCAGATCACGGCCCCCCACCCTATGTGAATGAGTCTGGGGTACGATGTACCCCTACCCATTCACCTAAGGTGTAAAAGTGTAAATAAAAAAAAAACACACAATTTTTTTAAATATTTTATTGCACTGCTCCGGGGGTCTTCTTCCGTCTTGGGGGGTCTTCTCGCCGGACTCCTCCGCTCTCTTCTACTCTTTTACCTAGCTCTTTTACGAGCGGAGGAGCCCGGCTTTCTTCTTCGTCGTCGCCGCCGTCGCCTGGGGGTCTCGTTCCGCCTTCGGGGGTCTTCTGTGGTCTCTTCTGTTCTTGCCGCTGTCGCCGCCTTCTGCGCCGTCTTCTTCTTCTTCCTCCTCTTCTTCCGATGTTGACTTGCTGTCTCTGGCCGGAATGGCAGAGACGCGCTGTGTTGTGACTTATATAGGGACAAGGAGGCGGGGGTCACATGCTCATGTCACATGGTGACCCTGCCCCCCTATGATGTCACATCCCAGAGGATGCTGGGACTGTGACATCATATGGGGGGCGGGGTCACCATGTGACATGAGCATGTGACCCCCGCCTCCTTGTCCCTATATAAGTCACAACACAGCGCGTCTCTGCCATTCCGGCCAGAGACAGCGACGAGTCAACATCGGAAGAAGAAGAAGAAGACGGCGCAGAAGGCGGCGACAGCGGCAAGAACAGCGGCGGAACGAGACCCCCAAACGACGGCAGGGACGACGAAGAAGAAAGCCGGGCTCCTCCGCCCGTGAAAGAGCTAGGTAAAAGAGCAGAAGAGAGCGAAGGAGTCCGGCGAGAAGACCCCCCAAGACGGAAGAAGACCCCCAGAGCAGTGCAATAAAATATTTAAAAAAATTGTGTGGTTTTTTTACTTACACTTTTACACCTTAGGTGAATGGGTAGGGGTACATCGTACCCCATACTCATTCACATAGGGTGGGGGGCCGGGATCTGGGGGCCCCCTTATTAAAGGGGGCTCCCAGATTCCGATAAGCCCCCGCATGCAGACCCTGACAACCAATGGCCAGGGTTGTCGGGAAGAGGCCCTTGTCCTCATCAACATGGGGACAAGGTGCTTTGGGGTGGGGGGCCGCAGGGCGCCCCCCTTCCCCAAAGCACCCACCCCCCATGTTGAGGGCATGCGGCCTGGTACGGTTCAGGAGGGGGGCGCTCGCTCGTCCCCACCCCCTTTCCTGACCGGCCAGGCTGCGTGCTCGGATAAGGGTCCGGTATGGATTTTGGGGGGACCCCCACGCCGTTTTTTTCGGCGTAGGGGGTTGTCCTTAAAATCCATACCAGACCTAAGGGCCTGGTATGCTCCTGGAGGGGGAACCCATGCCGGTTTTTTATTTAAAATTTGGCGTGGAGTTCCTCCTCAAGGAGACACTGTCGCGTCCATATAGATGGAGATCCGACTTGGAGGCAACTTCCATTAAAATCAATGGGTACAAGTCGCCTAGAAGTCAGATTGAAGTAGTACAGGAACCTTTTCTGAAGTCGGAGTGACTTCAGTAGCGTTTATTAAGACGGCTCTCATTCACTTGCATTTAATTTCTGATGTCAAGCGACTTGGGGCGACTTGCGGTCTGACAAGTCGCCCCCCAAGTCGCGGTAGTGTGAACGGGCTCTGAGTGATATTGTAATTAATCAAAATGATTGACAGCTGCACTCAAAATATTCTACACCAATATTAACAAACACCAAAAAGAAATGTGCATAAAGGGATAAATAACAAAAAAAAATCTATACAATTCATGCATATATAAATTGCAAAGTGCTGAAAACCACTGGTTTAAAGGGTGAAATTATATGCATATCTGACGCCACCAGTTGCTTATTGCAAAGTGCAATGTGCCACAAACAATAAAGTGAAAACAGTCCATAAAGAAATATGATGAGGTTCCACTTCAAAAATCCATAGTGATCTCCATGCTAAGTCAACCGAAAAGTGCTCCACTCCCACAGATAAGAATCAGCTCCTTATCAGAAGAATGTGACCCTTGCAGGTCAGAAATGCATGGACAGATAAGGTGATAATGAATGGCTCTCAGCAGCAGGCAAATCAAAGCTCAACCACTTATATGCATCTTTTCCTCTCCACAGCAATATGATCTGATGATGTTCTCTCAGGCATGTATGGGACACGATACACAATCCTTAGATGTGGTGGTCTGTTTTAACCTGTTTTTCACACATTAAACCGGTGGTTTTCAGCACTTTTTACTTTAGATATGCATGAATTGTATACATTTTTTTTTTTTGTTATTTATCCCTTTATGCACATTTAAAAACCACATGCAATGCATGAGCTTGTGGCATGGTGGTTCAGCATTTCAGGGGTTAAAGCAAGTGGTGAGGAGGCAACATATTGCCTCCTCATCATCTGTAAATATCCTCTGAGACGCAATCCACAGTGGATCGCCTTTCAGAGGGTTGGCAGTGAAAGAGCCCTATTACCAAAACACAACCAGTATAGTATAGTATAGTAAAACAAAGCAAAAATTATTATAAACACCATCTTTAGCATGCCTAACATGGTTTGCCCATTGACATCATCAGAGGCATAGTGCAGGTTACACAACTACAAAACTTCCTAAAAATGAACTCTTACCATGCCCAATGCATATAAACCCTTTCACTGCCTAACCCTACTTCACAAAACTCCATCTTGCTTAAAGCTGAGTTCCACCCAAAAATTGAATTTCCGCTTTAAGCACTCCTCGCCCCCTTACATTTCACATTTGGCATGTCATTTTTTTGGGGTGTGATTGGGGGCTTTGTTAGGAGGGGGACTTCCTGTCCCACTTCCTCCTTCCGCCCAGGGACCGCCAAGGCGACTCCTCCTTTCGCCTTAGGCCGCCCCTCCCTCGAGATACGTGACATGTCCCAGGAGATCACCTCTCCACTCGGGGAGCGCAGCGTGACTTGCGTATGTGCCCGTGAAGCCGAAAGCTGTCATTGCCGGGTGCCCAGAGTGGCAATGGAGGTGCCGGCGGAGAGGAGCGACACCCTGTTCGGCCGCATCGCTGGACCGCGGAACAGGTAAGTGTCTGTTTATTAAAAGTCAGCAACTACACTTTTTGTAGCTGCTGACTTTTAATAAACATAAAAAGCCTGGAACTCCGCTTTAATATCTAAAACTAATACTAACACTAATACATACCCAAAAAACATTGTACAATATACATAATCCCATCCAAGTACTAACTAGGCCTGACTCTGCTTAGCTTCCAAAATCAAACAAGATCTAGATTAATTTTCCCAAATGCATCTAAATGTCCTCAATAAAACAATTCAAGTCTATATCTATAGTCATCCCATACAGTTTCAATGTGATGAATTTATGAATCCAGAATGTCTCTCTTAAAATTATTCAATATATTTTCATCCTCTTAGGATCAGCATTCTGAATTTTTTTTTAAATGCAACAGGACAAAAATGTACTTTCATTTTTTCTACATTTTTGAAGTGTTCATAAATTCGATCTCTCAGTCAGGTAGTAGAGTAAATTTGTCATCATGGACACTCTAAAGCAGGGGTCTCAAACTGGCGGCCCTCCAGCTGTTGTAGAACTACAAGTCCAATGAGGCATTGCAAGGCTGACAGTTACAAGCATGACTCCCAAAGGTAGAGGCATGATGGGACTTGTAGTTCCACAACAGCTGGAGGGCTGCCAGTTTAAGACCCCTGCTCTAAAGTATCTATCACATTTCCACTTTCACAAGTAATGAATTGTTCAGTTTTTACCATTCTGTTTATGAATTATGCTATTGTAGTTTTTCTTCTATTTGGCTATAAAGAAACCTTTATATCTATAATTGTACCTTTAAGGTTACTAGGTTGTTCAATAGCCCCCAGAGAAATAGGATCTCTCAAATCAGGGGCCTTTTTTAAGGTTACAACTGGAAAAATAGGTACCTGCTTCCCAAATTAGGATTTCTGTTTAGTACATTCCAATGTTTCTGAAAAACCTGTTTTATTTATCTATTCTGTATACAAAAACATGTAATAAAAGCATATTCCATGGTGTTATCCGGTTTTATACTTTTCTCAAGATCCTTTAATAATTACTACATGTTTCATTACTATTTTTTTTTTTTATATCTTCAATATGCCTCTCTTTATAACTTTTTGAATGAAGGTTTGTTTCATTATTTTGATAGTTTTTTATACTCCTCAATTTATGTGCAAAGCCTTCAGGTTCTAACTCTAATGCCGTGTAGACACACGACCGGTTTTCCCGTCGGAATAAACTCTGACAGTTTATCCGACAGAGTTCCGCTGAAATTGTCTTGCCTACACACGATCACACCAAAGTCCGACCGTCTAGAACGCGGTGACGTACAAAACAAACGACGGGACTAGAAAAAGGAAGTTCAATAGCCAGTAGCCAACAGCTGCCGTCTCATACTTGCTTCAGAGTATGTGTCGTTTTTGGTCCATCGGAACAGAATACAGACGGTGCGGTTTTCCCGATAGGAATTGATTCCGTCGGAAATATTTAAAACATGTTTTATTTCTAGGTCCTTCAGAATTTTCGAAAAAAAAAGTCAGATGAGACCCACACATGATCGGAATATCTGATGAAAAGACCCGATCAGCATTTCAACAAACCAAGTAAAGAAAAGAAATATCACCATTGAAACAAAAGAAATATTTTAAGAGAAGCCTTGCAAAAAAAAAAAACAGGTTAACCTATGAAAGGCCCTATCAGAATTAAAAAAATCAATATATCATTCAAATTTATCAAAAACCCCAAATAACACCCCCTGAAGCAAAAGTTCATATTTATTTAAAGGACAGTCTTGCTGCAGGAAAAAGAAGCTTAAAGCCGTATTAAATCCAAAAACAAAAATGTATTATATTCCAGCTTACCAATTCTTAGATGACTACTATTTTTGGTGATCCTGTCAATAAGTCTGTTATTTTTCTGCTCCCTTTAACAGATCAAGCTGTCCAGCAAAAGTGGCAGTTAGAGAGTTGGGACAAACTATTTAACACTAACGGGAGTGCTTACAATGGTCAGATTATATTGATTTATGTAAAATCTTTATCCCAGAGGTAAAAAAGCTTCATGCAGTGCAATTACTGTGCGGGTTTCCGCATCGCATGTTCAGTTCACACTGTTCTCTGCGAACTGCTGCAGGTGTCAACAGAAGGTTAATGACACCCCCAGATTGGTTCGCAGATAGCAATCCGATTCCAGTGTGGGCCAAAAAAAGGGTCCTGCACCATTTTGGTGCAAAAGCGATGGAATTTCAGCCACATATATATTTATACCCCCAAAATATTGTATCTTTGAAACAAAAGCCATTTTTAGGGAAGCCTTGCAGCAAAAAAAGGTTTCTATGGATGGGACAGCATGCTGACTTCAAATCAACCAAGTCTTGAAAGTAAGGTTTGAGTGGGTCCATCAAAGATTCTTCGGAAGAGAACGAGAAAAGCAACAATGTTGTTGGTTACACTGTCACCTTTTTCTCAGAGCGGGAAAGTCCAGGCCAAAGCTTCCCCACACAGCAGGGAAATTACATAGGCCATTTTGGATTGGTCCACAGGGAAGTTCTGTGGCTATAGCTCAAAGTGAATATAATGCTGATGTAGGTACCTGTGTCAACCCTTGGTATCCCAAGGCATAGGGGAGGCAACAAATAAAGCATAGAGATCGCAGGCAAGACAGATGGGCACATTGGATAGACCTGTAATGGGGCTGGAGGTTTGGCTGCTGAAGCCAGAGAGGCCTCTAGTTGATCCAAACAGGTTGATAGAGCATGGAGATGTCAGATCACTTGGAATTGATTGCCTTTTTGGGCATCAAGTCTGTAAGACAGATAGAATTTCATTAGAATCAGTAGGTGGCTGGTACATGGTACAAAAAAACTGGCGTAGGAACAGGCCGATATCCAATGAAAGAAAAACAGTCTGGGTGATTGCAAGAGCAGCAGAAGTTACCATCAGTGGAACGTAGTGGACCAGACAATGTCAGAGCATGCCAGGGACTGCAGGGAGACACAGTTGTCATGGAGCTGCACAGGGCGCCATAAAAGTGATTAAATGACACTGGATGCTCTAGGGTACTCTGGAGTCTCTAACTGATACAGGATGCTCTGAGGTTTACAGGGATCATGGAGCACAGAGAGTGCAATGGGACCTCAAGATGACACAGGGTGCTTTGGGGTATATTAGAGTCATGGGGCACACAGAGGTGCACTGGAAACAGTAGATGGCACAGGATACTCTGGGGTGTATTGGTGTCACAGGGATTACAATGTACATTGGTGTCACAAGAAGACAAAGGAAGCTCTAAGATTTACTGGAGACACAGGGTCAAAAGATGCACTGGAGTCACAGGATAACACAAGAAGCCCTAAGATGTACTGGAGACATGGTCACACTGGAGTCACTAGGTGAGGTAGGATGCTCAGAGATGCATTGGAGTCAAATGCTGAGCCATGGACTGCTTCTCAATTTAGGGCACCACCTTTATTAATATGTGTTTTCTTACTTAACCATGCTTTGTTCTGAAAAGGTACCAGAACAGTATCTTGCTCAGCTTTGCGTTGATGTTCTTCTGGTGTGCATAGGACACCTGATCATATTATTTTTTTGCTGCCTGCCACATTAAGTCCTCTGAAGTACTGGCCCGATCATATGTTAAATACTGTGATCTGATTGGGACTAGGGATGAGCTCAATGTTTGGGCCAAATGTAAAATGTTTAAGGTGTTCAGTATGTAGGGTAGGTGAGTCGCATGTACACTCCCATGTACACTCTTACGACCGGCTGCTAGAGAAACCTTTGCTACTCTTGGTAACCACCTATGTCTTCACACTGTATAAACTCCTACAAAGCTGTCTTCATACCCCAATGTACCTAACTGACCTTAGCTGTTCGCTATGTGCGTCGGTTACTTGCATTATATCCCTTGAGTAACTTCAGACCAGGCAAGGACAAAGCTTCAATAAGCTTTAGTTAAATAATGTGGCATAACAGTAGAACAAAGGCATCGGTCTTCCCTAAACGAATCCCTAACTCGGGCTTGTGGCTGCCCCAGCATACCTGCACAGGATAAAGTCCATAACTGGCTGGGTCCATGGTGGTAGTGTCCAGGATTGGCATCTTCAGGGTGGACTGCAGGTCCCAGCAATCCCCCTATGCTGTAGAAGGATCCTGAAGCCAGATGTTTGCTAGTAGGCACTCTGGTCTTGGTATACTTCAGCAGACTAGCAAGACGGGTTTCCACAACAGTGCCACGAATAAAAGCAACGAAGAGCCAACAACATCGACTGCTTTCAGATCTGGATCCCTGTCCCTTTTATAAAACACATAACCAGTGGGTTGAACCCAAAATGCCCACCAAGAAGGAACCAGGAAACACGATTAACATTAACCCTCCTTGCTGGGGCAGCTTAAACTGTACCTGCTTGCATGCATAGATGAATGTCAAAGCTTCCAGCTGACAATTGTTGCTAAGAAGGCAGCAAGTGCTTGTGCCTGCAGCATCCTTACTGACCGCTGATGTCACCCAGCCCATTCACTTATATCGCTGGGCATCCCTGGCCACGTAAGCAAATGGGTGGCCGGGTTCCATCATTGCCTAAATACATATTTGGGCAATAACATATATTTCCAAAATCATGGACAGTACTTTTTTTTTGCAAGTGCATTGTAAAAATCAAACAATAAATAGTGCATCACTCCCTTATACATCCTATTCAGTGCTTACCCAAAAACACAATCCTTCTTATTTATATAAATTTTCAAAACATACCCCCCCCCCCCCCCGGCACAATACATAAAAAACACACTGGTTCTCATATACTGTATATTCATCCAATCTAATCAACATAAATAGATTATCAATTCCATGTATATAAGTGAAAAAAAATAACGTTTCTATACAATCAAAACCAGGAATATAATCATATTAATGCACCAAAAAACATGCAACTATGTGATAGTCCACAATCTTTTTTAGTCTTGTGTAACCTTTTGAATGTTTGCACTACCACCACGTAGTTTCCCAGAACAGTGAAATCTTCCACCTTAAATTTCCTTTTTGGATGTGTACTTACCGTTTCCAGATAATAAAATCAGCATATATTCTTACAAGGGGTTAAATATGAGATCTCTGCTCTTCCTTGTATTACCACTCCAGCTCAAGAGAAATATAAAGGAATCATAGGGGTTGATTTACTAAAGGCAAATGTGCAGTGTGTACGTTGCAAAGGGCAGTTGCACTGTGCAAGTACAGTATCTCCAGAGCTTAGTAAATAAGGTAAAGCTTCACTTTGGAAAGAGTGCAAGGGAAATAAAAAAACATCTTTGCTTGCGCACAATTGGATGATGGAAGTCAGCAGAGCTTTTCTGCTCATTTACCAAGCTGTGGAGCAACTGCACTTTGCAAAGCACGGGTGGAGTTTATTTACTAAAGGCAAATCCACTTTGCACTACAAGTGCATGCGCTGTAGATCTGAGGGGGACATGCAAGGAAAATAAAAAACTGCATTTTAGCTTGCACATGATTGGATGATAAAATCAGCAGAGCTTCCCCTCATTTCACATCTTCCCCTCAGATCTACAGCGACTGCACTTCCAAGTGCACTTGTAGTACACTTGTAGTGCAGAGTGGATTTACCTTTAGTAAATCAACCCTGAAATGCTTTCCACTAGATGAGGATTGTTTTGATTATGTATACAAATAAGAAAGAGTGTGTTTTTAGGTAAGCACTGATTAATAGTACATCAAGAGGGAATTGGAATGATACACTATTTAGTCTCCCTGCACACTGAAGCTCATAAACTGATATTTTTTGGAGTTTGGGCATTTTTTTTAAACAGCCCATAAACTCCCCTCTATGTTATCCTAGGTGTCCATGCACACATGGACGTTTTTGTTTATCAGCAGTGGCGTTTATGGGCTGTTTTCTGAACGCCATAAAATCACGTTCAGAAATCGTTTTGTGACCACAAAAAACGCCAAACGCTCATAAACCCTCATAAACCCTGATGAACGTTGATAAACACTCAAAAACGTGGCTCATCAGTGTTTTTAAAGTTTTTGATCCACTGAAAAAAAAATAATACTAATAAAAATTAAAAAAAAACGCTAAAAACGCTAACACAGAAAAATGCTAAAAAAACGCTGATAAATGCTATTGCAAAAATGTTAAAAAACGTTGAAAGACTCATTGCAAAAGCTACTGGCGTTTTTATAATGTTATTTTAATGTCCAGTGTGCATGGAGCCTTAGGGTCCCTTTCACACTGGGGCGGTGGGTGCGTCGGCGGTAAAGCGACGCACCCTGAACGTTTGTCCTGGAAATGTAGATGTTAGTGAAATATAAAGTACCACAGACAGGACTAATACTGTATATACTAACTAGTTATACATTCAATTAAAAAGGGAAGACTACAATTAAATATAAGAAATCATTTATTGGGACTTGAATAGAAGTTGTAATTATACTTGTCCAAGTCTTGTGAGTTCATTTCTACGCTCTAGGATCTTTGGTGAAAACATCCAAGTACTGTCCATGATACTTTGATTTTGGGTATGCACAGAATAATAGTACATATGGAAGGAATTGCGCTATTTTTGTTTCATTTGTAGTTGTGGGTGTGTGAATGCCATTTGTTACAGCTGGCTCCTGTGTTAAAGGGAAAGGTCTGTAATAGCTGCACTAATATGGCCACAGTCACCTCAAGCCTTCATTTTATGGGAAACTTCCTGCAGATGCCATTAGTGTCTGTGACCTTAGAACAAACTGCCCTAAGCTCATATTTTGCCCCGATAAGCTCATTATACGTTTTAAGTACCTCTACAGGACTGGAAAAACAAGTTCCACAAAGAAAAATATGCTGTTTAACTAGAATTGATTGTTTAAAAATATATCTGCATTCAGAAAGATGTGAAGAACGTTTGTCTTCCAGCCCTGTGAAGAAATGGACTTTCTCATGTGTGAAGGCAGAGGTTGTGCAATCAGCCATATATGGTCAGGACTTCCTTCCATAATTATCATCCGGTAGAGCGAACAGTCATATGTCACACCACCTAAACAAATCCTATGGAAAACGCAAGCCTGTGTTTAAGGATGCTTTGCTATGACAGCAGTTGGATTCTAAATAGGTTTTGCATAATTCCATAAAACTAATTTGCAGGGCTACTTCCAATGAAAAAAATGTTATTGAATCATAGTAATGGAAAAACATAATTGTTATCTGGAACTACAATATGTATTCTTTACTAAAGGAAAATTGGCTGATCACTTTGAAAGGGAATTTTCCTTTAGTGAAGCTCTGCTGACATCATTCAATTATGTGCAAGCAAAAATCTTTTTTTTTTTTTTTTTTTTTAATTAGTCTCCTTGCACGTAATTGGGTATTCTTTCAAGGTGGATTTTTCCACATTCACTAAGCTAAAGGAAAATTCCTTTACAACGTGAGAATTCCCCTTGCAAAGTGAACAGTCTAATTGCCTTTAGTACATCAACCCCATTTACTCTCTTGTCACAAAGGCTTTTTTTTTCTCAACAGTTCAAATTATGTAAGAAATTCAGTTACACGCCAAATAACGTCACATGCACAAAGTACCAATATATACATTATTAAAACTAAAAATTGTGGTAATCTATCTAGCTATCTTCTAATTTTCTATTCATGTACACAGTATTTGAGATGTTTATAGTATTATATGTATATATAAGTTTTATAGTATTATATATAAATATTATTGTATCATATTTAGGTATTATTTTTATATATCAATATTATAGAATTATATATTGGAATGATGGATACCAAGGGTAGGCAACCTTTCAGAGGTAGTGATCTAGGAGTGTGGGGGGGGGGGGGGGTAGGCAACCTTTCAGAGGTAGTGATCTACCTGGACAACATGGTGGCCCTTCAATCATCATGGCCCCCCCCCCCCACACAGTGGCCCCCCCCCCACCACAGTAGTGTCCTGTGGCCCCCCCCCCCCCCATAGTGTCCTGTGCCCCCCCCCCCCATAGCAGTTTCCGCTGCCCCTCACAGTAGTATCCTCTGTCTCCCCCAAGCAGTGTAATTTGCCCCTTCACATCACCCCCCTGACACAAACACAGGTACCACTTTCCTTTGAAAGCGGTAGTAAACACACTGACATTTTTTTTTTTTTTACACTTGTAAGGCAAAAGGCATAATGAGCTAGTATGCACCGCATACTAGCCCCTTTTGAAATACTTACCTTAGAACGAGGCGTCGGTATCTCATCTGGTCCACGCCAAGATAGCTGACATGTTGCCTTGGTGTATCTTCCGGGTATTGCGGCTCCAGCGCTATGAGTGGCTGGAGCCGCGATGTCCTCACTCCCACGCATGCGCGCAGGAGATTTCTTTCCGGCAAGGCCCCTCGTCTGCCGGGCTTTCAGCCGAGAATCCCCTGTGTGCATGCGCCGCTGCAGTCAGCGGGTCATTGCACAGGGAATATCTCCTGAACCGTACAGGTTTAGGAGATATTTTTTTTTACCTACATGTAAAAGTTACATTTTTGACTATACAACCGCTTTAACAGGTGTACAGTACTCGACAGAGCAGGAGCTGTCGGTGTTAACTTATCATATTAACAAGTTGGTTATTGGTTGCTAGGACCACCCGGCATCCTAGCAACCAATCACCTGCCGGTGAACTTAAACTGAGACAACTCCATCCAGTACTGTGTTGGCTCCCACTCTCCCACTCTCCACTTTGCCATGAAGATGAGAGCGGTGGAGGCTGAGGGGAAGGACCGGAAAATCAAGAACGCGTTCACAATCTATGGGTTGCCAACCCCCGATATACATTACATTTTTTTTATAAGGGTGTTATGGTATTATATGTATATATAAATATCATCATATTATATATATATATATATATATATATATATATATATATATATATATATATATATATATATATATATATATATATGTACTACAAAGACATGCTGGTAGGTAAAAAATACAAAAAAAGAAAGAACGAAGCATCAGTGTAATCATAGATGATCACTAAATGTGGATAGATGTAATATATGTGACATCTGCAGTTATACCGTCATATGACTCAGCCTGTCACTGGATGAGTATATGATGCAGCAACAAAGAAAAATAGAAAAGACACATAAACACAAAACAAAAATTAGACAACATAAAACAAAGCGTCCGGACGCCGGCGATCTGTGTGTGGAGAACCTGCATGTATATTACAAGAATATATAGTGGGTATGTTTACCTGTAGGTCAGGGAATCCACACAGAGATTAATGGGAAGCTCGAGCTACAGCAATGGGGATGGGGGAGAAGGGGGGAGGGATGGGAATGGAGAGGTATGGACGAGGAACCCGGGAAGAAAATGCTGGAAGGTGGAAAATACAGGGAAGTGTTGTAGGAAGTCAATCTTTAGTTTAGCTGGTAATAGTAGACACTTCTTGCTAAATAGGAAAAATGGTGCATATCTTCCACCGTGTTAAAGAGATGAGGGGAGATTAGATTCCCCTCTGTATGTCTTAATTTCCAAATAGGAGAATAACATCAAGCAGGTATGGTGAGCTTCTGATGGAGACAAACGGTCAAGTTGTAATGCCCGGAAATAGGGGTGCACCCGTGGGAATGTATAGATACTTCAATCTGGTATCTATGGTAGGTTAATTGGATCCTGTCTAAATTGGCCCTAGTTTATGTATGTATGAATGTGAGTTAGGGACCTTAGATTGTAAGCTCCTTGAGGGTAGGGACTGATGTGAATGTACAATGTATAGCGCTGCGTAAATTGACAGCGCTATATAAGTATTTGAAATAAATAAAAATAAATCTAAATATATAATACTGTAGTATATATTTATCTATACCTATTATAATACGTATTATATGAATATAATAATTTGTCTATATATATATAACATGTATAGTATGTTTCATTGTGTGAATGAACAGTTACTTTACACCTTTGATGTTCTTTCAGTTTATCAATAACTTGTAATAGTGTCTAATTTCAGGAATTCAATACAGAAAATGATTATATTGGGTATTGCTGTGCCACCTTACAGTTATTAAATCTTACAACATATTTAATTAATTAATAGGTAATAGGTAATTAATAGGTACAATGAAGAAACCAACAAAAAAATGTCTCTCATATAAGAACAGATGAAAAATCCAGCTCCCATGACTATCTTTCTATGACCAGGATAGTGAGTGTGAGCTCAGCAGCCAAGCTTGCAGCATGAAGAAATATGATGCTGCCTATGACCAGGGTAATAGGGGCTCAGTGTACGTGGCAATTATCACTAGAGAATCTATCAGAGGAAAGAGATTTTTTTTATTGTGTTTTATGAAGCATGATTCATTACCACAATATACTGCTATACCGAACAATATAAGAAACATTACAACCTTCCTAGTTTACACGCATTTTATTCATTGCCAAATATCACAGCAAGCGTCAGAAGAATTACAGGAAGACTGTGCTGTACCCAGCGCCCTCTAGTGACCAATAGGGACGTGTGCTGCGTGAAGGAGAGGAGATTCCACACGTTTGGGGAGTGGACGTTGTATTGCGTCAGCAGCGCTTTATTGTAAAGTATATAAAGCGAGACCAGGGCACTGAACTTCATTCCAGAGTTCAGGAGGAACGCTGATCCAGGGCTAGACGTCTGTCTGCTACTACCACCTCCATTACACACTGCTAATTCATCATTCCTGGACATCGAGCCATGCACTCTTCACCTACTGCAACAGTCATGACTCTTCTCGGGATCTTCCTCTGCTCCCTGCTGGCTTCTTCTATTGCAGGTATGGAAATCTCCCCAAAATCCACAGGTCTATAGAAACCTAAAGCCTTTATTGCCTTTAGGACTGATAGCAAAATAAGTTTTTCTTTTTGATTTTCTATCTGTATTCTGTATTGCTACAGTTCAGTTAAAATAATTATATATATATATATATATATATATATATATATATATATATATATATATATATATATATATATATATATATATATATAGTATTTAATTTTTTTCCAGTTTAGTTTGAAAACAAAAATTGTATTGTTTTATAGCAAGTGAATAGAAATATAGAAAAAATATATATATAAAAATTGGAGTTGTTTTATAGGAAGCATATAGAAATATATAAAAAAAATACATTGATGTTCTTTTATAGCAAGTGTATAGAAAAAATAAATAAATTGGTGTTCTTTTATAGCAAGCATATAGAAGTATAGAAAAAAAAATAATAAATTGGTGTTCTTTTATAGCAAGCATATAGAAAAAAATTAAATAAATTGGTGTTCTTTTATAGCAAGCATATAGAAGTATAGAAAAAAAATAATAAATTGGTGTTCTTTTATAGCAAGCATATAGAAAAAATAAAAATAAATTGGTGTTCTTATATAGCAAGCATATAGAAGTATAGAAAAAAATAGCAAGTGTATAGAAGTATAGCAAAAATAATAAATACATTGGTGTTCTTTTCAAGCAAGTGTATAGTAGTGTAGCAAAAATATTAAATACATTGGTGTTCTTTTATAGCAAGTGTATAGAAGTATATTAAAAAATAATACATTGATGTTCTTTTCTAGCAAATCCATGCTGCTCTAACCCATGTCAGAACAGAGGGGTTTGCATGACTGTTGGCTTTGACCGCTATGAGTGTGATTGCACAAGGACAGGATACCATGGGGAAAACTGTACCACACGTAAGTGTTTCACCACATCCTTCCATGCATGAAATTACTGTCATTACATAATCAGGTGCTAAAAGGGTCTTCTTTCTGCTTTCCACAGCTGAATTGTTAACATGGCTGAGAGTTACCCTAAAGCCTTCACCCAATACCGTGCACTACATCTTAACTCACTTCAAAGGCGTTTGGAATATAATCAATAATATCTCCTTTCTACAAAATGCAATAATGCGTTATGTATTAACATGTAAGTACCCGTTTGTAGGTGTTTTTATCAATTTTAAATTCATGGGGAATGCCAGTCTACATTATATATTGTGACATCCAGTAGGAATTTATTGCAAGAGTGATGGGCAGAGAAAATTGTGCTGGGCTATGTACTGTAATAAATCATAGCATTCCAAAGCAGTACATTAATTAATAGCCTTGTTTAAAATGTTATGTAATTTTCTGGTGTAGTGAATTGCTTGGGGTTTATAGGATGATGTTGTCTAATGACTTTTGCAAACAGTAAAATCAATTTGGTTATCAAATAATTTTTAAGCTATAGATTCATTGGTTATAAACACTTAATTATGATCTTGTGGTGTAGGTGGGCACTAAAACTACCTGAAAATCTTGCAACAGAAATTTGTAAGGTATAGAATAAATCAGCAACAACCCAAATGTGAAATTTCACTTTTGGTGGAGTTGGCTTCATTCTTTTATAGACCTCGCAACCACATTTCACTAAACTGAAATCGCAATGAACATGCTCACTTATAGATATGGATTTAAATGTGAATACACCATATATTTGGGATTCTTTATAAAATTCCTCCTTATTTTCCTTTATAGCACGTTCCCATCTGATTGACAGCCCCCCTACTTACAACAGCCATTATACCTACAAAAACTGGGAAGCATATTCCAATATTTCATACTACACTCGATCACTGCCATCAGTGGAAGAAGATTGCCCAACTCCAATGGGTGTGAAAGGTAAAACTTTTATAGAATATTGGTTCAGTATACTTAGTATGACATTTTGTTTGTCAAGTAAACTAAAGAAAATATTCTAGTGAGCGGCAGCATGTACATCTGTAATACGGCATGTAATGAAGGTGTAAGCAGAGAATATAAAACTGCAGTTTGATATTTGCAGTAGATAAGAAGGTAATCATAGACATACAGTGGGTATTAAAGCATATCTGAAGCAAAAACTTTGTTTTTGTTGTTTTGGATAAAGTAGGTAAGGTTTAGAATGCCCATTAGGTTTTTATTGTTGTCTGTGTTCCTGCTGGGAAATTCATCTTCTTTGTTTGTCCTAGTAATCATTGTCATTAGGACTGTAAGTGAGGAAAGCCAAAAGTTGAGAAGTCACTTGAGGAGGAGTAGAGGAGAAATATATTACAGTAGGGAGGGATACTTGTACCCGTGATAATTGTCTCAGAGAGGATTTTACCTAAGTTTGGAGAGCTATATCCTCACTTCCTGTGGTATCTGTAGGACAAGAAGTAAAGGAAAATCCCCCCCAAGGGACACACAGAGGAAACCATCCCTATTCCATCTGAAATAAGAAAGTTGTGGCTTTAGATAGACTTTCATCATGAAAAGTTTCAGTGATGGTTGAAAGTTTACAGTTCTGTATGCTCATTGTAGCTGTAGGCATGGTCCAATGCTATAGCTTTCTGCTGAAGTAGATATATACACTATTAATGAAGGACCATAAGGTTCCAGTTAGATAGACAGTAACTGTTCAGGTTTTCAGATAAAAGAAATATGTTGGTAATGCTTATTCACCTGCTACACATTTCTACTCCTTTCATTATAGGAAAGAAAGAACTGCCAAGCGTTAAAGAGGTTGTAGAGAAATTGATAGTTAGAAGAAAGTTCATTCCTGACCCGCAAGGAAGTAATATGATGTTTGCATTCTTTGCTCAACACTTTACACACCAATTCTTTAAGACTGATGTCAAAAGAGGAGCTGCCTTCACTAAAGGACTTGGGCATGGGGTAAGAACAAATACCTGCACCTTTTTTATTACATATATAAAATATGTTTAGTTTACTTGAAACTATCCAAATATGTATTTATCTGAATATGTACCATGTATTATTTAAATAGGTTGATTTAAATCACATCTATGGGGAATCTTTGGACAGACAGCACAAATTACGTCTAAAAAAGAACGGAAAATTAAAATTCCAGGTATTTATGGTTCTTTATTACTTATAGATATAATGATACATGGCACTAACCAAGGATCATCATCTGACAGGCATAATGCAATTAATAAAAAATTTTTTTTTGTTTACTTCACTAGATTATTGATGGTGAGATGTACCCTCCAACAGTGAATGACACAGGAGTTGAAATGCTTTACCCACCACATGTGCCAGAACATCTTCAGTTTGCAGTTGGGCAGGAGGTTTTTGGACTTGTACCAGGATTGATGATGTATGCTACCATATGGCTAAGGGAACACAACCGCGTCTGTGATATACTGATGCAGGAGCATCCCGAGTGGGATGATGAACGTATTTACCAGACTGCAAAACTTATTTTGATTGGTGAGTACACTTTGGATACAGAAATAACTTACTTTCAGAAAAAAAAACAGGAACAAGAGACACATAGTTGACCATTTTATTTTGGTACCACGATGGAGATTTCAGCTTTTGATCCTGGATAAATAAACTGCTTGATTTTTCTCCATGGGACACTGGTAGCCAGATCTCTTGAGCTCCTACATCTAAACAAGCACAAAGCATTGAGGGCCACAACATTCTCTGTTGGTCTTTTTATTGTATATTTTACAATATGCCCAACATATTGTCAGGAACACCCAAAACTCCTGAGCCATAATCTGGGCTAGGGAGATCTTGCCACTGGAGACTCCAAGAAATTATCAAGTGACTCAAACCTCAAGAGTGAAATGGCACTTTTGGATGAACTGTCCCTAAAAAAAAAAGTTAGCCTATGCCCTATTGTTGATTATAAATATGAAACTTTCATACCAATTGAATAAAAACATTTTTGTGGTAAAAAAAACATTTCATTTACAGTGTAATTTTAAACAGGGATGGCAATGTTTTTACATTAAAATAGATTGTTATACAGTATTAAGTGGTTAGTTGTACTAGTAATAATAGCAGTAGACATTCTATTGTAATTTTCAGGTACATTCAGACTGTACTATTTATTATCTTTTTTTTGTTGTGATATCCAGATTGATTTATACCACTTTTAGTTATGCCACCATAGATTTGCCAATGAAATTAATATTGTGAGCTAATTAAGCCTCACTTGCTACAAATGGGCCATAAAGATGTGCAGTAAGGAGCACAGTGGGAGAAATTGTTGCTACATGGGTAGTTTTCAACTTGTTCTTTAAATATGTTCAACTTGCTCTTTAAAGATGAATCATGTTCTCACTATTTTTTTTTGAACCTGTGGTCTGAGATCTTAACACTTGCCTTTCTATAATTACTCCTAGACCATCAGCTTCTGTATATTGTTAGTCTAGACAAATGGCATTTAATCAAATAACACCTTATTATTTTTTCTTATAGGTGAAACCATCAAAATTGTCATTGAAGATTATGTGCAGCACCTGAGTGGTTATCATTTTAAACTGAAATTTGACCCAGAGTTGTTGTTCAACCAGAGATTTCAGTACCAGAATCGAATTGCTGCTGAGTTCAACACACTTTATCATTGGCACCCTCTTTTGCCAGACACTTTCCAAATAAATGGCCATGAGTACAACTATCAACAGTTTCTGTATAACAATAGTGTGATGTTGGAACATGGAGTATCCCACATGGTTGAATCATTTACCAAACAACAGGCAGGAAGGGTAAGAATTATTTGGTTATTCTTAGTAACATGAGGGTTATGGGACAAGTTTTGATGCAAATACTGGAAAATCTATTACTACATTATAATCTCAACATCTAACATACCAGCAGACATCCCAGGAATTTCTAACAAATACACACACACACACACACACACACACTGATAGAAGCATTAACTATAATCATATGCCATATGTATCTATGATATGTAGAAAGCTAATAGTAATAAACAAGCTAAAACCTCAAAAATGTCCAATTAACTTTCCATCCAACTTTGGCATCCCTGATTTAGGGTTAGTTTTAGGAAACTGAAACAGAATTAAAGGACATAATATCAAAATAATAGAGCACATATACATTATTATATAGAAACGTGTCTCTTAAATATATAAAAAGTGATGCACACATATAATATACAACAAAGTCTGATCAGTGCTAGATAACACTTGTATTCAGAAGTATTACTTACAGGTATTGAAAATCTGCCCTGCTTTAGTCATGTGAAAGTCTTGGCTTTAATTTGATCCCTAACCTTACTTGTTTTTTCCTGCTCATAGGTGGCTGGAGGCAGAAATTTCCCTGCAGCACTTTCCAGAGTAGCCATGGCTTCCATACAACAAAGCCGAGAGATGAGATACCAGTCACTCAATGAATACAGAAAGCGATTTACTCTAAAGCCTTTCAAATCCTTTGAAGAGCTGACAGGTATGACTTGTTCTTCTGTTATTGCTGCTCGAAGAAATTCAGTAATAGGGTTAAATGCGTTCTTGAATTTGTGTTATTTTGAAACGTTACAAGGAGTGCAAGTTCTTATCAAACATAATTGTTCACAAGTGACAGCATGTAGGGAAAACAATAAATAGACGCACACAAGAGATTACAATGTACAGCTTCTGTACAAATTAACCTTGTGTTTACCAATCATTTGTCTCTGCTAGGCATTTGTATGTAAAACTGGCTCATACTTTGCCTTCATTTCAAAGAATACATTCAGATCTAAATTTCCTTGAAAACACTAACCCATCTCACACACTGGTTATTGGAATATATAACAAACCAAGAACATAACTATGCAGTTACAAATGCAACTCCATGTAAGCCCAAGTAAAAGGGAAAAATTATGCTGTAATGCACAAAGTATTGCAACACCCTGACTTGCAAATATACTTTTTCCATCAGTTTCATTCCCAGCTGTTTTAAGATCTATTCCAAAATCTCTTTGGTGCTATGAGAATGTGAATGCGTTTAGTAGGTCTTCTGTAGAAGGCAATGGTTTTAGAACATAAAATATTAGCAGTGCTTTGTTGGACTGATTCTAAACATAAACACCAGTTGAAAACACTTCTGATTCACAAGCTATAGATATTTTAGCATAAATAGAGAGACTTAAAGAAAAAAAACCTTGGGATTAGTATCCCTTTAACATCATGTTTGGGTTGAGTACATCCTTTCAGTAAGACAAATAATACCGTGTGATTTTTAAGGAACAATGACAGATTGTGTTGCACCGTTGTGAAAAATAGAGCATTACACATGGTGTCATGTTCTGTTGTACTTCTGATTTATTGCAAATGGAATATGTGGCATATTCTAACTGTAGTTTTGATGAAAAACAAGATTAGCAAGGCTATGGACAGAAATCTGCTTTAGAACAAAATATAATACTCCTAGTTCTATTTACTGTGGACAAGGGCTTAAGCTCAATTTACTGTTCTGCTGACATCTCCCCAATAGAAAGAAGTAAGGGGAACCTTTCAAACTCAATGAAAGTTCTAACGTGCACACTTAATGCAAAACTGAAAACATTTATCTTGGAATGAGTTCGATTTTAATAAAGCCTTATACTGGCATCTCAGGCCAAATTATTTATATTTCTATGATTTAAAAAAAAACATGTTTTATGTTTTATAGGAGAAAAAGAATTGTCTGCAGAACTTGAAGAACTCTATGGAGACATTGATGCTGTAGAATTCTACACCGGTCTTTTGGTAGAACAACCCCGTCCTGGGGCCATTTTCGGAGAGACCATGGTTGAAATTGGTGCTCCATTTTCTTTGAAAGGCCTTATGGGTAACCCAATTTGCTCTCCTGAATACTGGAAACCTAGTACATTTGGTGGAAGAGTGGGCTTTGATATCGTAAATAGTGCCTCTTTACAAAAACTCATCTGCAAAAATGTTAAAGACTGTCCCTTTACTTCGTTTAATATGTTAAGAAGCAAGAATGCTGAATCCGCAAGAATTAACACAAGTTCTAATGCTGCACTGGATGATGTTAACCCAACTGTACTACTGAAAGAACGTTCCTCAGAGCTCTAAACACTGCTGATTCCCAAGACACTAGGCCAATAAATTAAGCTTGTTACCAATGTACAGAACTTCTACCTGTTCCTAAAGCATTATCTACTATTTTAAATATTCTGCCTAGGTGGTTAACAGTTTTTACTTGTATTTGTTGTTTTTAATATTATTTATTGATATTGCTGAAAACTTGAACTGCTGGGCAGATAATTTAACATGTTACATTTTTCTTGTTTTACCTCCATGTCTTAATAGATAATTTGTGGTAGCCCAACTATAATCTCTTCTGGCAGGAAATGAGAGATGGTGGATAAATTATGAGGTCAATAGGCTTTATTAATGGCATACAAAAAGAGTGCTGAGAAGCTAATAAAAATTGAAAATCATCATTATTTATTAGTATGATTACACAAAAACTGCTGTAAGCTGATTTCTGATTGATTTTTATGTGCTTTTACATGCAGTTGTTTGCATGTTGTTAAAGAGTCCTTGTAACCCAAAAATAGAGAAAAGAGTGTTTTCATCTAAATCAATCAATGAAATATGAGCTTGCAATGGTTTTGTGAAACAAGACTGCTGAGAATAGACATCTCTATATCTGGGTTACTTTGCACCTAAACAGTTTTCATCTTGATATTAACTTTAGCCCAGTCATATGTATGTTTATGCCACTCAAGCTGTATATGTTAGTGTTGGGATGTATGGGAAACTTCCAGTCATAGGGTGATTTTGACACTTTATGCTGCTGCACTACTTGAATTTTTACTGCTGCTCAGGATTTCAAGTTGCCTAACATGACACTGTGTGATGTACTTGTCTATGCATCTTTATATGAGGTAGAATGAATGCAATAGAAATGCATATGTAATTTAACTATTACTTGAACTCGCATAGGTCGGGTGTATAGAATCAAATCCTATAGCAATACTTGACAAAATGTATTTCTTACAACTGTTTATAAGAATGTAGCATAACATATTCTAAGTGATATGCCATCAAAATTAAAAGCGTTGTTGCTTTTTATTCAAGTTTGATGTCAGTAAGGGCATATCCCAAAGTTGTGTTGAAAGAAAAGATAAGTTGTTTCCAGGTCTTGCATTCCATGCCAGTTTATAACGGCAATTTCCATTATATAGCTGGAACTACTTACTTGCCCTTGTAACCAAAAGTGTGTGTCCTCATTCTGCTAGTCATTGTCAAGACTTATCTTAATGCTGTATTTATGTAAACTAAAAATGAAATTAAATGTTAGCAATTATTTATTTATATATTTTGAGATATAAAATATTTATACCTTTTGGGATTTGCACTGACCCTGAAGATAGCAGCTTTTATGGGTATGTCCCAACACATTTAAGCCAGGCTGGATTTTAAACGTCTGTGTTGCAGGTACCCATATTATATTTCTAAGATAGCAGAGCTGGGACTCTGGATATTTTATATGTGCCAAGAGAGACTAAAACTCATATTGTATAATATTTGGTCTATTAAGGTTGTTTTATTTATAATAACTTATTTTAATGTTTGGAAGTACTTTTTTACATCTATTTTTGTAATTTATTTATTTCAATTTCAAATAAATTTTATTATTAAATTTTCCTTGTCTGTGTTTGTTTTATATCATCTCCTTACTAGCGTTATTAAAAACATGCTAGGATACTGATATAGGAGGTCCCATAGCTGATATGTTTTTAAGGTGCACGCTCATCTGGCTATAATCCTTATCATTACTTTATTATTAAGACCCTTTTCACACTGGGGCCGCCCAAGCGTTACCGCTAAAGAGCCGCTCATTTTAGTGGTGTTTTAGTGGTGTTTAAGTGATGTTTAAGCGGTGCTTTTCGGCTGCTAGCGGGGCGCTTTTAACCCCCGCTAGTGGCCGAAGAAGGGGTTAAAACCACCCGTGTTGTGGCACTTTTCAGGCGCTTCAGAAGCACTGCCCATTCATTTCAATGGGCAGGGGGGTTTTGTAAGTTTATATAGCGCTCCCAAACCGCCCCAAAGATGCTGCTTGCAGGACTTTTTCTAACGTCCTGCAAGCGCACCGCCCCAGTGTGAAAGCACTCGGGATTTCACATTCGGGCGGCATGGGAGGCAGTTTTCAAGCGCTTTACAGGCGCTAAAATGCCTGAAAACTGCTTCAGTGTGAAAGGGGTCTAAGTCATTAACCCGGAAAGAACCTAATTATAACAGGACAGCTCATATTTACACACGTGTTCCAGGACAATGATTTACCATTAATGATAAAAAGATACAAACAGTAGCCTTGGACCTTGCATGTTCAAAACAAGTCATGGAGGTATGCAAGTATTTATGTGAAGATATCAGCAATGGCTTATGATTAAAAATGCAAGCATGCTAATTTTTTGATACAATATTAATACTAAAAGACTCTGTTCCCAAAGTCAAATGTTCCATTGACAAGCTGGGTAGACAATCCTTCATATTAGGCTTTTAGACTACCAATAGAAAAGAGAGTTTACAACATGACACTAAAACTTTATAAACAATATTCCCAGATTTAGAAAAGAGACTTTTATAATCTAACCCCCTCCTTCCTTTCATAAATTAGCCTGTTCCATTATCAGCAATTACTAGCCCAATGTTCCCTGTACTCATACAGCACAGCATAAAAAACTAGCTATTCCCACCATTCTACTGGTGATTTTGTACAGATACTGTAGCTATAACGTTGTAAATCAAACAGCCAAAAGACATTTAAATGAATATAATATAAACAAATGTTAATTGAAAATGTGTGCATCCTCTAACAGGGTTACACATAGGAAGTAAATAGCTTGTTAGAATGAACACTATTAGTATATACTGTATAGTATAATTAAAATCTTCTGTATCATCTATCATTTTTTTCTTTTTTTTTAAATTTTGGATAAAGTTGTGAGGACTTATGCCCCATACACACGGTCGGAAATTCCGACGGAAAAATTATGTTGTCAGAAAATCTGATCGTGTGTGGGTTCTATCCAGTGTTGCCAACCGCCCGTAGATTTACGGACAGCCCGTAAAAACAGGGCGATTTTCGGGTGTCCGTAAATGTCCGTGGGAGCCGAACGGTGCCAGTAAAAATGGCTACGACAGGCTCAGATGAGAACTGCGCATGCGCTAATTCTGAAAATTCCTGAGGCAATCCGATCATGAGCGCGCCCTGCACCGTCAGGCTCGCAGTGACGCAGTCACACTCACCACACATGACCCGGCGGGCCTCTGTATATCTATGGGGAAAGGGGGGGTGACCTCTATTAGATGTACAGTCCGCGTCCTGTCAGAAGGTCAGGCTCCATGAACACCCCCCCCAATAGTAGTGAGATGGTACAGTCCGCAGAGCTTCCTTTTTACTTCCGCCTCTGCACGCTGGGTCTGGAGGAAAGGGACAGCATGGCATTGGCATCCAGTGCAAAGAGGAAAAGAGGCAAAGAGGAGATGCAAGATGAAATTGGAGGATGAGAAGAGGACTCTGATCTCAGTGAGGATGAGGAGTCTGAGGAGGACAATGATATGGATGAGGTGAGACGGTGTGGACTACCAGGCTCAGCATGTCCTGGCTGGAATGGTGTGATGGGACATGTAGTCCTTCATAGTTATCCTGCCTGGATGTGACTGCTCATATCTATATATTACTAGGAGAAGTCTGTGATCCTTACAGTGTGTGTGTGGGGGGGGGGATTAGGCAGTGTGTGGCTGTATTCTGTAGAGTGGAGTGTAGAACATTCACAGGTCAGGGCAGCACTGTCCACCTCCTGTAGTATGCCTGCACCCTCTGTCCACCTCCTGTATCATGTCTGCAGCCTCTGTCCACCTCCTGTAGTATGCCCGCACCCTCTGTCCACCTCCTGTATCATGTCTGCAGCCTCTGACCATCTCTTGTGTTTTATCATGTCTACAGTCTCTGAGGGGATCCTAGAAAGCCAGAGCCGCCAAGCTGAAGCTCTCTGACTGAGCCCTGCACGGTGCACCTGAGAGGAGGTCAGTGACAACGCCACCAGGCCAGTCTAAGGGGGTCACTGATGTAAGGGGGGAGTGAATACACTAATGAAAGGGGGCATCGATATAAAGGTTCCCCCCTAGATTAGTAATCCCTCCTTACCTTAGTGTATTCACTCTGTGGAAGGTAGTCTCTGGTCACCATCCTGCAGACTCTGATGTAAGGGAGAACTCTGTGCTGACTGGGTTATAATATCCTGACCTTCATGTAAATTGAGAAATATGTTTTCTGACTTCCGTTCAACTTAAACACATTGGTAATAGCACTAGCTATGTGTTTATAGTTCAAATATTGATATTTGCACTGTTTAGCACTAAAAACAGTCACTTTTTGCAGTGCCAGTAAAAAATTGGTGCCGTTTGTAAATTTTGGCATTCTACCAGTAAATTTCACCTCGACAGGTTGGCAACACTGGTTCTATCGGACTTTTTCCGTTGGAAAAAGTTTGAGAATTGGATGTAAAATTTTCCGACAACAAAATACGATCAGACTTTTTCAGATCGTGTGTAGAGAATTCCGACGCACAAAGTGCCACGCATGTTCAGAAGAAATTTGGAGATGAAAGTTATTGGCTACTGGCCTCTACGTAGTCCCATCCTACCTGTTGTATGTCACCTCGTTCGGAACAATCAGATTTTCCTGACAACTTTGTGCGACCGTGTGTATGCAAGACAAGTTTTGACCAAAATCCGTCGGAAAAAATCTGACGGATTTTGTGATCGGAATGTCCGACCGTCTGTATGGGGCATTAGAACTTTTTTCAGTTGTTTTTGCTGTCTGTGTCCCTGGGAAGGAGAAGATATGATTTCCATGTGCTCTAAGTGTTTTTATTGGAGATACCTCCTTTCATCTCATATCTTGGTGACCATCATTACTGGGGGAACTCCTCTCCTATGAAGGCATAAACAGAATTAAAAAAACTTTTGTCTCAACTCGTCTCCACTTTAATGCTTGTGTGACTCACATGAGATTAATTGTACTCCTAAACATTCAAAGGGTTTAAACAATGACTGGATTAGCTTATATTTGTTCACTAGGTCTACGCATTAAGAATTGGCGAATGGCTTTTGGTGATCTCAATTTCACTGTGAAATTCTCCAGGACTCGGAGTCCAAATTCACTCACATTTTACAGAATGCCTCTAATAGACAGGGCTTTCATTAGCTTCCAAACATAAAAGTCTCTACACTGCTCAATTATACTGCCCATAGCATTCACTATTACAGCCCCCCCCCCCTTTTTCTTTCTGCTGTTACCGTTCTATTCTTGTATGTTGGATCTCTTGGAAATAAATAGTCCACAAGACTGGATATATAAAAAAAGTTAAACTTTTACTTGAAAAAGCAACAGTTCAATGTGAATGGTAATAAAGGATTTTCCAAACTCTTTAGCCTTTCTAATTTTAGTGACATAGGTGCACTCTCTATGAATGCTGTAAAGCTGCTAGTTTAATTTGCACCAGGGGTGCACCATTTCTTTTTGTGTTTTCTCCTTCTGTATTAATTCTTCCCCAGGAGGGGAACACGGCCAACAGTACCCTGCTCCCCCAGAGCAGGGGATGCCTTAAATGGTGGCCTCCAGTGGTCCCTTGGAGTATGACTTCCCCATATAAATTAATTTGGCTTGCATTACGCATGAGCAATACAAAGAGTAGCTAGCCGGAACCTTGTTTGAAGAAAGATTGCTGGGTTGGTAAGGACTTCTCGTCATGGTCATAGAGCAGGGAAAGGGTGAGCTGCTGTCAGTAAGCACTCCATGACACACCAGGTGGTTGGGGTGGCAAGAGCTACTTCTGTTTTCCCAGATATTTTTTATAATTGTAGTAGCGGGGGGCTGGTTATGTAGAGGTGCTGCCACTATTTGTTGGTATTATGTGTGCATGCTGGAAATTATCCAGAAACTCCAAATAAAATTGCATCCAAGGGAAGGAGCCTGGTCATCCGGCAACTGCTGCTGCCATTGTGTTGTCTGGAAATAATCTAGAAAATAGATTTGTATTCGAACCAATGGTGACCTGCATATCTAGAGGTGCACCCACTTGAGCAATAGTGTCTGCTTAGTGGAAATAATACAAAAAATGTATTCCAATGCTATTGTTTATTTAGAAGTGCTGCCATTGCCTGATCAAGCCTGTCCTCCTATCACAAATGTTGTATCTCTCATTTGAATGTCCCAGCTTCTCTAACTCCCTTTAGTATGATATATAGGGTATGAATAATAAAAAAGTATATTTCATTCAATTATATTCTAGTTTAAGTTTTTCTAGTGCAGGTCAATAACCAAATTGCTAACTTAAAAGGATTGTCTGCTCTCATCAAGACACCTACTTTTTGTTTTTTTCCTTTAAAACTTACTACCATAGGCTAGACCAGGGGTGCCCAACCTTTTGAAGATCGAGGGCCACTTAAGCAAATTGGTAACTGGTCGCGGGCCACAATGAGCGGAGCGGGAGGATGACAGGTCCATGTCCATGGACACAGCCCACTCTACTCCATGGGCCCTCTGATCCAATCCGATTTGCCCAGACGGAAGGGGCAGATCCCTTTCTAATTGTTTAGGTAGGCGTGTGTAAACAGACACAAGTCCGTTTACATCTGCTGCTCCATTAAAGGTAAGTTTACTACTAAATTCACAGTATATATGGATATATCTGTTTTGCAGTGGTTACTGGGCTGCTTTCAAAATGATCCGCAGGTGCAGACCAGCTGCGGGTTACCTGCATTGAGCCATAGACTTCTGTTATTACCTGCGGGTTTGTTGCACCTTCAGAAAGTGCGCCGTGCAGGATATAATAGACGTTTGCGGCAAAATGCAGCTGACTCGCAGAAAATCCACAGGTTCACTGCGCTGCATACGTGGTTTGGGCAAATCGCAGCGCATCAGTGTGAAAGCAGCCTTAATAACTGTCTTCAATTCTGGTATCGCTGGCTGTTGCTTTCCCAGGCAGAGTGCATTTGGTATCACTCTGCCTGTGACAGGAGCGGGCGCTATACAGGAAGCATTGGCTAACGTGACTCTGCTCCGCAGCCACTTGCTTCCACTACCATCGGCTTCATTCACAAAACTGCTGCTCTGGGATGGCGGGTCGGCAAACCGTGATCTGGGCTTGCCAACCTGCCATCTTGCAGCAGGGGGTCGAGGGCCACATCAGAGGGCTCCGCGGGCCACATCAGAGGGCTCCGTGGGCCACATGTGGCCCCCGGGCCACTGGTTGGGCACCCCTGGGCTAGACTAATACCCTGTTTTGTGCCCTGTATGGTTTGTACCCTTATCCATAACTTATCCATAACTTATCTAAATAAGCTAAGATATATACTGTCCAAATGGCACAGGTCATTAGTAGTATGTACAAAAAGAAAGAAAATTGCTCACTTGTGCAATAAAGTAAAAAAAAAAAAAAAATTTGAAGCTGCAAACACATAGTAGAAAGTATCCCTCCCATGCAACATATATATAAAAAAGTGTTGGCCTATGGTCAAAATAGAATAAATAACAGTGAACTATGATAAAATAAATCTAATCATTTATTAAACGGTCTAGAGAAATGCTACAGTATCTCACAAAAGTGAGTACACCCCTCACATTTTTGTAAATATTTTATTATACCTTTTCATGTGACGACACTAAAGAAATTACACTTTGCTACAATGTAAAGCAGTGAGTGTACAGCTTGTATAACAGAGTAAATTTGCTGTTCTCTCAAAATACCCCAACACACAGCCATTAATGTCTATACCACTGGCAACAAAAGTGAGTACACCCCTAAGTGAAAATGTCCAAATTGGGCCCAATTAGCCATTTTCCCTCCCCGGTGTCATGTGACTCTTTAGTGTTACAAGTCACGGTGAAGATATTTGCCAGCACACCATGGAACGACACAAATAGCGTCCAAACGCTGCACTATCCTTGTGTTGTGATCATGCAATAAATCACCCGTTTGGACGCTATTTGTGTCGTTCCATGGTGTGCTGGCAAATATCTTCACCGTGACTTGAACCAGTATCCAGCTGGTTGTTGCTGCAGCACCCAAATCCGAGAGCGCATCCAGGAATGTGTGCGATGGGAAAATGAAGTACTCTTTAGTGTTACAAGGTCGCAGGTGTGAATGGGGAGCATGTGTGTTATATTTGGTGTTATCGCTCTCACTTTCTCATATTGGTAACTGGAAGTTTTACATGGCACCTCATAGCAAAAAACTCTCTGAGGATCTGAAAAAAAGAATTGTTGCTCTATATAAAGATGGCCTAGGATATAAGAAGATTGCCAAGACCCTGAAACTGAGCTGCAACATGGTGGTCAAGACCATACAGCGGTTTAACAGAATAGATTCCACTCAGAACAGGCATCGCTGTGGTCGATCAAGGAAGTTGAGTGCATGGGCTCAGCATCATATCCAGAGGTGGTCTTTGGGAAATATACGTGTGAGTGCTGCTAGCATTGCTGCAGAGGTTGAAGGGGTGGGGGGTCAGCCTGTCAGTGCTTAGACCATATACCGCACACTGCATCAAATTGGTCTGCAAGGCTGTCGTCCCAGAAGGAAGACTCTTCTAAAGATGATGCACAAGAAATTGGTCTGCCTGGCTGTCATCCCAGTAGGAAGCCTCTTCTAAAGATGATGCACAAGAAAGCCCGCAAACAGTTTGCTGAAGAAAAGCAGACTAAGGACATGGATTACTGGAACCATGTCCTGTGGTCTGATGAGACCAAGATAAACTTATTTTGTTTAGATGGTGTCACGAGTGTGTGGCGGCAACCAGGTGAAGTGTACAAAGACAAGTTTGTCTTGCCTACAGTCAAGGATGGTGGTAGGAGTGTCATGGTCTGGGGCTGCATGAGTGCTGCCGACACTGGGGAGCTACAGTTCATTGAGGGAACCATAAATGCTAATATGTACTGTGACATACTGAAGCAGAGTATGATCCCCTCCCTTCAGAGACTGGGCCGCAGGGCAGTATTCCAACATGATAACGACCCCAAACACACCTCCAATATGACCAATGACTTGCTAAAGAAGCTGAGGGTAAAGGTGATGGACTGGCCAAGCATTTCCCCAGACCTAAACCCTATTGAGCATCTGTGGGGCATCCTCAAATGGAAGGTGGAGGAGCGCAAGGTCTCTAACATCCACCAGCTCCGTGATGTCGTCATGGAGGATTTGAAGACGGTGGCAACCTGTGAAGCTGTGGTGAACTCCATGCCCAAGAGGGTTAAGGCAGTGCTGGAAAATAATGGCGGCCACGCAAAATACACTTTGGCCCCAATTTGAACATTTTCACTTAGGGGTGTACTCACTTTTGTTGCCAGCGGTTTAGTCATTAATGGCTGTGTGTTGAGTTATTTTGAGGGGACAGCAAATTTACACTGTTGTACAAGCTGTATGCTCACTACTTTACATTGAAGCAAAGTGTAATTTCTTCAGTGTTGTCACATGAAAAGGTAAAATAAAATATTTACAAAAAAATGAATTAAAAAAATATTATTTTTTGTTTGTAAATAGATTTGCCTAAAGTACATTAGGCAAGTACATTAAAAAGGGACCCGCGGTCCCTGCCTGCAAAAAGCAATTGCTGAGGCCTGACTGAGTCAGAGTTGGGCCTAACCATGTGCTAGCTGTGCCTGGAGTCAAGTGTCATGCAGAAGAGAGAGAGAGAGAGAGAGTAACAGTCTGCATGCAAGTGATGTGCTGGAGGAGACTGGAGTAACCAAGTGTATATAGTTGTTCCTACTGATTGATATACAATCAACCAATTGCTTGTTCTATTGGGCATCCCATATATTCCTATCCCTATCCAAGTTCAAATCCCTCAATAACATTACAAAACAAACATCTGGACTGTTCATCGTTTCCAAGGGGATGGGGAAGTGAATGCCGAGCTGGGCAGGGTGACAGGTGGGCCACAACTTTCAGCAGCCCCTACGGTGGTACCGCTACATCTATTTATAGCTCAGCTGTTGAAGCTCAAGCTACCATTTTAACTTAAACTTTAACATCCCCTTTCAAAGAAAGAGACAAATCTCATAAATTGGGCCACTACAGGGTGGGAGGATGGGATTGCTGCTTTCTTTATTCTCGTCGTTTTCTGCCCCACTAATGATGCATCCTCTCTTTTTTTATAGGTAGTAGCTCATTTTTGGGCAACTGTCAACGTATCTGCCAATCACCGGTAAGTATTTTTATTTTTTTTAACTGACATTTCTAGAAATTTCTGGTCTGCCACGATCCCATAGGTGGTGGGGGTGGGGACATTTTATGCCCCACCCTTCACCTTTAGGACTATACAACAGTGTATAAAGTGCATACGTCTGGACTTATTAATGTACAACATAGTAGTGGAGTGATCAGAGTATATGGGTCGGGATTGCAAATGTAAATGCACAGCACAGCTTGAAGAGTTAAAGTGCAAAGATACCGCTCTAGTCTTCAGTCCCACAGCAAAGGTATCCACCCTAATTGGACTCCACAGGTGCTGGTTCTGCTCATAGAAGAGTAGAAAAAAGGAAGTCTGGATGGCCGCACTTCAAAAAGGCTTCTTTATTGGTTGTCAATAAAATCCAAAAATACAGTTATGTTGTCAGAACACGGCATACAGCATAAATAGCTAACGCGTTACACGCCTCAAAGGCGCTTAATCATAGAAGAGTGAATTGATCAGGAATAAGTGCCTCCCTATGTTGGTGGTCAGTGTTTCAGGCTAGCACCCTATGCCAACCATGCTCACCTCCCTCATTCATTGCCAGCAAACCCCGCCCCAGGGCAGACACAACCAACTAGCCCTTTCTCAGAGGGCCAGATTTAGGAATAAGAAATGTACAGCACATCATAAAGAATGAAGCACATGGATAAGGAAATTTACAGCGGCAGCACCCAGAACTAGGTGGTATGGAATGAGGAATGTGAAAAAGGGATTGTGCTGCAGAGTGCAGAATAAGGTGGTATGGAGAAGGAAATATATAACGCAGCAAAGGGAATGTAGAATTGGGAATGTACAGCACAGCATACAAAATGAGGTGGGGTTAAATTTGGAATGTACAGCATGGCTTACAGAATGCGGAGGTGTGAAATAGGGGGATGTACAGCATACAGAATATAATGAAGTGGTTTGAAGTGTACAGCACAGTGTAAAACAAATGAGACAGTGTGGAATAGGTAATGTAAAGCACAAAGCAAAGAATGAGATGGTGTGAATATGGACTATACAGTATTGTGTACAAAATGGAGCATTGTGGATGGGGGAATGAACAGTAGATCATACAGAAAAAAAGGCAAAGCAACCCCTTTAAGACTGCGCACCCTGGACAAACAAAAATGTTAATATAAATAAAATTACAGTGAATACAAACACTAATGTGGATACAGAGCTGCTCGTAGAGAGAGCCAAGGTCTGAAAGGTGAAAGAAAAATGTGCAAATGAAATTACATTTCCATACCGCACTCTATCATATATATAAATAAATTGATAATAAAGTCCATGAACTGCCACCGATAAATCTCCAATCAAGTGAAGTGAATATACTTTGTATAGTAAACAAAGTGCCGTCTTCCACCATGAACGTGACTCAGGCTCATTTGACTACCCGTAATGGGTGTCATGTTCATGTGGTAAATAGGATGTGAGTAGAATGTTTGCTCACATTCACAGTGGAAGACGGCACTTTGTTCACTATACAAAGTATATTTACTTCACTTGATTGGAGATTTATCGGTGGTTGTTCATGGATTTTATTATTGATTTATTTATATAAATGTAGCACCCTCTACCTAAAGGTAGGTGCTAGAATAGGATTTTTCTAGTTCAGGGCCCAAGTGCAGGTAAATTTAGCCAGGCCTGTGTTTTAGGCTAGACAAGATCAGTACAAAAGAAGTAGCAAAAGTGAAAGAGAGTAGAGCAGCGTTCTGTGACCGGGGACACAGAACGGCCAAGTAACCAAAGGTCAGTGTACAGAACAAGAGAAGTTATCAAGAACAGTGTAGCATGCTGTGGCCGGGGAACGCAGCATCAAAGGACTGACTGGGAACAGTAGTCTGCCTATTACCATGTGTCAGGCCATCGGGGGGTAGATACCGTGCTGTCTCTGGTCTGGTTAGCACTGTCAGGAAGGGCTAGCCAGTACCCAGGATGGCGGCCGAAGAATACGACCTGTGACCTCAGCCCTTGTCAGAACACCTCTGGTGCATCTGCGCATGCCTGTGCGCATTGTCAGGAAGGGCATGCCAGTACTCAAGATGAGAATCCAAGACACCCTTTCTCCTCAGTCAGATTGCCGCCAGTGCGCATGCGTGTGTCTTTGCGTGCATCAGCAGCCTTTGGCGCCCAACAGGCTATTTAAACTCTGCCAGTGCACCGACTTGGTGCTGTCTGCTCTACAGCGTTCCCGTGTGTTCCTGTTGCCTGTATCCTGATACCTGTTCCTGTTACCAGACCCGGCTTGCCTCTGACGATTCCTGCTATCTGCTAGCACCTGACCCGGCTTGTTTGACCACCGCACCTGCCTGCTCCTTCTGCTACCTCGCTGCCAGCCCATCATCGACCCGGCTTGTATCCTGACTACTCTTCTGCCCCCGCACCTGCTCCTGACGTGTCCACCAGTGTATGACCCGGCCTGCCTGTACCTTCCGTCTCTTCTGCCTGGAGAATCCTGCTGACTTGCCGTTCCTCCTGCAGCTGCTTCTGATTCCACGGTCTGCGACCCATCAGGCACTCGTACGACTCTGCACTTCTGCGCCTCCTGTCTGTTCTACCAGGGGGCCTTGGGTCAGAGGTGTAAGAGAGGCCGTCCTCTGCATATCAGGCTCTACCGTCAGGTATGTGACAAGCACATTGGTAATACAGTGGTGTGAAAAAGTGTTTGCCCCCTTCCTCATTTCCTGTTCCTTTGCATGTTTGTCACACTTAAGTGTTTCGGAACATCAAACCAATTTAAACAATAGTCAAGGACAACACAAGTAAACACAAAATGCAATTTGTAAATGAAGGTGTTTATTATTAAAGGTGAAAAAAAATCCAAACCATCATGGCCCTGTGTGAAAAAGTGATTGCCCCCTAAACCTAATAACTGGTTGGGCCACCCTAGCAGCAACAACTGCAACCAAGCGTTTGCGATAACGTGCAATGAGGCTTTTACAGCGTCCTGGAGGAATTTTGGCCCACTCATCATCTTTGCAGAATTGTCCTAATTCAGTTACATTAGAGGGTTTTCGAGCATGAACGGCCTTTTTAAGGTCATACCACAACATCTCAATAGGATTCAGGTCAGGACTTTGGCTAGGCCACTCCAAAGTCTTCATTTTGTTTTTCTTCAGCCATTCGGTGGTGGACTTGCTGGTGTGTTTAGGATCATTGTCCTGCTGCAGAACCCAAGTTCGTTTCAGCTTGAGTACACGAACAGATGGTCGGACATTCTCCTTCAGGATCTCTTGGTAGACAGCAGAATTCATAGTTCCTTTTATCACGGCAAGTCTTCCAGGTCCTGAAGCAGCAAAACAGCCCCAGACCATCACACTACCACCACCATATTTTACTGTTGGTATAATGTTCTTTTTCTGAAATGCAGTGTTCCTTCTACGCCAGATATACTTGGACACACACCTTCCAAAGAGTTCCACTTTTGTCTCATCGGTCCACAGAATGTTGTCCCAAAAGTCTTGGGGATCATCAAGATGTGTTGTGGAGAAATTGAGACGAGCTTTGATGTTCTTTTTGCTCAGCAGTGGTATTCTCCTTGGAACTCTGCCATGCAGGCCATTTTTGCCCAGTCTTTTCCTGATGGTGGAGGCATGAACGCTGACCTTAACTGAGGCAAGTGAGGCCTGCAGTTCCTTGGACGTTGTTGTGGGGTCTTTTGTGACCTCTTGGATGAGTCGTCGCTGCACTCTTGGGGTAATTTTGGGCGGCCGGCCACTCCTGGGAAGGTTCACCACTGTTCCATGTCTTCGCCATTTGTGGATAATGGCTCTCACTGTGGTTCGCTGGATTCCCAAAGCTTTGGAAATGGCTTTATAACCCTTTCCAGACTGATAGATCTCAATTACTTTCTTTCTCAATTGTTCCTGAATTTCTTTGGGTCTCGGCATGATGTGTAGCTTTTAAGGATCTTCTGGTGGACCTTACTGTGTCAAGCAGCTCCTATTTAAGTGATGCCTTGATTGTGAACAGGTGTGGCAATAATCAGGCCTGGGTGTGGCTAGAGAAATTGAACTCAGGTGTGGACAACCACAGTTATAGTATGTTTTAACATGGGGGGCAATCACTTTTTCACACAGGGCCATGATGGTTTGGATTTTTTTTCACCTTTAATAATAAACACCTTCATTTACAAATTGCATTTTGTGTATACTTGTGTTGTCCTTGACTATTGTTTAAATTGGTTTGATGTTCCGAAACTTAAGTGTGACAAACATGCAAAGGAACAGGAAATAGGAAGGGGGCAAACACTTTTTCACACCACTGTATTTTCAATTTTGTGTTATATTATACTTGTCTGGAGATGACCGTTCAATGCCCTATATCCATTACCTACTTTTCCTATATGTCAGTGCCATAGTGTTATCAGTGTCACAGTGCCATAGTGTCACAATGCTCATAGTGTCATCAGTGTCACAGTGCTATCAGTGTCACCGTGCCATCAGTATCACATTGCCATAAGTGCCATCAGTGCCATCAGTGTCACATTGACATCAGTGTCACACAATGCTGCCAGTGCCATCAGTGTCACAGTGCCATCAGTGTCACACAGTGCCGCATATCAGTGCTGCCAGTGCCATCAGTGCCATAACTGCCATGAGGAGTAGCAGAATGTATTTTGAGGGGTAATTTTTGCTATGTACATGATATGTGTTGGAAAAATCTTATAAATGGACAACTTTTTGCGGTTTTATTTTTTTTTCACATTTTACAAAAACTTGTGGGAAAAAAATGACATGTTCAAAAGACTTATTTTGCCTTGTAGAATATACATTGGGGTGTTTGCTTTGAAAAATTGGGTCATTTTGTGGGCATTTTCATTGTCTTGGTGCTCCAGGGCCTTCAAAAGTGTATTAGGTTGTTGAGAAATTGTATGTGTAATTTATGCTCCTAGAATGCCTGGAGGTGCTACTTCAATGTTGGGCTTCTGTATGTGGCCAGGCTGTGTAAAAGTCTCACACATGTGGTATCACCATACTCAGGAGGAGTAGCAGAATGTATTTTGGGGGGCAATATTTTCTATGTACATGCTATGTGTTGGATATATCTTATCAATGGACAACTTTGTGTAAACAAAAAAAAGAAGAAAAGCATTTACATTGTTTCCTACATTTTCCAAAAACTTGTGGAAAAAATGACAAGTGCAAAACACTCATATTGCCTCATAGAATATATGTTGGGGTGTTTTCTTTGCAAAATGGGGTCATTTTATGGGTTTCCATTGTCCTGGTGCTCCAGGGCCTTTAAAAATGTAATAGGTAGTCAAGAAATGTAATTTATGCTCCTAGAACACCTGACGGTGCTCCCAGCATGTTGGACCTCTCTATGTGGCCAGTCTGTGTAAAAGGTTCACACATGTGGTATCGCCATACTCAGGAGGAGTATCAGAATGTGTTTTGGGGTGAAGTTGCAAGTATGCATATACTGTGTGAGAGAAATAACCTGTTAAAAAGTGACAATTTTGTGAATAAAAAAAATCTTTATTTTGCAAAGAATTGTGGGAAGAAATTACAACTTCAAAAAACTCACCATGCCTCTTTCTAAATAGCTTGGAATGTCTACTTGCCAAAAAGGAGTCATTTGGGGGGGGGGGGGGTATTTGTACTTTCCTGGCTTGTTAGTGTCTCTTGAAATGAGCAGTACATCAGGTATGATCAATTTTCAATGATTAGCATCATAGCTTGTAGACTCTAACATTCACAAATACCGAATAATATACACTTATTTGGGTTATTATTACTAAAGCATTGTAGCAGTATAAATTTTAGACAAAATTTATGACGAAAAATTACTAATTTGCAACATTTTATAACAGAAACAAAGAAAATTTTAGGGCTCCGGAAATTACTGAATAATTCCTTGATTAATCATACATTTTTTTGATCGATCAAAATTCTGTTGATCGGTCCGCGAATTGCAGAGGTGTGACTGCAAGCCGGTTTTGTGAGTGGCCGGACACGCCCCCTGCTGATGATACGTGACCCTTGCTGGGAATAAGCATTGGAAGGCATTATGAAGGTGAGTGTGTGTCTGTACTGGACAGGTCAATTGTGGAGGAGGAATCGTGGTGATTTAAAGTATATATACAGCTTGAATCTGTATTTTAGTTTTAGATTAGGTCATGCAGAGAGAAAACAACTCTCAGTTTAGGCTTTTCCTTGTGCATCCCAGTGTAGCGCTTTCATTTCACTACCTGTCCCAGAGACACAATGGGAAGTGAAATAGCATTCCCATTTTAGATGGTTGTCAACAGGACTGGTATACCCATTGGAGTCATTACCCAGATAGCAAGCAATTGAGCTGCAAGTTTGAAAATTTCTTGTTAAAGTGGAGGTCCACCCTAAAAACAAATTTAACATTAAAAGACTCTTTAAAAAAAAATGTAAAAGTTTTTTTTAACCTCCCTGGTGGTATGATTATGTCAGGAATTTTGTACCAAAAGCAGTACAATTATTTTGCATGGAAATTTGGCGTTTTATATTGTAGGTCTGCAATTCTTATGAATAGTGCCGCGTACACGCGGTCGGAATTCTCGTCGGAAAAAGCTCTGATGGTTTTCCCGTCGGAATTCCGTCAGTATTTCGCTCAAACTGTCTTGCCTACACACGGTCACACCAAATTCCGACGGTCAATAACACCACGGCATACAACACGTTCGACTGCACTATAAAAGGGAAGTTTAATGCTTCTGAGCATGCGTCAAATTGTTTCCAAGCATGCGTCGGAATTTTGCGTGTTGGAATTGCATACACACGATCGGAAAAATTAAAAACAGGTTCTCAATCCAAAGTCCATTGGAAATTCCGACAGAAAAAGACCGATGGGCATACACACTGTCCGAAAATCCGATGAAAAGCTCCCATCAGACTGTTTCCATCGGAAATTCCGCCTGTGTGTACGCGGCATAACTCACTTAAATCTGTCTAAACCAGAGTCTAGTAGACATCCCGGGTATGATAAAGTTTGACATTTTTAATAAGTTTAGTTTTTAGTTTTAATAAATAACTAAATTATTCAATAATTTAATCAAATCAAAAACACTGAAATTTGCTCAGTTGCATAATTGTCGCTGTCATTAGATTTAGTTGATGGTTTGATGACGAATTGTGATTCTAATTTATTATCGCTGTTTTATAGATGGTCTAAAACCACTTTTGACATAAAGGGACACTTTTTGGTTGCTATGGACAATCTCCAAATTCCAGGCAGAAATTTTTTTATTTATAATATAAAACTACATGCAGGGCACTGGACAGACCACTGGGGACAAAGGTGATGTGTACATTTTTTTTTATAGAGTACTGTAATCTGTACGATTACAGGACTGTATGTGTATTGTGTGTTTTTACTTTTTTGAATTTTGGAGCCGATCTCCGTTCCCGTGCGTCGTAACGTCACAGGGAACTGAGCTCAGCGGCACTCGGCACTGTGTGAATCGAGCTTAGGAGCTCGCACACACAGCGGGGAGACATCGCAGGATCCAGGGGACAAGGTAAGTAACTTTCCCTGTATGCTGCAATGCGATCCTGAGTCTGGCTCTGGGTTACCGCTTATGGTACTGAAATTCCACCCCGAGACTCAGGAATACCACCAGGGAGGTTAAAAGTGTTAAGTCATGGATTGTGGAAACTAACTAGTGTCAGGTGATTGTATATAGTGTATACCACATCACATTTAAATTTGCCGCCTAGAAAGACCGCGGCGTGGGAAAAGACCAAGCGGCGCCGGAAAAACCCGAGCCGTCTGTTCGGCTCGTCTCGCAGTCCCGCCTCCCTGCTGTTTCGGAAGGCGGGACTGCGAGCGGAGCCGAACAGACAGAATCGGTCTTTTTCAGCGGCGCTCGGTTTTTTCGGCGGCCCTCGTTTTTTTTCGGCGGCGGTCGCTGTGTTTCGGCACCGTTTGATTTTTTTTTTTGCACTTTTTTTGGGGGATCGCGTATAACACGCACCCACGACTTTCCCCCGATTTTAAGGGGGAAAAAGTGCGTGTTATACGCCGATAAATACGGTAGGTTATACCTGAAATGTCTAGTGGTGTTTTCCACTTTCTTCATTAAGGGCCTAAATTTTGCCATAAGAAGCTCATGGTCTGAGCCACAGTCAGCTCCAGTCTTGCTTTGACTGACTGTATAGAGCTTCTCCATCTTTGACTGCAGAGAATATAATCAATCTGATTTCTATATTGACCATCCTGTGATGTCCATATGTAGAGTCGCCTCTTTGGTTGTCGGAAAAGAGTGTCCAGCGTTTGTCCAGCTTTATTTTGTACTCCAAGGCCATATTTACCTGTTATTCCGGATATGCTTTGACTTCTTACTTTAGCATTCCAATCTCGCATTATGAGAAGGACATCTTTTTTTGGAGTTAGTTCTAAAAGGTTTTGTAGATCTTCATAAAAGTGGTCAATGTCAGCTTTTTCAGCATTAGAGAGGTTGGTGCATAAATTTGGATTATTGTGATGTTGAGTGGTTTGCCTTGGATACGGACTGAGATCATCCAGTAGTTTTTGGTATTGTACCCCAGTACTGCTTTCCTCACTCTTTTGTTGACTATGAGGGCTACACCATTTCTTCTGCGAGATTGTTATCCACAGTAGTAGATACAGGGGGTCCCCGAGTTACGAACTCGTTAGGGACTGGCCCCGTGTACGGAACTCGGAAATGTTCGTAAGTCGGCGCGCATGCGCAGACCGACAAATACGGAGATTTCCGGACATTTCCGATGTTCCGTCTGTTGCCGTTCTGCGCATGCGCGGCAAATTACGGACATTTCCGGCATTTTTCGACGCTCCGTATGGCCGCGCATGCGCAGAACGGCCGACAGACGCCGAAAACCACCGGAAAATGGCGGAGGGTCCCCGCAGCACCCCGTTCGTAAGTAGGGGTTGTTCGTAGGTCGGGTGTTCGTAAGTCGGGGACCCCCTGTATAGTAGTTATCTAAGTTGAATTTGCCCATTCCAGTCCATTTTAGTTCACTCATTTCCAAGATATTGATGTTTAATTTTGCCATCACCTGTTTGACCACATCCAGCTTATCCTGATTCACTGATCTTACCTTCCAGTTTCCCATGCAGTATACTTCTTTACAGAATCAGGCTTTCTTTTCACTCCTACCATCCACAGCTGAGAATCCTTGCGTCTTCTCAGTTCTGGAGCTACTTGTAATTGCCCTCCGCTCTTCCCCAGTAGAACATTGGACACCTTCCGGTCTAGGGGACTCATCTTCCAGTGTCATATGTTTTAGCCTTATGTTTCTGTTCATGAGGTTTTCTTGGCAAAGATACTGGAGTGTGTTACCATTTCCTTCTCCAGTGGAACACGTTTTGTCAGAATTCTCCGCTGTGACCTGTCCGTCTTGGCTGAGCCTGCACGACATAACTCGTAGCTTCACTGAAATACACAAGTCCCTTTCGCCACAGCAAGGCAGTGATCCATAAAGGGGATCTCTCTCTTAGTTAGGCAAAATTAATGTAATCAAGATGGCTATTCTGCCAACATTTTTATATCTCTTCAGAGACAGATCCCTGTCCCTGTGTATTTTCTTTGGATTATACAATGAAGAGTGGCAACCTTTATATGGGGCTCTTTTAAACCATGCACTGCTAAGACTACTCTATTTCTAACCAAACTCAGAGGAGGCCTGGGTCTGCCAAACTTTGTGGCATATTACAATCCGGCACATCTAGCCATTTTACCTAAATACCAAGCAACCTTTGAAATTCCTATGTGGGTTGCGATTGAGTCAGTAGAATGTGATCCTATCACCATGGCCAATCTTTTTTGGCTATGCCCGATAGACCGTTCTTCTATTTCCAAACCTGTTACAAAACATTCTCTCTCGATATGGGATAAATTTAGGACGGCTTATGGCCTGCTTTTTTTTAAGGCTTGGGACTCTCTTTCGGGAATGGATAGTGTTGGGTCTAATTCGCCTCCATAAACTAACATCTGCCTCAACGTTTCACCCCTTCCCAGATCTATGCGAAACATGGTTTACCACGGTTGGAAGTGTTTCGCTATCTGCAAATTAAAAATTTCCATACTCCTTACATTCTGTTGTACGTCGTCTTGACACAGTTGTCACACTTTGAACACAACTGCGAAAGCAATCCAAATACAGTGCCTTGCAAAAGTATTCACCCCCTTGACCTTTTAACCATTTTGTTACATTACAGCCTTTAGTTCAATGTTTTTTTTTAATCTGTATTATATGTGATGGATCAGAACACAATAGTCTAAGTTGGTGAAGTAAAAGTAGAAAAATATATACCTAAAACAATTTTTCAGAAATAAAAAACTGATAATTGGCATGTGTGTATGTATTCATCCCCATTGTTATGAAGCCCATAAAAAGCTCTGTTGCAACCAATTACCTTCAGAAGTCACATAATTAGTGAAATTATGTCCACCTGTGTGCAATCTAAGTGTCACATGATCTGTCATTACATATACACACCTTTTTGAAAGGCCCCAGAGGCTGCAACACCTAAGCAAGAGGCACCACTAACCAAAAACTGCCATGAAGACCAAAGAACACTCCGAACAAGTAAGGGACAATGTTGTTGAGAAGTACAAGTCAGGGTTAGGTTATAAAAAAATATCCAAGTCTTTGATGATCCCTAGGAGCACCATCAAGTCTATCATAACCAAATGGAAAGAACATGGCACAACAGCAAACCTGCCAAGAGACGACACACACCAAAACTCACGGACCGGGCAAGGAGGGCATTAATCAGAGAGGCAGCACAGTGACCTAAGGTAACCCTGGAGTATCTGTACATAGGACATCAATAAGCCGTACGCTCCATAGAGTTGGGCTTTATGGCAGAGTGGCCAAAAGAAAGCCATTACTTTCAGGAAAAAACAAAATGGCACATTTTGAGTTTGTGAAAAGGCACGTGGGAGACTCCCAAAATGTATGGAGGAAGGTGCTCTGGTCTGTTGAGACTAAAATTGAACTTTTTGGCCATTAAAGAAAATGCTATGTCTGGCGCAAACCCAACACATCACATCACCCCAAAAACATCCCCACAGCATGATACCACCATGTTTCACTGTGGGGATGTTTTTCAGCAGTTGGGACTGAGAAACTGGTCAAAATTGAGGAAAAGATGGATGGTGCTATATACAGGGATATTCTTGACCAAAACCTGTACCACACTGTGTGTGATTTTAGGCTAAGACGGAGGTTCACCTTCCAGAAGGACAATGACTCCAAACACACTGCTAAAGCAACACTTGAGTGGTTTAAGGGGAAACATGTAAATGTGTTGGAATGGCCTAGTCAAAGCCCAGACATCAATCCAATAGAAAATCTATGGCCAGACTTAAAGATTGCTGTTCAAAAGCGCAAACCATCCAACTTGAAGGAGCTGGAGCAGATTTGCAAGGAGGAATGGGCAAAAATCTCAGTGGTAAGATGTGGAAAGCTCATAGAGACTTTTCCAAAGCGACTTGGAGCTGTGATAGCTGCAAAAGGTGGCTCTACAAAGTATTGACTTTAGGGGGTAAGGAGTTATGCACATTGACTTTTTCTGTTATTTTTTCCTATTTGTTGTTTGCTTCAAAATAAAAATAAAAACATCTTCAAAGTTGTGGGGATGTTCTGTAAATTAAATGATGCTAATCCTCAAACAATCCATGTTAATTACAGGTTGTGAGGCAACAAAACACGAAAAAGGAGAGTGAATACTTTTGCAAGGCACTGTATTAGAGGTCTTTTATCAATCCTGTATAGCCAAGTGCTGGTCAAACCTGATGTAGGTCCCCAACTATATGTAGCTAAATGGGAGCGTGATATGAGCCGCAACTTTGATACAGCAGAATGGTCTGAGATTTGGTCTAGAACCAAATATGCCCAATATGGTGGAGGTGGAAGCTATATACAAGTTTTTAGCCAGATGGTATCTGGTGGACTTGTGCCCAAGTGGAACGAAGACCACGGAGGTGCTCCGCTAACACAGGGCAAATGAGTCAAGCAACATGGAAGGTTGGAAACCATAATTTACCATAAACGGGGACAATCGGGAAGCAGAATTCAAGGCACTGTTGTGAGAAAACTCTGCCCACGGTAATAGGTCTGACCAGTTGTTAGGATGGTGTCAAGAAGGACATTCTGATCACCCGGCTGTTCCCAGGAATCTTACCTGCAGAATCCCCAGCAGAGGAGCCAACCGGTGCACACTGGTGCACGTTAACGCAGGTGGGCGCACGCGGGTGCGCAAGGGCCCGTATGGGCGCGGGTGCGCGCTAACGCTGTCAGGCGCACGCGCGTGCTAATGCTGATGGGCGCACGCGTGTGCGCGAGGGCACTAATGGACGTGGTAATGATAATGTGAGCGCGCACACGCACAGGCGAACGTGCGCAGACACGCAGTATGACGGAGGCCCAAAGGGGGCCCAAAGGGGCTATTTAAAGGGACCCTTGCCTCCCTGCTGTCCGGTCTACAGCATTCCTGAGAGACCCCCCTGCTATACCTTACTTACCTGATACTTGTTACCCGGCTTTCCTCTGACTACCCTCTGTTTGCTGCCTGCCACCGATTCCGGCTTGTCTTGACTATTCTTCTGCCTGCTGCCTTGGTACCGATCCTGCCCCTGTGTATGACCCGGCTTGACTCGACTACGCCTTGCCTGCCGCCTGGGTGCTGTTCCTGCCTACCAGCCTCCAACCCGGCCTGCTTGAAGATCTGCCAGTGTCCTGATCTACAAGACACCTCCCTCTCTGTTCCAGTGTTCCTGCTGCTCCTGCTCTCCACTGATCCCGGTCCCAGCCTGCATTTGGTTCCCCGTCTGCTACTTGGAGTCCGGACCAGCTCTTGCATTTGTGACCTAGCTTGTGATAGCTTGTGATCTCTTCGCCTGACTTTGATAGACAGACAAGTCTCTGTCCTGGTAATAGTAAAATGCTAGTGCTAATATAGACTAAATGTGCAAAAAACACAATAAATTGGTGAAATTTCATAAACAAGCATGTAGCCAGTGAAAATTCAAAATGTGCAAAAATGCATATATACAACTCCAATTACGAAATTGCTCTACCAATTGCTAGGCTTGAACTAAATGTGCCAAAAAAATAAAAATAAATAATAAAAGAATTAGATCCACAAGCAAGCATTTAGCCAGTGAACGTTCAAATAAATGTGAACAAAAATATATATGCAATTCCAATTGCATAATTTCTTTTGCAAGTGTTGTGCTTAAACTAAATGTGTAAATAAACAAGTGAAAATTTGTAAACCAGTACGTAGCCAGTGAAAGTTCAAATAAATGTGCAAAAATGCATATATAAAGTTCCAATTGCAAAATGTATTTCCCAAGTGCTGCTGTGCTGACAATTCATAAAGTGCTGAAATGATTTTTGCACATTTATTTAACTTTCACTGGCTACATGCTTGGTTATGAATCTCATTTTTTTATTGTTTTTTTTACATTACAGGGTTTTCGAGCATGAACGGCCTTTTTAAGGTCATACCACAACATCTCAATAGGATTCATTTTTTTATTGTTTTTTTTTGGCACATTTAGTTCAAGCCTAGCACTTGGTAAAGCATTCTGAATCTTCACTGTCTACATGCTTGTTTATGAAATTTCACCAATTTATTGTGTTTTTTGCATATTTAGTCTATTAGCACTAGCATTTTACTATTACCCAATTAAGCTTGTTTGCGCTGTGGTATTCTCATTTTCTTTCACATTTTTGACTTATGTCATGAACAGCAGCAGCAAGTTTATCACTAATTACCATATATAGCGCAGGTGATTTACTGTTTATAAGTCTCTGTCCTATTTTTATTATCTTACATGCACAGTGCCAGATAGCTAGGTCTGTGCCAGGGGCGTAACTAGAAATCACTGGGCCCCATAGCAAAATGTTGTATGCCCCCCCCCCCCTGAAAACAACCCCCCCTACAAAAAAAAAGAACTAATGCCATTGAACAACAGATTACCACGCCCATGTGGCACAGTACCCAGGCAACAGCTTATATACATTTTGAACAAGAAAGTATGCAGTATACTGTATGCAGCTCCTGAAGGACACACATTGCTGACTCCATGCCTTCTAACCAGGGGAGGGCTGGCAGCCTTAGGCCTGGGGGGCAAGTCCAGCCAAGTGGCCCATTGAACCACCGAATCAGCTCAGCATCCATCTACACCACATTCCCTGCACAGAGAGCGAGAGAGAAAGGGGGGGGAGACTGCTCCATATTGAGAGAGGCCACTTGGCACTGCCTGCACAGAGAGAGACCATTTAACACTGCCTGCACAGAGAAAGAGACCGCTTGACACTGCCTGCACAGAGAGAGAGAGACCGCTTGACACTGCCTGCACAGAGAGAGAGACCGCTTGACGCTGCCTGCACAGAGAGAGAGAGAGAGAAACCGATTGACACTGCCTGCACAGAGAGAGAGAGATAGATTGACACTGCCTGCACAGAGAGAGAGAGACCATTTGACATTGCCTGCACAGAGAGCGAAAGAGAGACCGCTTGACACTGCCTGCACAGAGAGATAGACCTCTTGACACTGCCTGCACAGAGAGAGAGACCGCTTGACACTGCCTGCACAGAGAGAGATAACGCTTGACACTGCCTGCACAGAGAGAGAGAGAGACCATTTGACACTGCCTGCACAGAGAGAGTCCACTTGACACTGCATGCACAGAGAGAGACCGCTTGACACTGCATGCACAGAGAGAGACTGCTTGACACTGCATGCACAGAGAGAGACTGCTTGACACTGCATGCACAGAGAGACCGCTTGACACTGCCTGTACAGAGAGAGATACCACTTGACACTGCCTGCACAGACAGAGAGAGAGAGACCATTTTACACTGCCTACACAGACAGAGAGAGAGAGAGACCATTTGACACTGCCTGCACAGAGAGAGAGAGAGAGAGAGAGACCGCTTGACACTGCCTGCACAGAGAGAGAGACCATTTGACACTGCCTGCACAGAGAGAGACCGCTTAACACTGCATGCACAGAGAGAGACCACTTGACACTGCCTGCACAGAGAGAGAGAGAGACCATTTGACACTGCCTGCACAGAGAGAGAGACGGCTTGACACTGCCTGCACAGAGAGAGCCCGCTTGACACTGCCTGCACATAGAGAGACCATTTGACACTGCCTGCACAGAGAGAGAGACCATTAGACACTTCCTGCACAGAGAGAGAGAGACCTCTTGACACTGCCTGCACAGAGAGAGAGAGACTGCTTGACACTGCCTGCCCAGAGAGAGAGAGACCTCTTGACACTGTCTGCATAGAGAGAGAGACCGCTTGACACTGCCTGCACAGAGAGAGAGAGACCGCATGACACTGCCTGCACAGAGACAGAGGACCGCTTGACACTGCCTGCACAGAGAGAGAGATCGCTTGACACTGCCTGCACAGAGAGAGAGACCGCTTGACACTGCCTGCACAGAGAGAGAGAGAGAGACTGCTTGACACTGCCTGCACAGAGTGAGAGACCGCTTGACACTGCCTGCACAGAGAGAGAGAGAGACCGCTTGACACTGCCTGCAAAGAGAGAGAGAGAGAGAGAGAGAGACCATTTGACACTGTTTTATTTCCATTGGCCGTGTATGTTTAATGTCATTTAGTGACCTCTTAATTTTAATATTCTTATACCCGAGATTTGCCTGTGCTATAGCTATATTGTTAACCACCACAGACTCACAATGAGGCTTGGCACACAAGCCATGGGCGCCATCTTCCCTGGAACAGGAAGTAGTTCAACTATAGTTAACCACCACAGACTCACAATGAGGCTTGACACACAAGCCATGGGCGCCATCTTCCCTGGAACAGGAAGTAGTTCAACTATTGTTAACCACTACAGACTCACAATGAGGCTTGACACACAAGCCATGGGCGCCATCTTCCCTGGAACAGGAAGTAGTTCAACTATTGTTAACCACCACAGACTCACAATGAGGCTTGACACACAAGCCATGGGTGCCATCTTCCCTGGAACAGGAAGTAGTTCAATTATTGTTAACCACCACAGACTCACAATGAGGCTTGACACACAAGCCATGGGCGCCATCTTCCCTGGAACAGGAAGTAGTTCAATTATTGAACCAGCAGTGATGTTAGATTGACCTCATTTGTGAGTACCTCTGTACCTCTATATAAGCGGTGGCCCCAGTGAATCAGCACCCCCAGATGATGCCTCCATAAGGCGAAACATGTCGGGAGACTAATTTGCTGATGCCACTGCTGCCAATTCTTTCCATATATGCTTGCATTTTCTCTGCACATGTGAGTACCCATCTGCTTTTTTAAAAATAAATTTTATTAGCCTATACGGTATTACACTATATGGCCTCATTCCTTTTTTGCCGGTAATACTGCTGGGGATGAACTACACTGTACACCTTCCACCACCCCCACCTTGGGCTTCCATTGAGCGTCCACTGTCTGCATTTATCCGTGGTCTCCACTGCATCATAATCCTGGAACAGCTGCTCATCTAGGTGTCGTCTAAACACCATTCAGCACGTTTGACTCACACGGCATAAGCCTACTGAGTCCACGAAAGTCGGTAAGCCTTTTGTCCAGTTGGTGATTGAAAACTTCAGACAAGCCGCACAAGTCACTTTATAATATTTTGCACACACCTATGTCACTATTTTTGGTGTAATATTGTTGCTTTGTCTCATATAATCACTTCTAATTGATTATGAATATTTATTATTAATATCCTTCAGCATATTTATTATCAATAATTTTCAGCATTATTGATTTTTCACTACTCATTCACAATCTATATTCTAATAGTTTTATTTATTTATCTGTTCAAATATTAATTTTTTGAAACACTTTAGCAGCGCCGCACTTTATATATATATATTCACGTTTTTCCCATACAATTATTGTTGTGCAGGCTGCTACATTCACCATTGTTAGATAGCGCGGTTTTTCATCTTTCTATTTAATCTTCCTTTTTTCACTCAAAACTGCTGCTGCTTTTGGTTTCCTACCTTCGAGATTGCCATCACTATGGGCATTTTCGAATACAGAGCCAAATATAAGGTAAACACTGAGGGTGTTTTTTCAGCTACCAATCATGAAAGTGAAATAGGTGGTCTTTTTGTCAGATTAAAAAACATTATGACGTCATGCACAGAGACATGCACCACATGCACCACAGTCTATGGTACCCAGAAGTCTTAGATGGGAGGTTCACCCCCAACAAGGTGACCCCGATCTTGACTCTTGGTTTAAATACTTTAATGAAGCTGGGACCAAATTTCTCGACTTTCTCGTTACAAGAAAGAAGAGCCGTCTTCCAATATTAGACAGAGAGATTAAAGAGATCAAAGATAAACTTTTATCCTTTAAAAATACAAGTGAATATAACTCTCTCTCTAATAATCTCCAGAATCATCTGGAGAAAGAAGATAGAGACCAAAAGAATAAGAAACGTAAAAAATATTCACGAGATCTGGGAGACTACAAATCCGCGACAGTTTTTGGCTGGCAGAGATTTGTGGCAACCAATACCTCGTCTGAGGTTCCTATGGAATCTGAAACCACCACCACTGATACTAGTGGTGTAAGTCAATCGTATCCTACCCCTAATAGACCTACCCAAATGTCCAAAGTCGAGAAAGGCCAAAATAGAGGTCCCCCTGCCCCCTATGTAAGAAACGTTGAGGCAACATTAAGGGACCCAACACAATCACAGAGGGGAGGTAGCCATTATATGGCTCACCCCCAAAAAAGAGGAGGTAACAACCCAATTAAAAGGGGTGGCAGAGGTAACTCTAGGGGAAACCAGCGAGACATTAGAACTCACTCACAAAATGATCGCAATTATTATCCCCAATACAATGCTCCACAATCGTGGAACGAGTATTCAGCTCCTTCAAATGCGCAAAGACGGCCATCTGCCCAAACTTATCCTGCTACACACAACAGGTTTGGCCCGTTGCAGGACACGTATAATGAAGAGTATCGCCATTATATTGCGGATGAATTCGAACCTCCGTCATATGAGACAGATAGATACGACTACCAGTCCTATGATAACCAGGTTTTTCACCAGGACACTCAAGGACGAAAAAGGGCCCCAGACGTAAAAGAGGTCTCAGAGGGGGCAGGAGAGTTCAGAGGAAAAAGGAGAAGAGTGTAGTTGGCCATGGTGTTTTTAATTTGAGTTCGACAATACTCACTAAAGATGAACTAATGGTTTTGGACAAGGGCCTCAAATATGCCCCTCCTAAACAATTAGACAAGTTTCACACCTTTATTGATCTACAGAAGTTCATCAGAAAAATAAATATACAGAGATATCTTGCATCCAATCCATGTGACAAATTAGACAGAGCTGCGACTTCAGGAACGGTTCATTCTGGACTATCTAACCCTTCGTTGTTTAGTCCACCCGTCCCTGTAGCGCCAGCTGTAAAAATCTTTAAAGGTTTAGTTTTGAAAGATTTGTCACAATTGCCTATGAAAAAAACATATATGCAACGTTCTTTCCAAGATGCTATCAAATCACTTGGCGAGAACAAAAATATTGTCATCCGCCCTGTGGATAAGGGCGGAGGCATAGTTGTATTAAATACCCATGATTACGAACAAGAAATGTATAAGATTCTTGGAGATGTGGAGACGTATAGAGAATTATTATGTAATCCTACACATTCTTTTAAAAACCAATTGATAGAATTGGTACAAACAGGCTTCGATAGTAAAATATTAAACAAGAAAGAACAAGTTCATTTAGTACCCCTAGCACCCAGAATTCCCACCATGTATTTCCTTCCAAAAATACATAAAGACCCTATCCATCCACCAGGCCGCCCTATTATTAGTGGCATAGATTCGGTCACTTCAAGAATAGGCCGTTATATCGACTTTTTCTTGCAGCCACTAGTAAAGAAGGTCCCCTCTTATCTGAGAGACACGAGCCATACCATTCAGGTTTTGGAACAAATTAGTCTCAAAGATGGTTATTTAATAGCAACAGCCGATGTTGCTTCATTATACACCTGTATTCCCCATTCTTTGGGGATACAGGCTGTACAGTATTTTTTGGAGAAGGATCTTTCAATTATGCAGGACCAGAGGCAATACATTATTAATTTGTTGGAATTCGCTACAAGCCATAATTACTTCTGGTTCAACCAGAAGTATTATATCCAACAGAAGGGCGTGGCTATGGGGGCCAAGTTTGCCCCCAGCCTCGCCAATCTTTTTATGGCCAAGTGGGAGGAGGATGTCGTCTATCAACAAGGAGGAACTTCCCTAGTTCTATGGACTAGGTATATAGACGACATCCTCCTCCTATGGGATGGCACCCCAGAATCTCTCACCAATTTTTTCTCCACTTTGAACTCCAATGATCGTGGGATTACCTTAACTCACGAATGGAGTAAAATTGGTGTTCATTTTCTGGATCTGGAGATCAGAATGAAGTCAAGACATTGGGAGTTTCAAACGTTTTTTAAACCCACTGACAGAAACAGTTTTATCCCTAGGGACAGTTGCCATCATCATACATGGCTTAATGGAGTCCCTAAAAGTCAATTTTTGAGACTCCGACGGAATTGTACAAATGTCGAAGTTTTTAAACAACAGGCGTCCATCCTTACTAATAGATTTCTTGAAAAAGGATATGACCCGACATCTGTACAGCTTCAATACCAAAATGTTCTTTCTTTGGATAGATGCTCTCTTTTTAATCGACCACCCAAAGAACAAGATACGTCATACAAGTGGGCGGTTCTTACCTCCTACTCGGTGCAACATCGAGACATCCAAAATATTTTGAATAAACATTGGGACATACTGAAAACCGATAAGGTTTTGTCCTCTCTTATACCTGAAAGAGCTAAAGTGACTTTTAGGGGCGTCCCTTCCCTACAAAGTAAGATAGCCCCAAACATCATTAATCCGCCCGTTAGACCCTCATTTTTTCATAATTTGAAGGGTTATTACCCTTGTAAAAAATGTGGGGTATGTCGCTGCAACACAGCGGGCAAGTCTAAAAGCATCCAATTCCATTCCACAGTTACAAAACGCATTTATCAGATTAAGGGTTTCCACACTTGCGCATCTAGATACGTGGTTTACCTCATAACCTGTCCCTGTGGGATGCAGTATATTGGACGCACTACACGTACATTCTCCATCAGAGTAGGAGAACACTTGGCCAAAATCAGAGGGGGGGACACTAAACATACTGTCCCCCGTCATTACAAGGAATGCCATGACCGCAATCCTGAAGGGACTTCATTCATTGTAATTGACAGTTACATTCCTTCCTGGCGGGGCGGAGCAATGACACGGGGTGTCTCACAGCTTGAAACCTTTTGGATTTTTTCTTTACAATCGTACCAACCTTGGGGACTCAATGTCGAGTGGGACATCAATTCTTTTCTTAATAAAGCATAATAACATTGCGCAACATACATATTTTGCGCCATCTTTTACACTTTTTATATTTTATTTCGTTTTTGCCTGTCTATTTATAGCGTAGTTTTTTTGTTCTCCACGTTCTCCAATTATCCAAATATACATATAAATAATGAGATGGGATCAACTATAATTCTTATTTATTATGCATCATGCAGATTCATTTAAGATTTTATCCTATAGTCACCTCGGCATTGTTGTTGTTACACTACTTAATTGTACTATATGATATGATTATGACACAGACGAACGTGTTTAATATCATTGTTTGTACTTTCTGTTAATCTTCTTTAATAAAAAACGTTTTGAAAACAAAAAAAGATTTTATCCTATGATTTCTTTTTGTATATATTGTAGCTTTTGAAATGTACGAGGTCAGCCGTATATCACAGCTATTTCAATTCCAATTATAACTGTATACTTCAAAAAGAATCAATGTTAATATACAAAGCCAAAGAATATATAAATACCTTTATATGACATAAGTGTGCTAGGAAGTTTTTCCTGCCCTACCAGCTGGCTCTTTGTGCCAGTTGGTTTGGTTCTGTTCTAGTCCGTGTTTTATTTCCATTGGCCGTGTATGTTTAATGTCATTTAGTGACCTCTTAATTTTAATTTTAATTTTAATATTCTTATACCCGAGATTTGCCTGTGCTATAGCTATATTGTTAACCACCACAGACTCACAATGAGGCTTGACACACAAGCCATGGGCGCCATCTTCCCTGGAACAGGAAGTAGTTCAACTATAGTTAACCACCACAGACTCACAATGAGGCTTGACACACAAGCCATGGGCGCCATCTTCCCTGGAACAGGAAGTAGTTCAACTATTGTTAACCACCACAGACTCACAATGAGGCTTGACACACAAGCCATGGGCGCCATCTTCCCTGGAACAGGAAGTAGTTCAACTATTGTTAACCACCACAGACTCACAATGAGGCTTGACACACAAGCCATGGGTGCCATCTTCCCTGGAACAGGAAGTAGTTCAATTATTGTTAACCACCACAGACTCACAATGAGGCTTGACACACAAGCCATGGGCGCCATCTTCCCTGGAACAGGAAGTAGTTCAATTATTGAACCAGCAGTGATGTTAGATTGACCTCATTTGTGAGTACCTCTGTACCTCTATATAAGCGGTGGCCCCAGTGAATCAGCACCCCCAGATGATGCCTCCATAAGGCGAAACATGTCGGGAGACTAATTTGCTGATGCCACTGCTGCCAATTCTTTCCATATATGCTTGCATTTTCTCTGCACATGTGAGTACCCATCTGCTTTTTTAAAAATAAATTTTATTAGCCTATACGGTATTACACTATATGGCCTTATTCCTTTTTTGCCGGTAATACTGCTGGGGATGAACTACACTGTACACCTTCCACCACCCCCACCTTGGGCTTCCATTGAGCGTCCACTGTCTGCATTTATCCGTGGTCTCCACTGCATCATAATCCTGGAACAGCTGCTCATCTAGGTGTCGTCTAAACACCATTCAGCACGTTTGACTCACACGGCATAAGCCTACTGAGTCCACGAAAGTCGGTAAGCCTTTTGTCCAGTTGGTGATTGAAAACTTCAGACAAGCCGCACAAGTCACTTTATAATATTTTGCACACACCTATGTCACTATTTTTGGTGTAATATTGTTGCTTTGTCTCATATAATCACTTCTAATTGATTATGAATATTTATTATTAATATCCTTCAGCATATTTATTATCAATCATTTTCAGCATTATTGATTTTTCACTACTCATTCACAATCTATATTCTAATAGTTTTATTTATCTGTTCAAATATTAATTTTTTGAAACACTTTAGGAGCGCCGCACTTTATATATATATATATATATATATATATATATATATATATATATATATATATATTCACGTTTTTCCCAGACCATTTGACACTGCCTGCACAGAGAGAGAGACCATTTGACACTGCCTGCACAGAAAGAAAGAGAGACCGCTTGACACTGCCTGCACAGAGAGTTAGACTGCTCCACATTGCCCACACTGTGAAGCGGTCACTCTCTGTGGGGGCAGTGCAAAGCGGTCACTCTGTGGTGGTGAAAGTTTCCCAGCCATCAGAATACAGTGATCACTTCCCGCAGCTATAGCAGCCAGCAGTGATCGCCAAAAAAAAAAAGAAAGAAAGACATGCTGGCTGTACTGAAGTCAGTTGATAGATTGAATTCTGTACAACCAGTCTGCACATAGATAGATCGAAATTCTGCTGGTTCAGCAGAAAATTTTATCTGTCTATGGTGGCTTAAGATCACCAGTCTCTGGGTTTAATAATATCCTCAAATCTTCTGAAAGGGGTGCTCCACTTAGTTGTAGAAATTCACTTTGAACTCCACCTTATTTCCAGAACTCTTTAGGTATTAGATGTGCAAACAATAGGGTGAGAGCACATCTAATACCTACAGAGAGTAATGGAAATAAGGTGGAGTTCAAAGTGAACCGTGCCATTACCTAGAGGGACTGGCATTTAGGGGGTCAAAACAGGCAGGGAGGAAATGTGATATCACCTCCTCTGTCACTTTTGAGTGGAGTGGCAGTGCCTGCTGCAAGAGAATACAAGCCCGTGGGCTCACACTGGTGTACTGGTAGTATTCCATAGCCATAGTCCCTCAGAGTTATTTTAGGGTGCACATTTTTGCTGCATTTTCTGGAAGTGCACCAAAGATGCAGCATGCGGGACGTTTTGTGCACTTTCAGAACATGCAGCAAAATGTGCAACCTCTATTGGACCAGGGGCAACATGCAGGAAGACTGCCAGTACACCAGCACTGCAGCCAAACCACAGCATGCCAGCGGGGAAAGAGAGAGCAGGTCCAGCCTCTGTCAGCCATTTGTGTGGAGGAGGGAGGTGCTGGGCGGGGCTGTGCTGTGCTCTGTAACACAGACTGTCGGCCCTGAGACATTGCTGGCTTACAGTACTGGATGGAGATGCCACACTCGGCCAGCATGTGCGGTTCTGAGCTGGCGACACAGCGGCCTTTGTAGAGCATATGAGAGCAGCCCAGGGGGCAATTGCTTCTCTGCCCCCCAGCCCAGCCAGCCCCTGCTTCTAACCAATGTCTGTTCTGATTAAACTTATGTGTAAATACAAGACAAATAGGGGAGAAATAAGACAGCAATGATGAACAGTGGCCCAGTGCCGAAAACTATGTCCCTTCGCAGGTGCGCTTGAAAGTTCTGCCCCGTCTACTCTGCTCACGCCCACTCTGCTCTCTGCTCCTGCTGTATGCGGCTGCGTGTGTGGGGACAGGGCCGGACTCATGGGACCCAGGAGGCTTAACAGTAAACTTACATTCCTCATTCTCACCGCAGGGGCGGATCCAGAGTCTAGTCTTGGGAGGGGTACTCCCATAAAATACGTTTTTTTAGTGGCAATTTATTTGGGAAATGGCTGGTGTTGGCACTTCAATCATCACGGTGCCATGGTTGTTATGTGTTAGGATGATTGTAGCGCATTATTTCTATTATTACATTGTTATAGAAAATTAAATAGTTCAACTCACCATAATGCAGAATCAATGGGAGCCCCAGATGCAGATTTCACTTGCCACGTCACTTGCCACATGTTGCAAATTGTCCACTTGCCACAAGTTGCGGATTGTCACTTGCCACAAGTTGCGGATTGTCACTTGCCACAAGTTGCGGATTGTCACTCACCACGTCACCTGCCACAAGTTGCAGATTGTCCACTTGCCACAAGTTGGGGATTGTCACTTGCTTCGTCACCTGCCACATGTTGCAAATTGTCCACTTGCCACAAGTTGCGGATTTTCCACTTGCCACGTCACCTGTCACAAGTTGCGGATTGTCCACTTGCCACATCACCTGCCACACATTGCCGATTGTCCACTTGCCACGTCAGCTGCCACACATTGCGGATTGTCCACTTGCCACGTCAGCTGCCACACATTGCGGATTGTCTACTTGCCACATCAGCTGCCACACATTGCGGATTGTCCACTTGCCATGTCACCTGCCACAAGTTGCGGATTGTTCACTTGCCACAAGTTGCGGATTGTTCACTTGCCACAAGTTGCGGATTGTTCACTTGCCACAAGTTGCGGATTGTTCACTTGCCACAAGTTACGGATTGTTCACTTGCCACAAGTTGCGAATTGTCACTTGCCACAAGTTGCGGATTGTCACTCGCCACGTCACCTGCCGCAAGATGCAGATTGTCACTTGCTACAAGTTGCGGATTGTCATTCACCACGTCACCTGCCACAAGTTGCAGATTGTCCACTTGCCACAAGTTGGGGATTGTCACTTGCTTCGTCACCTGCCACATGTTGCAAATTGTCCACTTGCCACAAGTTGCGGATTTTCCTTGCCACATCAGCTGCCACACATTGCGGATTGTCCACTTGACATGTCACCTGCCACAAGTTGCGGATAGTCACCTGCCACAAGTTACGGATTGTCCACTTGCCACGTCACCTGCCACACGTTGCAAATTGTCCACTTGTCACATTACCTGCCACAAGTTGCCACGTCACCTGCCACAAGTTGCAGATTGTCCACTTGCCACGTCACCTGCCACAAGATGCAGATTGTCACTTGCCACAAGTTGCAGATTGTCATTCGCCACGTCACCTGCCACAAGTTGCAGATTGTCCACTTGCCACAAGTTGCGATTGTCCACTTGCCACGTCACCTGCCGCAAGTTGCGGATTGTCCACTTGCCACGTCACCTGCCACAAGTTGCAGGTTGTCCACTTGCCACATCACCTGCCACACATTGCAGATTTTCCACTTGCCACGTCAGCTGCCACACATTGCGGATTGTCCACTTGCCACATCAGCTGCCACACATTGTGGATTGTCCACTTGCCACGTCAGCTGCCACAAGTTACAGATTGTCCACCTGACACAAGTTGCGGATTGTCCACTTGCCACATCACCTGCCACAAGTTGCGGATTGTCCACTTGCCACATCACCTGCCACACATTGCAGATTGTCCACTTGCCACATCACCTGCCACACATTGCAGATTGTCCACTTGCCACGTCAGCTGCCACACATTGCGGATTGTCCACTTGCCATGTCAGCTGCCACACATTGCGGATTGTCCACTTGCCACGTCAGCTGCCACACATTGCGGATTGTCCACTTGCCATGTCACCTGCCACAAGTTGCGAATTGTCACTTGCCACATCACCTGCCACACGTTGCAAATTGTCCACTTGCCACATCACCTGCCACAAGCTGCGGATTGTCCACTTGCTACGTCACCTGCCACAAGTTGCAGATTGTCCACTTGCCACGTCACCTGCCACAAGATGCAGATTGTCACTTGCCACAAGTTGCGGATTGTCATTCGCCACGTCACCTGCCACAAGTTGCAGATTGTCCACTTGCCACAAGGTGCGGATTGTCCACTTGCCACAAGTTGCGGATTGTCCACTTGCCACGTCACCTGCCACACATTTCGGATTTGGTAGGTCCCTAACTCACATTTATTCAAACACATACTAGGGCCAATTAACCTACCAGCATGTCTTTGGAGTGTGGGAGGAAACCGTAGTACCCAGATGAAACCCACACAGGCACAGTGAGAACATGCAAACTCCAAGCAGGTAGTGCTGTGGTTGAGATTCAAACCCATTACCCTAGTAATACTAGGCAGAAGCGCTAATCATTTAGCCACTGTATTTAATTTCTTTATTTCCCAAAACATTGACAGAAAATTACCACTTCAAAAAACTCGCCATTCCTCCGACTAAATACCTCAAATTATCCACTTTCCACAAAAAGGTCTTTTGGATGGTATTTGTACTGTCCTGGCATTTAAAGGCCTCAAGAAATGAGAGACCATCAGTACATCAGGATTGATCAATTTTCAAACATATATACCATTGTTTATAGAGACTATAACTTTCACACAAACCAATTATTATACACTTATTGTAATTTTTTTTTTATACCAAAGACATGTAGCAGAATACACTTTAGCGTAAATTTATGAAGACATTTGATTTTATTGGATATGTTTTTTTTTCAAAAATGTTTGGTCTTTTTTCATTTATATAGCAAAAATAAAAAAAAAACAGTGGTGATCAATTACCACCAAAAGAAAGCTCTACTTGTGTGAAAAAAAATAAAAATTACATTTCATTTTTGTACAATGTTGCATGACCGAGCAATTGCCAGATACATTAGCACAGTGCTATATAGCAAAGAGGTCAAATGGTTAATAAAGCACATATCAAAATGCTAAATGTTATTAACGTATTGAAAGTTTCTTTCTTTAATGAATAAGATATTAGTGACAGATTTTACCTGTGCAGAATGCATTACTGACAGTTAGTGCAAGAAGCCCATTGTTTCCTCCTTCTCTATGATGTTGGTACCAGCATGTAGCATGACATTTTTCAGAAAATTTTTCACCCATCACACCTAAAAATCTCTGTGGGTATTTATTGTATGTGCGTAGATGTCTGTGTAAATGTCTAAATTGTTACTAAGTAAAGCAAGTCTGTTTAACTAGCTGACATGTCATTAGGGATCAACGTAATAGATTTACTACTAAGCTTTTAGAATGCCATAGGCTACTTCTTTAAGCGTTCAGTGAATCATAAATAGTTCTTTACCTCTATCTTTTATGCTTATGCCTCTGGGACATGTTAAGACTAGTTTTACTGTTCCTAAAATAAAACTACCTGAACTCAATACTGATGGGAACTTCTGTGTTTCATTCCAGTGAACAATCATCTACATATTGTAGATGCAGTTCATTGCTCTACACCTACACCCTACATTGGAATTCATTTTCTGCACAAATAAAAAGCTTGAGTTATCTATATAAAGTAATAGAACTATCATTCCGTGCTTAAAGTGGAGTTCCACCCTAAAAAAAAAAATTTAATTTATGTGCAAAAAAAAAAAAAATAAACGTTTTGAGAATTTTTTTTTTTTTACTCACCTCTAAATGCCTGTTGCTAGGGGGTCCCTCATAGTCTGCCTCCTTCAGTGCCTGGGCTCTTGACGTCGCTTCCCTCGGTGCAGGAAGGGAGATCAGCTCTCTCCCCTCCTTCTTGTCAATCATCTGGGACACACACAGGTCCCAGATGATTGGGCAGGCAATCACGGCACGCGGCGCCGCTCGAGCATGCGCAGTGGGTGCCCGGCTATGAAGCCAACGCCTGGCACCCACAGTTACAATGCAGGTGCCGCCGAACGGAGGGGAAGATGAGCGGGGCTTTGATCCCCGCATCGCTGGACCCTGGGACAGGTAAGTGTCCGATTACTAAAAGTCAGCAGCTGCAGTATTTGTAGCTGCTGACTTTTTAAAAAAAAATTTCTTTTACTTTTAATTAAGGAAGCTGTCGTATCTAGTTCTATGTCAAGGACGAAAGTTGAAATCACCCCCTATTACTATGGTCCCTTCTGCCCTTTCCATTAACTTTGATATTAGTTGTGTCCCGAACTCAATCTGATCCTGGTTGGGCAGGTATACATTTATAAAGGTGTATTTCTTACCAAAAATAGAGACTTTCAGTAATACTCCTCTTCCGTCTTGGTTCCTATAGCACTCTAAAACTTGGTGTGGTATTGATTTGTGTATTCCAATGGAGGCTCCCCTAGACTTTGAATATGGGAAAGAGTCATGATACCATGTTGGATAGTATCTTGTTTGGATATTAGGTATATGATCTGAAAACGAAAAGTGTGTTTCCTGAAACATAATAACCCCCACATTTTGTTTGTGGAGGGAGTATAGAATCTGGGATCTTTTAGAGGGTATATTTAATCCTCTAACGTTGTATGAGCATATTTTTATCATTCTGAAAATTCAGGAGAAAGAGCAAGGGGAGACAAAAAAGGGAGAGAGAGGGAGGACGGGGGGAAGGAAAAGGAAAAAAAAAAACCCAAGGGGGTCCAAGTTATGTCAAAACTTGTTCAAGCTACCAACATACACATTCATTCCAATCTTACAACATACATTTATATTCTACTAACTATGACTATATAAGTCTACCCTTACAAGTAAGGTCCCTAATTGGTTTATATGACAACTAACCCCAGCATGACGGAGCCCTCCCCAGTAATTGAGTTGCTTATATATGTTTATTTGAGTGTTATCCTGATTGAAAAAAGATTTTTCTTTTTTCCTTTTTTTCCCTTCTCCCTTTCTCCATTTCGTCTCTCCCTTCTCTTTATCTATTTTAAGAACGTACAGGATGGGGGAGTGCGCAGGAATTCTGAGTTTGTCTATAGAGCCGGGGGAGGGGGGGCGGGGGAGAGCGGGGGGGGGGAGGGGAGCGGGGGAAGGGGGAGAAAAAACAATGAAGAAAAAAAAAAAAAAAAAAAAAAAATTATAAAAAGGGGGGGTGTGTTTAGGGAAGTGAGTGCTCATTTTGCTATAACGTATCTGTCACAGACAAGAGAAAAAAAAAAAGGGGGGAAGGGACAAACTCCCTTCCTCTTTTTCCCTCCTCCCCCCTTGTATGGGATAGGGGGGAGGGGAGGGAGAGGGGGGAGAAAAAATAGTGCTCCACTGGCCAGAACTGTCCCAACAGTTTGGGGGAATCTGTCCCGTTGCTTATATCAATATTCAATTTTATCCATGTGTAATTAACTAATAAGTGTTGTGTAAAAAGTGCACTTTATCATATATAAATACATTCGTTTTATGGTGACTATTAAATATATATTAAATTCTTGTGAACCCAAATATAATAAAAAACAAAACAAAAAAAAAAAAAGGGGGAGAAAAAAATAGTGCTCCACTGGCCAGAACTGTCCCAAAAATTTTGGGGGAATCTATCAACATTCAATATTATCTATGTGTGATTGATTAATAAGTGTTGTGTAAAAGGTGCGCATTGTCATATATAAATGCATTCATTTTATAGTGACTATTAAGTATATATTAAATTCTTGTGAACCCAAATATAATAAAAATATAAAAATAAATAAAAAAAAAAAAAAAAAAAAAAACCCAAACCAGTGTATAATTTAGGATTCTTATCAAGTATATATTGTATACCAGTGCTTTAAAACCACACAGCAAAGGGAAAAAAAAAAAAAAAAAAAAAAAAGGAACCAAAAAAAAAAAAAGTATCTAATCCCCTCTCCCCGCCCCCCCCCCCCCCCCACCCCCACACCCCCCACCCCGACCCCCAGGCCTAGTCTAGTTTCTTCTGTACATCCCCCTCAAGATGTCCAAGTGTGTTTGTGGCCACAGTGGTAGTTCAATCATAGGCAGATCTAAGTTTTTCAAAAAGTCTGGAAGATCTTTCAGGTCTCGGAATATATTTTTTTGGCCGTTTTTATGTACTATTATCTGGAATGGGGAACCCCATTTATATAAGATATTTTTTTCCTTTCGGCCCTCGTGCTCTGTGTGCTCGGTCTATCTCAATATTATTGGTGTTCGGTTGATTTAATATTGTGTTAAAGATTCCTTGTAATGTGTTCTTCAGCTTGTCTGGTGTTATTATTTCTGGTAGTCCTCTGACCCTTATATTATTGCGTCTGGTTCTATTTTCGAGTTCATCATTTTTATTAAATAATTGGACTAGCGATCTGTCCGATTCTTGGTTCCTTTCCTCCAAGTCTAATATTTTTTGATTTATGTCTTCAATTTTCGTACTTATATTTTCAATTCTATTTTGGGTATCCGTTACCGATGCTTTTATGGTTTGTATCTCAGTTTTATAGGAGTTCTCTAGTCTGTATATATATTTGTCCATGTCTTCTCTTGTCGGTATTGATTTTATATATGATTGTAAGTCCCAATTTTGTGGTTCAGTAGCTTCTTCCATATGTGATATTTGTATACTGCTCTCAGGGCTGGGGTTGGCTGCTATTTCTGATCCATTGTGCGGGGACCTCTAAATCCTGTTCCCCCATCACGGAATTTTCAAGTTGTGCTTGGAGGTTTGGGTTTTTAAAAAATCCGGTTATATCAGTTTTGGGGGTCGGACTTGATTTTGCTACAGCTGGGGGGATTTTAGAAGTTCCCCCTATTGATCCTCTCTTCCCCTTTTGTGAGTGTGTACTTTTAGGTGGCATCTCTAATATGAGTTGGATGGATGCGATTCAGGAGAGATAGGAGGGTGTTTCTTTTTGGTGTCTCTGGGGGATTTAACCTTAAAAGGTACGAATATTTTGTCCGTAAGGAAATCTTATTGAGCTTCAGGGAATTTCCTTTTCTTTTTTAAATACTATTTTCCCCCTTTTCTTCCCTCCTGCTTTCCTTCTCGTTCCCCCTATAGCTCTTTATTATTTCTTCTTATGAGTCCTTTGAAGGTAGTCTGGTGGGGGGCTATAAGCTTGCTGAATATATTTTGAGATTTAAGGAATATTATGTTCCCATGTGGGTGCTGTAAGAAATGGCTAGGGGTCACTGAGGCAATATACGAAAAAAGAAACGAAATTTATAGCCAGATAGGTCTCGGATTTCTTCATTAACCTATTGTTTAAAGTTTTGATTTTACTTTAATCTGTCTCTGATATCCCTTAAATAGGGCCCTCCAGGTATACAGATGTGCAGTCCTTTTTCCAGCATTGTCCCTGGTTAGTGTCTATGTTGACAAAATCCTAGGATATATGTGCAACTTATTTGCTATATGGAGAAAGGGCTTACCTCCAGCGTGTGATCCTTCACTCGGGTTCGTCTTCTTCTCCGGCTGTTTCCGTTTGATTATGGTTTCTTTCGCTATTCTCGGGAGTATGTATTCCGATGATTTGAATTTGGTCATCAACCATGTAGCTAATATTAATCGCAAGACCATCCTTCATAAGAAAAAAGAACCAGACTCTAATAAGACTGATTACAACTTCTCCATGGTTACGACATATTCACACCAACATCGTGATATCAAAAAAATCATGAACAAACATTGGGGGGTTCTGAAAAACGATAAAATTCTTGGCCCAGCACTTCCTGAGAGACCACAGGTTATATTCAGAGGGGTCCCCCCCTCTGAAACTTCAAATTGCACCTAACATTCTAGATGCCCCCAACAGGGTGTCCTTCTTTCAGAAGTCTAAAGGCTACCACCCTTGTCGTTATTGTAACGTCTGCAAGATCAACATTGACCATAGTAGAAGGATTTGCCATTTTTCATCTCATGCCATGGCAGGACTTTTGAAATAGATACTTTTATTACCTGTACCTCCTTAAACGTGGTGTATCTCTTAGTTTGTCCTTGCGGCCTCCAATATGTAGGCCGCACAACAAGAGCCATGCATGTCAGAGTGGGGGAACACATAGCCAATATCAAAAAAGGGTTTCCAAAGCACACAGTGTCGAGACACTATTTGGAGCACCATGATAAGAACCCTAAAGGGACTATGTTTATAGGTATAGACAGATTTAACCCGCACTGGCGGGGTAGTATGTCCAAACGGGAGATCTCTAGACTCGAAACTCGATGGATCTACGACCTTAAATGCTACACCCTTTTGGCATGAATGTTGATTGGGATGTTAATTGCTTCATTAACAATAGTTAATCATTTTTTACCCGTATGTATTTTATATACTTTTATATTTACATTTTTTACAGGCGGTCTCTTGTGGGCTGAGTCCGCCTTTGCACATAATTTTATGAGCTTATTTTCTACTTTGATATTTGCTTCTATGGGGATTTCATATATATGGAAATATATATATGGAAATATGGGGGTTTTATATATATATATATATACTTTTTTAAAATATTTTTTATATATTTTTTATTATATTTGTGTTTGGACTTACCGCCGTCCTCAATATACAAATCTTTTCATATGTAATATATACATGGATGCCTATCAGGCGCAATGCTAAGAGGACCTCCTCCTTTACCCTCTGTGTCATTTTCCGTCGGATTAGGTATATGTATATATTATCTATTTTAGCTTTATAATAATATGAATGTATGTGGCATATATATTCTATGTACGCATACATCATATAATTTCCTTTATCCTTTTCAAGCTAATCAGGAAGTTCTTTTCCATTTGCGAATTTTACTGTTACATATAGATTAACTTGTTTATTTTCTTTCCTTTATATCTTGTTTTGCACATCAGGGCTGAGGATATCATATTGGTGTAGCACTATCACTGGTTGTTTGCATAATATGGCCCCTTAAGTATTAATATGCCAGTCTAAGTGCAATGTTGTCGTTCCGTTCACTAGATCCAGCCATTACCTTTGGCTTCCTGGATCTGGAACACAAACACTACCATGATGCGCGTCATTTCCGGCTGTTCTTCCGCCGGATATGACGTCTGCGGCCGCCGCTGGACGGAAGGTGTAGTGCGCCCATTGCGGTCCATTATGGACGCCGTGGTTCGGGCGCATCCGTCGCCGGAACGCACAGCAGACTGCGCATGCGCGGACCGTTTCTAACAATGGTACTGCGCATGCGCGGCCTGACTCTTCCCTTTCTCCTGTGTACAGTGACGCACACTGACAAACAATGTCAGTGGCGTCGGTTTCTTGTCTGAAATGTACTAGTGTGATAGATACCTGACATGACTCCTCTCCCTGATTTACCAACGCCAGCTGGCCATCAGGATCACCTGTATTCACAGCTGCACTTCCACCCAAATATTCGTTCGACCATCCTATCACAAGAGAGATTGAACCCAGGTATTTGCTATTTATATCCGCCTACTTGCAGCATTGGCCACGCCTCTGATGATATCCGTTGTAGGATGAAACATGTCAGGCGGGCTGTTTACACATAGACTTTTTGTATTAAGTCTTTCTTGATCACAGCGCCACATCTTGGTTTTTTTGAATTTACACTTACCTGTCCTGGATCAGAATGACACCATTCATTCACGTAGATGAACTTAGCTTATTTTTTCCAAAAAGTCTATTTTCTACACTAAAAAATTAGTTGTGAATGCAGAATGCTGCTAGGTGCTCATCTGGACAAAACCTGAGGACCCATTTACATTTTGCCTTTGAGGTTTGTAGATGCATTTTTCTTAAGATACTTTGTGATTCTTCTTATAGATAGGCCTATTTCACTAGTATTTCTCTGGGTATCTGCCCTGCTTCCAGGAGGATGGACACCAGGCAAATCCAAAGGTACAGCTTCTCCCAGGGGCCACGGCCCCTACACTTGCTGAAAAAGCCCAGTTTAGCATAGCGTCCTTAGGTGGTAGAATGTTTTTCTCAAGCTGTGCTGAATCATGACTGAGAAACTAAAGATTGTTGATAGTCATGTATTTTTTACTTTTACTTTCTCAGATGCCTAATCAAAGGAGGCTGTTTTAACTGGGTACAAGGTAGAGAGATTTTATCTCATCCACTACATGGCATTCCAGTTCAAGTCTGTCTCATTCCCCTCAAAGGATGTCAGTTCTTTATATGCCCTACAGAAGTGGTGCCCAGCCAGTGGCCCGGGGGGCCATATGTGGCCCGCAGAGCCCTCTGATGTGGCCCGCGACCTCCTTCTCTGGGATGGCGGATTGGCAAATCCAGATTTAATGAAGCCGGCAGTAGAGAAAGCAAGCGGCTGTGGAGAAGAGCTGTGTAAGCTGATGCTTCCTGTATAGAGCCGGCTCATGTCACAGGCGGAGTGATGCTAAATGCATTCTGCCTGGGACAGCAACAGCAGACGATACCTGAATGGAAGATTGTTATTAAAGGTCAGTTTATGCACATTCAGGTTACCTGCACTGAGGCATAGACTTCTCCTATTACCTGCGGGTTTGGTGCGCTTTCAGAAAGTGCACCACACCTGCAAGATATAATAGAAGTCTGTGGCAAAGGGTAGCTAACCCACAGGAAAGACACAGGTGCACTGCGCTGCATTAGTGTGAAAACAGTCTTAGGCCCCTTTCACACAATCGTTCAGACACAATCAGACCCTCCATTCACCTCGATCAATCCCTTCTGTCTGGGTGGATCAGATTGGAGGACTCAGAGTAGAGTAAGCTGTGTCCGTGTCCGCTCTGCATATGCAGAGCGGACACAGACCTGTCATCCAACTGCTCTGCTAATTGTGGCCCGCGACTGGTTACCAAGTCGCTGAAGTGGTCCTCACTCTTCAAAAAGTTGGGCACCCCTGCCCTACAGGGTCATACTTACTTACATGGTCTCTGTACCACCTTGAGAACATTCTATTGGTTTTTATTAAAACCTTTTTACAATACCTAAAAGAGACAGTCAATCTAAATAGAATATGGATCTCAAGGTTCACAATGCCTTTGTTTATCTTTTTGGATTAAGTTCATCTGATCAAGTGATTTCTCTGAAAATATTTTCTTGAGTTGATGGACATTTAAGATGCCTAACTTCATGTCAATACCGTTGCTCAGTAGTGCTTTCTACGCTTTTGGGTTGGAAAACGTTATTTTCAGCTTGTGGCATTACCTTTTTGGCTGACCACAGCTCCCAGGGTATTTAAAAAGGTTCTGGCCTTTTAATCTGACCTTTATCCTGGCAGCCTACAACACCACAGGCATTGCAGTGAGTGCTTATCTCATCATTCTAATCAGATGGGGCCATTATCTTCTTTCTCCCAATAGAGACATATGACAAAGTCTCAAACCATGCTCTCTTTACCTTGATGGCTTCAATCATTTTTTTGGAGCACTACATCACGACACTTTTCTGGACTCTACAGCAATGTGTGTTTCGTCAGGATAGTCACTAGGTGGTGTAACCCAGACAAGGATCTGATGGAATCCTATCACAACTCATGGGTTTACAGGTTCATAGCGAGATCCAGAGATCCCCTAGTGAATACCCTAATTAAAGAGGCCCGATCTATCCTATAAGTTGCCATTCCATTCTTTCTGTGCGATTGTTGAGATTTAACTTCCACTCCTGTCTGGCAAAACCATTGTCCAAGATAGCAATAAAACCAAACAGGAGTTATAATCCTTCCTCATCCTATGTGGAAATAAAATACATTTACCATTACATATATTTTAGATGATGATAATAACTAACCCCAGCACATATTCTTGTGGCATACCACTAACAGCCTTCTGTGTTTCTCTGTTAGTAAATTGTCTGCAACTGTATGATGTAACAATTAGCCTGCAGCCTCCACCACTTTCCTTTTAATCCCAAACCCTGTAACATGGTTATGCTTCACCTGCACACCAAGCCACAATTGAGGGTACTAAAATGGACACCTACACATTCAGTCAGTGCCTTATCAGAAGGTGTTTGCACTTTGTCTGGGTACTCTGTACTTTGGATTGATTTTAGTTATTTAGACCATTTCTTCTGTCTGCTTTTCACCATGACCTTCTGCCTACGTTTAGATCAGATTTGTTTGGTTCCTCTTACCTACCACCCTACACTGAATTATTGTTATGTCAGCTAGTTAAACAAACATGTTTTACTTTCATTTACTTTCTATACAAAGAAAGTCAAGCTTACTGGTCTATCAGTACCCTATTAGATTATGGGGGTTATTTATGAAAGGCAAATCCACTTTGCACTGCAAGTGCACTTGGAAGTGCAGTTGCTGTAAATCTGAGGGGTAGATCTGAAATAAGTGGAAGCTCTGCTGATTTTATCATCCAATCATGTGCAGGCTAAAATGCTGTTTTTTATTTCCCTTGCATGTCCCCCTCAGATTTACAGTGACTTTACTTCCAAGTGCACTTGCAGTGCAAAGTGGATTTTCCTTTAGTAAATAACTCCCTATATGTTCTTATCAGCAGGGTCCCTCTTACCCCTCATGTATTTTATTGTATTGAAACTGTTCTGTCTCCCTTTAGATTGTAAAGTGCTGTGCAAACTGTTGGCGCTATATAAATCTATAAATAAATAATACGTTCTAGCCTATAACCCTTTTAACTACTTCCCGCACGCCCATCGTCAAATGACTGAGATTGTATGACGGCGCCCAGTTTAGCCACGATCCTGGAACACGGCGCGACCGCGATCTCGGAAAAGAGACTCGGTCTCAGCCAATCACATGTAAACAAAGAAGTGCCATTTATCGGCTTTTCCTCTCTCACACTGACAGAGTGTGAGGTGAAGAGAGCTGATAAGTGGCATCTCCTCACAGGAAAAATGTGTAAAGGTAATCAGGGCATTGATCATCAGAGCCCTGATTACAATGCAGCCCCAACAGTGCCTATCAGTGATGCCACTCTGTGCCCAAGTGACACCAGCCTGTGTCCATCAGTGACACCAGTCTGTGTTTATCAGTTATGTCAATCCGTGCTACCTTTCAGTGCCCATCAGTGCCTGCCCATCAGTTCCCATCAGTGCTGCCCATCAGTGCCACCTATTAGTGCCCATAAGTGGCACCTATTAGTGCCCATAAGTGGCACCTATCAGTGCCCATCAGTATCGCCTATCAGTGCCCATCAGTGCCGCCTATCAGTGTTGCCTATCAGTGCTCATCAGTGCTGTATATCAGTGCCACCTAACAGTGCCCATCAGTGCTGCATATTAGAGCCTCCTCATCAGTGCCACCCCATCAGTGCCCTTCAGTGCCACCTATCAGTGCCCATCAGTGCTGCATATTAGAGCCTCCTCATCAGTGCCACCCCATCAGTGCTGCTTCATCAGTGCCCATCAGTGCCGCCTATCAGTGCCCATCAGTGCAGCTTCATCAGCACACATCAATGTAGGAGAAAAATGACTTATTTAAAAAAAATTGCTGACAGAGAAAAACGTTTTTTTTTTTCAAACTTTTTGGTATTTTGTTGTTTTTTTGTCTCCTCACCCCTGCTGAGTGCCTTTGTAGCAAGCCGCTACTATGGGGTCACTCCTGAGGGTTTGATCCTGAGCTGCACACACAGACACACAGAGCACTGCTCAACCCTGTCTCCCGGTCTCTCCTCAGGCTGTGATTGACAACAGCAGGAGACAATGGCTCCCACTGCTCCCTTTCTGTCCAGTGAGGAGAGCGAGAGCCACTGCTCTCGGGCACACCACTGGATCGAGATCTAGCTCATGTAAGTGTAAGGGGGTAAGCTGCATACAGAAGGTTTCTAACCTTAATGCAGAGAATGCCTTTAAAACCCTTCTGCTTTTTCAACAACCTTAACCAACATATGCTACGTAATTATGTAATTATGTAATTATGTAATGCTGACCCTGTCAAATTTGGCTCAGCCATTTAGGCATCAATGATCAAGGGTCACAAAAAGGTAAATAGCATTAGCAATCTGGTTTTTAACTTTGATCTTTGCTGACCTACTTTCTTGTTTGCTCATGTTATTACATTCCTTAAATTGTAATACTTCAGTAGCAGTTATCTCAGTCTTTTGGGATCTTAATGCTGCCCTTTCTGCCATTTTTTCTCTAAAACTTTCCTAATCAGCTGTATGTTTTCTTTTATTCAGAGGCTTGGTTCCCACAAGGACTGTATTTTTAACATGTGCAATAGTTCATAATTTTTTTTCAGTTCCTTGCCAAATCCTATCAAATGCCATACCATATTGTGGTCATAGTTGTCCAACTGTCCCTGAATCTGCACACTAGATATGGTATGTGTTTTTTTAGTAGGTATCAAATGACAACATGCTGACTAATCTAAAATGTGGAATTATCAGCACTTCAATCAATCAGCTGCTAGTTAAGACCTATTATTTTCTCCTTTTTTTTTTTATTGTATTTTTTTTAATTGATATGAACTAGATCACTGTCTCTGTAGGTGGCTAATGAAGGACAGGCAAATAGGAGGCCTTTATAAGAATAGAGTGTCTAGTACCAAAATAAAATGTTTTACTAAAATATATTTAAAGCAATATCGTAGGATTTTCTAATTATATTTTTCCACAACATTTGTTATACTTATTTGTGAAGGAAGAGCTAAGCATAATATAATGTGGCAGTTGCCTATTATAAAAGAAATGGAAACCATATAGCTAAATTGTAACTTCACTGCCACCATATGTGATTGCAGGAAAATAATGTAATATGGGTCACTACACAGGTCTTTATTTACATCATTATGTAGAAAATATTGTGCAATTGAAATGTACAAACAAGGTGTACTTCCGCAGGTTTGTTAATCGTTAATTTATTTTAAAATCTCAGCTCTTAATGGTTGCTTTTCCATTGTTTTCATTACACAAGTGTTGATAATGGCTGCACAAATACACATATTTTGTACCTGTCTATAAAATAGTTATTTCCACCGGAAAACAGTAGCTATCAAAATATAGAAGGCATCTAAAACCAAAACAGAAGTCTTAATTAGACAGGGGCAACGTGTAAAGCACAACATGCCCCCCCCCCCCCCCTCCACACACACACAAAACTATTTCAGACAAGATATCACCTAGGCTAGCAGGTAACTGGATGGTGGATTGGACCAGTTTGGTGCACATATTCAGTCTGCACATTTACTGTATTATTCCAAATAATGATTAACCACATCAGCCCCGGGAAGGATTTACCCCCTTCCTGACCAGAGCATTTTTTGCGATTCTGCACTGTGTTGCTTTAGCTGACAATTGCGCAGTAGTGCATAATTGTACCCAAACTAAATTGACATCCTTTTATTCCCAGAAATAGAGCTTTCTTTTGGTGGTATTTGATCACCTCTACGGTTTTTATTTTTTGCGTTATAAACAAAAAAAGAGCGACAATTTTGAAAAAAAAAGCAATATTTTTTACTTTTTGCTATAATAAATATCCCCAAAAATATACAGAAAAAACTATTTGTTTCCTTAGTTTAGGCCAATATGTATTCTTCTACATATTTTTGGTAAAAAAAAATTGCAATAAGCGTATATTGATTGGTTTTCGCAAACGTTATAGCGTCTAGAAAATAGGGGATAGATTTATATGGTAATAGTAATGGCGGTGAACTACGATTTTTATTGGGACTGCGATATTATTGATTACTGTATAAATGACACTGGCAGGGAAGGGGTTAAACACTAGGGGGCGATCAAGGGGTTAAGAGTGTCCTAGGGAGTGATTCCAACTGTGGGGGGGATGGTCTACCACTGACATGCCAGCGATCACTGCTCCCGATGACAGGGAGCAGTAGATCCCTGTCATGTCACAAGGCAGAACAGGGAAATGCCTTGTTTACATAGACATCTCCCCGTTCTGCCTCTCCGTCTCATGATCGCGGGCTGCCGACAAACATCGAGTTTTCGAATCCGTGGGCACGCTCCCGTGGCGTGAAGCGGGCACGCATGTGCTCCGTTGGCAGGTGCGCGCGTGCAAGGTGGCAAATTCAAAGGGACGTACAGGTACGCCCATTTGCCTGTACGAGCCATTCTGCCGACGTATATGTTTGTGTAGCGGTCAGAAAGTGGTTAATGCATGAATCTTTCACCTCCAAAAATCTGTGAATATTAGGCTCATTATCTGCTTGCCTTTAAGGGCTCTTTCACACGGACGGACCGTATGTCCGTTTTTCATCCATCCGTTTTCGGATGAAAAACGGACATACATGTATCCCTATGGGATAGCGGGTGTCAGCGGATGAGCATCCGCTGAGACCCGCTCTTGTCCGTGCCCGCTATGCTCCGTTTCTGCAGACGGAGGAAAACCCAATTTTTTCATCCGTCTGCAGAGCGGATCGGGTGACGACGGACTCTACGGTCCGTCGTCACCCGATCTCCCATAGGGGAGAGCGGCGCTCTGACAGGTCCATCCCTGCACGGAGTGCAGAGACGGACCTGTCATCTTCCTGCTCAGCGGAGATCGCTCCGGCGATCCCTGCTGAGCAAGCGGCTATCCACGGGGCGGATCTGCACTGATCCGCCCCGTGTGAAAGAGCCCTAAGACTTTTCCTAAAAGTTTGCTAGACTGTTAATTGCTTAGGTGGTCAGTCACTAATCATCTGATTGCTTCCATTTCTGCTGGGCAGCCATTCATTGCTTAAATGACTGCTGGCTGTTGGTCTGCTGGATGGTAATCTGATGATTGTCCACCTGGTTGCTTATCATCTACTGTTTTGTCCATCATTTACTTGACTTGGCCATGGCTACTCTTCTGCTTTATCCTAAGATGCTTTTCAGCCATTCTCTGATATCAACATCAGCCTATTTGTAATGACTTTTCTCCAGTTCCTTTATTAGAGCAATCACTATGTTAAGATTTAATAATCCAGTACATAAAGTCCTGGAGGTTCTGTGATTACAGAACACACATATAAAGCTTCCCTGAAGGATGGCTTCTAAAGTAGAAGTATGTCACAGCTGTAGTTATTGGATGTGATTGTGAACAAAAACACAAGCTCTAATTGGCTATTCTGCTCTATCCACCACTACATCACCTTTATCATCTCTTTTGAACCAGAAGTGTTATCACCCGAGTCAGCAGTTTCTGGAGAAAATAACAGGAGTTGTGCTCTTTAAACTGGCCATACAATGTAAGATTTCTATTGTTTACGCCCAGAAGCTGAATGAAAGAAATCTATAATTCCTCCATCCATAAAATAACTCTGCTGCCAGCTATTGTATTCTGACAGCCAGCACCAGCAGCTGTCAAAATACCTGAACAGGGGCTGCATCTGTTTAAATGCACTTGCTGTCCTGTCTGGCTGACAATCTTTTGCCCACTACCTTCAATTTTCAAGTTGAAGGATGCCAGGAGGGCAGGATCCCAACAGGGCCACCAATGGCTCAAATTTTGGTGGGTTCAAGAGGAACTGTACAACATTTGCTGTGTGCTGTGTGCAGGGGCAGCTTTTCTTATCCTTATTCTTTCAAACCCTAGATTTGCTCCAGGCACTTTCAAGAAAACTACACACACTACTGTCTGGTCTTTAATATTATTTTCCTCTTTATTGTATACATACATATTTATATACAGTAAATAAATATTATAAAAAATGTGATTATAATCAAACTAGTAATGACAAGTGAAAAATATAATCAAATGGCGCTTAAAAAAAAAAAAAAAAAAAAAAAAACACAAACAAAAAACAAAACAAACAAAAAAAATAAAAGCTACCAAAATATATAAATATATATAACACCACGTGAAATAGTGTCCGTATAATGATACAAAAAACAATCTTCATTAATATTTGTGCAAATTCGAAGAAAATGTGATTCAATTCTTCCAAAGGAAAATAAGTCCACCAAAAAATCTTCAATAGAATAATCAAATAAATCTTCCACCACACCAACTTGTGTTCCCTCTCCCAATGAGACCGCATTCACCGGATGGTATTGCCTCGCACTCTCGTGGTTGGCAAATATAACGATTAAACCCCACCTGGGTTACTTGTGCGATCACTCCAAACTTGCAAACTCCATATGTGAAAACAAATAAAAAATGTGCCTCCACATAGCGTGATACTGTGATAAAACTTATTTATTCAAATTCAACCTCACTCACACTTCAATGTTTCAACTTACAAAAACACAAATGTAAAAAAGCCGAATACAGCACACAATCCACTGCAACTTTTGGATAACAGATGGGCCGACAGAGCGCACATATGATCACCAATGGGTAAAACAACTGGGTTGAAAACTGGGTAACGAGTGATCTCACCACCCCTCGCAGCTCTGCTCCTGGTGTGGGTTCTTTATCCAGGAGTCACTTCAGTGAGGTTGCCGGGTAGTGATCTCAAAAAATAGTAGTAGAGGAGTCCGCACACAAATTCAAACAATCATACACAAAAATTGAAATGTTGAGTATCTCAGTGTCCGTGTAGCCAGGCCCTTGACATGTTTCGTCGGTATGACTTCTTCAAAAAGGGAGTTGGCCACACGGACACCAAACGCTTACCTAAATGATGTTGAAAGCGATCACATGATCGCAATGGACCAATGACTTGTAAGACCTCAGGTGCGGGTGATTAACTCAATCATGCCCACTAGCTCTTCCCATAGAGCCCAGCTGTGTCCCGTTCGTCCATATCATAGGGAAAAAAAAAAAAAAAAAAAACACAGGGCCTAAGGTGTTGCTTCCGGGTGGCACTACTACGTGCACACCCGTAATTCGCATTTGCGCATGCGCCGTATAGCATAAACAGAGTGCGCGCGCATATCCTGCGCGCGCCTCTCTATTACCTGCCCACGCATGCGCAGTGGAGGGACGTTGACGTGCATTGATGCAAGCGCATCTTCAATGCGCCTTACCAAATACACAGAGTGAGCGCGCCTATCCTGCGCGTGCCACTCTAACACCCGCCCGCGCATGCGCAGTAAGGGGACGCTGGCGTGCAATGATGCGTGCGCATCTTCCATGGGCCAAAGAACTCCACCTACATATCGCCGTGACATAGCGGTGATTAATCCGCCGATCACGCCTGCGCAGACGGAGTGCTGCACAGATATGGTCCCATATCTGCATCCATCCTAGGTTCAATCTATGTCTGCTTTTAAGTGACCCCCAATTGTGATCTTAGTGCGCTCAGTCACTTCATCCATATACATTACATATTTGAACTAACATGGCTCATCACTGTTTACAGCAATCCTACATAATTCTTATGTGTTAATTACAAAACATACAAAAATAGAGAGTCAGCATAAAAAATTCTAAAACATCACACACATATACTTTCAGTACTCAATGTAGATATTATCTGCATGATGCAATTGCATATGTGTGACCCATAAAATGACATAAATATTAAAGACCCGGATTGGACCTACAGCACCTGTCTGACCATAGGGGAGAAATAGGTTAATGTAGATAAATATATACCAATCTCTGACCCAGAGAAAGACGGTTGGTGATAATCAATACTTATGATGTGAGTAGAAATACAGGAGTATGCGGCTAGAACACCATACTCCTGTGTATATCTATACATGGATATAATGATAAAATAGGCGTAAGAATAATCATCTGACACCAACTATAAAATAGATAAAGAAGCATAATAAAAACTAGATAAAATCAAAGAGTCTATCATATATGCGATCTTTTTTACAACCCGATCATGTACCAACTGGTTGATCATGACCAGATAGGAACCCAAAAAACCTACAATGGTGGATCACCAGTAATGACACAGAAAACCTCTGGCAACAAGGAAAAACAAAAAAATTATTATTATTAATCAAGAGAGGTTGACCACATCGCACATTGGCAAGAGACCTGTCAAAATTGGCTGACCATATTCGACGAGCTCTGACTTCAAAAATTGTTAATGAAGCAATTGAGGTCCACCTCGATATTCAACCCCCTAGGGCTCATACATTTCATGGAGAAAATCCAGCGGGTCTCCCTCTGTGATAAATCTCTCACCCTATTGGAGCCCCTCCAAGATGGTTTTACTGTGTCTATTCCACAGAATTGAATCAGAGATGGATCACGGTTGTGCTTCTCTCTAAAGTGTAAAGAAACACTGTGATAGCGGAACCCTTTTCTGATGTTAGCTAAATGTTCCGCTATCCGTATTCTGAGAAGCCTTTTGGTCCTACCGACATAAAAGAGTCCACACGGACACCACATGAGATAAACCACATGTGTTGTATTGCATGTGATAAACTCATTAATGTCGAAGGACTCGCCCTCTCTGTTGGAAAAATTAAGTTTCCCTCTGTTACTGATGTTAACGGTCCTACAGCAAATGCACTTTCTGCAGGCATAGAATCCCTTGAGATCAATTTTTGGACCTAGTTTATCTGGAGGATCCAAAATTTTCTTAACAATTTGGTCCCCAAAACTCGGGGCACGCCTATAAATGAACCTAGGATGTTCATGTAATAACCCTCCTAAATGCCTATCCTGGCGCAAAATGTGCCAATGTCTTTTGAAAATGCCCTCTACCTCCTTATACTGTGCATGAACATTAGAAATGAACCCTAATTGGTGTTGGTTCGTGTTACCTGCGCTATTAACCACGCTAGGCTCTTTCTTTTTTAGGCACTCATCTCTAGATATCTCTGACACTTCCTGGATGATTTGTTTCAAGGACTCTTCTTCATACCCTTTTTGTACAAATTTGCTTTTCAGTATCTCTGCTTGGTCATAATAGTCCATGATGTTACTACAATTGCGCCTTACTCTTAAAATTTGGCCCTTAGGGATATTCCTGATCCAGGATGGATGATGGCCGCTTCTAATGGACAGGTAGCTGTTCCGATCTGTCGGTTTAAAGTAAACCTTTGTGTTCAGCTCATCCTTGTCTTTAAAGATAACTAGATCTAAAAAGTTGATAGTATGATCATCAACATGATGGTCCAATTGGATGTTGTTATTATTAAGATTCAACCCCTCCAAAAACTCCAAAACGGATTCATGGGATCCCTCCCAGATGAAAATTAAATCATCTATGTACCGTTTGTAGAATTTTAATTGAGGATGTTGATCCCTGAACACATACCTGTCCTCCCATTCAGCCATAAACAGGTTGGCTAGGCTGGGAGCGAACTTCGCTCCCATTGCCACGCCAACCTGTTGAGAATAGAAGTGACCGTTCCACCAGAAGTAATTATGGGTCATGCAAAAATCGAGCACATGACCCAAAAACCTCTTCTGAACATATGGAATATCATCCCTCTTGCTAAGGGCCCAATTCAGTGCCAATGCAGCGTCTTCATGCTGAATGACGGTATATAAGGAGCGTACATCGGCTGTTACTAAATATGTGTCAGCTGTTGTACTAATTTTAATGTCCTTCAGCAGAGATAAAAGATCAGAAGTGTCCTTCAGATAAGCTTGCGTACTTTTAACACTGGGTTGCAAGAACTTGTCCAAGTACTCACCTAATCTCGCCGTAACGGAACCTATACCGTTGACGATCGGTCGAGCAGGTGGTACTTGGCTATTCTTATGGATTTTAGGCAGAGTATATATTACAGGTATTCTTGATGAGCTAGGTACCAAGTACCTTTTTTCCTTAAGATTTAAAGCTTTAATAGCATAGCCCCATTCAACCAAATGGTCTAACTGAGTCCTATAAGGATCAGTGGGGTCTGCCGTCAATTTGTGGTAAGTGTTGGTATCTCCCACTAAATTGTCAAGCTGTTCAATGTAAAAGGATCTGTCCATCAGTACAACTCCCCCGCCCTTATCCGCTGGACGGACAATGATGTCCTTTCGTTTTTCCAGGGATTTAATCCCGTCCTTAATATAACCAGGATTGATGTTTTTCTTTGGAACCAGGGCTTCGATGTCTTTCAACACCAAATTTTTAAAAACCTCAATGTAATGGTTGCTCGGGTTAAGGGGATTGAAAATGGACTTATTTCTAAGTCCACTATCAATCATTTTGGACCTATATGTAGTAGTAGGGCGATTAACTATCGGTTGGCTTAAAAAGTACTTTTTCATATTCAAAGTTCTTACGAACTTGTGGGTGTCGATATAAACATCAAATTTATTCAAGCCTTTTTTAGGGGCACATTTGAGACCCAGGTTGAGAATATTCTCATTTGGATCAAGTATTACTTTACTCAAATTATAGATCCCCTGGTCTAGTTGTCCCTTGCTCGTTTTCTGGAGCTGTTTCCGTCGACCGGCCCTACATCCCCTAACCCTTTTTGAATTGTTGAGCTTCCATGTTGTGAGGGTGGGGGTTTGTCCCCTCCCTTCTGTTTCTGCATTTGGGGGTTCTTTTTTGGTGTCCCTCCCCTTCCTCCACGTCCCCTCTGTCCTAAAAAAGGTGGCGGTGGGGGGTGTTGGTTCCAATAGTTATTACAATGTGGATCTTCCGATCCCCTCCAATACCCATTGTCATTAGTATTGTTCCTAGACTCAAAATAGTTATGGGGGGCATAATGATGTTGCCACTGAGGTTGATAATAACCTGGATAGTGGGCATTCCGTTGAGGCGTATGATCCCTATTCCATCTAGGGGAATGGAATTGGCGGATAGGACTTTCTCTAAAGGTTTGTGGGGACGAATACTGTTGATATGGGTGATAACTATTCTCCGAAAGGTGAGGTCTATTTAGTGGTTGGGGATAATCAGTTCGACTATTCCTATCCAATTGGTTAAAGTCACCCTGAAAGGGTACAGAATGGGTGATCTTTCCATGACGGTTTCCTCCTGGACCACTCTGGTTAGTGATTTTTCCTCCTTCTCTCACTGAATTTTTTGCCGGTCTATTTTTTGATTGGTCATTTTTTTGGATGCTTGGACCAGCCATGTTTGTAACCTCCCTAGGTACCTCCTCACCCCCTATACATTGTCCTTGCCATACATAGATTTTGTGGGATTGAAAATCATTTACATCCCTGATGTATTTTTTTACTTTCTTTTTTTGGGTATCTTGATCCACCTTATCTAGTTTTTTCTTCATGTTCACGTTAAAATCCTTAACTTGATTTGACTCATTGACAGGTTCTAAAATAGATTGTAAAGCACTAATTTTTTGTTTTATAATGTCTAGCTTAATGCGTTTACGTTTTAAAACTAATGACTGTAATTCCTTTCCAGCTTTGTTAAAAAATTCCAGCCATTCATCCATGTGTTTCTGGTCAGTAAGACCATCCTGAGGGGAAACCTCCCATCTCAGACTCCTAAAAATTAAACCTTCCCTTTCGTAGTGCTCAAAAGTGAAGATGTCCCACCATGTTTTTAGTTGTTTTTCTAAAAGATTTTCAAGGGTTTTTAAGGAACCTGAAATATCTTCTTCATAGTCAACCATGACTTGATTGGTGGAGAAGATGCTCTCTGGGTTCATTTGTCGGCTAGACAAATAGTTTATGGCTTCCATGGCCGCACTGGGTAAAAAATATGTATGTAGTCTGATTGGTAGATACTCTATAATGCCGCTCCTAGAATAACTGACCACCCTTGCGCCAAATAAATAAATATTGTAAATTTTTGGGGAAAGTTGTGTTGTTTGCACCCTAGGGTACACAGAGACGAGGTAAATAAGATAATGCACAAAGTATCGCCATCTGTAGCTTATCCTTGGAAATTGACTGGCATGCTGACCAATTTTTCAGTAATCCCAAGGTTCTCCTGATTCACTCTGGAACACTGGTAGAAGACAAAAAACGGAAAATTGTATACTCACCTTTACGTAATTTTCCTTTCCTGACGCATCTTCATGGCAGCACACACTGGGTTGTGACTCCGCCCCCACAACCTGACAGGATTGGTTTAACTATAAAGTTGAAGGGGAGACCCCCCGCTGCATTCTCTGTATATATTATCACAAAAACGGGGTGGGAAATTGTGTGCTGCCATGAAGATGCGTCAGGAAAGAAAAATTACGGAAAGGTGAGTATACAATTTTCCGTTTTCCTGACGCCTTCATGGCAGCACACACTGGGAAATAACTCGCCAGTCGGGTGGGTGCAAGTAAAATGTTTATTCCTATAATGCAGAAGAATTGGCTCTAACAACGGATCTTCCGAAGTCTGACATGGACAAATGGGCAGAATCCACTTTGTAGTGAGAAATGAAAGTATGTCTGGAGGACCATGTCGCTGCTCTGCATATTGTCTCTGGTGAGACCCTGCAATACGCTGCCCAGGAGGTAGACACTGCCCTAGTAGAATGAGCCTTGATATCTTCAGGGATCGTCAGGTGCTGAGTGGAATATGCCTTTTTAATGGCTCTGACTAGCCAGGACGAGATAGTACGTGAGGAGGCTGCTTGCCCACGTCTGGTTCCATGGGGAATGACCATAAGAGAATCCGTCTTCCTAAAGGAGGTGGTAGCTGCTAAGTAGTTAGAAATGCAGCGGGGGGTCTCCCCTTCAACTTTATAGTTAAACCAATCCTGTCAGGTTGTGGGGGCGGAGTCACAACCCAGTGTGTGCTGCCATGAAGGCGTCAGGAAAAAAAAATACACAGTATGCACACAAGTAGACTGACACCACCTACAAATTGCAGTCTTGTAAGGAACCTTGGTTCTGATACTTCTAATCAGTGCACACTGCGCTTAAGCAGGTTTGCACACAGTCTTTGCTAACCACACATTGCTTTTACTAACAGTTCAGGTTAGCTAAACCAGGCAATAACACTTTAGTACAAACACACACTCTCAGACTCTTACTGTCCACTGCCACTAGAGGGAAACCTGCCCAAAATCTGGCTGTCTGGACACACACAGGCATATACAAATTTTGCATTCAATCTGGTACAGTGTAAAGCCTAATACACACCAGCATCGGCTGGTACAATAGAAACTGACCGACATTCATCCTGTGTGTATGGCAGCTTGTCTGACTTTTGTCAAAGGGTCATGACCAAAAAAGGTCAGGCAACAGGCTCCTGATCAGTGCTCTCAGCCAATGGCTGAGAGCACTGACCGGAGTTTTCTGGAGGGGAGTGTCCCCCTGTCAGAACACAATAGCACAGCAGGGGAGATCAATGTACTAACATTGGATTGTTAGTACAGCAGCTCTGACCTGCTGGGTTCAACAACAAAAAAAATAGTAGTGTGTATGAAGCTTTACAGTTTTGTGGCATGGAAGTGATTTTCCCATGCCTCCTGAAATTCACCAAGCTATCTTCTTACCTAGAATTCTATGTAGTCATCTTTATGCCAGCTCACACACATACGCTTCAAGCATGCAGATCCCTGTCTGGCAATGGGATCTGTCCCTGCCTATGATGACTTCACCGCACTGGTACTAACCTGCATCCAATCAAACTGGCCATCTGGTATCAGACAACAGCAATTACAGACAACTTGAGGGTGCAGCCGCACAATGCAATTTCACACAGATGAGCAATGACTTACAACCTAGTTTATAAGCACTGACAAAACAATACAACTTCACCCACAGCCATCACACAACAATCGCCTCAGATTAGTGCATTCTTTAGAGCAATCAAAAAACAGATTTTTAATTTTTAGTTCTAATATTCCTAGTTGGACAGTGCATAGAAGAGGTATGGTTACAAAAAGTTACATAAGACAGAAATGACAGAATGAGACAAACATACAAGTAAACAATATTAAAAATAAAAGAGATGAAACTTACAGAAAAGGTGTCTCTCCTGCTTCTGGGGTTTGTATAGAAACCATGGACCATACCCCCCACATTGATGGGACCCCTCAGATATAAAGTTTTGATTTCAGATCTCCATTGTCATACCTTAGAAATCAAAGATGAGTTGCCACCAACTCTGATTATCCAATGGAAAGGGCTGTTTACTGCCTGTCATCTAATGCCGTGTACACACGGTCGAAATTTCCGATGGAAACAGTCCAATGGGAACTTTTCATCGGATTTTCCGACCGTGTGTATGCCCATCGGTCTTTTTCTGTCGGAATTTCAGACGGACTTTGGATTGAGAACCTGTTCTTAATTTTTCAGACGGAAAACCTTTCTATCGGATTTTCCGATCGTGTGTATGCAATTCCGACATGCAAAATTCCGACACATGCTTGGAAACAATTTGACGCATGCTCAGAAGCATTAAACTTCCCTTTTATAGTGCAGTCGAATGTTTTTTAAGGCGTGGTGTTATTGACCGTTGGAATTTGGTGTGATCGTGTATAGGCAAGACTGTTTGAGCGAAATTCCGTTGGAATTCCGACGGGAAAACCATCAGAGCTTTTTCCGACGAGAATTCCGTCCGTATGTACGCGGCATTAGAATTTTGTAATAGCAATCTTAAAAACCCAATAACTGTGTCTAGCTATGAGGTGTGGATCCACAGGGAAGTACATGTTCTCTGCTGTTGTTCAGCTTTGCGTAAAGACCAAACAAAGATTCTCTATGCCTACCAAAGCCAGTAGCACCATAAAAAGACCCAAAGAGTATTAATGCCCCACAGTTTATCATAAACTACCATGTTTGATATCAAATACGTTCTTTTAATGCCACCAGGCATTTACAGAAGGTTTTGATATTATACGTTGCATGGGATGGGAGTTATGAGTTATTACCTTTTTTAGATTTTTGAACATTGAATTACACACATCTTTTCTTAGGCCCCTTTCACACGGGCACCTCTACTAAGTGAAATACGCTTGCTTAGTGGGTACGGACACAGTCCCGCTCTCCTCTATAGGGTAATCAGATGGAAATAGACAGACGGTCCTGATCTGATCCGCCGGACGGATGGGGATAAGACCACCATCTGTCTGTTTTTGCTGGACAGGATCAGATGGCGGCGGGTGTCAGTGGATATATGTCCGCTGACATAGTTACATAGTTAGTCAGGTTAGAAAAATACACAAGTCCATCTAGTTCAACCAATACAAAAATAAAAAAATCATACAATCCTATATACACAATCCTTCCCCCACAGTTGATCCAGAGGAAGGCGAAAAAAAAACCAACATGATCCAACTTGCTACAGCAGGGGAAAAAAATCCTTCCTGATCCCCCCCCCCCAGAGGCAATCGGATAATCCCTGGATCAACTTTACCTATAAATGTCAGTATCCAGTTATATTATGTACATTTAGGAAATAATCCAGGTCTTTTTTAAAGCAATTTACTGAGCTGGCCAGAACCACCTCTGAAGGGAGTCTATGCCACATTTCCACAGCTCTTACTGTGAAGAAACCTTTCTGTATTTGGAGATGAATTTTTTTTTCCTCTAGACGTAAAGAGTGCCCCCCTTGTCTGTGAATAACTCAGCACCAAGTTCACTATAAGGACCCCATCAGAGGCGGCTCTAGGCTTTGTGAGGCCTTAAGCAAAACCTAGACATGAGGCCCCACTTACGCCCATAATGGGAAAAATAATTCAAGCGATAAAAAAATTAATTGTATAAATTGCATATATTAAGAGCTTTAAAGTGCTGGTGTCAGTGCTCTCTATCTCAGTGCTGGTGTAAGTGCTCTCTATCTCGGTGCTGGTGTCAGTGTTCTCTATCTCGGTGCTGGTGTCAGTGTTCTCTATCTCGGTGCTGGTGTCAGTGCTCTCTATCTCAGTGCTTGTGTCAGTGCTCTCTATCTCAGTGCTGGTGTTAGTGCTCTCTATCTCAGTGCTGGTGTTAGTGCTCTCTATCTCAGTGCTGGTGTTAGTGCTCTCTATCTCGGTGCTGGTGTTAGTGCTCTCTATCTCGGTGCTGGTGTCAGTGTTCTCTATCTCGGTGCTGGTGTCAGTGTTCTCTATCTCGGTGCTGGTGTCAGTGTTCTCTATCTCGGTGCTGGTGTCAGTGCTCTCTAGCACGGTGCTGGTGTCAGCGCTCTCTAGCGTGGTGCTGGTGTCAGTGTTCTATCTTGGTGCTGGTGTCAGTGTTCTATCTTGGTGCTGGTGTCAGTGAGGGAGATAGCAGCGGAGAAGCCAATCAGCAGGCAGTGCCAGCACCATGGCTGAGGATCAGCACTGGACTGGCACCTCTGGACCCCCGCAGTGGAGCCCTGCATAGGTGGGGGTAAGGGCCAGGCAGAGGGAGGGGTCGGGGGCTCAAGCACAGGTTAGCACACTGGGACACTGGCACAGGACTGCGCTACTCTGACTGTGGCACTGATAACCAGGAGGAAGGTAGTGGAGGTGATGGGGCAGTGGGTGGATTTAAAGGCCAGTGGCTGAGGGATGCTGAAGGAGCAGGGATGGGGGGCTGGCTCTCTAGCTCATGCTGGTGGTAGCTGGCTGCAGAAGGGGTTGTGGCATGTTTGCTGTGCCTCTCCTTGCAGCTGGAGTCCAGATCCCCCCCACCCTGATTGACAGCCCCAGAGAGGGGTGGCCAGACACCATTTCTCTCCTCCCCCTTCCATCGGCTCCATATACCGCGCTGATGAGGATTCCTCCCCGATGGGACCCTCTTCTTCCCCTCTGCAGCTCTGCTTACCAGTCAGATGCCTCCTCCAGGTGTGTGGGGGATCGCTTAGCAGAGCACTCCAGTTGTGGGTGACGGGGGGGGGGGAATCTGCTTCTCCAGAGCAGCGGGAATACAGTGGTGTGAAAAAGTGTTTGCCCCCTTCCTCATTTCCTGTTCCTTTGCATGTTTGTCACACTTAAGTGTTTCGGAACATCAAACCAAATTTAAACAATAGTCAAGGACAACACAAGTAAACACAAAATGCAATTTGTAAATGAAGGTGTTTATTATTAAAGGTGAAAAAAAATCCAAACCATCATGGCCCTGTGTGAAAAAGTGATTGCCCCCTAAACCTAATAACTGGTTGGGCCACCCTTAGCAGCAACAACTGCAACCAAGCGTTTGCGATAACGTGCAATGAGGCTTTTACAGCGTCCTGGAGGAATTTTGGCCCACTCATCTTTGCAGAATTGTCCTAATTCAGTTACATTAGAGGGTTTTCGAGCATGAACGGCCTTTTTAAGGTCATACCACAACATCTCAATAGGATTCAGGTCAGGACTTTGGCTAGGCCACTCCAAAGTCTTCATTTTGTTTTTCTTCAGCCATTCGGTGGTGGACTTGCTGGTGTGTTTAGGATCATTGTCCTGCTGCAGAACCCAAGTTCGTTTCAGCTTGAGTACACGAACAGATGGTCGGACATTCTCCTTCAGGATCTCTTGGTAGACAGCAGAATTCATAGTTCCTTTTATCACGGCAAGTCTTCCAGGTCCTGAAGCAGCAAAACAGCCCCAGACCATCACACTACCACCACCATATTTTACTGTTGGTATAATGTTCTTTTTCTGAAATGCAGTGTTCCTTCTACGCCAGATATACTTGGACACACACCTTCCAAAGAGTTCCACTTTTGTCTCATCGGTCCACAGAATGTTGTCCCAAAAGTCTTGGGGATCATCAAGATGTGTTGTGGAGAAATTGAGACGAGCTTTGATGTTCTTTTTGCTCAGCAGTGGTTTTCTCCTTGGAACTCTGCCATGCAGGCCATTTTTGCCCAGTCTTTTCCTGATGGTGGAGGCATGAACGCTGACCTTAACTGAGGCAAGTGAGGCCTGCAGTTCCTTGGACGTTGTTGCGGGGTCTTTTGTGACCTCTTGGATGAGTCGTCACTGCGCTCTTGGGGTAATTTTGGGCGGCCGGCCACTCCTGGGAAGGTTCACCACTGTTCCATGTCTTCGCCATTTGTGGATAATGGCTCTCACTGTGGTTCGCTGGATTCCCAAAGCTTTGGAAATGGCTTTATAAACCCTTTCCAGACTGATAGATCTCAATTACTTTCTTTCTCAATTGTTCCTGAATTTCTTTGGGTCTCGGCATGATGTGTAGCTTTTAAGGATCTTCTGGTGGACCTTACTGTGTCAAGCAGCTCCTATTTAAGTGATGCCTTGATTGTAAACAGGTGTGGCAATAATCAGGCCTGGGTGTGGCTAGAGAAATTGAACTCAGGTGTGGACAACCACAGTTATAGTATGTTTTAACAAGGGGGGCAATCACTTTTTCACACAGGGCCATGATGGTTTGGATTTTTTTTCACCTTTAATAATAAACACCTTCATTTACAAATTGCATTTTGTGTTTACTTGTGTTGTCCTTGACTATTGTTTAAATTGGTTTGATGTTCCGAAACACTTAAGTGTGACAAACATGCAAAGGAACAGGAAATGAGGAAGGGGGCAAACACTTTTTCACACCACTGTAGTTTAATTTTGCTCCGGCTGCTGGAATGAGTCTCCTCCCCCAGACAACACAGTGCTGGTCAACCCCGCCTCCTCCCCAAGACACAGCCATGGCCCCATCCTCTTTCCACTGCCTGGCCATGGAGCTCACAGGCAGCATTAACCCTCTGCTGGCCGGAGCACAGCGCCGATGCAGCAGCAGTGTTGTGAGCAGAGGTGGCTCTTAAATTAGGCTGCCGCGAGTCCCCTGTGAGTGCGAGGCCTTAGGCGATCGCCTAATTTGCCTAATTAGAGAGCCACCTCTGGACCCCTTATATATTTATACATGTTGACCATGTCCCCCCTTAATCTTCCCTTCTCAAGAGAGAATAAATTCAGTTCCTCTAATCTTTCCTCATAGCTAAGTTCCTCCATGCCTCATATCAGTTTGGTTGCCGTTCTCTGCACTTTCTCCAGTTCCCCAATATCCTTTTTGAGAACTGGTGCCCAAAACTGAACTGCATATTCCAGATGAGGTCTTACTAATAATTTGTACAGGATGTTATATGTACTCTCTCTGGAGTACATATATCTCTTAATACAAGAAACGACTTTGCTTGCTTTGGAAACCACAGCTCGGCATTGCATGCTATTAATAAGCTTATGATCTACCAAAACCCCCAGATCCTTCTGCACTATGGATTCCCATAGTTGTACTCCCCCTAGTATCTATGATGCATGCATATTATTAGCCTCCAAGTGCATAACTTTACATTTATCAATATTAAACCTCATTTGCCACAATAGTTGCCACATAGACATCCACCTGATCGGACAGCCCATGTGAAAGGTCCCTTAGACACCTTTCACACTGAGGCACATTACAGGCACTACAGTGCTAAAAATAGCGCCTGCATAGTGCCTTTAAAGCGCCTCTCCTGTCTCTGCAGCGGTGCCCATTCATTTCAAGGGGCATGACTTTTTTTAGCGTCCTGGCAGTGCACCGCTCCAGTGTGAAAGCCCTCCGGTTTTCACACTGGATCGGTGCACTGGTAGGACGCTAAAAAATGTCCTGCAAGCAGCATCTTTGGAGCAGTGCCCCTTGAAATGAATGAGCACCGCTGCAGAACCGCCGGCAAAGCGCCACTGCAGCAGCGCTTTGCGGGTTGTTTTAAAACTTTTTCGGCCACGGGGGTTAAAATGGCCCCGCTAGTGGCTGAAAACCCCTGCAAAACCAATGGTAAAGCCCTGCTAAAAATAGCGTTGCTTTACCGCCGACGGCCCCGACGCCCCAGTGTGAAAGGGGTCTTAAGCTAAATGAGATACAGATGGAAATTCTAAGGTATCTAGTATAAAACTAGACTAATTGAAACACAGCTGCATAGAGTGATGTCCAAATGACCCCATACTCTGAGGACATACACATTTAACACTTGGGCTTTCCTTGACAGTGTACTGTTAAAATGTGTTTTGCATATTCTTAATCAACTCTGGATATTTGAATTATTTTCCCTGGCTGGATCATGCAAAAATGTTTATGACAATAAGCACAATTATTATCCAAACCTATGCTCTCATTTGGTTGTATCAAAACAATGCTGATATTCTTGCTTTGGATACTACTCTTTATATCTCTCTAATCTCTTTAATGCAGGTGAAGGTGGTGCTGGAATGTTACATCTTCCTAGAAATGTATGGCACATTTTTCGGGATATTATTTTTTAAATATATTTCTACATGGATGCAGCCTTATTTGTCCATTACAAACTCTTACAAACTTCATTTATCCATGGCTACCTGTATTGTACAGTAGTTTTACACAATAGTTCTGCTTCACTACCCATTATCATTGTGCAAATCTATAGGGTGAATGATTAACCCTGAACTGTATACAATGCCATGAGTGTGTCACTTACACCTTATCTAAGGATTTTTAAGCAGTTAGGCATAGTCATTATAGTATTGTATCTACCTTGCCTCTAGTGACTAATCTCATCTCTACATGTGATAAAAAAAAACGAAATCTGAAAGAACAAGCATGTATAAATGTCCTTAAAATGGCTTTAAATAAGCATTACAATAATAAATTAAAGTATGTGCTGATTGAAAATACACTAAATCTTTCTTTAAAAAAAACACAACCTAAATGTTTTTATTTCTTATTGTTTTAACTGCAACGTAAATGTACATTTGTTTACCAAAAACACAAAAAAAATAGCTGCGTGACTATCAGCTTGTTTTTTTTAAAACTTTTATAAGTTTGTAAACTGACGTTTTACATCAATAACACAACATTTTTTATTTACAATACCTTTGTTTTAGAAATAAACATTTAATACACTACAAAGGATTTCTAGATCACTATGGGTTAGCTAAATAGACAGAACAGTAGTAGCAGCCTGCCTCCTGGCTGGGTTTGTCTAAAATAAGCTTCAAAATGAACCAACTCATAAGGTGAGGGTCATCCAGTTGTGTGCGTGCTTTGCAGCTTGAGCTACGGAGCTCTGTAAACAACAGGCTTTTTTTTTATTACAGACTACTAAGCAAGGCATGTGAAAAGGAGAAAAAAGCCACACTTGCTGGCTACAAATATCATAGTTACATAGTGACATAGTAGGTGAGGTTGAAAAAAGACCAACCTATATGTGTGATTATATGTCAGTATTATATTGTATATGGAGACAACCTCCAAATTAATCCACTGTAACACCACAGTTTTCCTATCATAAAATAACAAATAATGAAAAAATATTTTTTGATAGGAGCCCAGATCTATGTCCTCCAGCACCCTTAACCACTTCTGGACGGCCGCACGCCAATATACATCCTCACTTTGAAGAGGAAAATTGTTGTTATGGCAGCAGACAGCTGCCGTAACCCCGGTATCCTATTCTTCAGCGGGTGGTCCGGTTTTCAATAATAGTGGTCTCTGCAGCGGATTCGCCGCAAGATCACTTTTATTGGCAGCGGGAGAGGGCCCCCCCGCCGCTCTCCGGTGCCCTCTGCCGCTTACCAGAGCCATCGTAGCAGCGGAAGCAATCAAATGCTTTTCCTTCCTGGGTATGGAGACGAGTGAGGGGAAGATGGCCCCCACCCGTCTCCATACGATTGCAGGGCGGAAGCGACATCAAAACGTCACTTCCACCCATAACTCTTAAAGGGCCATTTTTTTTTTAAATGACAATTTATTTTTTATAGCATTTTAGTGTAACAATGAGATCTGAGGTCTTTTTGACCCCAGATGTCATATTAAAGAGGTCCTGTCATGCTTTTTTTCTATTACAAGGGATTTCTACATTCCTTGTAATAGGAATAAAAGTGACACAATTTTTTTTTTTTTAAAAGAAACAGTGTAAAAATAAAAAATAAGGTAAAATAAATAAGATAATTATTTTTTTTAAACATGCCCTGTCCAGCCGAGCTCACATGCAGAAGCGAACGCATACTTAAAACAGTGTTCAAACCACACACGTGAGGTATCACCGCGATCGGTAGAGCGAGAGCAATAATTCTAGCCCTTAAACCTCCTCTGTAACTAAAAACATGCAACCTGTAGAATTTTTTAAACGTCCCCTATGGAGATTTTTAAGGGTAAAAGTTTGTCGCCATTCCGCAAGCGGGAGCAATTTTGAAGCATGACATGTTGGGTATCAATTTACTTGGCGTAACATTATCTTTCACAATATAAAAAAAAAAATTGGGCTAACCGTACTGTTGTCTTACTTTTTAAATCAAAAAAGTGTATTTTTTCCAAAAAAAGTGTGCTTGTAAGACAGCTGTGCAAATACGGTGTGACAGGAATTATTGCAACGACCGTCATTTTATTCTCTAGGGTGTTAGAAAAAAAAGTATAATGTTTAGAGGGTTCTAAGTAATTTTCTAGCAAAAAAAATGTTTTTTCAGAAAGAGGCTCGGTCCTTAAGTGGTTAACCACTTGCCGACTGCCGCACGACGATATACGTCGACAGAATGGCATGGGCAGGCATATGGGCGTACCTGTACGAAATGGGCCCCTCCATGCCTGCGGCAGTCGGCTTCATTCCAGGAGCGATCCAGGCTGAGAGGGGGGCCACCTATTCATGGCCACCCCCTCACGATCGCTCCTGACGAATGGGCTTCTTCCTCTGCCTGTGAACTGTAAACACAGGTCAGAGGAAGTGATACCATCTCTCCTCGCGCTTCTGTTTTCCTTCGGGGGACGTGGAGAGAGGACGTGAAAAGTGAGTTGCACCAACAACACTATAACACCAGTACACATAGGTGCAAAAATCACCCCCCAATCACCCCCCAATCACCCCCTGCCCCCCCCATTCACAGTGTCACCGATTGCAGTGTTCATTTTTTTTACTGATCACTGCATTTGGTGTCATTTGTGACTGTAAAAAGTATTAGGGCAGTTAGTGGTAGGCCTCTTTAGGTCTAGGGTACCCCCCTAACCCCCCCTAATAAAGGTTTAACCCTTTCACCCCCTGTCGCCAGTGTCACTAAGCAATCTTTTTTCTGATCACCGTATTAGTGTCACGGGTGACGCTAGGTAGCCAGTTAGTTATTTAGGTTCACCGTCAGCTTTTTATAGCGTCAGGTACCCCCATATACTACCTAATAAAGGTTTTGACCCCCTGATTTCCCCTAGTTAACCCTTTCACCTCCTGTCACCAGTGATCGCCGTATAAGTGTTACTGGTGATGCTGGTTATTTAGTCCATTTTTTATAGCATCAGGCACCCGCCGTTTATTACCCAATAAAGGTTTAACCCCCTGATCGCCCAGCGGGTGATATCAGTTAGGTTTTAGAGTCAGTCAGGGTCTGCGTCCCCCCAGGCAAAGTCAGATTAGTGCCAGTAGCACTAACATCCATGCACGCAGCATACACCTCCCTTAGTGGTCTAGTATCTGAACGGATCAATATCTGATCTGATCAGATCTATACTAGAGTCCCCAGCAGTTTAGGGTTCCCAAAAATGCAGTGTTAGCGGGATCAGCCCAGATACCTGCCAGCACCTGCATTTTGCCCCTCCGCCCAGCCCAGTCCTGCCCACCCAAATGCAGTAACGATCAATCACTGTCACTTACAAAAGACTAAACACATAACTGCAGCATTCGCAGAGTCAGGCCTGATCCCTGCGATCGCTAACAGTTTGATACAGTTGCTGACAGCCTAGGAGATTTTTTTCCTGTGAGTCTCACTAGTGTACCAGTAAATTTAGAGCCCAAAATGGCAAATCGAGGGTACACTAGTGAAGAGGCCTACACGTTTCTGAGCATGACAGATAGTGAAGAGGAAGTCACTCATCTGTCAGATTCAGGCTCAGAATACGATCCTGTAGATGACAGCGACTCCATGACAGATAGCTCTGACAATGAAGTTGTGGCCCCTGCTAAGGTCACGTGTACCCAACCCCATTCTTTTGCTGTTGTCGAGGTGCAAGAACCGCAGGGCTCTCGTATGGAGCAGAGAAGTAATAGTGCCACTCATCCTTCTGGTGAACTGGCAAGCACCAGCGGCCTAGTACACCCTGGTCGTACATCCAGCACTGCAGTATCACGTGGTGATGTGGCAAGTCCCATAAGTGCAGTTCAAGCACAAGTAGTGTCCTTTGCCACCAAGAAGACAAAGACAGGCCCATCGTGCCCATAGTGTCCTTCCTGCAGAATTTGCCAATCCTAATTGGGAACCCACCACTTCTGCAGCACCCGTACTTCCCCCATTCACTGGCCAACCCGGAATTCAGGTGGAAACAGTTGATTTTATGTCACTTGATTTTTATTCACTGTTTTTTACGGAAGATCTCTATAGATCTATTGTGGACCGAAGTAATTTGTATGCTGGTCAATTCATCGCCGCTAATCCCCAGTTGTCCCTTGCCAGAGATTGCAAACAAATTACGGTTTCCGAATTTAAGACCTTTCTGGGCCTATCCCTCGAGTATGTTGTGGTCATATTGGTCCATTGACCCAATTTACCATATGCCCTTGTTCTCTGCCTCCATGGCCAGGTAACGATACGAGCAGATCTTGCGGTTCATGGACTTCAACTACAATGAACTCTGTCGTCCTCGTGGAGACCCTGGATCGGCTCTACAACATTCAGCCCCTCGTAAACCACTTCAATAAAAGTTTTGCAGCCTTGTTTATTTCCCAATCAAGTTGTCTGAGTTGATGAGTCCCTGATTACATTTTATGGCCGCTTGTCTTTCAAACAGTATCTTCCCAGCAAGCGTGCCAGATATGGGGTCAAGATGTATAAGCTCTGTGACAGGGCCACAGGCCACACATATAGTTTTAAGGTTTACGAGGGAAGAGATAGTCACATAAAGCCGGAGAACTGCCCAGATTACACAGGGAGCACTGGCAAGATTGTGTGGGACTTGGTGTCACCCTTTTTTGGGAAGGGGTACCATTTGTATGTGGACAATTATTACACGATCGTGCCACTATTTTAGTAGTAGACCTCCTCTGTAAATCTAAGGTGGTAACCTGTAAGGGCTTTTAAAAATGTATGTAGTTTGTCGCCGCTGGACGTTTGTGCGCAATTTTAAAGCGTGTCATGTTTGGTATCATGTACTCGGCCTAAGATCCTCTTTTTTATTTCATCAAACATTTGGGCATTAAAATTAAAAAAAGCATGTTTTTTCCAAAAGAAAATACTGTGTGAAAAAAATATTAAACACCCACCATTTTAATCTGTAGGGCCTTTGCTTTAAAAAATATATAATGTTTGGGGGTTCAAAGTAACTTTCTTGTCCAGTATGTTGCTGGACTTTGAATGGTTATACCAGAATGATGCCTGCAGGTTTAGGTATCATCTTGGTATCATTCTTTTCAGCCAGTGATCGGGTTTCATGTAAAAGCAATTCTAGCGGGTAATTAGCCTCTAGACTGCTTTTACAAGCAGTGGGAGGGAATGTCCCCCCTCCCAGATATAAACCGCGCCATTGAGAAATTGGGAAAGCGTTTTATCACACCGATCTTGGTGTGGTCAGATGCTTTGAGGGCAGAGGAAAGATCTAGGGTCTAATAGACCCCAATTTTTTCAAAAAAGAGTACCTGTCACTCACTGCCTATTGCTATCATAGGGGATATTTACATTCCCTGAGATAACAATAAAAATGATAACAAAGAAAAAAAATGGAAGGAACAGTTTAAAAATAAAATAAAAAAGCTAAATAAATAAAAAAAATACAAAAAAAAAAAGAGCACCCCTGTCCCCCCTTCTCTTGCGCAAAGGCGAACACAAGCGTTGGTCTGGCGTCATATGTAAACAGCAATTGCACCATGCATGTGAGGTATCACCGCGAAGGTCAGATCAAGGGCAGTAATTTTAGCAGTAGACCTCCTCCGTGAATCTAATGTGGTAACCTGTAAAGGCTTTTAAAGGCTTTTAATGTATGTAGTTTGTCGCCACTGCGTGTTTGTGCGCAATTTTAAAGCATGTCGTGTTTGGTATCCATGTACTCAGCCTAAGATCATATTTTTTATTTGCAATATAGTGTGTTTTAGTGCATTAAAATAAAAAAGTGTATTTTTTCCACAAAAAATGTGTTTGAAAAATCGCTGCGCAAATACTGTGTGGAAAAAAAAATGCAACACCCACCATTTTAATCTGTAGGGCCTTTGCTTTAACATATATATATATATATATATATATATATATATATATATATATGGGGGTTCAACGTAATTTTCTTGCAAAAAAAAAAATGTTTTCATGTAAACAAAAAGTGTCAGAAAGGGCTTTGTCTTCAAGTGGTTAGAAGAGTGGGTGATGTGTGACATAAGCTTCTAAATGTTGTGCATAAAATGCCAGGACAGTTCAACCCCCCCCCCCCCCAAAATGACCCCCCCCCCCCCCCCCCAAATGACCCCATTTTGGAAAGTAGACACCCCAAGCTATTTGCTGAGAGGCATGTCGAATCCATGGAATATTTTATATTTTGACACAAGTTGCGGGAAAAAGACAAATGTATTTTTTTTTTGCACAAAGTTGTCACTAAATTATAAATTTCTCAAACATTCCATGGGCATATGTAAAATTACACCCCAAAATACATTCTGTTGCTTCTCCTGAGTACAGGGATACCACATGTGTGGGACTTTTTTGGAGCCTAGCTGCGTATGCGACTCCGAAAACCAATCACTGCCTTCAGGCTTTCTAAGGGTGTCAATTTATATTTCTTTCCTCACTGCCAATCACAGTTTCGGAGGCCATGTAATGCCCAGATGGCACAAGACCTCCCCAAATGACCCCATTTTGGAAAGTAGACACCCCAAGCTATTTGCCTCTCAGCAATTTCCTTGGGGTGTCTACTTTCAAAAATGGGGTCATTTGGTTTTGTACTGCCCTGCCATTTTAGCACCTCAAGAAATGAGATAGGCAGTCATAAACTAAAAGCTGTGTAATTTCCAGAAAATGTACCCTAGTTTGAAGACGCTATAACTTTTGCGCAAACCAATAAATATACGCTTATTGACATTTTTTTACCAAAGACATGTGGCTGAATACATTTTGGCCTAAATGTATGACTAAAATTTAGTTTATTGAATTTTTCTTATAACAAAAAGTCGAAAATATAATTTTTTCAAATTTTTGCATTTTTCCATTTATATTGCAAAAAGTGAAAATAGCAGAGGCAATCAAATACCATCAAAATAAAGCTCTATTTGTGGGAAAAAAAAAGGACGTCATTTTCGTTTGGGTACAACATTGCATAACCACGCAATTACCAGTTAAAACAGCGCAGTGCCAAATTGTAAAAAAGTCCTCTGGGCAGCCAAATGGTCAGAGGCTTAAGGGTTAATATACACCAATTCGGGTTGCAGATAGTGGGGAGATCAAAATTTGTTGCAATAAATTGAGTAACGTGCGATCTAAAGGGACAGATTTTATCACAGCTCCATAGCATATGCAGAAAATCGCCTTGGGAGTTATGACATTTATGACATTGAGGATTATCTCTCCTACGCATCTGAAAGAGCATGTGTGAGTGGTGTAAAACAGATTCTATGAAAGATGCGCCACTGAATTAATCTGTCTCTTGCTGAAATAGTGGTGAAATAATTATGGAGAAGCTCATCCCAATCATCATCGGACAGATCTGGAATATCCACCATGCAGCTGGCTCTTAAAGTATGTAAACGGTTCGACTTACTTTGTATTAAGGTACCATAATAGAAGGTGATGAGTTTAGAGTGTTCACTGCGCAGCAATTCTTTTTCTAATGGTGAATTGCTAAAGTTCTAAAGAGGACCTCCCCAAGTCCTGTCTGAACTGTGGCTACATGTCTAAAGCCCCATACACACGCGCGGATTATCCGAGGACCAGGTCGGTCGGATCCTGTCCGTCGTACTTTGTCCGATGTTGTTGTTGCGTACACACGGTCGGACAACGTTGTCGGAATTTCTGGTCTGCAAGAACGTTGTGACGTAAGTCGTCTTCCACGAGACTAGAAAAGGGAAGTTCAGCACCACGTCAGGCACCCGTTGGGCTCCTTCTGCTGATCCCGTGTTTATCGCGAGCTAGTCGAAGTTTGGGGACTTAAGATTCGCGCTTCTCAGTTTTCTGACTCAGATCGTTACTGCTCTTCAGTTTGTGCTTGTCGTGCGTATCTGTTTATTAGTGCGTGTAGTCAGTTCGCATTTGTTGGTCATTGCGGCCTATATCTTGATATAGGACGCTTTGATTTGCACTGCTTATTGTCTGCTCGTTTCTGGTATTCATTTCGTTCTTTCAGGCCTTGCTGTTTATCGGTGCTTTCTGTTTGTCCGTTCTGACCAGCCGACCTTTTGTGAGCTTGTGAGCAATGTTTCCCGTGCGTACTCGTCGCCAAGTTCGTGCTGTACACAGAATTGCTGTCGGGCTTTTAGCTTTGACCCAAAACCCGTCCATGAACAGAGTGACGAGGAGTATGTGGACCAAGAATTGGTTGCTTCAGCGTGATCAGTTCTCACACATACCTTTGCTTCGTGAGATCTGGGAGAATAATCCTGATGATTTCAGGAACTTTCTCCGGATGACGGACCCCGATTTTCACCGTCTTTTGGCTTTGCTGACCCCTTTTATCAGCCGGCAGGATACCTGCATGAGACAAGCCATCACTCCGGAGCAGAGGCTTGTTGCTACGTTGAGGTACTTGGCGACAGGGAGAAGTCTTCAGGATTTGAAGTTCTCTTCAGGTATCTCTCCCCCAGGCCCTGGGAATCATTATTCCAGAGACCTGTTCTGCCATCATCGAGGTCCTGCAGGAGGACTATATTAAGGTAACATTTCTCCTTTACTATTCCATTCTATGTATGCTCTGTTTGCTAATGACTTTTATTTTTGTCCTCCTTCCAGAATTACCATGCTTGCAATATGTTCTAATATGCTGTGCCCCTTTTCTCCTTCATGCATTTTACCCTTCACTTACCTCCCCAGCATGCTCTTCTGGCCCAATAGACACCTATGGCCTAGTCACTTAAGCAATGTATTTTGTCTGCTGCATAGTATTGTTTGCCCCCAAACACCCCTAAAATATGCACAAATGTTTGCTGTGTGGTTTACTTCATGTAGAGCCCCCCTTTTTTTTTGTGGGGGGGGGGGGCAAACTCATTAGCAACCCCCTCCCCCAACTGCTCTGTCAGATGGTACCAATCCTCTATCTGCTGGCTTTCCAAGGTCAATACACACTATATACTTACCTCTTTATAGTGGGCATCTTTAGGGATGAATTCAGCAAAGCATGTAGTGCAAGGGGCTATCTCCATACTTTCCATTTCCTCTTTTTTGGTGTTCTTTCCCTCCTATTAGCTTGCTTGGTAATTTCAGAATGTCACAATGTGCTTTCCTTTTTTTTTGGGGGGGGGGGGGGTTTGAAATGTTATTTTATCTTTCCTGGGGGCTGCCAATAGTGTTAAGTAAGGAGGGTCTGGCCAAACTAGCACACATTATTGAGCCATTTGGCAATCAATGAAGTGCAGAGGGTTACCTGTCCAACACCCCCCCCCCAAAACCCTAGTTATTGCCAATGGCCCATCAGAAGTGGGGGGATTGATGGGGGGTGAGTAATCTGCGAAGGGGACCCTCTACTTTTCTGTGCAAATACTTTCCAGCCTCAAATTTTAAAGTATGCTCTTGTTCCAAGATGTTGATTGTCTAATCTGCTTGCAATGTTTATGTGCAAAGTGACTAATTTTTTTTTCTGGTTTCAGTTCCCTTCCACGCCACAGGAATGGCAGACTGTGGCCTCCCACTTTGCCAGCCGTTGGGACTTTCCTAACTGCGGAGGGGCAATTGATGGGAAACACGTCCGCATCGTCCCACCGCCCAACTCGGGGTCCTACTATTATAATTACAAGGGGTTTAATAGTGTAGTGTAGTTTATGTATGTGGACGTGGGGATGAACGGCCGGATCTCGGATGGTGGTGCCATTGCGCACACGGAGTTCTACTGGCGTCTCCAAAGTGGCAGTCTGTGCTTGCCACCTCCAGAGGAGAATGCTGAAGGACTCCCCTTCGTCTTTGTCGCATATGAAGCGTTTGCGTTGACTCCCCATCTGATGAGGCCCTTCCCGATGAGGACCCTCACCCCAGACCAGAGGGTCTTCAACTACAGGCTGTCCAGAGCCCGAAGAGTTGTGGAGAACACCTTTGGCATCCTGGCCAGCCGCTTCCACCTGTTCTTGACGGCGATTAACTTGGCGGAATACAAACTGAACCACATAGTTCTTGCCTGTTGCATATTGCACAACTTTTTAAAACGACACAACAGGAACTATGTGGTGCCCGTTGGCCCAGATGTGGAGGGCCCTCCAAATGCTGACCTCACAGCCCTTCAAGCGGCACGTCCAGGCTTGCCCCCTCTAAATGCCCGCGCGGTCCGCGAGCAATATATGGACTACTTTGTGGGTAGGGGGGCCATTGCTCTGCCTGACGATGTGTGAGAGGCATTTTTAAATAAATATCTTTTTTCAACCAACCTATGATTTCTTGTCATTTCCGTATTATTTCTTATTTGACCGTGAATTATTTTCCGTTTGGCTTCGACAGTGGGAATGCACTTTCTGGGCAAAAGGAGGTAACAGTCTCTTCTTCCCAAAAAGATTCTTCTCATGTTGTGTGTTTGATACCTAATCTTTGGTCTAGAGAAGGTTTGTAGTGCAGAACTCACACACAAAATACTCCTTTTCATCACCATGACAGAAATGTGTGTATTCACAAAAATGGTGTGCTACGTGTTTTCAAACAAATCACTGTGGGTGTCATTTACATAAGTCAAATCTACTATGCTCTACAAGTGCAGTGCAAAAGTGCCCTGGAAAAGAAACTTGCCGTGCAAACTGGACTTGCCTTTAGTAAATAACACCCATTGCCCCCAAATCCTTTACATTTGACATATATAATGCTTTTTTGTATTTAAATAAGGAAGCCACACATTTAGAAATGTAAAAAAGTTTACTTGCAACACATTCACAAGTGCGTTTACAAACTTCTTGCCAAAACTGACAAGATCTGGGTTATTTACAACATTGTTTACAAACATTCCGCATTTGGTAAAACCAGGCATGGAGCAAAACAGAACCTAGCAACTCGGAAAGATCAACTTTCTAAAGTGAAGCCAAGATCAGACATGACTATATGTTCAAAGTGTGTTTGATCTTGCCTTCATCACATGGGGGGTCACCCCTGGAAACTGGAATTTTAGAACATGCACACAATTTTGGTCTGAAAATGGTCATTAGATGGTATAACACATGCCTAGAATCTTCAAAAGTGCCATTTTCCATCATGGGATGAATGGACGTTTTTTGGGGGTGCAACCCCTTCACCACAACCACTTTAGTAGTTCGTAAAGTGGTTGCACCCCCAAAAAAACGTTGTCATTCATCCACCATGATGGGAGCTAGCACATGTGGACACAATGTGTGCATGTTCTAAATTTCACACAGTTCTTAAGTTGCAAATGTGTTCAGAAGCAGCCACAAACGTGTGTGAATTACTTGGTGCGTTTTCAGATTTTTCCTAAAACATCAATGATGTTCTTCAATTTTTGTTGAACATCATTGATGTTTTGCTTTATGTCATCTAGATCTCTATTGCAGACCATTATCTCCCCGATGAGTACGTGGGCACTCTCTGTGGTAAAGTGCGATTCTTCTTCCACAACATCCACGTCACCTAAAAACAAACAAAAACCAAAAAAATTTCTTGGAAATGAGGCAGGCATACATTGATTAGCTTACCAGTAGCTGTGTTCTCCCACACTCACCTGTTGTGGTGACAAGTTCTCCAATTTCTATGATCTCTCCTTTCTCCTCCTCCTCCTCTGCTTCTGGTCTTTCCCCTTCTTTGGGAGGTGTTGGTTTGGTGGTTTCCTCTGACGTCACGTGTTTTCGCTCCCCTATGAGAAGGTACAAAAGGAAGATTTAGCAAAACAATCTATTGAGGGCAGAAATAGGAAATGTCAAACATTGCTTGAAAGTGAGGGACAATATTTTTGTTGGGCCAGTTACAAATGACAACAACATGAATGTAGTCACTTTTTAAAGGTGCAAAACTGATTAGCTTTTTGGTAGAATTTTTTTTGATGGAGACCCCCCCTCTAGTATCCACTGGAGCACATGTGTAGAAAAGCATAATAAAAAGTGGGTTTGGGTGTTCCAGCACTAGTGCTCTAGAGTCCAGATGGGTAATCAGCTACTGGGTGACCTTTCCTTTACATCTAATAAATTGGCTTTACATTCTTGATAACATTTCTAATGAGAACAAACTTCCTTTCTCCAAAAAAAACACCAAACCTCGTATTATAAGTGTCCGAACGATCGAGGTTGAGTACGATCAAATGGACACACACGAACATGACAGTGGCAGAAAGATCGAGGTTGAGTACGATCGAATGCACAGACGAACCTGAAAGTGGCCATTTTGGAATGTACAACTTTGTAAAAATCCTAACACATGGAGCAGTATGCAAGCAAGAAATCAAACACAAAACACAACTACTTACTTTTTTGAAGAACTCGCTTGATCTTTCTGTACTGATCGGCCTCCCTCAGTTTCAGGTCTGACCAGCGTTTCCTCAGTTGCTCCTTGGATCGTTGTACCCAGTGCCGATCCTGACCTCCCTGGGGCCCTAAGCAAAATTCTGCTAAGGGGCCCTCTACTTGACCCGTGATGCCGTGAGCTATGTAAACCATTTGCCATTGCCACACAGTCACACCTGACACTTCAGCGCTCCCAAAACAATCCTCCCTCCTTTAAACAAAATAGTCAAAGAATAAGTACAACAATATAGAACAGAATGAGGTCCCCAGAGAGCCGCCCTTACATCAGGGTCCCCAGAGAGCCCCTCCTTACACCAAGGTCCCCAGAGAGCCCCCCTTACACAAGGGTCCCAAGACAGCCCCCCTTAAGTCAGTGTCCTCAGAGAGTCCCCCCCTACGTCAGGGTCCCCAGAGAGCCTTCCCCTACATTAGGGTCCCCAGAGAGCCCCCCTTACATCAGGATCCCCAGAGAGCCTCCCCTTACATCAGGGTCCCCAGAGAGCCCCCCTTAAATCAGTGCCCTCAGAGAGTCTCCCCCTACATCAGGGTCCCCAGAGAGCCTCCCCCTACATTAGGTTTCCCAGAGAGCCTCCCCTTACATCAGGGTCCCCAGAAAGCCCCTCCTTACATTAGGGTCCCCAGAGATCCCCCCTTACATCAGTGTCCTCAGAGAGCCCTCCTTACCTCAGGGTCCCCAGTGAGCCTCCTTACTTACATCAGGGTCCCCAGAGGGTATCCCCCTACATCAGGGTCCCCAGAGAGCCTCCCCTTACATCAGGGTCCTCAGAGAGCCTTCACTTACACGAGGGTCCCCAGAGAGCCTCCCCTTACACCAGGCTCCCCAGAGAGCCCCTCCTTACATCAGGGTCCTCAGAGAGCCCCTTCTAACATCAGGGTCCCCAGAGAGCCCCCCTTACACCAGGGTCCCCAGAGAACCCCCCTTACACCAGGGTCCCCAGAGAGCCCCCCCCCTTACACCATGGTCCCAAGAGAGCCTCCCCTTACATTAGTGTCCCCAGAGAGCCCCCCCCTCTTACATTAGTGTCCCCAGAGGCCCCCTTCCTTACATTAGTGTCCCCAGAAACCCCCTCTTACATTTGGGCCCCCAAACAGCTGACTCCCCCCTTGCAGAGGTTCCCCTGGCTGGTGGAGGTGGGAGGCGGCGATCGGCAGCTATATGGTGTTCACAGGCAGGGGGATCTCCCTGGGGCTAGTAGTTCTATCTCCGAATGTATACAGCGGAGAGGGGAGGGGCCTCTGACCCGGGCATCAGCAACAGTGTTCAAGCAGAGTGAAAGTGAAACTGATACCTGCCTGGGTCAGAGGCCCCTCCCTTCTCTTCTCCACTGTATACACTGAGAGTACTACAAGCCCCAGGGAGATCTCGCCGCCCACTCAGGCACCATAGATCTGCCGATCGCCGCCTTCCACCTCCTCCCACCTCTCCTCACTGCACTCTAAACGGCCAGCCAGAGGTGCAGGGGGGACGCTGGGTCTTGGGGGGGCCCCCCACAGCGGTGGGGCCCTAAGCAGCTTGCATAGTGTGCCTATAGGGCCGATCGGCTCTGGTTGTACCCCAAAATGATTGTACAGCCTCCTCACAACTTTAGACATGATCTTGGCCTTGCGGACATTGGGGTTGAGGTAAGGCCCATACTTCCCATCATAGTCGCTCCTCTTTAATATGTCCACCATCTCCAACATTTCTCCAAATGACATATTGGAGGCCTTGAATTTCAGGCTCGGGATCGGGACGTTTCTGCCTTCGGCCTTTCCTCGTCCTCCTCCTCGTTGGTGGGATATTTGGGGCGCACCTGCTGTGTCCCCGCCATGTGCTCTCCCCACTGCGCCGTAAAGAGAAGGGGTGGGGAATAGACGAGAAAGATCGCCAGGGGCGGGCAGAGTTTGACGCATGCGCACTGTATATAAAACGTCACATGCCTGTGTCGTAGCCACGATCTGTGAGACGAGGGGAGAGAAAGCTCACGCACGAGACGATCGCGAAGGTACAATTTGACGTTGGTACATAACTAGCCTAGACTGATTAGACCTTGAGGCTTCTTCATGGAGAAGATTAGGAGACTTTTGACTGACATTATTTATAGTGTTGTGTGGTGTTGTGTCTTGCAGAGATTATGGACGGCTTCAACCATGTGAGTTTTCTCCCCCTCTTCATTGATAAATATAGGCAAATGCCCCTATTATGGCAGGCAAAACACCGCGACTATAGCAACAGACCAAAGAGGTACGCAGCCATGAAGAAACTTGTGGCATTTGTAAAGCCAAACTTCCCCACGGCAACCGTGGAGAGCTTAAGAGTAAAAATTGCTAACCTGAGGAGTACCTATTTCCGGGAGCGCAATAAGGTCCGGAAGTCCCAAGCATCTGGAGCTGCAGCAGATGATGTCTATGCCCCCACGCTCTGGTACTATGAGAGGCTCCACTTTCTCAAAGACCAGGCTAATGTCAGGAAGTCACTCTCGACTCTTCCTTGCACGCGTCCTTCCGCGTACGCCACCCCTGATGAGGCTTCCGAGGACCAACCTGGGCCTTCCAGTCTGGAAGAGGTGGAGGAGCCCAGCTTGAGCCAGGTATAGTAGATTTGTTACCATTTTTGGGAATAATAAATGATGTTCAGTTAATTCAGGATCCCCAATTGCTTAGTTCCTAACGTGATTGACATATCAACTGACAGTAGTGTTGGAGACATTTTTGGGAAGAATCTAAACTGCAGGGCTGAGAATTGTATGGTTTTCTATTTGTAAACATTTTGCAACAGTCACTAGATGAAAATTGTGTGTTTTTGATGAACAAATAACTCAAACTATGTCCCTTTTTCATACACAGGAAGATCTCAGCCAGGAGGTGGCTGTGGAATGTGGCAGTCAGGAGGAGGCAGGGGTTAGTGGCAGCCAAGAGGTGGGTAGTGGCAGCCAACAGGGGGGTAGGCGTAGGAGCCTGACTGTCTCCCAAGTCCCTCCCCTCCGCCTTCCCTACAGAAGGGCGAAAAGGATGGGGGAGGTGGGAGAGTCAGCGCTCCAGCTGATCCGAGATGCTTCAGCCTCCCTATATGCCACACCCACCTACGAGGAGGCCTTTGGCTCCTTGGTTGCCAATAAAATGACGGGTATGGAGGCGGGGCAATGCAGCATGTGTGAGGATGTCATCCTCAAAGTCCTAAATGAGGGGATGGCTGGGGGGATTACCCCACTCACACATGTTTGCCATAGTGACCTTGCTCCGCCTCCTCCTTCTGCCACCCCACCAGCACCAGCACCATGGCGTGGAAGGAAGCGTACAAGGAAGACCTGAGAGTGACGACCTGGATCCAGTCTGGTCTGAGAGAAGATGGAGCCTCTCGTAGGACCAGAGCCTGGGGACCTAGATGGCATCTGCTGCAGTTCCGGATGTTTTGGACTTCAGGACCAGATTGCACTCCCTTATTATTTAGATAGGTACTCCTCAGGCCCCCAATTTTAGACGCTTCAAAAATGATGGTTGCCGTGGGGGTCCAAGGCTTTGCAAATTCCCCAAGTTTCTTCATCGCTGCGTTCCTCTTTGGTTTGTTGCTGAGACCTAAATAAAGGTTTTTTTGATTTGAACAAATCCTTGCCTATTGTGTTTTACTTTTCGACAATGACAGTTTTTCTTTGAGTAGGCAGGTACATTTCACTAATCATAAAGTATAATTAACAAGGGGCACCAACAACCAACAAACTCCTAGTAAATTTAAGCAACAAATACAAATGTGAATAAAGTTGTTTTGCTAAGTTGAGACACAACCCCCCTCCAAAAAAAATAAAAGCTCCTTAAAATATGTCTTCCAAAAAAAAAAAAAAATGACAAATCATCCAAAAAATATAACAAAGATTCTTTTACGATCTGAGTACAAATAAACATGTAGTGTAGAAATCGTGAAAACTAATAAAGAACTAAGTTTGTGAGAAGTGCGGGTGAATAGGAGCAGCTAAAACATGTCATTCTTCTTGCATTGTAAAGAAAAAGAGAATGCGCTGCATTAAAGACATTTTAACATTGCAGCGTGACGAATGTGCTGTGTCAATTAGGAAAGGTAGTTTTACCTGACCGAGCGCTTCCGTCACAGAATTTGTTCTGAGCATGCGTAGCACTTTGTCCATTGGACTACGATACACACGATCGGATTTGGTGTGATCGGACCTTGTTGTCAAAAAATCTATCCAGCAGGAGATAGGACTTTGTCCGTCGGACAATCCGACGTACACTGTCCGATGGTGCCTACACACGGTCGGATTTTTCGACAACATTGTCCGATCGGACAGAATCCATGCGAAAATCCGACCGTGTGTATGGGGCTTAAGTTGTAGGTATCTATAATACCAAGAGTTTGGAAGCTGAAGTTCCTGTTGCAATTAGGTAAAGGACTTAAGGGTGCCATTGTCGTATAGCTGATGTACGCATTTTAAGCATCTCTGTGCCCATAGATATGCATCTGGAAATATAAAAAACTGTAGAAAAGTGGAGTTAAACCATAGTTGTTGGTTAGGTGAGATGGACTGGGAGGAATCAAGTAACATGGAGTCATATTGACTATGCCTTTGGTCTAATGGGTTCCTAGCTTGGCATCCAAGATACTTCTCAAGCGTCACCCCACTGGCCTGCTCAGTCCTTAGCTTGACACACAAGGCTGCTCTGCAAGCGTCACCTCCACTAGCTGGGTCCCTGGCTTGACACCTGCTGATGTTTCCCAATTCTTCACCGTTCCCGGTTGGTGAGAATACTGCTCCAGGACATGCTTCAGCTACTCACAGTGGTCCCTTAGTGGTGACAGCTTCCCCTCTACCTCCGACCATGACACGTTCTTTGGCCGGCAGAACCGTTACTTCTGGTTGGACTGCAAGCCGCAGTCCCAACCCTACGCTGCTCTCTCTTGCTTCTGGATAGGCACTCAGACAGCCAGATGTCCACGGCATAGGCCTCCGGCTCTGGCCTAGCAGCCCGGGACAGCACCACACACGTCCACCCAGACAGCCGTTCAGGTGGCACAGAACCCCATCACCTGACCTCACCCAAATAAATAGGCTCTCCCAGCAGGCCAAGTGACCCAAGAAGATCCATGCCCATTGGCTGAGATACCCCATCTATTCCTAACCTGTCCTTGCAATGCCCTTGTCTTTTCTAGTGCCACCAGATCCTCGGCCATCTAGTGACAGAAGAGAGAAGTGCACCAATTTCAGAATTAGGGTGTAATCAATTGATCACCTATCAATCGGCCAAGGCAACTATACCTGGAATGTAAATTTACTAGTAACCCTGCCTAAACATCAGGGTGCTACAGTAATAATTAAAAAAATCCAAAACAACTATATATTTTCTTTATGCCCAACTGAAGTTTTAAGGCAAATGTTAAAATAAAATAGGGTGCAGTAAAATGGTATGTATTATATAGTATAGGAGCTATTTGCAAATGTTTCACAAAACTTTCACTCAGGATTCACATATTTTCCAATAAACAGCCCCCCCCACCCGTCTCCTTATTTTTTTTTAAATCACCCGCCAGCTTCAGTAGAAATGACCATGCCTTTAACTTCTCCGGAGAGAAGTTCTGCAGACCCTAGTGTGAAAACAGCAGTCTCTCTGCAGACGTGCAACACACCTTCAGAGTCAGATCTACAGAGCTCCAAACAGTAATGCTTAACGAGAAAAGACAATTGTATTGATAGTAACTGTATTTTTGACTCAGTGGACTACTTACTCACAATGAGTGCAGCATCCCCCCTGCAGCACAGTAGAAGGGAAGGACCTTTCTGATGCAGAGAAGTGATTATTTTTCATTTTTAATTTAATAGGGGAGCATAAGGGCATATTACACCTCAGAAATTGGCTATGTGCACGGGGATGCTGACGTGAGATGCCAGCACTAGGGGAGGGGCCTGACGCCGGCACCATGTGGGACACAGAGCGGTCGGATCGAGCCAGCGGGAAACGGCGTTGAAGTGTGAGCCCGCGCCGTCCCGACGCATGACCGCCCCCCGGGCTTCTCTCCCTCCCCTGCCGCAGTTCGAGAGCAGAAGCCGGGCCGCCCCTCTGGGATTAGCGGGGTGACCACCCAACACCCGCGGACATCTTGCTCTCGGAGAGACGGCCGGCTCCATCTGGCAGCGGGTCCCTGGTGGTTTAGTGGACTCGACTGGCTCTCTTGCCTGGATCCCCCGGTCCATTACCGGACCGCCGCAACACTGAAAGCACCAAAAGAAAAGCGCCGACAACCTCACCCTTCTCCACCTACCCTTCTGTCCTCTCTCCCTCTCTACGCTCCATATCCGGACCTCAGCAAGTAAGGGAGGGGGGCCGTGGCGGGCACCCCCACAGGTACAGATCAATTTTTTTTTGAAGAAAAGTTTTTCTTTTTGTTTTTTCCCTCAGTCTGTTTTTTTCCAGTCTCCCTGTCTTCTAAAAATGCCAGCACCGAAATGCTTGTTTTAACTCTGAAAATGCAATGCCATGAAAATGGACATAAAGATCCAAGAATTTGAGGTGATGTTTGTGTTGGCAAAAGGAAAGGAAAAGGGTAACCCTAATACTCCTGGACTATGTTGAAGTTCCCTGTTTTTTCCTTCTCCTCTCCCGGGACATTTCTAGTCAGCAGCATACAGAGATACAGAGGCAATTTGGGGTCGGTGTTGTGAGGGGGGTGAGGTATCCTTTGGTTTGGTACTGGGCTGGACATTCCTCATCTTCCCCCCCCGCCCCCCCCGCTTTACTTTACTCCCCGGAGGGAGGTCCAAGGTGTGTATGGACTGTGTAGTTCTGGACATTTATTCCTTGGAGAAACCCCAAGGGGAGGTACCCCAACCAATACCCCTCTAAATCTATTCCTGAAAAAGATAAGAGAGACTTTGAAGCAGAAAACTCTGGGCTTCTAGACTCCTCGGTTGGAATAGTATAGGGGAGAGGAATACATAGGTCCCAGAGAACTGCATTTCCGGGGGGGGTAATCCAGGAAAGGGGACCTTCGAGAAGGAGAGGGGGAGAGAGTAAAGCATTTTTTTTCACACTTCATCTTTTTTTTTTGTGGGCTGTAAATGGTTAGGCCCTGATCAAAATTGGACTGAGGGCACTAAAACAAAAATGAAGGGCAGACCCCAGCGGGGGACGGAACCCAAAACCCCCAAAGATAATCTAAATATGAGCGCTATTCAGAAGTACCTCAAAGACATCAGTCTCAAAAGTCCAGAAATGGAGAAAAAACAGGGAACAAAGGAAAAGAAGCGGGACATGGAGAAACAAAAAGCAGAACAGGCAGATCAGTCTAGGGCAGAAGGTGGAATGGAAGGGCCCCGGGACTCCAGTTTTTCTGTGGAACAAAGAAATATATCACTAATCCCAACAAAGGCAGAAAAGGCAGAAATGTTTATTTAACTATTTATTTAAATTTAAAATCTGGATGAAGTTGAGATCTAATCCCCCCCCTGAAATACGAAGCAGTGGAACTACAGATATTTTCAGATCTTTCCGTGGGGACACTCTCTCGGAGGCGCCAGTTGAGACCCCTACTGGAATCCCTAAGAGCAGCAAACCTGAAATACAGTTGGGGGTTCCCGGCGTCATTAATAGTCACTAAAGGGGGGAAGACTTTTCGGATGAAATTTTTGGATGAACTCCAAGACTTTTGCCAGGATGTGGGGATCCCCGTCCCTAATATACCACCTTAGTTTCCAGGAGAGGGGACTTTGGGGGGGATAATCTAGGGGCCACCATGGCATTTCTGTGGTGGATCGTCAGTGGGGGGGGGGGGGGGGCGGGAAGAGGGAGATAAGTGACCAGGACACTATAAGGGAACCTCGACTGTCATATTATTAATGTACTTAGCTTTCTTTCAGGGGCTACTGTTACGGATTATTATTTGAGATATTTTAGATGTTTGAGTTGGGGCGGATCTGGAGGAGGGGCCGGGGGGGGGGGTGGGGGGGGAGGTGTCGGGAGGTAGAGGGCTCGGCAGGCTGAGGGGTCTTGGTGGGCCTGGGGGGGCTCCCCCCAGTCTCTGGCGGGGAGCCTGATGGGCGCCTTAGGGTCAGAGCTCCACCCGAGTATAAATGGCAGACAGGGGGAGTTCGATGCGGATGCCCCAAAGTTTGCATAGGGCCGGAATACGGCCGGGGGGAGGGAGGGTGGGGGGAGGAGAGGGAGGGGAGGGTGGTTGGAGGGGGTGGGAATTTGGGGGGGGGGGGGGGGGGAACTCCTTGCAAAGTTGCTTAAAAGGGCAAGAGGTAAAACCAAACTGCTTCCAACAACGTTCCCGCTAGGAAATGGTTAATAACGAATTAAAGTTCCTGACATACAACTTGAGAGGTATGAATTCAGTGGTGAAAAGATATAAAATTTTGAGGGAGCTTCAGAGGCTCCAGGCCGACATTGTTTTCTTGCAGGAAACACACCTGAGTCATGAGGGCAATATTAAGATCTATTCCAGAGATTTCCCGGTGTGGTTTTACAGCGACTCTCCCACTAAGGGGTCCAAGGGGGTGGCCATTGGATTCGCGGACAATATTAAATTTAAACTGACAGATTGGTGGACCCGGATGGCCGGTTCCTCTTTTTGAAGGGAAGCATAGGAGAGAGCCTTTTTACATTTGTTAACGTGTACTGTCCAAAGAACAATCCAATCAAATTCATGAGGCAGATATTGGGGCGTTTGTCTGGTTTCAAGACGGGAGGGGTAATCCTAGCGGGGGATCTTCATTTTTGTTTGGACCCCCCCTATGATAGTACATCACGGGCGAGGGGACCAAGTTATGAACAGCTGAAAAAATTTAAGGATAAATTGTATCATTCCCAATTGGTAGATGTTTGGCGTGTGTTGCACGCTAAATTGAAGGATTACACCTACTTTTCCCCAGTACATGGGACGCACTCCCGTTTAGATTACTTCATCATAGATCATAGATTGCTGGAGCAGGTAAAGACAACGCAGATAGAGGTTACGACCTTGTCGGATCATGCCCCCGTTTCGTTGGGGATGGGGATACCTGAGACCCAGAGACAACCATTCACTTGGCGACTCAATGAATATTTAATTATGGACGTTGAGTCATCTGAGATAGTAAGGAGGGAAATTGAATCCTTCTTTGCGAACAATGAAACAGGTGATGTTTCTCCAGCGGTAGGAGGCCCATAAAGCCTATGTCAGGGGGATCCTCATCTCCATCGGAGCAGGGAAAAAAAAGGAAAGACGGGCTAGGATTCAGAACCTCACAGGTGAACTATTCAACTTGGAACAGGAACACAAAAGGGAGGCGCCCCAAAAACAAGAAATATACCATAGATTGATTATTAAAAGGGAAGAGATGCAAAGGGCCATGGAGCAGGAGTCCTCAAAGTGGTTTCATAAAATTGCGAGAGAGAGAGAGACATCAGTGGGGTAACAGGTCAGGAAAACACTTAGCGAATATGCTTAAAAAGAAAAGAGAAAGGAACTTTATCGAGAAAATACAAAATAAAACTGGGACTTTGGTAAATTCCACTAAAGAAATAGCAAATGAATTTAAGGCCTATTATGAAGAACTGTATGATGTTAGACAAAAGGGACAGCATACCCTTGTGGGTGGGGAGAGGGAGCAGGATTTTTTGAAGGGGTGTGCCCTCCCGACACTCTCTGATACTGATAGGCTTGATTTGGACAGAGCCATAACTGAGGAAGAAATTTATAAGGCATTGCGTGGCTCCCCGACAGGGAAGAGTCCAGGCCCCGACGGCTTTACTTTAGCATACCTTAAAAAATATAAAGAAATCCTGGTTCCAAAACTGTATCAATACTGGAATAAACTAGGGACTGATTGTTCCATGGGGAGGGAGGCTCTCTTGGCAGCTATTACATTAATACCGAATGAAGGCAAGGACAGGACTCTGTGCTCTAGCTATCGCCCAATCGCGTTATTGAATGTAGACACCAAATTATACGCAAAAGTACTGGCTAATAGGCTGAAAGAGAATATGATTAAATTGGTGCACCCTGATCAGGTCGGGTTTGTCACTGGGAGGGAAGGCCGTGATAATGGGGTTCGGGCCCTTCTCTTGCTTCAGGTCGCTAAAACGGGGAAGGCCCCCAGTCTACTCTTGTCAATCAACGCTGAGAAAACGTTTGACAGAGTAGACTGGGGACACATGATGGGAACGCTGGAGGCAATGGGGTTTGGCCCCAGAATGTTAAAATGGATTGGAACCTTATATCAGCGGCCTCAGGCTTCGGTGAGGGTCAATGGGACGACCTCTGCATCGTTCATTATGAGGAATGGAACGAGGTAGGGGTGTCCCCTGTCACCCCTACTGTTTGTCTTGTCCCTGGAACCCTTGCTGTCCAAGGTACGCGATAGTGTAGATATAACAGGAATAGGAGTTGGCAGGGAAGAGCACAAAATAGCGGCTTTTGCAGACGACGTTCTTTTCTTTATATCCAACCCCAGGATCATGCTACCTAATTTGCTGAAGGTGTTAAAATCATTCGGTAAGGTATCAAACCTGAAAATAAGTCTCAGTAAGTCGGAAATTCTAAATATCAACATCAATAAGAAGGAGGTAGATCTGCTATCAAAAGAATAAAATTTTCCTTGGCGAGAAAACATCAAATACCTAGGGGTTACACTAGCAGATACAAGTAAAAAAAATGTATCTATTAAATTATATCCCCCTACTTAAAGTGGGGTTGCGGTCAAAAAAAAAGGGCTTAAAAATCATAAAAAAAATTAAAAAAGGTGCATGCGCGGCAGCTCGTCGGATGGAAGCCTAATCCGAGGGCTCCGCACCGCTCCGGCCGAATATCCCCTCCAGCGCCGCTCACAGCACCGAGCGCCAGCCGCTAACGGTCCCCGTTGACGGAGGAAACGTCACAGAGCCCCGGGATGGCAGGGGGTACAGCGAGGAGAGACCTCTCCCGAGTTCTGGACACAGGACCGGACCCGCGGCCCCAGCCAAAATGGCGCCGGACGCCGCCACACGAGGCAGTCAGGGGACAGAGAATTCCATCGCTGATCAGGACGTCTGCTCAGCAGGGCCAGCGGGCCCCACAGTGAGTACCCACTCTCATGCCTGCATGTCTCCCGCTTCCACTGAATCCCTAATCAGCAGGACACTGGATGATATGCTACTCTCCCCTATGGAAGACCTCACAGCCAGCCCAGGAGGTGGTGAGGCCTACACACAGGGCTTACCCTCCACACCCCAGGACTTTTCTTCCATGTTATCTATATTTGCCACTATGCTATCCAGGGGTCTCTCACAAAATGCCAAACAAATTACTACTGCCATTCAGGCTGATCTACAGCATTTAGGTGCTAGAATTGAAGCAAACAAACTTAAAACAGACCAAACAATAGCTAGAGTGAACCAGAATACTGCTCGAATCCAAGATTTGCAAGACCAGCTTGAGACTGCGCATTCTAAAATTGACGATCTCGAAAATCGTTCGAGGAGATACAACTTCCGCATTAGAGGGGTCCCTGAATCCTTCAAAGACACGGACTTCATAGTCAAGTCATTTATTAAAGATCTTATTCCCACCATCCCAGACCATCGCTTAGAAATGGACCGTGCTCACAGAGTGCTACAACCCCCCCGCCAAGACGGCCTACCGAGGGACATTATTGTCAAGCCGCACTTTTACAAAGTTAAGGAGGAAGTAATGCAACGTTCTCGTGCAGAAGGGCCACTAACGTTCCAAAGCCATCCTATACAAATCTTTGCAGACTTGTCACCCTCTACAATACAGAAAAGGAGATCTTTGAAACCGCTCCTACTTGCGCTGTACCAGAAATCAATCACCTACAGATGGTCCTTCCCCTTTCGCCTATCATTTTCCTTCGACAACAAGTCGTACGGCTTCTCCTCATTTTTGGAAGGTGAAAAGCTCCTTCTTCAACTCGGCCTCATCTCCCGAGATCCAGAATCGTCTACACCTGGCAAGAATCCAGGCCGCCCTAATTGCCATGTACGGCCTGGGTACCATTTAGACCCGCTCTAATCCTTTTTTTTTGAGCCACCCAGATCCTCTGATTAACGCTTTTTCACCGATGCCCGGTAACTGTGCTGGAAATAGCGCTCCTTATCCTGACTCCGTGGTTGGGAAACGTGAAAATGTGCATACCTGCTTTAATTGTTTCTCTTGTGCATTCCTTTTTCCAAAGTTTAGGTCCAAGGAACTGTTTCTGTTCTGGTTTTTCTCGTTATTTTCTTTTTTTTATTATTCTCTCATAATGTTTTTTTTTTCTCCATGTACACGGCTAATCTGGTCTGTGCTACTGTGTTGGCCTACATATAGACACCTTCTTAGATATATGACATACATAATATTACGGTGTCTCTTAAAAAACAACTGGATAATCATTGGGCCAAACAACGTGGCACGAGGGAGTTTTTTCTCCCCTACACACTACTAATCCTGTTGAGCTGTATTCCCGAGGGGGGGGGGGGGGCGGGAATGGGTTCTCTCACATCATCGGGGATTGGGAAAATGTTTTCCTTTTGATTCTGGTTATTAACATTATACATCTCTCACACTTCCTCCTAGTAGATCCACCTATACCCTCTTCAGTCTCCACTTCATCTTCTCTTCTCCTTCGAAGGTCACCTAGACTTCCATGCCCAGCCGAATCGGAGGTCCTCCTTGGCTCTACACTAGGTAAGTCCCACTCACCTCCAGTAGATACCCCCCTTCTGATCCATGCACGTAAATGACACTCCACCACCACATTTACACATAATGTCCCATAATGTCCAGGGCCTTAACTCCCCTATCAAAAGAAGAAAATTGTTCAAACTTTACCAATCCCAAAAGTCTGAAGTCCTCCTGCTTCAGGAGACCCACTTCCCCAAATCTTACAACCCAGCGTTTATTCATCAACACTTCCCCCAATTCTATCTCTCCAACGCGGAAAACAAAACAAAAGGAGTGGCCATCTGTTTCTCTAAACACTTAAATTTCGCTATGTCACATGTTACCAAAGACCCCTCGGGTAGATACATTCTGGTAAAGGGCACCATAGATGGAACGCTTTATTCTTTTGTCTCCTACTACACCCCTAATAAGGGTCAAGACAAATTTTTTACCTCAATGATACACTCCCTTACTCCTAAATTGGAAGGAATCATTATTCTAGGAGGAGACTCGAACATAGCGTTTGATCTTGTTCTTGACAAATCAGGATCTGGACCGCCACGCTCCAAACGTCCCTCCAAACAAAGTATTAGAATTGCCAAGCTCCTTTATGACTCAGGGCTGGTGGACATTTGGAGGGAACTCAACCCCCATACCAAAGACCATACACATTACTCGGCCCCCCACCAGACCTATGCCAGGATAGATCATATTTTCCTACAAGCGACAAACATTCCACTTGCGGTAAAGTCCACTATTAGAAACTCTCCTATCTCAGATCATTCTATGGTTACCCTCTCACCCGCCACAAGAAAAGAATTTAAATGGCGACTCAACGAAACGCTTCTAAGTAATCCGATCCACTGTACTCTGTTGGAGAAGGATCTCAAAGATTATTTTCAAACAAACGACACTGAGGCTATTTCCCCAGTTACGTTGTGGGCGGCCCACAAAGCAGTGATAAGGGGCAAAATCATTCAGCTATCATCCCGGTTAAAAAAAGAACACAGAGCCGAAATAGACAATCTCACCAAAGAGTACCAGGAAATCTGTAGACGTAACAAACGAGAACACACTCAGTCATCTCTTCAAAAACTAGAAGCAGCCAGAGTGAAGCTCAACTTGGCCCTCACTACCGAGGCTGAAAAACACCTCCGATGGTCAGGGGCAAGGTTCTATTCTCAAAAGGATAAAATCGGATCCAAACTGGCTACCAAACTCTCCCCCAAAACACGTCTTCTAGCATTCCCCAAAATACGTTTGCCTTCTGGCTCATTTACACAAAACCCACAACGCATCATGGAATGCTTCCATGATTTCTATGCCTCCCTATATAAGGAAGACACTTCTGTCCATCCCTCCAGTATCACAGAGTTTCTCGACTCCATTTCAATACCCAAACTCTCAACCGACCACATGAATCTTCTTGAACAACCCATTTCATCCATGGAGATCAAGGCAACCATTAAAAACCTCAAACGAGGCTCCGCCCCAGGCCCTGATGGTTTCTCGGCGGGTTACTACAAAAAATTCTCAGACACCCTGTCGCCTTACTTGGCAAGATTTTTTACCTCCCTAGAACAAGGATCTCCCCTGGATAAATCCTTGAACCTGGCATATATCTCGGTTATCCCAAAACCAGACAAAGACCCCTCAATGACAGGCAACTACAGCCCAATCTCCCTGATCAACAATGATCTTAAACTATTAACAAAAATAATGGCAAACCGTCTATCCTCATTTATAGCCCACTATGTCCACAAAGATCAAGCTGGATTTATCCCGGGGAGACAGGGCCCAGACCAGGTGAGGAGGGCGATAGACATAGTGTCCCTTCTAGGCTCTCAATGGGACGGGGGACCCCCTCAGGAGGGATCCCTCCTTTCCATTGACCTGCAAAAGGCATTTGATACGGCCGTATATTTTCAAGGTCCTTGAAAAATGGGGTATGGGCCCCAATTTCATGGGCATTCTGAAATCCCTTTACTCCAACCCCAGTGCCCAAGTAAGATTGCAAGGCAGGTACTCAAACACGTTTTATATAGAGAAAGGCACCAGACAGGGATGCCCATTATCGCTCCTTATTTTTGCAATCGCCATCGAGTCCCTAGCAATCGCCATTCGTAGCCACCCAGACATTAAAGGGGTCACATGTGGCCCTCAAGAACATAAATGCGCCCTATTCGCGGACGACCTACTCCTCTTTGTCACATCACCCCTCATCTCCACCCCTAACATTATCAAGCTCCTTGAACAGTTTGGGGTAGCCTCGGGCCTACGAGTCAACGTTTCCAAATCCGCAGCTCTAAATATATCGATCTCGCCGAACCTTCTTAAGCGCCTACAATCACATTTTCCTTTCACCTGGAGCTCCACTTCTATTCCTTATTTAGGCATAAACCTTACCGCTAGATTTGACACGTTATTCGCCAACAACTACCCCCCTACATTCAAGAAACTTGAAGCTGACATGTCCACTTGGTCCAAATATGATCTATCCTGGCTGGGCAGGGTTAACTCCATTAAAATGACCCTCCTTCCCCGCCTCCTGTACCTCTTCCGATCCCTTCCTATCCCTATTAAAAAAGCGCAACTCCTACGGTTCCAATCCTCCATCCTGAAATTTATCTGGGGATCCAAAGGCAGACGATGCTCCAAGGAAACGCTTTATAGACTCAACACCCAAGGTGGTCTGGCCCTCCCCAATATTTGGTGGTATTACCAATCAGCGCAATTGGCTCAGATCTCTGTAGCCTATGCCAGAGGCCCTAAACCGGACTGGCTACTGATGGAGAGACAAGCAACGCCGCGACACACAATAGATTACTTACTCTGGGCTCTCCCGCGACTCAGACCTGCAATATTAGCCCCAACCCTTTCTCACTCAATGTCATTATGGGACAGACTTCAAAAACAATCAGCCCTAACCTCCCCCATTCGCCCACTGGCGCACTTGTTCCACAACCCATAATTTCCACCCGGTCAAAACATACTTGCGTTTAAATGGTGGTTAGACAAAGGTCTATACAGGATAGGTCATTTCCTCAATACCAGGGGGCCCCTTACTATCGGATACTGTGTTAGTAAGTTGGAAATGCCCACCTCCGAAAGATACAGACTGTTTCAAATCACTCACTTCCTACGTTCTCAATGGTCTAACAATCAAGAACCCCCAGCACTGACTGCTTACGAAACATGGTGCTCCAACATAAAGGATCAGAAGGGGGGTATCTCCTTAATCTACAATTCTCTAGCCAGAACCTCAATCAAACCGCTTTATGTCCGACTTTGGGAACAAGATCTGGCGGATGAGTGGGACTTGGATAAATGGTATCTTTGCTTCCACAGATCTTTCAAAGGTATTATGAACATTTCTCTTATGGAAGCTAGCATTAAAATCATAACTCGTTGGTATCGTGTTCCTGCCACCCTGGCAAAAATTTTCCCAGATTCCTCCCCTCTGTGCTTCAGGGGATGTGGCCACATCGGCTCTCTACTCCATATATGGTGGACATGCCCTCGGCTTAGGAACTTTTGGAACAGCTTTTTCCACTTATTGCGGAAGATTACTGGCATAGCCGTTCCACAGGTTCCAGAAATAGCGCTTCTCAATGTCCAAGTAGAGAAAATTTCCAAACATACACAATCTTTGATCTTCTATATGCTCTTAGGAGCCAGAATCACTATTGCCAAAAACTGGAAGAGCCACACAGTTCCACTAGCTGGAATGAAACGCAAAATCTCCTGGATCATGGCCCAGGAGAAGATTGTCAGCAAGCTTCTTGACAAAACCCACAAATTCAACTTAATTTGGGAACCCTGGGCAAAATACATAGGTATTCCACTAATTCCAGGAGCATAGTCGACCCCGATTACCTTCTCTCCCTCTAGGTGACCTTCTTCCCCTCTTTTCTTCTAGCCCCTTTTCTATCCTGCTGACACTTCACCAGCTTTACTAAATCTTCTATTCTCGCTGCTCCCGCCTCCCTTTTCTTTCTTCATATGGAGACAAAACTTCTCTCTAGTCTGATTCCCTTACAAGCGGAACTCAGCCATCGACATTAATCTATCATCTCACCCGGTATAGTTCAGGCCATACAGTAAGGCAATCGTGTTCTGCTGCATGATAACATACAGCCCTGTATGCTTGAGCCCCTGACCTCGATACTCAACGTATCACTGACATTGTAATATTACTGGCAGTCCAGTGTAATCACACTTCTTCTTCCCGACCGGCCACGTAATTTTCAGGGAGAGATTGTCCTGGTCCGTCTTCTCCACAGTGTTCCCCTTGGGGTGGAGAAATGGCCCAACACAAGCAATCTTTCTCTCAAGTTTATCACAGGTTACAATATGGGTTGATGGGACTGTGCCACACTCATTGTATGCTAGGACATTCTGACTAGATGTACTTGTCTTCCTGGTCTCCTTTTATTCCTGAACTTTACCCTACCTAGGGCAGGGTTACTTTACACTGGCTTTAACTAGCAGTCAGTCTTAGTTGTTTTTGTTACTATACACATATGTATATTCTGTTCTATCAATTGTACATGTATCGTTGTATGATATAAACTCAATAAAAATATTGAAAATAAAAATAAAAATAAAAAATTGGAAATTTTTTTTTTTTTTACTCACCTCTAAATGCCTGTTGCTAGGGGGTCCCTCGTAGTCTGCCACCTTCAGTGCCCGGGCTAAACGTCACTTCCCCCTCGGCGCCGCACAGTCATCTGGGACCTGTCACGTGTCCCAGATGACTGAGCGCATGCGCAGTGGGTTCCCCGGCTGTGAAGCCACAGCCGGGTTCCCACATTAGGAATGCCGGCGCCGCGAGCGGCTCGGGGAACGAGGGGGGCCTCGTTCCCCCGCATCGCTGGCCCTGGGACAGGTAAGTGTCCGATTTTTAAAAGTCAGCAGCTGCAGTATTTGTAGCTGCTGACTTTTAAAAAAAAAGATTTTTTTTTCCCCAGGACGGAGCTCCGCTTTAATGAGATTAAAAAAGAACTTCACATAATGGGATCACGGCCTCTCTCTTGGATAGGTCAAATCAATGCAGTAAAAATGATAGTGGCCCCTAAAATAACTACAAGTTCCAGATGCTCCCACTCGCGATACCCCAAGTATTCTTTAAAACCCTAAAACAAATCATCTCACGATTTATCTGGTCAAATAAAAAACCTTGCATTTCAGCTAAGATCTCGTGTAGGGAAAAAAAACAGGGAGGGCTTGCTGTCCCGGATTTTGAAAAGTATTTCACTGCGGTAGCTATATCAAGGGTAATGGAATGGGTGAAGGAAGGAGATAAGAGATGGAGCAGCCTAGAGAACATAGTAAGTAACAGACACTTGGGACATGAAATTTGGAACCCACCAAAAGCTAGAACACTAGGGAGTAAAGCACATGAAATAACACGGGTAACACTTGATCTATGGGATAATATATATAGAAGACACAAGTGGAAATACAATTCACCTTTAATTTTTTTTAAAGATAATTTACTTTTTGAACCAGGCAGAAGGAAGGTGGGGGGAAATTGGATAAAACAAGATGGGGCACAATTGAGAGATATTATAAAAAAATGGGAAAATATGTACATTTCACGAATTGAGTTTAAACACAGAGTTAATGGCCATTGACATCTGGAGGTACACACAGCTAAAACACTTTGTAGGGAGCCTTCCCCAACCCATCCGCTATGGAGATGATTTTAATCAGTTGGAGAGACTCTGCTTACGGGAGTCAACCAAGAATAATATATCCCGGATATATAAAATATTAATAAGTGAAGAAGCATTGGATGTACCTCCATATGTCATGAAATGGGAGGAAGAGTTAGGTTTACACTGTAGTCAAAATAAGTTAGGTAAAATTTTGGAGATTATTCATAGTTCGACGTTCTCTGTGAAAACTGTCGAAACGAACTTTAAATGCCTCTCTAGGTGGTATCTCACCCCTGATAGGCTTAGTAGGATTCATGGGGGGTCCCCCTCGGAGTGTTGGCGAGGATGCAAAACCAAGGGAACGATGGCACATATCTGGTGGGGATGCCCTGTAATCAAAAAATTCTGGAAAGAAATAATAGAGCTAATCCGTATTATAACCAAGGAAGAAATTTCAGGAGATCCTTGGACGGTACTTTTCCATGGGACTGGGACCCCAAGGAGACAATATAAAGCATCTTTAATCCCTAGTTTCTTGAACGAAGCCAAAAATCTGATACCGAAGAGGTGGCGGGAACCTGGTTGCCTGGCAATACGAGACTGGATTTTTGGAGTAAATTCGATTCAAAGGGTAGAATGCATTGAAACAGATGATGGGGGGAGGGGGAAAAATTCAGATCAGAGGAACAAGTGGACAGATTGGAATGAATTTAAAAACTCATGGAGATACTACGTTGAGGTTACCAGATAGAGGGCCTTACACGTTGTGTGTCAGGACTACTAGGGCGAAAGCGGGAGCGTTGGTATGTAGCCTCAATATAATGTTAAGCAAGGGGGGGGGGGGGGGGCAGGGGAGGGTTATAAATGGGTCTTGATATGAAATACTAAAGGGAAATTTTCTTTTGGTCTTATTGGATTATGAAAAAACTAGAGTGTGGCGCTATATTAAAGGAAATAGTGATCAAAAGTCCATCAGTCCAAGATGAGAAAGACAAATTCTTGTATATTCATATATTGGATCTTCAAAGAAAGTTCAGTGCATCACAACATTACGAAACATCTTCCAACGCATATAATCTCAGATCTGCTTACCAGAATGTTGAAAATAGTGAGCGGTGTTAACACACGGTGCCAGAGGTTTGGTGATGAGATGAAATAAACAATGGTGGCGAAGGCCCAGATCCAGAAGACTTCAGTGGACGTATAGTGCCAGGATGTTTAGAGGCAAGAAAAACACTGCAAGGCTGGAAAGATTCTCCCAAGGCAATGGAGGAAAAAAAGACAGCCACAATAGTGAAGCCCATAAAAAATTCAAAAACTTTTATAATTGTAGTCTACTTACAGAAATATGCAGACATCAGGGCATAAGTAAAAACAACAGATCCGCGTACTTGCATCAACCCGCCTGACATGTTTCATCCAATGGTGGATATCATCAGAGGCGTGGTGATCCCCAGACGCCTCTGATGATATCCACCATTGGATGAAACATGTCAGGCGGGTTGATGCAAGTACGCGGATCTGTTGTTTTTACTTATGCCCTGATGTCTGCATATTTCTGTAAGTAGACTACAATTAATAAAAGTTTTTGAATTTTTTATGGGCTTCACTATTGTGGCTGTCTTTTTTTCCTCCATTGCCTTGGGAGAATCTTTCCAGCCTTGCAGTGTTTTTCTTGGCTCTAAACATCCTGGCACTATTCGTCCACTGAAGTCTTCTGGATCTGGGCCTTCGCCACCATTGTTTATTTCATCTCATCACCAAACCTCTGGCACCGTGTGTTAACACCGCTCACTATTTTCAACATTCTGGTAAGCAGATCTGAGATTATATGCGTTGGAAGATGTTTCGTAATGTTGTGATGCACTGAACTTTCTTTGAAGATCCAATATATGAATATACAAGAATTTGTCTTTCTCATCTTGGACTGATGGACTTTTGATCACTATTTCCTTTAATATAGCGCCACACTCTAGTTTTTTCATATTTATTTGGTTTGCCTATCAACAAGCTGTGTTGGCTGCAATACACACCCACATTTAATTAGCGCAGATATTTGGTTCACCCTTCTTATTGGATTATGTTTATGTCATGGAAAAAATCAAAAAAAAAAAAAAAAGGGCATATTACACTTAGGCTGGGTTCACACTATTGCAAATTGGATGCAGGTTCTCACATCCAATTCGCAATAGCAGGAGATTTTGACCGTCTCTCTATGGAGCAGTCATTTTAATGATGCAAAATATGTGAAATATTCCTTTAAATATCGTACCTGGGGGGTGTCTGTAATGTCTTGTCCTGGCAATATGGATGAAAATCTTTGAGAAAAATGGCATGGCGAACAGCCCACAAAGTTCTGGTTTCGACGAAAGGACGAGCGGCCGAAAGGACGAGCGGCCGAAAGGACGAGCGGCCGAACGGCCGATGTTCGATTCGAACATGGGTTCAAATCGAACACCGAGCTCATTCCTACCTGTAAGTCTTTTGGTCTGTTTCAGGTCCGAATTCAGTCATAAATTCGGGCTGAAATCGGACCTGAAATGGTGAATGGGGCGCACCGGACCCCTGCTGTGAGCCGCATGCAAAGATAGTGTGAACCCAGCCTTACTGTTTATTGCACTCTGGGTTTTATTTTAGTGCACTGAAGCCTTAAATTGTTCTTTAAAGAAAAATACAGACTGCCTTTTTTAGCTTACTTTTGTATCAAATGTGGGTATATATTTTATACCTCAAGTGACCTTACAATGTATTTTCCATGGTGTAGCATGCCCAGGGATGACACATCTTTTCCTCCTCTAGGCGCAGATGTGGAATAAAGTAAAGCAAGATTTGTAACATATTTGCATGTTATAAACAATGTACTGTACTATGTACAATAAATAGAGGAGTGGTGAGTGTCTGTACAGTTCAAGGAAAAAAAATTAAATTAGCTGATATTTTTATAATGCAGGTTAAAAAAAGAGCCATAAGACCTGATAGGACGCTATAAGCAATACATGCACATGCACACTTTTCATTTCATCCACAGTTTATACGTTAATATTAATGATACAGGACATGGTAAAAAACTAGGATGGTAAGGAAGGACATTTTTTGAAACAATGTCTTGTGAAAGTTTATTACATATGTAAGCAACCTTTATTACGTCTTTCAAAACCTATTTAGTGAATAAGAGACAAATGAGAATCTGTGATGACAAAAGGTGATATCAGTTTCAGTATGCTGGCTACTATGCAAAAAATGTGAAACATTGCAACTAGACTGGTTTACTAACTGTATATTTGGAATCACAACTGCAGGGCAAAGGTTGTAACTTTTAAATATTGCAGCTATTACTACTGTCACCTTTCTCAGCCCATCCATTTTCATGACCTTTATCCTTTCTTAGAATGTCTTTGTTGTATACTTTACTTTTGTATGTTTGCAGAGTCGTGGCAGGTAATAATTAAAAATATACGTTTAGCCTTTGGTATTGTAATGCTGTTAAATATAACAATGATTCAAAAGAAATGTGAATTGGAAATGGAGAATAAGAGCATTGTTCAAGAAAAGCTGGTGTTATAACTGTTTATATAATAAATGACGGTGCAATTTTTAAAGAGTAACTGCAGACCTGTGTTCTAGTTTTTGATAGAGTTGAAAAGGTTTACAACCTCTTCTCAGGTTTTGTTTTTGTCTTTATTTCAGTTTGAAAAACTTCACCCCACACTTGGGGTAAATTTTTTAAAACATTACATAGCAATCCAATCAATGGAAGTGCATGTACATTCGTTCTGTGTGAATGGGGCAGAACATTTTATGTTTTCTGGTTATTTCCTGTGCAGGTTGAATGTCTTTTTCGTTGGATTAAATCATAAAATACTGCATTTGACCACCACTAGATGGTGATAAATATCATATACTTAGATCTATCTAGTGGTCAAATGCAGTAATTTCAATTTGGCCACCACAGGAAATAGCTTACTAACATTTGTTTTTGTCCCTTTGGCAGAGGACACATTTACACGCACGTTCACTGGGTGAATTACTATGCAATATGTTTATAAACAGGTCACTCTATGTCTGAGACAAAGTTAGCAAAATCTCTCCAATAGGGATGCAAACAGCAATAAAACGGAAAATTGTATCATACTTACCGTAATTTTCCTTTCCTGGTGCCAATCCATGGCAGCATACATGTGATAGAGCTCCGCCTCTACTCCGCCTTCAGGACTAGTGAATAGCATTAATTAAAGGGCATAGCCCCTCCCCCAACATTCTTCGTAATATAGAATACAGAGGGTGGGAGTTTATGATGCCATGGATTGGCACCAGGAAAGGAAAATTACGGTAAGTATGATACAATTTTCCGTTTTTCTGGTGCCTCCATGGCAGCATACATGTGATAAATAACTAGCTCACATGGGTGGGTTTAATGCTTTAACAAAAAATAAACTTTAATCAAACACAGACATAGCAGCATGAAGAGCTTTTCTCCCGAACTCTACGGTTGTAAGAGCCCCGGGATCAATACGATAATGTTTGAGAAACGTGTGTCGGGAAGACCAAGCCTAATGTTTCAAGAGAAATATTTGCCCTCGCTGCCCAAGATGCCGATACTGCTCTTGTTGAAGGAGCATTCACCTGAGCCGAAACTTGCTGTGGCTTCCAAGTAGGCCCTGAGAACTTGGATATGTCTAACTCATAACAGGAGTTTGATTCTGAGTCCATGAAAACTGGTAACGCCCATGGTTCTGATAGGTTTGCGTTGAGGTGACCTTGGGTGTTGTTAAAGCTGAATTTCTAGCTTAATTTAATGATTATAGATACAACAATGATAAAGTGAATAACGCGATTAAACCTTTGTCTGTATAAGAATATAAACGTACGATAACAGTGCGAAAAGGATAAACAATTACAATTTATTTATATAGTAAATAAACATAATAAAGAAACATTTTAGATTACCCAACATAGTATAGAGATGTTATAAATGCCATGTGTTTACAAAGATAGTTAGTTAATGCAGAAAGGGGATATAATTACAATGGACATACACAGGCTGTTACTTAAATCTTAGGCAATTTCTTAATATAAAAGAATAGTAGGGAAGAGTAAAGAGAGATAAGGGAATACATTACACTTCCATCCGTTGATATGGGAATCGAGAGAGAGAGAGAGAGAGAGAGAGAGAGAGAGAGAGAGAGAGAGAGAGAGAGAGAGAGAGAGAGAGAGAGAGAGAGAGAGAGAGAGAGAGAGAGATGAGAGAGAGAGAGAGAGAGAGATAAGGGAATACATTACACAGGCAGCTTACATGTCCAGACCATCAGGCTAAGAGACTGGAGCATCCAGCTCTACACTTATTTATATGCCAAAAATGTCCCTCCTCCAGTCTCAATGTTCATTGGTTGAGTTGCCTAGGCAACAAGGCATGCTTCCCACACTAGCCTTGGTGATTCACACCCATCAGCCCCTTTTGATATAACATAAATTAGCATGTCAAAAGGGACAAGTGAGCTACTAGGCAGATACCAGACCCCTCTTACTTAATGTTCTAATAAACCATACACATACACACATACAAAAGTCCCTTAGCTAAATTAACCCTTAACAGAAACAAACTACCAGCTAAAATCATATACACCTCCCGCACATACATCTCCATAAATATATATAAATATATATACACATGTATATATATATATATATATATATATATATATATATACATGCACATATATATATATATATATATATATATATATATACATGCACATATATACACATCCGATGGGGCATGGCAATCCAATTCCATTTTAAATATTCAAAATCTCCAACACAGTGTGAAACCTCTGAGAGGGCGAAGTTCTACCCTATCTGGAAAAAAAGGATATGTGATCATCCCCAATGCCCAGGGAGTGGATTTCCGAAATCCTCCTGTCGGATGTAATAGCCAACAGAAAAGTTGTTTTTAAAGTCAAGTTACAAATTGAGACCTCTTCAACCGGTACAAACGGATGAGTGGATAGGACTTCCAATATTAGAGGAGGATCCCACTTTGGAAAGGAACGTCTGGATGGGGGACACATCTTCAATACTCCCCTGAGGAACATAACCACTAGAGGGTCTTCTGCCCCCCTGGTGTTAGTTGCTGCAGAAGTTCCGGAAACTTGTACCTTGAGGGAACTCTGTCTGAGCCCCAAATCGAGACCAGTTTGCAGAAAACTCAGAACATCAGCAGTGGAAAGAGAGATAGGATCAAATCCTTTTCCTGGGGTATAGGATAAGAACTTGTCCCAAATTCTTGCATAGATTGTGTTGGTTGTAGGCTTTCTAGCTTTTAACAGGGTGGATATGACCTCTTGGGAACAGCCTAACGATTCACACCTCCTCCTTTCCACTTCCATACACAAAGATCCAGCTTCTGTGGGTCTGGATGGTCCAGCCTGCCCTGGGTCAACAACTGCAGAAAGGGAGGAATTCTGATCGGATGATCCACACTGAGGTGCATGGCTAGTGGAAACCACGGTCTCTTCGACCAATAGGGTAGCACTGCTAGCACTTTGACTGGTTCGTTCAGGAGTCTGAGAAGAAACCTCAAAATGAGTGGGCGAGGAGGAGAGGTATAAGCTGTCTTGAAGGTCCAAGGACAAGATAGCGCATCTACTCCTTCCGCCTGTGGATGTGGAAGGTGAGAGAAGAATCTCCTGATTTTGCAATTCTCATGCGTAGCAAAAAGATCCACCAGTGGGGTCTGCCCTAGATTGGAGATTTGGATGAACACACGGGGATGTAGAGACCACTCGTTGTCCCCAAACCTCCTCGATAAGACATCTACCTCTGTGTTCATCTTGCCTGGGAGATACATTGCCCTGAGGTCTACCAGGTTCCTCTCTGCCCAGAGCATTACAGGTTCCACTTCCCTCAGAAGTGTCTTGCTGTGGGTGCCCCCTTGTTTCTGAAGGTACGAGACCGCCACCTTGGTGTCCAAACATAGAAGTACTCTCTGTCCCTTGACCTGAGATGCAAAAGCGGTTAAGGCTAGAAATGCTGCCCTCATTTCTAGGACGTTGGACACTATCCCTCTGGTGGGAAAGGACCATCTTCCCTGAATTCTCTGCAATGGGCACCCCACCCCTGGCCTCTCGCATCTGACGTAATTGTGGACCATGAGTGGGAACCCAAATGATAGAGCCGGGAGAGATTCTCTGGATTCATCCACCAGTGTAATGACCACTGCTCATTAGCGTTGTTAAACGGATTGTCTGTGACAGATGTTGTCGTCTCCATTGTATTAAGAATCCCGTCTGGAAGTGTCTCACGTCAGTTCAGAAAGAGAGTCTCTGATGGTTTGCTTAAGCAGGTCAACCACCTGCTGGCCTTCTAATTCTCGGTTAGCTGCGTAGTCCCTGAGACAGTCTTTGCAGACAGACTTATTAGGGAGTGGAACCGCGCCACAGGCCCAACATTTTTTCCTTGACGCCCGCGGTGGAGGCGAAGGCGAATGACGACATCTATAAGATCCTGATCTTCTGGAAGATTTATGATGAGAAGAGCACGGTCTTCGCTCAGGACTATTGTCATTGTCATAGCGCCTTGAGGACTTTCTGGACCGCTTTGAAGGAACAGGGCTGTAACAAACAAACAAAGTTTGTTTGTCAGTGGCGCACTCTTTTTTTTTTTTTTTTTAAATACTCACGTACAGGTGGTCCACATACCTATTGGATATGAGAAGATCTTGTCTTTGTGACGAATGGCTCATGGTAAATAATGGGCAGGAGGATCAGCTGTAGGAAGGCGAAGTAAGAAAGCAAAAAGAAATAGAGTCTATTTGCACACCAAATTTTTAAATGAAGTCACCGCAATAGGAGTGAGATAAAAGTATAAGGCTGGTCATACACTACACAACCCCCGTCTATAGATCTCCCTCAGATCTACCAAAAACACACAATATGAGGTCAAATCTAATCACCCTCAACTTGTATGCAATCAGGCAGGCCCCTGTACCACACAGTTGAAGGCAAACCTAAAGGAAATTAAACAAGAAAATTGCATGGCCAGCTCCACACATACCTGTAATGCTGAAGTAATTTGGACCTCAGGGCATACACCTGATATGCAGAGCAGCCCTGAGTCCAATTTGGAGCCAACATTTTAAAGCTAAAAAGGGAGAGCAGCTTAAATTAGATGGACCTACCTTATTACTGGCAAAAAAAGAAACAAAACCAAGGCCACGGCAAGAGAGTGAGAACCCTGAAGGGTAGAACAAAAAAGCTAGAGAAAAAAAAACATCAGAAATAGCAAGGAAACGCCCGTTCTGCACATGTGCAGACCAGGAATAAATGTCTTAAAGAGGACATTTTTTTTTTTTTTTAAACCTATAAACTTTAACCACCAGGGCTCAAAAACAGTGCAGACATGGAAGCAAAAAGAAAACCTAACCTGACCAAGAAGGAAGAGAATCTGATCCTCCCGCCGTCATCACCAGCATTCGTTTTTCTGGAAATTCAGCAGACTGCGTTCCTATGAGGAAACTCTGCAAGACCCCAAAAGATCCTCAGAAGGGGTTCCCAGTCTTATCAGCGCTAATAGCGGCCCAAGAACAGGGACTGCGCACGGGAGAGGCTTAACCCGGCGGACGCTGCCGACTGCAGAGGTATGGACATACTGCTACTCTTCACCAGTCAAGAGGTATGAGGAAAAAAAGGAGAATGTTGGGGGAGGGGCTATGCCCTTTAATTTATGCTATTCACTAGTCCTGAAGGCGGAGTAGAGGCGGAGCTCTATCACATGTATGCTGCCATGGAGGCACCAGGAAAAACCTTTTCTTTAACAGACTAGGGAAGAGTTACAGCCTATGCCTGGTTTTAGTAATGTTGTCTTTATCCCCACTAAAGGATTTCTCCTCCAACCAGTCAGGTCAACTGGATGTTATGAGAAATTCCCCAACAGGGAATAAAATGCCCTTGACTTATTACCTAAAAAGAAAAAAAATGTTTTTACCAAGTTGGGCTAGTTTGGGGTAATTGTATTTTTTTTTACTGTTTATGTTTTTAACCTGTAGCTGACCGCCCACTGTCAAATGACGGCGGGACGGTGCAGCTCTTGTGGCGGGCCACCGTCATATGACGGCGCTCGCTTTTTGGCCACTAGGGGGGCGCGCGCGCGCCGCGGGAGGCGCGCACGCGTGCCCGCCGCGTAGCTGGGGACCCGATGCGCGTGCCCGGTGGTCGCGATGACCGCCAGGCACCCGTGATTGCCCGGTAACTGAGCAGGACGTGGTTCTGTGTGTGTAAACACACAGATCCACGTCCTGTCAGAGGAGAGGAGACCGATGGTGTGTCCCTTGTACATAGGGACACCGATTGGTCCCCTCCCCCAGTCAGTCCCCTCCCCCCACAGTTAGAATCACTCATATAGGGAACACATTAACCCCTGCAGCGCCCCCTAGTGTTAACCCCTTCCCTGCCAGTCACATTTATACAGTAATCAATGCATTTTTTATAGCACGGATCGCTGTATAAATGTGAATGGTCCCAAAAATGTGTCAAAAGTGTCCGATATGTCCGCCACAATGTCGCAGTCACGATAAAAATCGCAAATCGCCGCCATTACTAGTAAAAAAAAAATAATAATAAAAATGCTATAAATCTATGCCCTATTTTGTAGACGCTATAACTTTTGCGCAAACCAATCAATAGAAGCTTATTGCGATTTTTTTTTTTACCAAAAATATGTAGAAGAATACGTATCGGCCTAAACTGAGGAAAAAATTTGTTTAAAAAAAATAAATAAATTGGATATTTATTATAATAAAAAGTAAAAAATATTGCATTTTTCAAACTTGTCCCTCTTAATTTGTTTATAGCGCAAGAAATAAAAACCGCAGAGGTGATCAAATACCACCAAAATAAAGCTCTATTTGTGGGGAAAAAATGATAAAAATTTTATTTGGGTACATCCTTGCATGACCGCGCAATTGTCATTCAAAATGCGACAGCACTGAAAGCTGAAAAATGGCTTGGTCAGGAAGGGGGTGTTCGTACCTGGTAGGCAAGTGGTTAAAATTATATTTTATATTTTTATTTACATAAAAATTTTTACTTGTAATATCATGAGCAACCATGTGACTGAATTATAGGTTTTCTGAAGATCACAGCAAAAAGGTGTTTCCTTTCACACACTCTCCCCATATAAACTCAGTAAACTTGATGTCATTTATGTATTGCTTTGTTTTCTGTCCCCAGTTTTAATATATGTAAAATACATACCTCCAGAGACAGAGGCGGCTCTAGGTTTTGTGAGGCCTTAGGCAAAATTTAGACATGAGGCCCCACTCACGCCCTTTGCAGGGGTTAAGGAAGAACCCAGAGGCCGAGCATCGTATTACTGCTGCTGCTTGTGTGGGTGGGATGTGTACTGCGCCAATCACATGGGATGAATAGGAGAAGAGGGTCAGCAAGGATTGGCTCCACCTCAAGGTGAATAGGGGTGGGTGGTATGTGCAGGAGGGGGGCACAGGGTGAATAGGGGTGGGTGGTATGTGCAGGAGGAGGGCACGGGGGATTTCTGATCTTGGGCAATAAGCACTCATCGTCACTCCATGAGCATTCACTCCCATCTCAGCAAGCTGCAGCTCCACCTCCTCCCTTCTAAGGTTTCTGCAGACAGCGTTGAAGCACACTGAGTGGAAGCGCCAGAAAGAGCTGAGAGAGAGGGAGGATAATCCATGCCCACGTGTGTCTATGTCTTTACAAATGTGACAGGAGCCAGAGAGTGACAGGCGCGGCTTTGTCTCATCCATAGGTGCCCTGTAGGACAGCCTCAGGGATGGCTCTTAGGCAATTTAGGCAGTTGCAAGGCCCCTGTGAGAGCGAGGCCCTAGGCGACCGCCTAATTTGCCTAATTAGAGAGCCGCCTCTGTCCAGAGACCCAGTCTGTATAGAAAGTTTGGAAAGTGTGGCAACTTTCTAAGTTGATAAGATCCTTATAAAAATGTAGTTTCTTCCAGTGTGGCATTACAAGGTTTGTTTTTCTTGCAGGTGAAAATACTTTTTGGTATCACAAGCCTTGTGACTGTGATAAAGTCCTTTTACTAAGCAAAGGTGCAAAATAAATTAAAAGAAGGGAAGGAGAGATTGAGAGTGGCAAGGGTTCCCCAGAAATAGAGCACATATTGTCAGCAGTCAGCAACACACTGACATGCTGACACTGAAACACAATATGCGAGGCCGCCACCGCGGTGGCCTCTTATACCGTGGGGCGTGTACTAAAGCCCCTGAGCTATAATTGGCTACAGGCATCCTGCCTGTAGCCAATTATGGCTCTCCTCGCTGCCGGCGCTATGATTGGCCAAGCATGCGGGGTCACAGTGCATGCTTGGCCAATCATCAGCCAGCATTGCACACGAAATTGATGCGAGCGCCCCAAATAGTTCTGGGCTCGCCGAATGGGCGAACGCCCGATGTTCGATTCGAACATGGATTCGAATCGAACACCGGGCCCATCCCTAACTATTACAACAGTTGGTGGATCCCTGAATGATGCTCTTCTCACTGGTCTTAACCTAACCAACAACCTTGTAGGAGTACTTATGAGGTTCAGAAGAGAGCCAGTTGCCATAACTGCTGACATTGAACACATTTTCCATTGCTTTATAGTAAGAGAAGACCATAGGAACTTCCTAAGGTTTCTGTGGCACCGTAGCAATGACATAAACAAAATAAACAAATAAATGAAGTTATTGAATACCGCATTAAGGTACATGCATTTGGAAACAGTCCCTCACCTGCTGTTGCAATATATGGTTCACAAAGGACTGCTTTTGATGGCAAAAGCTAGTATGGTTCAGATGCTAGACACTTTGTTGAGAGAGACTTCTACATGGATGACGGACTCAAATCCTTACCCACAGATGAAGAAGCCATAGGCCTGCTCCAAAGGACTCAATGTATGCTTTCTGAGGCCAACCTCAGACTTCATAAGATTGCCTCAAACAGTGCTACTGTGATGAAAGCCTTTCAGCCTGGCGATCATGACACCGGATTTAAAGATTTAAATCTGGGAATGGACATGCCTCCTGTTCAGAGAAGTCTGGGTTTACGGTGGAACTTATTTAAAGACACCTTGGCTTTCAAGTCAGCTCTGCAGACAAGCCACTTACCAAACGTGGTGTTCTGTCAGTGTTGAACAGTCTATACGATTCACTGGGATTTGTGGCTTCCAACACCATACAAGGTAAATCCTTATTAAGACAGCTATCAGAGACTATTCAAGATTGGGATGCTCCACTACCATCAGACAAACATTCAAGGTGGGAGTCCTGGAAACAATCTCGACATACCTTAGATGGAATTGACATACCACGCTGCTACACTTCAGCATCCTTTGCTACAAGTCAGAGAAAAGATATTTACATCTTCTTAGATGCATCCACTGAGGCCATAGCAGCTGTTGCCTACCTCAAGTTAAGAGACTCTCTTAATCAAGCCCACGTAGGGTTTCTGTTTGGCAAAGCTAAGTTAGCACCAAAGCCTGAGCACACAATTCCCAGGCTTGAACTTTCTGGGACGGTGCTAGCCGTAGAAATTGCAGATTTTATACTGCGTGAGCTAGACATTCAAATAGATGACATCAAATTCTACACAGACAGCCAAGTTGTTTTGGGCTACATATACAATCAGACTAAATGCTTCTATGTCTATGTCAGCAACCATGTAGAAAGAATCAGAAAATCCTCAAAGCCTGAACAATGGCATTGTGTTCCATCGGAACTTAATCCTGCAGATCACGCCACCAGACCTATGTCTGCAAGCGTCTTTGCAATTTCTTCTTGATTAACTGAATTCCTGCTGGACCATACAGAATAAACTATACCTGAGGTCTTCAGTCTTCTAGATCCTGACAACGATCCAGAGTCCCCAACCATTCTTGCTCCAGCCACTCTTCCTATTTAGAAGCTTGGGTTCGTTCCTGATCCATCTGGAGACTTTAAAGCAGGGAACGTATACCGTCAGCAATGGAAGTGAGTACAACACCTCGCCAACTGCTTCTGGAATCATTGGAAGATGGATTATCTTTCTCTTCTGCAAGGACACAGAAAATGGCAACATCTGAACCCTAATCTTCAAGTTGGAGATCTTGTTCTCTTCAAAGACCAGCAAAAGAATTGAATGGCCCATGGGGCTCATTGTAAAGACTATTCCTAGTGATGATAGTATGGTACGTAAGGTAGAGGCGAAGGTTGCCAGACAAGGAACTGTAAAGATTTTCCTCAGACCCATTACAGAACTTGTTTTACTCTTGCCTTTTGGAGACTGAACTTGCTTACCTGGGTTTGTTGGATCCAGTTTCAATAGTGCTGGGCACTCAGGGCAGCACGTGCCCCACATTTCTTACGGAGTGGCCCAGGTCCCTGATGCCACAGTCCCTAGCCAATGCAGCAGCTGACATCTTTCCACACTGGGTGCCTGTCAGAGAGAGTGAGTTTTGAGGCTCTGACACAGACGAGGAGGAATATGGGGAGAGATATTTTGTTGGTTGGGGGGGGGGGGATCTGTGCAAGGAGGGAGAATTTGGGATGGGGGATTGTGCTAAAAGTTGGGATGGGGGTGATTTGTGCTGGGAGAGGTATTGGGGGGAAATTAGGTGTTAGTGCTGGAAGAGTTGGGGAAGCAAAGATTTATGGTGGGAAAGGGGATTGGGGGAGAGAATTTGTGCTGGGGGGAAGGTTTAGGGAGCTGAGATGATTTGCGCTAGGAGGAGTATAGAGGGAAAATATGGAAGGAAATTTTTTTTCTGGGGAGAGGATTAGTGCTAGGAGGGTGATTTGGTGGGGGCATTAATGCTAGGAGTGAGAATTTGGTTAGGGAGGGCGGATTTATGCTAAAAAGGATGATTTGTTGTGGGGGGGGGGGGGGGTGATTTGTACTGGAAGTTGGATTGGGGGGGGATTAGGGTTGAAGAGGAATTTGGAGGAAGTTGGAGAGAATTAGTGCTGGGAGGGAGAAGATTTGGGGTAAGAAAGACCTTTTGTTTGGGGGAAGGATATGGGCTGCAGAGTGTGGATTGGGGGAGGGAATTGGTGTTGAGGGATGGTTTGGGGGGGTAAGAGTATTTTTGCTGGTGAGGGTGATTCAGAGAAGGAGAGGATTTGTGCTGAGGGGGGTGGAAGAAGATTATAGCTAGGAGGAGGGATTGGGGGGATGTGTGCTGGGGGAGATTTGGGGCAAGAGAGAATTTGTGCTGGGGAAAAGGTTTAGGTCTGAGAGGATTTGTGCTGGGGGAGTGGAAGAGGATTATTTGAAAGTGGGAGAGGGGGAATTTGCATGGGGAGAAGATTTGTGCTAAGAGGGAGAATTCAGGAGGAAAATGATTTGTGCTTGGAGGGGGATTTGGGAGGAGAGGATTTAATGCTGGGGGGGGGGGGGGTTGAGGGGGAGAGGTTTTATGCTGAGAGATAGAGGATTAGTGTTGGAAGGGAAAAATTGAGGGGAGAAAATTATTGATGGGGGGGGGGGGGGGGGGGGGGGGGGGGGGGGGGGGGGGGGGTTGGTTTGGTGGGTTGAGGGGGAGAGGTTTTATGCTGAGAGATAGAGGACTAGTGTTCGAAGGGAAAAATTGAGGGGAGAAAATTATTGATGGGGGGGGGGGGGGGGGTTGGTTTGGTGGGGGAAAAAAAGGAATTTGTGCTGGGAAATAGGGGATTTGGGGGGCAGAGGATTTGTGCTGGGGAGGGGGGGGGGATTGGGGGAGAGAATTATTGCTGGGGTGAGATTTGAGGGAGGAGATAATTTGTACTGGTGGGAAAGGATTTATTCTGAGGTAGGGAGATTTAGAGATTTAGTGAATAGAGAATTTGTGTTAGCACAAATCCCCCCCCCCAAATTTCCTAACAGGGGGGATTGGGGAGGAGAAGATTTGTATTGGGGGATTTTGGGGGAGAGGAGAGTATTATAGCTGAGTGGTATTTGTGCTAGGAGATGGAATTTAAGGGTGAAGATTTGTGCTTGAAGGATTAGTTTGGAGGAGGAGGGGGGGGGGGGTGGGGTGCTAAGAGGTGAATTTGAGAGGGGATTCTTTGTATTTGAGTATTTGAAAGGGGGATTTGGGGGAACAATTGGTGCTGGGGGGGGATTTGGGACAGGAGAGGATATGTGCTGGGGAGGAGAGGTTTGTGCTGCAGATTAAGGATTCGGGAGAGAACCTAATGAACCTAATGTTCTCCTGCTGATTCTGAGAACTTTTGTGACATCCTTGCCCTTTCAATTTTTTTGTCCACATTTTGACAGTGGACATTTGTGGACCTGTTTTGGATTTATGGGCTGTCAGACATAAATGGACTTGTGTCTGCTTACATCAGGCTACCGCTGATACGTCATGTTTAGGTCTGGAAAAGCCTTGGTGAGAGGGTGACAATGCAGCAGCACAATTTGGAGACGGAGAGAGCAATGTCACCCAATAACAGGAATTGTCTGAAAAAGGACATTGATTAGATTTAAAGATATTGAAAATTATTTTTAAAAATGACATCAACATGTAATTACAGCGTATACATGTTATACTGCTTACATGAGATGTTAGAGATTGAACATACTGTATACTTTAAAGAGGGAAATGTTTACATTTTTTAATGTGTCATTTGTAAACCAATCAAAAACTCAAAAAGGCACATCTTTTTTTCCTAAAAATACATTACAGTTATTTATATAGTGTTGTAGGTTTATATGCAAATGCTGCCTAGCAGAACCTTTTTATTTTTGGTGTTCAGCACAGCAAACACATTAGTACTGTGTGTTTGTGCAAAGGGGCAAGTCATGAAGAAGAAAAAAATCAGGAATATATATTGTTTATTTTGGTACAGAACCAAGGAAGAGCAATACCATTGGTATGGATGAGTGAATTCATCCATGTGAGTTAGCTGGGAATGGCTGTTTCATTGGAGGTGGATGCTCATAGATAAGTGACAGATAAGTCACTTGTGTTCACACAGCCACGTGGCCACCATGTGTGCATTTGTTGTTACATTGGTGGCCTTGCCACATTGCTTAGGTTTTCATCTGAGCCATGAAACAGTTTCATTGTCTCCTTCTACAGAAGAGTGGAAGTACATGGGCACTCTCTCCACATAAAAACCCAGCACACTGGCTGACATTTAATATTGTATGAAAAGAGAGAGGGTGGGAGAGGATAATGTAGTTCTTTTTAGATAGAGAGGTTAAAACCATATACTATAATTGTTAATTGGCAGAGATGCTTCAATCTATTGCAGATAGATGCTAACTAACTCTCTGATGCTAACTTTGTAATAGCAGTAGCTCTCTGTTACAGGCTCTGTTTGCTTTTTTTTGCAGAAAAGCTATTGCATCAATGAACTCGCTATTTTTTGAGGGAACATCCCGATTTTGTTCCTATCCTTACCTTGTTAAAAGATAAACTGTCAAATTTAAGATGAGCTAAAATGCCTCATTACTGTTGTTTGAGACATTGCATGCCACATTATCTCCTTTGGTAGGAAAGCTATTTATTTCAAGTTTGAGGCTAATATCAATACCTCACCACTGTGATTGAAAACTGTCCTAGGTTCTCTTTACAAATTGTCTTGCATAGAAGGTGAAATCTATTTTGAAGTTACTAACCATTCCTCAATATTTTTTTTTTAGAAAAAAGCTTTTTGTCCCACTGGCAACCAGTGAAATATAATATACTTCTTTAATATACTTGTGATCAGGGGCTGACTGGCAACCAGGGGGCAAGTACAAACCAGATTTACATGGTGCAGTGAATGGGGCCTCCTCCCACTCTCCCTCTTCCCTGCCTCCTCCCAACCCCATCTCAGGCTGAATCTCCACTCCAGGTACTCTCTTCTCACCGAGCAGGTAGGACTGGACAGTACCTGCTGCACTGACTCCAGGTTTCCAAACTGGCCGGCCGGGGGCTGCAGGGGGGCTGCAAGGGGGAGCCAGGGTTGCTTGATCAGGGCTGGCTTGGGGAGGAGAGCCTCGGGTGGGGCACGAAACCAGCCTCTGCTCATACATGCCATACACCATCCATGCCGAAGTTACAGCCTGTGCTCTGTCCTTGTCCTCATCCCACACTCAGTAGGACACCAGGAGAGACTTTTTACTCCTCTTTACCAAGAAGCCTTTAGGCATGTGTAGTGCCACCCCTGAAGGAGCCGCTTGTTAATTTTGGGGTTTTCTGTTCTGTGCCTCCAAGAACAACCTCAGCTGATATAAATGGTTGAATGAAAATCACTGCAAGCACGCATAAAGACTCAAATGTAAAATAACTTTAACCAGGATGTGGGTTACTGACAGTAAATAGACACACACTCATTTAGTGGTAAACACACTTAAAGTGGAAGTTCACCCTAACACTTAAATTCTCACCCTGCAATCATTAATGTGAGCTAAGTTCAGCCTTATGTAAAGTATATATATATATATATATATATATATAAAATCCCAGTTTTTCTACCTTTATTTTGCAGAATACAGTGCCGTCACATGACTTCAATTCTACTTCCTTCTGAGACTAAAATCAGCTAGTGGGTGTGGTTACTGAAAGCTAGTGCTAGTCCTGTATAGCCAGTGGGTGTATACAGGATGGAAGGAGCCAATCATAGGTTACCGCACAGTGTTCTCTCATTGTACATCCTAATTCATGAGGAAATTAAGAAATAAAAAGCCCCATCCGCACAGGAGGGGGATGGGAGGTGCAGGGCACATATACAGTATAGCTGTGCACAGGAGAAGGGAGCTGGACATGTGGGGGGCTTTCAGTGTAGCTGGAAGTGCTCTGGTGTCTCAGCTCAAGTCTACTATTAAGGATTATACTAATAACAAAGTGTAAGAAAACCAGTAGAAGTCGCCTGGCACGCGCTGGTGCGCATGCGCACATGCACGGGGCGACCACAGATGCTTGTGTGCGCTTATGCGCATGCACAGTGCCCGATGTACATGCACGGGTGCGCACCTTAGCGCCAGTTGGCACCAGACGGCCTACTTAAAGGAGGCCCCAGCAACTGATCGGTGCTGACCAGTCCGCAGCTGTGTTCCTGCTATTCTGAAACCTGTGTTGTACCGTCTGATTCCCATTGCTGACCTTGGATCCTGTTGACCCTGCTCTGGACTCTGTTATACCTGATCTCTGGTTCCTGATCCCGGCTTCCCATCTGACCCGTCTCTGCCTGATGTTCGGGTACCCTGCTGCCCGCCTGTTGATGAACCCGGCTATCCCTGTGACCTTGCTCTGGTGACCTGCTCGGCCCAGCACAACTACCCAAGTGTCTGCAACTACAGTCCTGCGACCAGCTGCGACTTCCTGCTCTGCAACCACAGTCCTGCAACCAGCTGCGACTTCCTGCTCAGCAACCACAGTCCTGCGACCAGCTGCGACTTCCTGACACAGGTTTCTGGGTCTCCATCTGCAGGCACTCGTGAGCCTCCTGTCCTTTGGCTCCTTCTGTTCCACTCTCAGCGGGACCTGGACTGGATATACAAGAGAGGCCAACCTCGTCATTTCAGTCTCCCGTCAGGTACGTGACACAAAGTCTTTACATGGATGCAGAAATCCACACCAAATCTACTATCAGCATATCACTCACAATCTCCTTACCAGCCTCATCAAGCTTGTGCCTCATCATCCTCTGCCTCTAATCTTCCTTACCCCCCACCTTTAATATCAAAAGGACAAAACATCCATGGCCATCAAGATGCACTGCGACCCTAGCCTCCCATGAATCGCACTGCACATAAAAATAAATAATAATATTCTAATCTACAAACCTCTACAGAACAAACTATTGCATGTCCTAAACAATTTCTACAATCGCCCCCGCTCTGAGACTCTTGCTCAGACTCATAGTAGTACACTATGTTTAAAGCTTGAGTGATTAGTGCAGTACTACGATTGCCAATAGAAGTATGAGGAATGTGGTTATGATTATTAATTGGTGGTACACCATGGCTCTGTAGCGTGAGTTTAGACTTCTTTAGGAAACCCCTTTTGCTGTCACGTGTTATATTAAAGCACTTATTTTTGTTTTATTTAACCTACTCTTAAACTTAGCAATGCTTTTTAAGTGCCTAAGTAGAAAAAGGAGGATGCAAATAACCTGCCCTTGCTCTCTGAGGATTATGTGTCAGTGTTTGGCGTAGTCTTTATTTATCTAATGATTTTTAGCTGCCTCTTGGTGGTACAGCATAATGTGGAAAAAGATAAATTTGGTCAATACATATTGATTTGTTCCCTCTTGCACAAATATATAAGTAAATTCTTGAAATTCCATTGCTAATTCTTTTAAAAAAAAATTTGTTTCTTGGCTATTATGATAAGGCAGAATACTTTCTGAGCTATTTATTAAAGAGGTTGTAAACCCTGGACAAAAAAAGGCATAATGACCTAGTATGAATCGCAGCTCATTATGAAATAGCTCATTATGAAATACTTACCTTAGAACGAAGCCCTCCAGCTGCGCCTGCACACTGCTGAGACAACTGACATTTTCCCCAGTGTTTCTCCTGGGTTTGCGGGCTCCGGCGCTGTGAGTGGCCGGAGCTGCGATGATGTCACTCCTGCACATGCGCACAGGAGCTGCCGGTCACGGCACAGGCTCTGAAGAAGGCCGTTCCTTCAGAGCGCATGCGCCGATGACATAATCAGCGACGTAAACAGTAAATATCTCCTTAACGGTACAAGTTTATGAGCTATTTACAGTACCTATATGTAAGTCTTATTATAGGTAGGGATAAGCCTGATGTTTGAGTCGAACGTAAGTTTGACTCGAACATCGTGTGTTTGCCTGTTCGCCGATTAGCGAACAATTTGGGGTGTTCGCGGCAAATTCGAAAGCCGAGGAACACCCTTTAAAAGTCTATGGGAGAAATCAAAAGTGCTACTTTTAAAGGCATGGTATTGTCATAAAAAGTGTTTGGGACCTGGGTCCTGCCCCAGGGGACATGTATCAATGCAAAAAAAAAGTTTTAAAAACTGCATTTTTTTCGGGAGCAACGATTTTACTAATGCTTAAAGTGAAACAATAAAAGTGAAATATTACTTTAAAGTTCATACCTGGGGGGGTGTCTATAGTATGCCTATAAAGTGGCGCATGTTTCCCGTGTTTAGAACAGTCCGAGAGCAAAATTAAATTTCTAAAGGAAAATAAGTCATTTAAAACTACTCGCGGCTATAATGAATTGTCGGTCCCGGCAATACAGATAAAAGAAGTCATTGAAAAAAACAGGGCGGGATCCCCCCAGTCCATTACCAGTCCCTTTGGGTCTGCTATGAATATTAAGGGGAACCCCCGAACCTAAATTTAAAAAAAAATTGCGTGGGGGTCCCCCTCAAAATCCGTACCAGACCCTTCAGGTCTAGTATGGATTTTAAGGGGAACCCAGTGCCAAAAAAAAAAAATGACGTGGGTTTCCCCCAAAAATCCATACCAGACCCTTATCTGAGCATGCAACCTGGCAGGCCGCAGGAAAAGAGGGGGAATGAGAGCGCGGCCTCTCTCCTGAACTGTACCAGGCCACATGCCCTCAACATGTGGAGGGTGCTTTGGGGTAGCCCCCAAAGCACCTTGTCCCCATGTTGATGGGGACAAGGGCCTCATCCCCACTACCCTTGCCCTGTGGTTGTGGGGGTCTGCGGGCAGGGGGCTTATCAGGAATGCCATAGGGATGTCCCCATGCATCAGAGGGGGGCGGGGTCACCTGGGAACCTCTCGGTGTGGCCCCGCCCTCAGTTATAAAAGAACTGTCAAAGTGAAGACGCTTCATTCGGCGGGTGCCTCCCACGGAGGCGGGTTGGTGCAGCTTTTTTTTTTTTCCGGTCCGTCGGCGGAGCAAGAGAAGAAGAAGACTTCTTAGGACATTTTTATTTAAAAAAAAAGGACTTGTCCCAAGTCGTATCTTGTCATTTTTACCATTTTGACACTTTTTCTGTGAAATGGTAGGGGTACATTTGTACCCTGTTACCATTTCACACAGGGGAGGCCGGGATCTGGGGGTCCCCTTGTTAAATTTTTAATTTTTAATTTTAATTTTTATTTATTTTTTCGGGGGGCGGGGTCTTAGGATAGTAGATAAAGTAGGGGGTAATTGAGAGGGAAATGTAAAAAAGGGGAAATAAAAATATAAAAAAAACAGGTCTACATATTTAGAATACAGAAAGGCAGAAGCATGTATGTAACATGAAGATAATGTGATACAATATGTAAAGGCTACGCCGTATCTTTTTATTTTACGTTATAGTTGTATATCTATGTAGTCCTGTAAAGAAATAAAGAATTAAAAAAAAAAAAAAAAGAATTTTTGGGGGGACCCCCACGCCATTTTTTTTATTTTGGCGAAGGGTTCCCCTTAAAATCCATACTGGACCTGAAGGGGGTGGTATGGATTTTGAGGGGGGCCCCACGCCATTTTTTTTAATTTTGGTGCCGGGTTCCCCTTAATATTCATACCAGACCTGAAGGGCCTGGTATGGAATTTGTGAGGACCCCCACGCAATTTATTTATTTTTTAATTTTGGTTCGGGGGTTCCCCTTAATATTCATACCAGATCCAAAGGGACTGGGGGGATCCCATGCTGTTTTTTTAATGACTTATTTTATCTGTATTGTCAGAACCGACAATTCATTATAGCCGCGTGTAGTTTTAAATTACTTTTTTTCCTTTAGAAATTTAATTTTGTGCAGGGACTGAACAAAAGAGACTAAACACAGGAAACATGCTCCACTTTACAGGCATACTATAGATACCCCCCAGATACAAAATTTAAAGGAATATTACACTTTTATTGTTTCACTTTAAGCATTATTGAAATCACTGCTCCTGAAAAAACAGCCACTTTTTTTGCATTGATACATGTCCCCTGGGGCAGGACCCAGGTCCCCAAACACTTTTTATGACAAAAACTTGCATATAAGCCTTTAAAATGAGAACTTTTGAATATTCATGTTCGTGTCCTATAGACTTTAATGGTGTTCGCATGTTCGAACAAATTTTTTGCCTGTTTGCATGTTCTGCTGCAAACCGAACCGGGGGGGTGTTTGGCTCATCCCTAATTATAGGCTTGTCTATAGGTACAAACAATACAGGGAGGTTTACTTCTTAAGTATGAATATTAGACTTCATTAGTAGCATGTTTGTTTCAGATCAGTGACTTGAAAAATATTAAGGTCCTTCGACTAACCTATACCATTATTACTCTCGCTTTCATGTCATATTTACACTTACATGATTGTCTGCAATGCTTATAATGGTGGGCTTGGGCTCCCATCTTTTCTCCAATCAGCACAAACTGTTCCATTATAAGACAACTCTGTTTTGTTATCCTTCATTTTCAACTGTTTCAATATTTATAGTTTTTGGATATCTTTCATGATCACATGCGCATTGAGCACTATTGATATTATGTGTGTACTGCAATCCTTTCAATAAAAAAATATTAAACAAGAAAAATATTGAGGTCAGCAGAGACAGCCTGTTAACTAGCAATCACTGTATTTCTCGAAATTACACTAGAGTTTTCCTAAAGCAGAAAACAATATATTGTATTGTACACTAATCAGTGGATCTACTAAATTATAAATATTTTTGGGACCCCAAACGCTGATTTAAATTGTTTTAAAGCTATGTTAATAAAATATATATATATATATTTTAAATGATGTCATCCATGGGCTTTCATATTGTACACAGGTTAATGTTATTTTGAGAAACTGTAGTAAGACTCTTGCTTGGGATAGTAGACATTTCGTACTACTTTATTTTGACTCACAATCTGCTCTGGTGTCGTTTAAATTCACTGGTTTGATTGCATGGCATGATCTGAAGCAGGATAAATATTTTTGACATTGGCAGCAATATTACACATGTCAATGAGATAACAAATAGCGTGCAAGGTTTTATGTCACTAATAGCAGCCTTAAAATAAAGATTATGCAACAAGAAATAAAATTGTGATTAGCACTGCCAAGTATTTATTTTGATTTGGTTTAGGTTGGTTCTAAGCCACCCTCACATGGCATGTGAAACATGCAGCTGTACATTATGCAGCTTTTGCATACAACTTGCCCTAAACTGTTTTCTGCCCTCGGGAACCTTGTCTGAATACAACGCATAAATCTAGTTTGCACGTCACACCTTCCATTAACACTGTGCCAGCATTGTTCTTCTACCCAGTAGATCAGTGACTTATCACTTACCAATACAAGTGTTATTGTTCATGAATAAAAATTCTTTATTGATTAAAACCCCTTGATTTATAGTAGTTATGTCTTTGTTTAAACAGGTACATACCATACCTGCTCAGTGACAAGGTAGTTTTAAGCCATTCACAAACTTGGAGAACTTTGGATACATGTGAAACAAGATGTTCAGGCAAATATCAAGTTTTCACCCCCTTCCCCAATATTGCAAGGGTTCATACTAGTTCTATTAATAAATCGGAAAAAAACTTCCCCAATGCGGATCCAGTGCAAACATGTACAGTACGAAATGCAGCAATCTCTATTAATATATGAAATTGTAAAAGTGCTCACCACTCCTGTTCTGTTCTGTTCTGAGTGCCCCATAGCAAGCTGTGTGCTATAGAGGCACCTGTGTGGGTGCACTCTTGAGCTGGGCTGTGTGCATCCATTGACACACAGTGCAGCTTGGCTTTGCCCCCCTGCTCCCTCTTCACAGGATATGACTGACAGAAGCAGGAGAGTATTGCTTCAGTTGCTCTGTGTAGCCTGTGAATCTAAGAAGAGAGGAGAGTGGTGGCTACCGGTGAGGACATTGCTGAATTGGGAGATGTGCAAAGTGAGTATTGGGGTTGGGGTGGGGATAAGTAGTGGGGGTGTTTTTTACCTTAATGTAGGGAATACATTATGGTAAAAATCCCCTAGACTTTAGAACCAATTTAAGGGCAATGTGTTTACAAATGGCACTTAAATCACAAAATCAACCCCAGAGTAATGTGTGTCACACCTTGGAACTAAACTGTATCTGAGCATCACAAACTGGAAACGCTATTCAATTCCTTTTTAATATTCATTGCAAACCGACCCACTCATCCATGTCTCTATGCTTTATTTTTCTAAGTAACTGCTTTGAAAAAACCCTCCTAGCATTTCTAGCCATGGCCATCATGAGTAAGGCAGATAATTCATGCAGCATTTACTTCCTAGAATCCATCTGCCTTCTCTAATATGCAGGCAGGAGGGTATGCTTAGCTTACAAAAGACCCTCTTTTCAAGTAAATAAAAACAATGCCCATGTAGACTTCTGGTATGTATGACACATACTTGCCAACAGTCCAGATTTTCCTGGGGCAATCCCAATTTTTGGACCCTCCCCCCGACCTGAGGCCGTCCCGATCAAAATCCCAGGATTTTGCTTTTGTCCTGGGAATCGGGACTGTTTTTGGCACCGAAAGAAGCTTCTGGCTCCGAAGATATGTCCGCCATGTGTTCAGTGGAGAGGGGAGGGGCCTCCAATCCATGCAGCCAATTGGCTTCTCTCTTCAGTAGACAATTCGCTTGTACACTGAAGCCGGTTAGCTGCACAGATCAGATTAGCTGCACACTTACCCTCTCCACTGAGCACACAGGGAAAAAGACCTACAAATGGAGCTGCTGCCAACCCCCTGCCCTGGGGCCTGCTGCAGATGAGAAGCAGAGCCAAGGGACTCCACTGGGGACACCTGATGTAAGGAGGGACTTCACTGCCTGGGGACACCTGATGTAAGGAGGGACTCTGCTGCCTGGGGACACCTGGTGTAAGGAGGGACTCCACTGCCTGGGGACATCTGATGTAAGGAGGGACTACACTGCCTGGGGACCCCTGATGTAAGGAGGGACTCCACTGCCTAGGATACCTGATGTAAAGAGGGACTCCAGTGCCTAGGGGCACCTGATGTAAGGAGCGACTCTGCTGGGGGCACCTGATGTAAGGAGGGACTCTGCTGGGAGTGCCTGGTGTGAGGAGGGACTCTGCTGGGGACAGCTGATGGCATCTGGTGGCAGGCAACGTGGCAAGTGACACACTCAGGGCTCCCACTGATTCTGCATTATGGTGAGTTGAACGATTTCATTTTATATTACAATGTAATAATAGAAATAATGCGCTTCAATCATCCTGACACCGTAACAACCATGGTGCCAGGATGATTGAAGCATTAACACCAGGTGTTTGGAGTATCTTTATCTGCTGATTGTTAAATTTTCTGGAATACACATATTTCTATTGTGGTGTAGGATCCGGGCCTTTCTTTCCTTCCTTCTAACTCCTTCCCTCCCTATTTCTTCCTTTCCTTCTCCCTCCATGCCTCATTCATCTTAGACTCGAACCACACCCCTTTGAGCCACCCCCCCTTTAAGCCACGCCCAATATTTAGTTTAAGCCATGCCAAATTTTCGCCCGCCGCGCTTCTTGCAACGCATTTTCCTTTCCCAGCTACACCACGCCTACAAATGGTAGCCCCGCCCTCTAACTATAATAAGACTCCACCTACAGGCAAAAAAGTGTCCCTATAAATCTTTTTACAATGTTGGCATCTATGATGACATCATTTTAACTCCGGCTAGAAACCAGAGAGCAACTGAAGAAATGTAACCAAGAAAAAAGTTTAAAAGAAGGAAATATAATATACCTGTCTATCTATTTACTAATGCTAGCAGCCTAAGGCCCCATGTACACTACAGCTGCTAAACTGAAGTTTAGTAGCAGTTGGGCATTTTTTTCAGCAGCACCTGAACTCTCCTCTCTGTTATCTTATCAGTACATGTACATTCAACAGTAGTTTAGAGCCAGTTGTGGTTACAGGAATTGCGTTCAGGACTGTAGTTTACTGGCATTTCAAATGCCAAATGCTTGTAACAGCGTGTAACCGCTGTAAACGGCTGTAAACCGATTGTATGCGTGTTTGCGTTTATACGCGTTTTTAAAGGGGAAAAAACATTTCTGATCATTTTTGAACAAACAAAAATGTTTCACCACATGCTGTGAGTCCAGTAGCGATGAACTCTGGTTCTCTACGTCTTTGGAGCCTCAGGAGCATTTCTTCACACATGCTCGTGATGGGATCCATAGTGAAAACACATAAAATAAGACAGCTATCTACAAGCACACTTCTCTCTCTACTGCTGCACTGTCTTTCACAGAATGGCTGAAATAGTTAACACTACTTGTTTTTCATGCATTGTGGGTATTTGGGAGGGTCTCCTGAGTTTATCTTTAACCACTTGCCTACAGGGCACTTACACCCCCTTCCTGGCCAGGCCATTTTTCAACTTTCAGCTCTGTTGCACTTTGAACGTCAATTGCGCGGTCATGGTACAATGTACCCAAAAAATTGTTTTTATAATTTTCTTTAAATAAATAGAGCTTTCTTTTGGTGGTATTTAATCACTACTGGGTTTTTTATTTTTTACAAAAAAAAGACAAAAACATTTTTTTTTACTTTTTTCTGTCAGTAAATTTTGTAACTAAGTAATTTTTTTGCCTTCACTGATGTGCGCTGATGAGGCTGCATTGATGGGCAGTGATAGGCTGAACTGGTGGGCATTGATGAGGTGGCACTTATGGGCACTGATGAGGCGCACTTATGGGCACTGATTAGGTGGCACTGATGAGGAGGCACTAATATGCCGCACTTATGGGCACTGATAGGTGGCACTGATATGTGGCACTGATGAGCACTGATAGGCGGCACTGGTGGGCACTGATAGGCGGCACGGATAGGCTGTACTGATTAGCGACACTGATGGGCAGTACTGATGGACATCGATCGACAGCAGTGATGGGCATTGATGGGCAGCACTGATAGACAGCACTGATTGCCAGCACTAACTGGCATAGCTAATGGGCACTGATTGGTGGCACTTTTGGGCACTGATTGCTGCTACTGGTGGGCACTGATTGCTGGCATTGGTGGGCAAATGGTGGGCACTGATTGGTGACACTGTATTGCTATATTGTAATCAGTGCCCTGATTACATTCCTAGATGTCCCCCTGCGTGGAGATGTCGCTGATCGGCTCTGCTCTCCACACACTCTGTCAGTGTGAGGCGAGGAGAGCCGATTACCGGCATCTCCATGTTTACATGTGACCGACTGTGATTGGACACAGCCGATCACATGGTTAAAGAGCAGCTGACATGGCTCTTTACTGAGAGCGGCCGTTCTGGGACGCCGTCATGTGACGGCGTCCCAGAACAAGAGCTGCACCGCCCCTTCATCATTTGACGGTGGGCGGGCAGCAAGCAGTTAAAAAAACTCTTCTAACCTCAAATAATCGCTGCTAAACTCACATAAACACGGTATGTAAAAGGTGTAAAATTTACATTTCGCACCGTCGGTTTCCAGCTGTCAGTTTTAAGGGTTCAGAAGAGGTTTTCAACTGCCCTGTGTACATGAGGCCTAAGGATTAAAAATAGTGACTGAGAGAGTTTAGTTCCACTTTAGGTGATTTTTTATATATATATATAACATTTTCTTGTGGACGAAATTGAAGGTATTTTGTATATTTTTTAATTGTATTCCCTGAATTTGTTTTCAAGAATGAATTGATATTTTTCTAAATTCACATACAGTAATTATAGAAGTTATTGTAATGAAGGCGAGGATGGAGAGGGGATTTCTGTAAAAAATAATAAAGTAAATAAGTGTAAAAAAATAAATAAAATAAAATAAAATAACGATGCTAAGGAGGGGAAGAGTCATTTTTGACACAAAAACAGACTGAGGATAGTTGAAGAATGCTTCTGCAACCCTCAGGAGCCATCACAGGCTTTGCAAGGAAAGCATCTTAGCCAGGTCTTCTTCCTACTCACATACAGTATCTCACAAATGTGAGTACACCCCTCACATTTTTGTAAATATTTTATTATATCTTTTCATAGGAAAACTGAAGAAATTACACTTTGGTACAATGTAAAGTAGTGAGTGTACAGCTTGTATAACAGTGTATATTTGCTGTCCCCTCAAAATAACTCAACACACAGCCATTAATGTCTAAACCGCTGGCAACAAAGTGAGTACACCCCCAAGTGAAAGTGTCCAAACTGGGCCCAAAGTTTGGCCACCATTATTTTTCAGCACTGTCTTAACCCTCTCGGGCATGGAGTTCACCAGAGCTTCATGGGTTGCCACTGGAGTCCTCTTCCACTCCTCCATGACCACATCATGGAGCTGGTGGATGTTAGAGACCTTGCGCTCCTCCACCTTCCATTTGAGGATGCTCCACAGATGCTCAATAGGGTTTAGGTCTGGAGAAATGCTTGGCAAGTCCATCACCTTTACCCTCAGCTTCTTTAGCAAGGCAGTGGTCGTCTAGGAGGTGTGTTTTGGGTCGTTATCATGTTGGAATAATGCCCTGCGCCCCAGTCTCTGAAGGGAGGGGATCATGCTCTACTTCAGTATGTCACAGTATATGTTGGCATTCAGGGTTCCCTCAATTAAATGTAGCTCCCCAGTGCCAGCAGTACTCATGTAGCCTCAGACCATGACACTCCCACCACTATGCTTGACTGTAGGCAAGGCACACTTGTCTTTGTACTCCTCATCTGGTTGCCGCCACACACGCTTGACATCATCTGAACCAAATTAGTTTATCTTGGTTCCAGTAATCCATGTCTTTAGTCTGCTTGTCTTCAGAAAACTGTTTGTGGGCTTTCTTGTGCATCATCTTTAGAAGAGTCTTCCTTCTGGGATGACCAGACCAATGCGATGCAGTGTGAAGCGTATGGTCTGAGCACTGGCAGGCTGACCCCCCACCCCTTCAACCTCTGCAGCAATGCTGGCAGAACTCATACATCTATTTCCCAAAGACAACCTCTGGATATGATGCTGAGCACGTGCACTCAACCTCTTTGGTCGACCATGGCGAGGCCTGTTCTGAGTGGAACCTGTCCTGTTAAACCGCTGTATGGTCTTGGCCACCATGCTGCAGCTCAGTTTCAGGGTCTTGGCAATCTTCTTATAGCCTAGGCCATCTTTTTTTCAGATCCTCAGAGAGTTTTTTTTACATGAGTTGCCATGTTGAACTTCCAGTGACCAGTATGAGAGAGTGAGAGCATTTAACTGCTCCCCATTCACACTTGAGACCTTGTAACACTAATGAGTCACATGACACAGAGGAGGGAAAATGGCTAATTGTGAGTTTAACTAATCTTTTCTTATGTATAATTCTTCTTTAAAGGGGTGTGCCAGGGGGTTTGTCCTATGCCTACATACTTTTGCTAATAGGTGTCCCTAGTTCCTATCTCAAAAAGTTGGAAGGTATGGGTATGACCTCAGGGGGCATGATATACATATGAATGCTGCTGAGTCATCCGTACAAAACAATATGACAGAGCTGGGCAGCATTAGTAGCAGCACTTCACACTTAGATATTGGGACACAGCACAGGACTAAAACTTCATGGGACAAGGGAATTTAAACCAGGATAGTTGACAAGTATGAGGCACCTGCTTTGGGTCCCACAACAACAATGACAGGGCCCAGGGCAGCTGCCCCTTTTGCCCTGCCTTAAAGATGGCCCTGTATGTAGGGAAATTCATACCGTTAGCCACTTTTTACCCTCTTAAGTAGAACATGCTGAAATATATCTGGTTAAATGAGTGTCCTCTTACACACCTTACCTAAAAAACCCAACAGGAATTTACAGTCTCTCACATGCAAACTGAATAAACTGGATTTATTGCTGGCTTTTACATTATGTTTCTGAAATGTCATTGCTGATCCTCAGTGAAAAAAAAAAAAAAGGACTAGACAGTTCCTCTAAGCAAGCCCAGTTCAGTCACTACAAGTTTGATCTTTTCTACTGAAAATAAAGTGGATAATTAAAACAAAAAAACCAAAAAACGGGGAACTGAATACCACAAAATCAATATCACAATAAACTAATGTGTATTTTAAATATGGATCGAAGAAGATCCACAGAGATTGGTCAATGCATACAGACTGATTATTAAGGAACATTTATTGAGGTACCCTCTTGTATTTGCCCACTTGAAAATCAATTATAGCTCATTGCAAAATTAAAATCTCTGACGGCCATGGGTCTAGTTGCATTTACATGTGTTTGTAATAAATATGCATTATTACAGTTTTCAGGAGCATTCATAGAGGGGTTGATTTGCTAAAGGCAATCCACTTTGCACTACAAGTGCACTGCAAGTGCATTTGGAAGTGCAGTCGCTTTAGATTTGAGGGGAAGATCTGAAAGGAGGGGAAGCTCTGCTTATTTTATCATCCAATGATGTATATGCAAAAATTCTGTTTTTTATTTTCCTTGCATGTTTCCCTCAGATCTACAGCAACTGCACTTCCAAGTGCACTTGCAGTGCACCTGTAGTGCAAAGTGGATTTGCCTTTAGTAGATCAACCCACAGCACAGTGGTGTAGTGGTTAGCACTTTCATCTAGCAGCAATAGGGTCACTGGTTCATATCCCAACCACGACACCATCTGCCTGGAGTTTGCATGTTCTCCCTATGCCTGTGTGGGTTTCCTCTGGGTACTCCAGTTTCCTCCCACAATCTAAATGCTGGTAAGTTAATTAGATCCTGTCGAAAAAACTGGCCAAATATGTGTATGTGTTTGTAAGTGCATCAGGACCCCACAGGGTAAAAGGACTGTGCTATACTGCAGATGAACACCGGCGCCAAAAAGAACCCTGAGGTGATTCAGTTTGCAGTGTTATACAAGTCACTCATTCATTCACTTGTAGTGACTGTAGGTGGCATCTTTAATTGCCTGAATATTAAAAATGTATGGTACTTTATGAAGCTGGTACCAATCAGCATGAAATTGTTGAAAGCTACCCTCCCATGCTTCAGTTTTGTATTACAACTATGATTGGTGACCTATAGTAACCTATAGTAACTGACCACTAGGTGGGGTGCAGGAGGAGATGGGTTTATTGCTCCTTGGGCACTCTAGGTAATAACAATTCCATTGTGAAAGCTCTTGAGGTTGCCTGTTATAACATGGATTTGCCATTTTTCTAAAGTTATTGGCTTTGGGGATATAGTTTATGAGGATGTGAGCATTACTCATCTGCCCATGCATGAACTGACTACATCACATAAACTGAATGATCCACTGACCTTGCAAGTTTGGATTTACATTATTACTTACACCCACAGATGTAGGCTGATCTGAGATTATAGACAGGAATTTGAAAAGTTTACACAGAAAAACGCCACACTTTCCAGTAAATGAATAAATATTTGTAATAATTAATGCATAAACTTGAAAAAAATTCTGAGAAAGAATACACAGAGAAACAGACTGTTTTGAGCCTAAGACAAAAGTTTTTAATGCTTTTTAGTAGCACATGCAGTATGAGATAATGGCAAATAATGAATCAATAAGCCCCAAAAAAAATCCAAAGAATCACCGCTCCAAGGTAATGACTTCTCCCAAAACAGCTGTCTCCACAATTCCACAGGGTGCCGGCTCTGTTTGCAACAGGAACTGAAGTAGAAAAGATGTAGCTGGATAGCCGCACTCCAAATTATTCAACTTTATTTAAAAAAATTTAATAAATCATAGCATCTAGGCTTGTGTACAGACTAACTGCACAGCTGATGACATGTTTCACACCGAACACGGTGCTTAGTCATAGCCCCAAAAAAAATCATAAAATTTACTCTAGAATATTTGTTTGTTTGTGGACTTTTTGTAGATTAGTTGAAATCTCATTTCTGTCATCAATTTGTACAAGCAAAAGATAGATAATTATTACGACAAAAGTGGGTAGAGGCGAGTGTCAGTGTCTGGAGATCTCTGAGAAATGTGAATGGAATATCACTAGTTTACTATAAAGCCTACTTCTAAGAAGCGATGAAGTACTGGTCAGAAACTGGGTTTCACTGGTGCCCTACTAAAGCTTACAACTAAATGTTTAACTACTTCAATACCGGGCACTTTCACCCCCTTCCTGCCCAGGCCAATTTTCAGCTTTCAGCGCTGTCACACTTGGAATGACAATCGTGACAGTGATCATGCAACGCTGTACCCAAATTACATTTTTATAATTTTTTTGTGACAGATAGAGCTTTCTTTTGGTGATATTTAATCACCACTAGGTTTTTTTTTATTTTTGCTAAAAAATAAATAAAAAAAAGACAGAAAATTTAAAAACAAAACATTATCTTAGTTTCATTTTTTTTGTAAATAAGGAATGTTTTTCCTTCACTGATGTGTGCTTATAAGGCTGCACTGATGGGCACTAATAGGCTGCACTGATGGGCACTGATAGGTTGCACTGATGGGCACTGATGAGGTAGCACTGATGAGGGGGCACTAATATACAGCACTGATCTGCAGCACTAATGAGCACTGATAGGCGGCACTGATGGACACTGATAGGCAGCACTGATGAGCAGCCAATGTTGGGCACTGAAAGGCAGCACTGATTGGCATCACGGATGGGTGCTGATATGCAGCACTGCTGGGTACTGACTGGCATCACTGATGGGTAATGACCGGCATCACTGATGGGCACTGTTGGGGCTGCACTAATACTCAGGGCACTGATCATCAGTGCTCTGAGTATCAGTGCAGGTCTTCCCTGTGAGGTAATGCTGCTGATTGGCTCTTCTCTTCTCACACTCTGTCAGTATAAGGACAGTCAAGCCGATAACTGCCAATTCCTTATTTACATGTGATCAGCTTTGATTGGACACAGCTGATGACATGGATAAAGAGGCACATCATTGGCTCTTTATTATGATCGGGGATGCACGGCATCCCAGGGACATAGTGTGCCACTGATCACTGTGCAAGTTCAGAGAGAGTGGAACAATGATGTCTCAGAACAATAGAGCCACCAATTGCCTACAGGGCACCTCTTTAACGTGTCCTCAAGAGATTTTATCTTCTGCACTCTCTGTGGGAAAGGGATGAGTCCTGAGACCTTCCCCTTATAACGGTGGTCAAGGAGAGTTGCCAACCAGTAATCATCCTTCTTCTTTATGCCATGTATTCTTGGGTCCTTTCACAGGCTTTGAAGCATGAGGTTGCCCATGTGCCTCAAATTTGCTGAGACTTGAGAAGCAGACTCCTTGAGGTCACTCAGGATGACAGCATCTGGAACTTCCTCCTCCCAGCCACATACTACTCCCAAGGATCCTGGGGTTGGAAAGCCATCGCTTACAGATTGATGCATGTCTTCCTCTTTTTCAAAGCCTATGAAAGTGACAGAATCCTCCTCATCTTCCTCCCCTCTCTCCTCCTGTGTGTTCTGTGTCATAGGAAAGATGGTGTCTGGATAAAGTGGGCCTTGAGAAGAAAGGAAGTCCTCCTCTTCCTCCTGCTGCTCTATCTCCAGTGCCCTGTCCATAATGCCACGCAGAGTCTGCTCCAGCAGGAACACAACAGGGATTGTGTCACTAATGCATGCACTGTCACGGCTCACCATCCTTGTGGCCTCCTCAAATGGTGACAATACAGTGCATGCATCCTTAATGGTCAGCCATTGGCAGCCTAAGCCTGTCGTTGTGTATGTATAGCCGCTATCAAAGTTGAGTTCCACCTGGTGGGCATGTCACAAATCAGCCAGTTTACCTACAATTGGGGCACAGCACATTGTAAAAATTCACAGAAGGGGGCAGAATCCACCAGGCTGAAAGGTAGAAGTTGGAGAGCCAACAGCTTTGACAAGCTTGCATTTAGACGATGGGCATGTGAGTGGCATGGACTGTATTTTTTTTGGACAGAGAAATTTGCTGGCTACAGTCTACAGCTGGTGATGTGCTGCCAGGACCTGGGACACCCTCAGCTATACCATCATCCCTGTCAGTGGAGGCTGCGGAGAGGCAATGACTCGGTATAGCAGGGGCAGTCTGAAGTGAGTAAGGAGGAGGAGGGACAGATTTGTGCCCCTTTTGTGTGGCTTTTAGGTGCTTTTGCCAACAGGCTGAATGATTGGACGTTAAATGCCTTGTTAAGCATGTGGTACCCAAATGGCTGGTGTTTTTGCCACGTTTTATGTGCTTGAGACACAGTTTGCAGATAGTAACAGTCCGATCTGCTGCAGATGTGCTGAACAAAGCCCAGACAGCTGAGCTATGGGGAGTGGGCCAGGAAATAACAGCTGCAGAATGTGATGGAATAGGATGGCTACTCGCTACTCTTTCTTGATGTCGGCCTCCTTGGGGTTGTGCCGCCTCACCTTCAGTTTCCTCCTCTGCTCTATCTGGCACCCAAGTTGCATCAGTGACCTCATCCTCATCATCCTTATTATCATCATCATCTCCATCTCCATCTCCTCCATCTCCTCCATCTTCACCATCATCATCATCATTACCACTGGAGACAACTTGGCAATACGCTGCGGCTGGGGGAACATGAATGCCAATTTGTCTACCAGTGTTCTCCCTTCTCTCTAGGCTCATGTTCCTGTCATCCTTAACCTCAGAACCAACATCTGAATCCAGTAATGGCTGGGCATCATCAAGGAGCAAGTGGCTGATGCTGTGGTCAAATAGCTCAGCTGACTCCTCCATGGCTGATGTTGGGGCTATGGCAGGAATAGATGTGGACAAGGAGGCAGGTTTATCCTCTGTGGCAACTGCAGGGGACTGCAAACTTGTCCCTGCTTGCTTGGCAGAGGATGAGGAGAATGAAGAAGGTTTAGTAAGCCAGTCCACCACCTCCTCTGCATGCTGTGGCTTTATAGCATGGGCAAACTCACTAAACAGAGGAAATGATGCCCTGCCTGAGGACATATCACCACGTCCACCTTTGCCTGTGGACACATTTGTTGCTGGCCCCCTTACAGTGCCAAGGGAACATCTGCCTCTCCTTGTTGTCCTCCCTGACATTATTGGAGGGAGGGGGTGGTGCTTATAAGCAAATGTAAAGAAGAAGTGGAAATCTGTACGTAGATGCACTTTAATCAATGTAAAGTGGTGTTTGCTGCACTTTAATTATAGTACTCACACTACACAGACACACTCCACGGATACGCTATAATATACTACAATATAATACGCCAAACGTACAGTGACGCACAGAACTATATGGCATTAAACTTGCAGTAACACACACAGAAGTAAATGGCGTTAAACTATATGGCGTTAAACTTGCAGTAATGCACAAAACTATATGGCGTTAAACTGGCAGTAACGCACACAAAACTATATGGCGTTAAACTGGCAGTAACGCACACAAAACTATATGGCGTTAAACTGGCAGTAACGCACTCAAAACTATATGCGTTTAACTGGCAGTAACGCACACAAAACTATATGGTGTAAACTGGAAGTAACGCACACAGAACTATATGGCGTTAAACTGGCAGTAACGCAAAAATCTATATGGCGTTAAACTGGCAGTAATGCACACAAAACTATATGGCGTTAAACTGGCAGTAACGCACTCAAAACTATATGCGTTTAAACTGGCAGTAACGCACACAAAACTATATGGTGTTAAACTGGAAGTAACGCACACAGAACTATATGGCGTTAAACTGGCAGTAACGCAAAAATCTATATGGCGTTAAACTGGCAGTAATGCACACAAAACTATATGGCGTTAAACTGGCATTAACGCACAAAAAACTATATGGTGTTAAACTGGCAGTACGCACACAGAACTATATGGCGTTAGACTGGCAGTAACGCACACAGACGTATATGGTGTTAAACTGGCAGTAACGCACACAAAAGTAAATGGCGTTAAACTGGCAGTAACGCACACAGTACTATATGGTGTTAAACTGGCAGTAATGTACACAGAACTATATGGCGTTAAACTGTCAGTAAAGCAATCAAATAGACGGTGTTCAACCGTCACTACACTAACGCTATCTGAACTGTCCCTACTCTATCTATACACTACTCTATCTGTACTGACACTGTCTCACTACACTACACTGAAACTATCTGAGCTGTCCCTACTCTACACTAATGTATGCATGAATGACACAGTCTCACTACACTACAGTGAAACTATCTGAGCTGTCCCTACTCTAGCTGCACACTATGCAAATCTGAATGATGGTCCTCCTCACTACACTCACACTATCCCTAGACTGACACTAAACTAATATTCTACACTGACAATTGAAGCAAAATAGCACAGTATAGCACACTAAATAACTAATAGCCCTGTTCTATCTCTCTCCACCCCAAAATCACACTGAAAATGGCTGAAAGAATATTTTTATACTGTGGGGCAGGAATAAGCCATGATTGGATAAAGTCATGATGACAGTGTCCAATCATGACTATGACAGTGCTCTGTGCCCTGATTGGCTAAAGCGCTCACTGTTTCAGCCAATCAGGGCTTGCAATGCACTGTTCAGTGCCGCAATGCATTGTGGTCTGTTCGGAGGGGGGGGGGGGGGCGAACAAATGGTCGAACGACCGTTTGTTCGGATGTTCGCCGACCCGTTTGTTCGGATGTCTGAAAAACATCCCGGCCGGTCAGGAAAGGGGGATGGGGACGAGCGAGCGCCCCCCCCTCCTGAGCCGTACAAGGCTGTGTGCCCTCAACATGGGGGGGGGTGCTTTGGGGAAGGGGGGGCCCTGCGGCCCCCCACCCCAAAGCACCTTGTCCTCATGTTGATGAGGACAAGGGCCTCTTCACGACAACCCTGGCCGTTGGTTGTCGGGGACTGCGGGCGGGGGGCTTATCAGAATCCGTGAGCCCCCAGATCCTGGCCCTCCACCCTATGTGAATGAGTAGGGGGTACATGGTACCCCTACCCATTCACCTGAGGGAAAAAGTGTTAATAAAAAAAACAACACAGGTTTTTAAAGTATTTTATTAGACAGCTCGGGGGTCTTCTTCCGACTTCGGGGGTCTTCTCGCCGGGCACCCCTGCTATCTTCTGCTCTTTTACCGCTCTTTTACTAGCGGAGGAGCCGGCTTTCTCCTTCGTCGCTGCCGCCATCCGGGGTCTACTTCCGACTTCGGGGGTCTTCTCCCGCTCTTCGTTTCTTCTGCCGGGCCTCCGCTATCTTCTTGCAGCTCTTTTACTAGCGTTGGCCCGGTCTTCTGGTTCGTTGCTGTCGCTGTGGCCTCCACCTCCTTCTTCTTTTCTTCTTCTTCCTTCCGATGTTGACACGACGCTCTGTCCAGTCGCAATGGCTGGGACGCGCTGCAGGGCGACTTATATAGGGACAAGGGGCGGGGTCACCGGATGATGTCATGTGTTGACCCCGCCCATTGTCGGGTTGTCGGTAAGAGGCCCTTGTCATCATCAACATGGGGACAAGGTGCCATGTTGAGGGCACGTGGCCTGGTATGGCTCAGGAGGGGGGGCGCTCGCTTGTCCCCACCCCTTTTCCTGACCGGCCAGGCTGCGTGATCAAATAAGGGTCTGGTATGTTTTTTCAGCGTAGGGGTTGCCCTTTAAATCCATACCAGGTGATGGGGCTAGCAGGGTGTCAATCTCGCCGATGGAGGCGGCGACATTGGCTTCCTTCGCTAGTCCCGTCTACCTGGAGTCACGTTAAAAATGAACGGACTTTACTCCGTGTTAGGGCAAGTCCATTAATTTCAAAAGTCAGGCGGACCTCTGCCGGATTGTCCGCAGGATTTAGTCCGCCGGAAATGTCCGCCGGAAAAGTCCGGTCATGTGTGGGCAAGTCCGCTCGTTCGGAAAGTCCAATATACCTCCGCTGGAAAGTCTGGCGGATTGTCCACGGGACTAAGTCCGCCGGATAGTCCGATCGTGTGTACGCGGAATAAGGGTTTAAAGTGTATCAAAACACAAAAATTGCATATGTTGCATCTTACCAGTTTGTAGATGTGGCAGCTGTATTATTTTTCCTTTATTTCTACCTAGACTTTCTGCCATTAACACAGTTCCAGTCCTAGGATGACAAGAATCATTTGTTTGTATAAGGTTTACAAATTAGCAAACTGGGTCACAATCCTCCTCTTGAAGTCTATAGGAGGTGAATCTTCTGGCCTTTTTCAAGAATAATGTGCTACCTTTGATAAAAAATGGTGTGGGACACCGTCATTAGGGGCATGTACCAAAGCAAATAAAAAAAAAAAAGAAAAAAAAAAACATTCAGTGGGGAGCGCGTCTTTTCATGCAGCTTTAACCACTTACCGCCTGCCATATAGCAGAATGACGGCGGCGAAGTGGTTTCCAAACCCTGACCGGACATCATATGACGTGATCAGGATTTTGAGCCGATGCGCGCCCCCGGGGGCACGCATTGCGGCGATCGTTGTTGCGGTGTGTCAGTCTGACACCCCGCAACTACGATCTCGGTAAAGAGTCTCAGACGGAGACTCTTTACCACGTGATCAGCCGTGTCCAATTACGGCTGATCACAGTGTAAATAGGAAGAGCCGTTGGCCTATTGGCTGCTCCTCTGACAGGGGAGGATGTGCTGATCGATTATCAGCGCAGCCCCCACGAGGATGCCCACACTGGACCACCAGGGACGCTACCAGACCACCAGGGATGCCCATCACCAGGTATGCCACCCTAGACCACCAGGGATGCCAGTCAGTGCCCACAATGGATCCCAATCAGTGCCCACAATGGATAACAATCAGTGCCCACAATGGGCATCACTGATTGGCATGCATTATTGTTTGGCACTGATTGGCATCCATCAGTAAAATACATTACACTACAATGCCGCCGATCAGTGCCCATCCGTGCCGCCTATCAGTGCCCATCCATGCCGCCTATCAGTGCCCATCCATGCCACCTATCAGTGCCCATCCATGCTCATTTGTGCCGACTATACATGCCCATCTGTGCCGCCTATCCATGCCCATCCATGCCGCCTATCTATGCCAATCCGTGCCACCGATCAGTGCCAATTTGTGACACCTATCAGTGCCCATCCGTGTTGCCCATCAGTGCCACCTATAAGTGTCCATCAGTGCTGCCTATCAGTGCCACATATGAGTGCCCATCAATGCCACCTCATAAGTGCCACCTTATTGGTGCCACCTCATCAGTGCCCATCAGTGCCACCTTATCAGTGCCCGTCAGTGCAGCCCCATCAGTGCCCATCAGTGAAGGCGAAAACGTACTTATTAACAACGTTTTAAAAATGAAACGAAAAAAAAAAAACATATTTTTTTATTTGTTTAGCAGAAAATAAAAATCCCAGAGGTGATCAAATACCACCAAAAGAAAGCTCTATTTGTGGGAACAAAATTATAAAAATTTAGTTTGGGTACAATGACCGCGCAATTGCCATTCAAAGTGCGACAGCGCTGAAAGCTGAAAATTGGTCTGGGCAGGAAGGTGTTTAAGTGCCCTGTATTGAAGTGGTTAACAAAACTGACAATGCACTGGAGACTGGTCAATCAGGATTAATACACATAATGTGGAAATTAATTACTAAGGGCTCAATGCACATTGTATTAAAACTAGCCACTGATAGATTCTTGAATATACAGTGCCTTGCAAAAGTATTCACCCCCCTTGGCATTTTTCGTGTTTTGTTGCCTCACAACATGGAATTAACATGGATTGTTTGAGGATTTGCATCATTTAATTTACAGAACATGCCCACAACTTTGAAGAAGTTTTATTTTATTTTATTGTGAAGCAAACACATATACATTTATTTTTATTAAGTCTCTATGAGCTTGCCATATCTTACCACTGGGATTTTTGCCCATTCCTCCTAGCAAAACTGCTCCAGCTCCTTCAAGTTGGATGATTTGCGCTTTTGAACAGCAATCTTTAAGTCTGACCACAGATTTTCTATTGGATTGAGGTCTGTGCTTTGAGTAGGCCATTCCAACACATTTACATGTTTCCCCTTAAACCACTCAAGTGTTGCTTTAGCAGTGTGTTTGGGGTCATTGTCCTGCTGGAAGGTGAACCCCCATCCTAGCCTCAAATCACACACAGAGTGGTACAGGTTTTTCTCAAGAATATCCCTGTATTAAGCACCATCCATCTTTCCCTCAACTCTGACCAGTTTCCCAGTCCCGACTGCTGAAAAACATCCCCACAGCATGATGATGCCACCATCATATTTCTGGGGATGGTGTTCTTTGGGTGATATGTTGGGTTTGTGCCAGACATAGCATTTTCTTTGATGGCCAAAAAGTTAAATTTTAGTCTCATCAGACCAGAGCACCTTCCTCCATACATTTTGAGAGTCTCCCACAACTCAAAACGTGCCATTTTGTTTTTTTGCTGAAAGTAATGGCTTTCTTCTGGCCACTCTGCCAAAAAGCCCAACTCTATGGAGCGTACGGCTTATTGTCATCCTATGTACAGATACTCCAGTCTCTGCTGTGGAACTCTGCAGCACCTCAGGTCTCTCTGCTGCCTCTCTGATAAATGCCCTCCTTGCCTGGTCTGTGAGTTTTGGTGTGCGGCCATCTCTTGACAGGTTTGCTGTTGTGCCATGTTCTTTCCATTTGGCTATGATAGATTTGATGGTGCTCCTAGGTATCATCAAAGATTTGGATATTTTTTTATAACCTAACTCTGACTTGCACTTCTCAACAACATTGTCTCTTACTTGTATGGGGAGTTCCTTGGTCTTCATGGCAGTGTTTGGTTAGTGGTACCTCTTGCTTATGTGTTGCAGCCTCTGGGGCCATTCAAAAAGGTGTGTATATGTAATGACAGATCATGTGACACTTAGATTTCACACAGGTGGACATCATTTCACTAATTATGTGACTTCTGAAGGTAATTGGTTTCACCAAAGCTTTTTATGGGCTTCATAACAAAGGGGGGGGGGGGGGGGGGGGGGGGGGATACATACATGCATGCCAATTATCATTTTTTTTTTTTCTGAAAAATTGTTTTATGTATATATTTTTCTAATTTTACTTCATCAACTTAGACTATTGTGTTCTGATCCATAACATATAATTCAGATAAAGAAAAAACATTGAACTAAAGGCTGTAATGTAACAAAATAGGTAAAAAGCCAAGGGGGTGAATACTTGTGTGCTGTAGACTTGTCACTGAGGGTAAATGCACATACTATACACTGCTGGTGTATGAGGTGTGTCAGGAGCATGGTGCAGGGGAAGACCAATGTTCTGGGGGTGGGATTTTGCTGGTAGGTCAAACTCTGTTCAGCTAAATTAAGCAATGACACAAAATTCTCCAGTGAGAAAAGAAAACTGACAATCCAGCATTATCACTACTTAGGATGTAGGATGCCGTGGCAATGAAACGTGATTGAATCCACAATGGAAAGAATAGATCATACGTTGTTGAATCACTATTTAGAAATGTTTATGGGTGAATTAATCATATATGTGTATACAGATGGTATGTATTGGTGATGTTAATAATTTTCCATTAAAAGAACACGTGATTTTGTTTTTGTTAGGCATGCTTTATCAGTTCCAGCTTAATAGTACTGCACACAAAGGGTATTTTTCACTATTGTTCTCTCTTTGATAATATATGTGGGTCAAGTCTGATCTGAATGAACACAAGATTGCCAAGCAGAGAGTTTAGAGGGCAGATAGTTGTCTGAAGATGTCTTTCAGCCAGCTAAACATTTAGACCAGGGATATGCAATTAGCGGACCCAGCTGTTGCAAAACTACAAATCCCATCGTGCCTCTGCCTCTGGGTGTCATATTTATGGCTGTCAGAGTCCTGCTATGCCTCATGGGACTTGTAGTTCTGCAACAGCTGGAGGGCCGCTAATTGCATATCCCTGATTTAGACCATCTGCAAGCATAAGCCTGAAATATAGTATGTGCAAGAAAGAAAGGTTCTGTCCTTGGACCTCTACTATTCTCAATCTACAGATCCTCCCTGGGACAGCTGACAGCCTCCCATGGCTTCTGCTACCATTTATATGCCAACGACACCCACATCTATCTCTCTGCCCTTCAGCTCACCCCATCTGTCTCCTCACGTATCACTGATTTACTAACAGACAAATCAGCCTGGATTTCACACCACTTCCCCAAACTGAATCTATCTAAAACCAAGCTCTTAAAATTTCCTCCCCCACGTGCTCCTTCCCCTGACTACTCTGCCAAGATCAATGGCACATCTATCAGTCCGTCCCAACATGTCAGGGTGCTAGGGGTAACCTTAGACTCTGAACTGTCTTTTCAGGGACACATCCACAGCTTGTCTAGGAAAGAGCTGACAGAGTGCTGATGTGCTGTCAGTAGCTCCAGCTGCTCCGTCTAAAGCTCCGGCCTTTCAGGCCTTTCAGGCCCTCCAGCCTTCCCTGGATCCCCATCAGCCTTGTACTGGCATCAGGCCCCCACCCTTCAGGCACGGGGACCGGGTACACGACCCCCCCGGCCCCTCACACACCTTCTCGTGGCATCCGTCACCGCCGCACGCACCGCAGCCCGCCAGGCAGCCTGCCCGCCGGGCAGGCGTCCTAGGAAACACCGCGGCTTTGGCCTAGCCCGGCCGGCGCCGTGTCACCGATTCAGCGGCAGGAGCTCGCCCCGTTCTTACAGCTCCCACACCACCCACGCGGCCCGGTCACCCACACCAATCGGACCCCTATCACCCGCGACCGCCGCACACTTTCTGGGAGCCGAGACTAGGCGAGCCCCCGGCTCTGGCCTAGTCCGGCGGCCATCTTGGTCCACCCAGATATCCAACAGGACATCCCAGGACCCCTCAGCAGGTACCAACAGGAACGGCGCTCATTCCAGGTCAGTCTCTGGGTGGGAAACATCCTCAGCCGCCATCGCCTCTGCGCTAGCTTGCTAGACGAGGAAGAAAGCGGCTGCGGCTGAGACCCAGCCCACGGCATCCCACCTTTCGGCTTACTTTTTACCTCCTTGCTGCATGCCGGCGTCCCCTTCCCTCTCAGAACACCACTGCCTCTGCAACCGGACTTCACCGCAGAGGCACCAGGTCACACAGCAAGCTCATCCGGGATTATCTCCAATCAGGTAAGCCCTCGGGACCCCTCCCCACTAGCAGTTGATCCAGGGCCTTGGTTCCGACTGCCTTGGGGGTCAGGAAGGAATTTTTTTCCCCTGCTGAGCAATTGGCTGGCACGGCTAGGTTTTTTTTTGCCTTCCTCTGGATCAACGGAAAGGCGGTAGGTTCAACAGGTCCCCATCACCCCTACCGGAACTATTCGCACCAGCACAATTCACCACAGCTGTCACCAGCACTTTTCTTCTGGTCCAGGTTCGTCGCTACAAACAGAGGCAGTTGGAACAGCCAGGAATTTGCGACTCGACTAAAAACTTCCTTCACATAGGGCATCATATGATCAACTTGCGCGCTTACAAATAGCCTTAACACGGCGGCAAGTCTGATAACTAGACTGACAACAGGAACCACCCGGATCAGGATCATCAACTCAGTCATCCTAGGACCAGCAACTTCATCCTCTCGCCATGTGCTACTTCAAATATTCAGCAGAAGTGCTCCACAGGCTAAGGAATACCACCTCAACATTGCCAGCCTCCATTCAAAAAATTCTACGGAAAGAACCACTACTAAAGACGGACCTACGATCAACAATCAAACTCAGGAAAATACCAGCTCGACCACAACAATTAGCATGCGCCATGATCAACACCAGGTCCGCAGTCAAACACAGACTGGAAGTACACGACTTCATCACCCAAAACAACATAGATTGCCTCTTCGTCACGGAAAGCTGGCTAATGCCCGACTGTAACACCATCCTTACCGAATTGGTGCCGGAGAATTACAGGATCCTAACTGAGCATCGGATAGGAAAAAAAGGAGGAGGCCTAGCAGTGATTTTTAAATCGCACCTGGTGCTCACCAAACCAATTTTGCAGAACGCAGTGCCTTTTATGGAGACACTGACGCTACATCTTCAATCAACACCCCAAGATACCACTCATATTCTACTTTGCTATAGACCACCAGGACCAAAGACCAATCTTCTTACATCCCTCACGGAAATCATCTCAATACACACCCTGAAATCCAAAAACCTCCTGGTACTTGGAGACTTTAATCTCTGGGAAAACTCTACCCAAGACCCAATCGCGACCGCCTGCATCAGCCAACTGGAAGAACTGGGTCTTCAGCAACTCATAAAGACTCCCACACATGGCTCAGGACACACCCTGGACCTTATCTTCAAACAAAATTTGGACATCAACATACTCGACAACCTACCACTACCATGGACGGACCACCACGCCATCAAATTTAAAATCTCCACTAATACCACCCACCTAAAACAGAAACCTGCAACAACAAGAAACTGCACTCCGAAACCTTCAAAATCACTTTAGCAAACAAAATAGCAACGCTGAATTTAACCCACTCAACGGAACAAACACTCAGTATTACTACAAACAGCAGACACAGTGGCTCCAAAACGCAGAACACTTATCCGGAGGAAAAACTCGGGATGGTTTAATAGCTCTCTCGCACTACTCAAGCAAGAACGCAGAAGAGCTCAAAGAGCATGGAGAAGAAATCCTACCAAGGAAAATCAGACAAACTACAATCGACTCATGGAGAATTATCACAAAGCAATCTTCAAAGCTAAACAAGATTATTTTTCAAATACCATCTCATCGGCCTTAAATCGCCCTCGGGAACATTTTAAAATAGTTGCTCAGTCAATGAACCCAGTATGCTTAGACCCCCCAGCAAACGAAACTCAAGCTTTCTGCAATGAATTTTCTGATTTTTTTCATCGACAAGATCGACAACATCAGAAAATAATTCATCAGAAAAAAAACATGCAATCGTAGTCAACCAGAGCAAAAAGAAGACATCAATATAAACATCCCACAACCACCAAAGTTTTCTCTGATCCCAATCACCACGGACACCACTAAGAACATCATCAAAAACCTCAGAGACAGCACATCTCCGATTGACATCATCCCCAAAAAACTCCTGAAAGAATGCTCCGACATCTTGGCTCCCACTATAAATCACCTCATAAATCAATCGTTTAAAGAAGGGATTGTTCTGGGCGCCGTGAAAGGGAAGGAGACATGAAACACAGGATGTACCTTCATGGTGTCAGGCAGGGATAGTTCATAGGACACCTCATTAATCCTCCTTTTTACAGGAAAAGGGCCCAGGAACTTGGGTGCCAACTTCTTAGACGGACAAGCTAACTTTAAGTTAGAAGAGGAAAGCCATACCTGATCCCCGATTTGCAGATTTAATTCTCCCCTCCTTTTTTGGTCAAAGGCTTTCTTACTGTCCGCCTGGGCCTTGGTTATGGCCTCCTGAAGAACTTGGTTGTTGCGGCTAAGGAAAGTCACTGTGTCCTGGACTGCTGGAACGGAGGATTCTGCAAGAAAATCTGGGAGAAATGTTAAGTGGAACCCGTAATTAGCGAAAAATGGGGACTGCCCCGTGGTCGAGTGACTGGCATTGTTGTATGCGAATTCCGCTAAGGGCAGCAGAGACACCCAATCATCTTGCACGAATGAAGTGAAACACCTAATGTATTGTTCGAGAGTCTGGTTCGTGCGCTCAGTCTGTCCATTGGTTTGGGGGTGGTAAGCCGAGGATAGGGCCAGCACGATCTTCAAGCTCTCACACAGTGCCCTCCAGAACCGGGAGGTGAACTGGACTCCCCTGTCCGAAACTATGTTCTTGGGTACCCCGTGTAACCTAATGATCTCTCGGATAAATACATGGGCCGTCTCTGCTGCAGATGGAATTCCCCTTAGGGGTAGGAAGTGGGCCATCTTTGAGAGTCGGTCAACGACTACAAAGATGGCCGTGTGACCCTCAGAGGGGGGCAGCTCGACTATAAAGTCCATCGTAATCATACGCCAGGGTCGGTCGGGTGCAGGAAGAGGCTTAAGTAAGCCCCAGGCTCGGCCCCTAGTAGTCTTGCTTCGGGAGCACACTGGGCAGAAGCTAACGTACTTGGAGCAGAACTCCTTCAGACCAGGCCACCAGAAGGTGCGCTGCACCAGGTCGAGGGTTTTTCTGGCCCCGAAGTGTCCTGCTAGTGGGTGGTCGTGGAGAAGGGCCAATACCTTAACCCGGATGGGTTCGGGGACAAACACCTGACTATCCTTCCATAGCAGACCCTCTCTAGTAGTTAATGAAAGTCCTGGGGGAAGGAGCGGGTTCAGGGAGGCCTCCCTGATCTGGGACATTAAATTCGGCTGTAACAAGAGGAAACTGCTTGCAGGGAGGATGGTATCTGGAGGCGTGGGGTCTTTAGGGCAGTCATACATACGTGAGAGCGCATCTGACTTCACATTTTTAGATCCAGACCGGTAGGTAATGTGGAAGCTGAAACGTGAAAAGAACAGGGCCCAGCGGGCTTGTCGTGGTTTTAGGCATTTCGCCATCCTCAAGTATTCGAGATTCTTGTGGTCCGTGTATATTAATACGGGGTGGACTGCTCCCTCCAGCAAGTATCTCCATTCCTCCAACGTTGATTTAATGGCTAGCAGTTCTCGGTCACCTACGTCATAGTTCCTTTCCGCGGGGGAAAGTTTCCGGGAGAAGAAACCCACAGGATGCATTAGGTCATTATTGCCCTGGCGTTGGGAGACCACAGCTCCCACTGCTACCTCGGAAGCATCCACCTCCAGGATGTATGGAAGAGACGGGTCAGGGTGGCTGAGGATGGGAGCGGATGTGAATCGCCCCTTAAGTTTTACGAATGCCTCCTGGGCCTCTGGACCCCAATGAAACCGTACATTCTGCCTTGTTAGCTGCGTGATTGGTGAGATGATGGCCGAGAACCCCTTGATGAACTTCCTATAAAAGTTTGCAAATCCGACAAAACGCTGCACACCCTTTTTGTCAGAGGGTGCCGGCCAGTCCAGTACAGCAGTTACTTTTTGTGGGTCCATCTCAATGCCTGCTGGGGAGATCTCAAGTCCCAAGAATTGGATGCTCTGCTGTTCGAAGGTGCACTTCTCCGCTTTGGCATATAATCCGTGCTGACGGAGACGGATTAAGACTCGGCCCACATGCCCCCGATGCTGCTCAAGCGTTCTGGAAAAGATCAGGATGTCATCCAAGTATACAATGACAAAAATGTCCAGAAAGTCTCTGAAGACCTCATTTATGAGGTGCTGAAAGGTGGCCGGGGCATTACAAAGGCCAAAGGGCATGACCAAGTACTCGTAATGCCCAAAGCGGGTACGAAATGCAGTCTTCCACTCATCGCCTGATCGGATGCGAACCAGGTTGTAGGCCCCCCTTAAGTCCAGTTTGGAGAATATGGTGGCCGCTCTTAGTTTTTGGAACAGTTCTGGTATTAAGGGTAGGGGGTAACGGTTCTTAATCGTAATCTTATTGAGTTCCCGGTAGTCCACACAGGGTCGGAGTGACTGATCTTTCTTGGTTACAAAGAATATGCCGGCCCCTGCAGGTGAGGTAGAGTGACGTATGAACCCCTTCTTTAGATTCTCCGAAATGTAGGCCTTCAGGGCCTCTTGTTCCTTCTCAGAAAGGGGGAAGATACGCCCAAATGGAATCTCGGCCCCTGGCAAAAGTTCTATGGGGCAATCGTAGGTGCGGTGTGGAGGTAGGGAATCCGCTCCCCGTTTGCTAAAAACGTCTAGGAATTCATGGTAGGGTTACGGCACTGCTTGGATAAGGTCAGCATCAGAGTCCAGACAAAGAAGCGTAGCGGGCTGTGCCGGAACTTTGTGTAGGCAGTGTTCCAAGCAGTAGGGAGACTGTAACTTGACCTCCCCCGTGGACCAACTGATGGTCGGGTCGTGAGCCTGCAACCAGGGGATGCCCAGGATTACCGGAAACAGGGGGGACGAGATTACATCCAAGGTCAATAGTTCCTTGTGGTGGAGAGAAGAGATAGTGAGCAAGGGTTGGGTTTCTTGAACAACCTGGCCCGATCTAATGCGGGAACCGTCAGACAGAAAGACGGATAGTCCGTGGGCCTTTTTCTGAAGAGGAATGTCGTGCCGGCTGACAAAAGTGGCGTCGATGAAACAGCTGCAAGTTCCCGAGTCAAGGATAGCGTTGGTGAGAACCGTCCTTCCCAGGAACTGAAATGACAGGGATAGAGAGATGTGGGTGGCATGGACTGGCAAGGGAACAGAGCTGGTTGACACAGATGAAAGGCACTTACGTAACTTACTCGGGCATCTGTTCACAAAGTGTCCAGACCCACCGCAATACAGGCACAAATTTAGTTGCCGGCGTCGGGCTCGTTCCTCCAGGGACAGAGTGGGTCGCATGAGACCAAGCTGCATCGGCTCGCCGGCATCGGGAGGAGGATGGACAGGGCCCACCGGTTGAGTGGGCAGGTAACGGCTAGCCGGCAACGGAGCTCTTGCGGTCATCCAGGCCGGGCGGTGGACTTGGGCAGATCTCTCGACTCTGCGCTCCCGGAGCCGACGGTCAATCTAAATACTCAGGGTTATCAGGCCCTCCAGGGTGTCTGGGGTGCCCACGCGGGCAAGTTCATCCTTTAGGCCTTCGGAGAGGCCCATGCGGAACTGATGCCTTAATGCAGAGTCATTCCACTGAGTGTCTGCGCTCCATCGTCTAAAGTCAGGCAGGCCGGGTCTGGATACACTTGGCAGGCAGGTAAGTGGGCACAGGCGGTAGAGAGGTCAAACAGGCAGGAGGTCAGCGTTCAGGTATCAGTCCAAAGCAGAGTCAATCAAGCCGGGATCAGGAATGGAGAAGGTAGCAGAGTCACGTGGAAGCCGGGTCAGGTTTTACAGGAATAAACAAGGGATCATCAAACCCCTGCCACTAAGCGGAGCAGGGCCTGGATGCAGGATGACCCCGAGATGGCGTCAGCGATTCTGGCGGTGTGCAGCACCCTCAGGCAGGCCGGGTCTGGATACACTTGGCAGGCAGGTAAGTGGGCACAGGCGGTAGAGAGGTCAAACAGGCAGGAGGTCAGCGTTCAGGTATCAGTCCAAAGCAGAGTCAATCAAGCCGGGATCAGGAATGGAGAAGGTAGCAGAGTCACGTGGAAGCCGGGTCAGGTTTTAAAGAAGGGATTGTTCCGGGCGCCAAACAGCGCTAACGCGTCACGTGCGCACCCCCGTTCCGACGCCCGCACAAATCAGCGGCGCGTGTGCGCATGCGCGCGCGCCGATTCGACCGCACGTCGCAAGTGGGACCCTGACAATAACTCACCTCATAAATCAATCAAAGAAGGGATTGTTCCGGGCGCCCTCAAAAATTATGGAGAAGGCTGTAGTACAACAGATACAACGCCACCTGGACACACACACACTCCTGGACCCTCTACAATCAGGCTTCCGCCCAGGCCATGGTACAGAAACAGCACTCCTGAAGATATGGGACGACGCCCTTGAAGCAGCAGATGACGGAGAATCATGTCTCCTGGTACTGTTGGACCTCAGTGCAGCGTTTGATACTGTGGACCACAATACTCTACTCATCCGTCTCACAGAAGTAGCAGGAGTCACAGACGCAGATCTACAATGGTTCGCATCCTTCTTAGGAAATCGTTCTCAGACAGTGAAACTAGGAGCCTTCACCTCTAAAACCCAGGCAATCTCTTGTGGAGTCCCTCAAGGATCACCCTTGTCGCCAGTGCTCTTCAACATATACATCTGCCCACTCCTCAAAATCATCAGAAGATCAGACCTCTGCTTCCACTCGTACGCTGACGACACCCAATTATATTTTCGTATCCCCGGACAAAAAGACCATCATCAGCAATTAGAAAAATGCCTAACTCTGATAGACGACTGGATGACCACTAGCTCCCTCAAGCTTAACGTATCGAAAACAGAACTTCTTATGCTACATGCAAACCAAAACTCCCGAACCAAGACCCCTTGGACACCACCCACCATCTTTGGACAGACCATCGCCCCTAGGACCAAGGCCAAGAGTCTTGGAGTCATTTTTGACTCAGAAATGTCAATGGATGCCCAAATAGGAGCAGTAGTCAGTGGTTCTCACCATCTGCTCCGCCTGCTACGCAGACTCATCCCCTTCATTCCAAAGGAGGACAAAGCAGCGGTAGTTGGAACGATCATTAATTCACGACTTGACTACGCAAACTCCCTTTACATAGGTTTACCCCAATATCAACTTGCGCGCTTACAACTTATCCAAAATTCAGCGGCAAGGCTGATAACAGGAAAAAAACCCTGGGAATCCATTTCCCCTTCCCTGAGGAGCCTACACTGGCTAACCGTAAAGAATCGGGTCATATTCAAGACCCTCTGCCTCACCCACAAATGCACCCATGGAGACGCCCCCCAATACCTTCTCGAGAAAATAAAACACTACACGCCCAATCGCAGTCTCCGATCGTCTAACCAAAACCTCCTCCTCATTCCCAAATCCCGCTACGTAATCATGTGTATAAAACCCCTGAATTGCGTCATAATAAAGGAGAACGGGGGAACGGAGATTCGCAGTAGTCCAAAGGAACCACTAATCAATATGGGATAGGAGTTGCCTATCTATAAATTTCCAGGACAGGGGGAACGGAGATTCGCTGTCCAAAGACCACGGCTATGGAACGCTCTACCGAACGATATCCGCATGGAAGAAAACCATCAGGCCTTCAGGAAAAAACTCAAGACCTACCTCTTCTAAGAAGCTTGACAACAAAGCACAAATACGCCTTGAGGCGATTCAGTTCGCATTGTAGCGCTATACAAATTATTCATTCATTCATTCATTCATCCAATCCCTGTCCAAATCATGCCGCCTTTGCCTCCGCAACTTTTTTTCAGAATACGTCCCTTTTTAACTAATGACACCACCAAGCTTCTAATTCACTCCCTGGTTATCTCTTGCCTAGACTACTGCAACTCCCTCCTCATTGTGCCCTCCACCGCTTTCTGCCAATCCCTCCACTGGCTTCCACTCACCCAACCAATAAAAATTCAAAGTACTAACAATAATTTACAAAGCCATCCACAACTCTGCCCCCAGCTACATCACCAACCTAGTCTCAAAATACCAACCAAGCCGTTCTCTTCGGTCCTCCCTAGACCTTTTGATCTCTAGCTTCCTTGTCACCTCCTCCCTTGCTCGCCTCCAGGATTTCTCAAGAGCTTCTCCCATCCTTTGGAACTCCCTACCCCAATCTGCCTGACTGTCCCCTAATCTATCCATCTTTATTACCTTTTGTATCAATTGACCCTCCCTTTTAGATTGTAAGCTCTAATGAGCAGGGCCCTCTGATTCCTGTTGTACCAAATTGTAATGTAACTGTAGTGTCTGCCTTCATTATGTTAAGCGCTGCGCAAACTGTTGGTGCTATATAAACCCTGTATAATAATAATAAAAAATAAAAAGCTAATGGATGAGCAAGGAGAAGGCGCACTGGTGAAAAAATAGTAGTCAACAACATTTTTTACCTGAATCAAAGAGTTCTCAAAGCACCAACACAGGATGGAACTGTGGGGGCTTGTAGTAGCGCAATGAAACGTCCTAAACGTCAATTGGTCAAATATAGTAAATTAAAAAATTGACTTTTTAGGCTCCAATCATAAGAAAGAAACAATACATTTTATTAGCAATTAATACATAAAGATTCTTATAAAAAACACATTAAAACACTGCTACAGTGGCAGCTAGACCTCTCCATTATTGGTCATAGATGTCAAAAACATGTCACGATAGACATGTATGACTAGAATATATTGTAACAATATGCCATCCACCTCCTGTTTTGGATCACTTATCCGTACAAACTTTTACCCTACAATACAACCTGGTTAATATCAATCAAGTGACAGAAGCCTTCACGCTACTACAAACAATATGTCCAAAACAAAAAAACAAAAACAAAACACAAATTAACAAGTGATAATCCAAGTGAAATGGTGTTCCAAAAAATATATATAAAGTGCTTATATAAATAAACCTGCTGCAAAACATATTCGTGTTCACAATACACAAAGCAAAAATAGAAAATTAAATGGTGATCTTGTGCAATGGTGTATAAGCTCCCCCTGATGAAGTCACGTGGTAATAAAAAGCATAGGGAGTGGCCGAAAGTGGATGTGGACCAGATACCGTAACTGAAGTGAGAAGGCGAACAGAACACCACACTTTTTATCTTTCATGCATTTAAATTCTTTTTTGATGTAAGAATCCAACCTTTTGCATTTAATAAAATATTGATAGTTTGTTAACGTACTACACTATTGGAGGTCTTTTTTCCTTTTACTCCTTTGGGGCGATCTACACCATTATTGGAACATTTAGGGCTGGACACAGAGCGTCCTTTATCTGGTCTGTATATTTGGTGTATGATATCCGGAGATATACATGAAGTCTGAGACGCCATACTAGAGGACGGCGGAATAGAAGGCTAAAGGCTACCTATAGGATTTGGATGCTGGTTTTATACAGAGTTCTGTGAGCTCATTTTTTACCGGATACACATTACAGATGGGATTGAAGTTTAGGATATGATATATTGAAGAAGTGACTAATCTACATCTACATTTTTACGGTATATATATGTGCATATATTTTTATATGGACTTCCATTAAGAGTATTATTATTATTTTTGTGTATTTTTTAATTGTCTAGTTTTAAAATACTCACCATTTCCTAGTGTTTTACCATCTACCTGGACTTTATTATCTATTATCACATTTAATGTCAGCCCAGCTTATACACCATTGCGCAAGATCACCATTTAATTTTCTACAAATAACTATTGTTCCTATCAAGAAGATATACAAAGCTTCCTAAGAATCGATTTTCGCAAAACATGTAGAGCTCATTTTATTGTTACAATATAGTCTAGTCATACATGTCTATTGTGACATGTTTTTGACATCTATGATCAATACTGGAGAGGTCTAGCTGCTACTGTAGCAACACCGCAGTGTTTTAATGTGTTTTTTATAAGCACATCTTTATGCATTAATTGTTAATAAAATGTATTGTTTGTTTCTTATGATTGGTGCCTAGAAAGTTAAAAATGTTTACCTCTCACCTGAAATCACTTGCCCAGTGGTGTCTTCATGTATCTATATACAAACATACTTCATGTATCTATAATCATGAAATAGTCACCTAAACCAGACAACACCACCAGAATTTGTCAATTATCATCTCATGTCTATCAGCATCCCAGCTGAGCTTATTCTGGAAATCATCATGCATTTCCTCATGCACAGACAGAATGTTTAAAACTCTATATAAGAAGTACAAAAATCAATTATTCGGATTTGCTTGAAGATTAGTGGCCCATCTGTAATGATTTTATCTACTAATCTTCTGCGGGTCCTTGCATCCATTCGGCAGTTTTAGGCTACTTACCCTACACCTGTCCAAATGTTCATGGATCTCTGTTTGCCTTTAAGTCCACCCACCCAGCACTCTTTCTTGTGTCATGGCATTGGGCACACATGCTACATACTGTATGTGCTCAGAAATATCAGAATGCTCAGTGATAGAACAATGTGTCTGTAAAGTATATTAAGAAATAGTTAAACTTTTGTGTGTACTTTTTTGTCCAGTATACTTTCTTCATTGCTGATCCTAACCATTCTAATTTTTAAAATACTTCATTTGGAACAAACATCCGGTGCATATCAGAAAAAAATAACTTCTATTTACCGTATATACTTGTGTATAAGCTGCGATATCTAATAGGTCTAATTATAAATCCAGTAGACCTGAAAGTATATAGGATACTCTTATAAGGAAAAAATATATATATGATGTGTCCAGTATGCCAGAGATAGGAAAACAGTTCAATACAGGCTCTAAATTTATTGAATTGCACCTACCTCACAATAACTTTAAACTAATACACTGGGGGCTCAGGCTTGCGTTTGCGGGAAAAATGGGACATCTATCCGTGATTGATATGTATCATCATAAGTATTGTTTTAAGTTCTGTAAAAATGAGAAACCCATGTGAAGATTGTATATACTGGTAACTTTACCCAAATATACACATATTTGTTTGGGTCAAGTATCCTCCCCATTACACTACTATTCCTACCTTGGTCATACTATGGAAACAACCAGAGTATCCTCCTAAGGCGTGAGTGTGGGTCAGCAGATCAAGGCAACCCAGTCTGCATAATGTCAGTAGAGTCCAGATCCTAACAATTTAAAGTTAAATAGTATGGTAAGTATAAGTAATCTCTAAAGAAAAAGCGCTGTAATAATAATATAGCAAGATACAACTTTCCAGTGATAATGTAAATATAAAGAAAAAATATAAATGGAAAAAAAATAAATAATACAAGAAAGTCCCACACAAAACAGTATGAAAAATAAAAATTAAAATGAGATAGCACTAAAATAATGACGCTAATTAATAAGTAATATACCAAAAGCAAACTTTCCTGTGATAATACGCTATGTAAAAAAGTTTGTAAATAGATGCAAAAAAGTCCAACATTCAATACGTTGTAGGGGGCTTAAGAGTGTGAACCGCATACCCACCGAACTGTAAGTACTGCATATTTAACACAGCTGCAACACCCTACCATCCACTAGACATGTGCATTCGTTTTCGTCCGAATGCATTTTCGTCCGAATTTCAGGTGTTTTCGTTATCGTTTTAACAAACGATAACGAAAGTGCAGAATCCGAAAAACGAAAGATCCGACATAAACAAATGCTTTATTTTCGTTGTAACAACAGTTCGATATAGATAGGAGATTCGACGCTGACAATAACAATCTGTGTCCATTGAACCTGTGGTCGAATGTGCCTAAACTTAACTCTATTAGTCCAAGATTATTCTACATAGAGAGAAAAGATTCGACGCAGAAAGAAAAGATTCGACGTAGAAAGGAAAGATTCGACGTAGAAAGGAAAGATTCGACGTAGAAAGGAAAGATTCGACGTAGAGAGGAAAGATTCGACGTAGAGAGGAAAGATTGCTGCTGGAGTTGGGTGGAATTGCAGCTAAACTATACAGAGTCGTACAGTTTAGCTGCTCCGTCGAATCTTCTTTGAACTTTCGACAGACACCATAAGCCTTCAATGACAGATTCGACCTTAATTCATTTGAATTTTCGGACGAATGCAATTTTTAACGAAAAACGAAAAAATAAAAACGAATTTCGGGAGTAACTAAATAAATTTATTTTTCGGACGAAAACGAAATTCCGAAACGAAATATTTCAGTGTGCACATGTCTACCATCCACTATGCCTAAACTCTTTTCACTCAATGCAAAAGGACTCAATCACCCAGCTAATAGAACATCCATGCGGGCACAGCACAGGACTCCCAGAGCGAAGTCCTATGCATACAAGAAACTAATTTTAAACTACATGCAGAACCCACATGTACCAATAAACATTTCACCCAAATGTTCCGAGCATCTGGACCCTCAAAGAAAAATGGAGTCATGATAGCCATTAGAAATACGATCACCTTCACCCTACACAACAGTCTCGTGGACACAGAAGGCAGATAACTTGCACTTAACTGTACCCTGAACAACACCAGATATACTATAGTTAATATCTATGCACCCAACTCTAAACAAATCAGATTCCTAACTAAACTGATGAAGAAAATTGCTGTTTTGCACCAAGGTCACCACATTCTGTGTGGTGACTTCAATATTGTACCAGACAATTCTCTTGACACCTCTTCCCGTACCAGCAGACTCACGTCACCCATGGGATCCTTCATACGGAACAATGACCTCTGGGATGTTTGGAGATGTCACCACACCACCGAACAGGACTACTCCTTCTCCCATCGCCACAACTCGTACACACGGATTGATTACTTTTCGGTAGATAAATGGATCTTACCCAAAGTAACCGAATGAGCTATATCCACCATAACCTGGTCTGATCATTCTCCTGTCACAATGACTACGAATGGCTCACCTTCATCCCTCAGACACGGATTTGGAGAGCCAATCTCCTGATTATCCACTTCCAGTTTATCTAACTTACATCAAGGATCGCCTAGAAGAATTTTTTACTCTACATGAGGGAACTGTTTCTGATAACACAACTCTTTGGAATGCTCATAAAGCATTCATAAGAGGGATCATTATTCAAGTGAGTGCCGGGGAGAGGAGGAGGAGATCACAGCTTTTAGACACCCTTGCATCTAGTATTAAAGCTATAGAATCGCAAAACCGAACCAATGCTAACCCTACTTTAAAATCTGAACTAGGCCATCTCAGGCAAGAACTGAGAACGCACCTATTAGAATCTTTTGGAAAAGCGCAAACACATTTCAAGGCTAAACATTACTCCACAGGCAACAAGGCAGGGAAACCTATGGCCACCAGATTAAAAAGGCACTATGCTAAATCTATACCACCCTACCACACAAAAGAAATTATTAGAACCACAAGCTATTGCAGATGTTTTAGCCACTATTACAGTACACTGTATAACCTAAAAGATGACCCCTCTGTCACACAACCATCCACACATGACATAGAGGCATTCCTACAAGAAATAAACCTCCCTAAATTATCAACGGAACAACTCACTACACTGAATACACCATTCTCCCCATCAGAAATTATGAATGTAATCTCAGCGTTACCTTATAATAAATCTCCAGGACGAGATGGCCTCACCGGCGAGTACTACAAGCAGTTTAGTACAGTGCTAGCACCATTTTTATCAAAAGTTTGTAACGACGCTGCCTCCTCCTCCTGATGTGTTAAATGCATTGATTATAACATTACCGAAGCCGACGAAGGATCCTACCTCACCACAAAACTTCAGACCTATATTGCGCCTCAATTTAGATACAAAAATGTACGCAAAACTCATAGCCACAAGATTGGTAAACAATGCCCATGTTGATCAATCAAGACCAATCAGGGTTTACAAAATGGAGACAAACATTCAACACAACACGCAGACCTATTAACATAATTCACACTGCTGACACAATTCAAACACCTTCTCTGCTCCTTTCTCTGGATGCAGAGAAGGCATTTGACAGGGTCCAATGGTCTTAGCTAAAAGCGACCCTTTGCAAATTTGGATTCCAGGGACACATTCTGTCTGCCATTCAAGCGTTATACTCAACTCCAACTGCCTAAGTTTACACCTCAGAGATGCTATCTAAACCAATCCATATTACTAATGGCACCCGACAAGGATGCCCCTTGTCACCGCTTATCTTTAACCTCATGATGGAACCTTTAGCAGAACACATACGATCGAGCACTTCAATCAAGGGATTTAAAATAGGCACCATAGAACATAAAATTAACCTATTCGCAGATGATGTAATAATAATGATTAGGCTCTGTATGGCCACGCATGCGCAGAATGGCCGGAAGACGGCGAAAAACGGCGAAAAATGGCGGAGGGTCCCCGCAGCGCCCCGTTCGTAAGTAGGGGTTGTTCGTAGGTCGGGCGTTCGTAAGTCGGGGACCCCCTGTACTTCCCTGGCTTCGGTACAATTATTGCTACAATGATTTAGTACCATTTCTTACTATAAGGTAAATTAAAATAAATCCTACATATTAGACCTAGGACTAGATGATGTGACTAGCAACTTACTTAGGAACCGCTTCACATATCCATGGGCAGACTCTGGAATATCTTACCTAGGTATCACCCTTACTAAATCTACAAGAGGCCTATTTGCCAATAATTATGCTAAAACCAAACAAATGCTTATCAGTGAAACAGCCAAACTCGCCAAACATGAACTTTAATGGTCAGGACGACTGGCAGCATTTAAAATGCTGATCCTGCCCAAATTGCTTTATCTGTTCTGCACACTGCCACTGCCACTTTCATACTCATATCTCCATTCTCTCCAATCCATCCTAAGTCATTATGTATGGCAGGGGAAAAAACCCAGAAGCAATCACACAAAACTTATTAAACATAGACTTGCTGGTGGGATGGGTTACATTGACCTGAAAGACTACTACCTGGCTACCATACTATAACAACTGAAAGACTGGATGAATGCAAAGCCCACCACACTCTGGGGTGACATAGAAAACAACATGACACCAGGGAATAACCTCAAAAACTGGTTACTTAACACTCCCACTAGGCAAATACACTTGACACACTATTCCCCAACCATCCGAGCATCCATCAAGGTGTGGAAAACATTGCACTACACCAAAAGGTCACAACTCTTGACTAAAACTGTCCAAATACCTTTGAACATGATCCAATCCTTATTGGAGGGAAGGCAACCAAATAGGCACCCTTTTACATACTTTGTGGTCATGCCCGCTGCTGAAGAAACTCTAGAACGAGGTAGAACACACACTACACTACATCTTCCAATCACAATAATGCCGCAATAAATCTTGGACGTTTTTTCCGACGGAATTCTGCTGAAGCTTGGCTTGCATACACACGGTCACACAAAATTTCACTGAACTTTCGACCGTCAAGAACGCGGTGACGTACAACACTACGATGAGCCGAGAAAATTAAGTTCAATGCTTCCGAGCATGCGTTGAATTGTTTCCGAGCATGCGTAGGAATTTCGTGCGTCGGAATTGGTACAGACTATCAGAATTTCTGATCGGAACTTTTTCCGACCCAAAAATTGAGAACATGCTTTCAATCTTTTGCTGGCTGGAATTCCACCAGCAAAAGTCTGATTGAGCATACACACGGTCGCATTTTCGGACCAAAAGCTCTCATCAGACTTTTGCTGGCGGAATTTCCGCTCGTCTGTATGGGACATAACTCTGCAACTAAGCATTCTAAATCTACCCATAGAATCAATCCCGCCCAAACTTAGACTAGTCACCACTCCCATACTGCTGGCAACTAAACTTCTAATAACTAGACGATGGAAGACAAAAGATGTTCCCCACATTGCTCTAGTAATTGCTCTAGTGCAAATACACTACACATATGAAACCATGCTTTCACAAGGAAAAACCTCACACTCCCATATTCATGAACTATGACTCCCTTGGGAACAATGGTATCTAAAAAAATCTTAGACTATTGTGATCACATGTACAATAAATATAACCTGTTGTGCTCTCTCTCTTTCTCTCTTCTCCCTTTCTTCTTTCTTTCTTTCTCTCCCTCCCCGTCTCCCCCTTCTTCCCCCTCCCTTCCTACCCCCTTCTCCCTGCCCTACTTTTCTCCCTCCTCCCATTCTCCAAGCTAGTTTATAACTTACTTTTGTTGCTATACATATCGTTGATTGCTGTTACTATAGTTCAAAACGGCAACCACGCACCCTGTTATGTGCGTACCCCTAATAATGCAAGTTTATGTTATGCAAAGTTATCTGTATTGATTATTGCCATACATATACCTGACTTTACATATGTACCACCAAAAACTTCAATAAAAATCTATTGAGAAACAGAAACATGCATAATTATATATAAACATACAATTTTTAATGTGCTTTCCCCAAACTGGCCACCCTTCAGAAATGTTGTCACAATGCTCACCAGTACCAGACAGTGAGTCAAATACCTCAGAAATACCCGTGGCATATGATATTACGTTACCATCCTTGCTTTGTTCAGGGGAAAAATACAGTCACAAGAGGTGTTGCCCCTATGCTGGAACTAAAAACACAAGTGAGCCAAGCAATCAACAAAGTCAAACAGCTGAAGAAAACACAAAACTTATTGTAAGGGCTCTTTCACACGGGGCGGATCAGTGCAGATCCGCCCCATGGATAGCCGCTTGCTCAGCGGGGATCGCCGGAACGATCTCCGCTGAGCAGGAAGATGACAGGTCTGTCTCTGCACTCCGTGCAGGGACGGACCTGTCAGAGCGCTGCTCTCCCCTATGGGAGATCGGGGGACGATGGACCATAGAGTCCGTCGTCATCCGATCCGCTCTGCAGACGGATGAAAAAATGGGGTTTTCCTCCGTCTGCAGAAACGGAGCATAGCGGGCACGGACGAGAGCGGGTGTCAGCGGATGCTCAGCCGCTGACACCCGCTATCCCATAGGGATACACGTATGTCCGTTTTTCATCCTAAAACGGAAGGATGAAAAACGGACATATGGTCCGTCAGTGTGAAAGAGCCCTACGTCTTTGCCAATAAAATTCTAATAGCATCAATTTATTGGAACAGGTGCATTTGAGCTACCACCTCCTGTGCAATGCCTGGTCAGTCTCAAGAACACAGCACTCAGTCTCCGCAAACTTCCATGTATAATCCATGCAAAAAGAGGGAAACGCTGGTGCCATGGAAGTCAGCTAAAATATTGTTTTATTATTGCAAGTAAATAACAGTCAAAAGAGCTTCTTTTATTAGCTTCCTTTTGGGAAGTTAACCACTTGATGTCCACAAGGCCTTTTAAACTCACTGCTGCTTCTGCAGGAATGAGCTTTATATCGTTCTTTTTTTTCTGCCAGCGATCAGCTTTTTAGTAAAAGTGTTAGCTTTTAAGGTACTGGGAATGAGTCTGGGACTGCGGTAACTCACAACAATATCTTTGTTACCTGATCTCCTCTACAATGAATGAATCCATAAGCGGTGAACATTTTGTCACTTCCGGTTTCAGTTAATTTCAGCAGCTAATTAAGCACAATCTGTACTTGATTAGTTGCAGTGGAGGAAGGGGAGACATTGTGGGTATTTACTTGACACTACCCCATCTTTTATATGTAGTGCTGGTATTTTTGCCTACTAATCTAATGCAATGTTAATCTATGAGCAGTGTTATAATTTGTATTTAGCACCATCTAGTGGTCTATACGGGAAATGGACTCCAGTTATTTTCTATTACAAGGACTTTAGAAATGTTACAGGAAGTGACTGTTTGTTTACATTCACAATGACCTACCTACTTACAATGCCAAGTGACCTACCCATGAACACTCAGCCCTGGAATTGCATGCTGGGTAGGTATAAAAGGACACGCGCGGCAATTTTTCGCTCTCTTCGGGACACGTGGCCTGCCAGCAAGGACCTGTAAGGAGGCCTTCCGGGGAGAGCACAGCCTCTGGCTTTTGAGGAGCGGAACAACCAGCGACTCTGCTTCATATCCGGGTGCTGAAGCAATGGTGTGACTGGATCGAGAAGGATCCAGAGACGCCTAGTGGAGCCATCTGAGAGTCTGGGTCATCTTGCGGAAGAGAAGTAGCGTGACGGTGCTGACTTAAAGCAGGATTCAGACAGCCAGAGTGAAGGGTTCCTATTCTTCCAGGCCTGGTTTGGTGAGAGGGCTGCCGCCCACAATTTCAAATGCACTTTTACACACTTAGACTCATTTCACAGTGTTGCTGGGACTTGTAGTCCCGTAGTGGCGGTTGCACACTATCAGACTGAGTTCAGCAGGCCTCAAGCCTGTACTTCACTGAGAACTGACACTGTATGGATTAGAGACGACTACACCGGAGGTAGTTATAAGTGTGCTACATTACCATAACAGTTTCAATACTCATTCTGCACTGTTCTTGTTTGCTAAACCTTTTTGGATTACAATTATTTAAACACAATAGCTAGCAGAAGACAGAAGAATAAAGACTATATCTTAATTGTAAGGCCTTGCATTCATTTCAAATAGAAAGAACTGTCTTATAAAGTAAGGAGGAGCTGCTTAGCTAGTGTGTTGTACTGTGTTGCTGGTTTTGCATTTCTGTGTTTAATACGGCGTGCTGGAAGTGGGAAGGTGCCCAGAGTAAGGCATTGTCCCTCTGAGCATTGGTCCCCCTTGGAGACACGTGTGCATCCAAGAGTTCTTTATATGTATGGCCGTTTTTTCGGGAGCATTGATTTTAATGACGCTTAAAGTGAAAAAAAAAAAGTGAAATATTCCTTTAAATGTCGTGCCTGGGGGGTGTCTATAGTATGCCTGTGAAGTGGCGCGTGTTTCCCTTTTCCCGTTTCCATTTCTAATGGAAAAATTGTAATTTCAAGCTTGCTTGCAGTTTTAATGTAATGTCTTGGTCCCGGCAATATGGATGAAAATCATTGAGAAAAATGGCATGGGTACCCCCCTCTCCCATTACCAGCCCCTTTGGGTCTTGTATGGATATTAAGGGGAACCCCGTACCCAAATTGAAAAAAGGAAAGGCGTGGGGGCCCCAGGCCCTATATACTCTGAACAGCAGTATACAGGCGGTGCAAACAAGACAGGGACTGTGTAGGTTTGTTGTTAAGTAGAATCTGTTTGTAATTTTAAACTGGTAAATTTTTAAAGTGTAGCTCCAGTCCAAAAATCAATTTTTAAGCTTTTTTAAAAACATAGGGAAGGGTTATCACCCCTATAACATTTTTTTTGCTGTCTGTGCACCTCTTCAGAAGATTTCACTGGACTTGCTGTCCCAATGACAAATGTTTTTTGAAAATGTGGTGTTTTTAGTAAAACAAGGATTGGGATAAAGCATCAGTGGAGAGGAGACACGTTTTTCCCATATCAACTGTTACAGGAGAGAATTTCTCTTCCTAGGGGTAGATTTCATCTCACTTCCTCTTGTCTCCTTCCATTTGCAAGTAGGAGACGTTTGTAAGTTGGATGTTTGAAAGTAGGGGCCTGCCCTATATGCTCTGCAGAAATTTGGGCCTAAGGTGTTGGTGCTGCCACAACACTGTAAGCCATCAAAGTGACTCTTGGTGGGCGCTGGAACGCCCTGCTGTGAACTATTATATTAGGAATTGTAATTACATGCCATTGTTGAACAATAGTAGAAAAATTGGGCCTTTGGTGGTGGTGCTGGTGCCACAACACTGTAAGTCCTCACAGTTACTCTTGGTGGGCGCTGGAACGGGCCCTGCTGTGAAATATTATATCAAGAATTGTAATTACATGTACCTGTTGAACAGGGGCAGAAAAAATGGGCCTTAGTACATGGTCCATGAGGATTCCCAGCATTTTGAAGGCTCTGATGATGATAACCAGCTAGAGGAAGGCAGTAACGTGAGCCCAGAGATAATGGGATGCCCAAGAAGGACAGCAATCTGGCAGTCATGTCCCCCCAGCTGCAGCATACTGCCAGGTTTGCTCCAAGTGATGAGGAGGGAGGGGATGATGAGGTCACTGACTCCACGTGCGTGCCTGATAGAAGAGAGGAGGAGGAGGCACATCTCCAACAAGGCAGGATGCCCTCCAGGGACCAGCTTAAGGGCAGCACACCGACTGCATCACACCGCACAGCTGCACATTTGTGCAGAGCGCTGCCTCTGCACGTTATTCCAAAAGTTCTAGTGTGGGCCTTTTTTGAGACGAGTGCATCAGATCACACTGCTGCTATTTGCAACATATGTCTCAAGCGTATCTCGCGTGGCCAAAACATCAGCTGCTTGGGCACCACATGCTTGACCAGACATATGTCGACCTGCCATGCAGTTCATTGGCAAGTGTACCTATAAGACCCACACCAAAGAACAAAGCGGACCTCTCCTTGCTCCTCATCAGCTGGGATCTCCAACCCCACTATACCTTCAGTCCTCTCTGAAACCTGCACTGAGAGCAATGAAGGTGTTAAATTAGGTGTTGATGAAAATAAAAGGAAGGGGTATTGGCGCTGTTCAAAAATAAAGGTATATAAGGGGAAAAATTTTTGTAATACTGAGTTGAAGCGGGAGATGTATAGGTATTAAAAATACTATAAGATCGCAAATAAAGTGCAAATGCAAGAGGTGGATAAGTGAATCAACACTAATATCGCAGTAAAATCACACCATTTTAAAGGTGTCTAGAATAAACCAAAGTGTTCAGTGAGCATAAGCAGTGACGAATAAATAATGGAGAGTAAAATCTATTTAAAAATTAGAAAAGTGCACGTGCATAAATATATACAGATATTATATAACGAATATTGCTTAGAAGCTCAAAATATATATCATAGGTTAGATGCAGGCATTCTGTATATGTCTAACGTATTTAAAAGGCATGGAACAACTAAAATAAGGTAATGATATATAAATATGTGAAATAAAAGTCCAATATACTCCAGCAGTGATGTATGCTGATATCAGAACTAAAAAGTAATTATTATCAGTAAGTAGTAATTGGTTATTTGTGTTGCAATCAGCAATAACCAGTCAGTAGGAAGTCCACCATGCACCAAGCAGGGCAAAATTGCCGAAAAACAATAAGTGGATAAATGCAGTCTGCACACATTCAGTATAGTGAAATGTATGATTGTTCTTGGCAATATGATGGAAAGCGTGATAAACAGCTGTGGGGGTCCCGTACTCCCCTCCTTCCGACAGTGCCCCTAATGGAATTGCACTCACCGGAGTGCCCAACCCCTGCAGGGGTGATGGGCATAAAGGTAGTGATCCACGTAGATCTCTCTCGTCTGGGCCGGGGGTATCCTCCTTCTCCAGGGGATTCGTACCAGCTGGATCCTTATTCCTCTGTTATCCGGTGTTCTCATCTGTATCCTGTGGGGGTTGGGGGCTCCCCCCCCAACCCCCACAGGATACAGATGAGAACACCGGATAACAGAGGAATAAGGATTTAAAAGGCATTTTTAATACCTATACATCTCCCGCTTCAACTCAGTATTACAAAAAAATGTTTCCCCTTATATACCTTTATTTTTGAACAGCGCCAATACCCCTTCCTTTTATTTTCATCTATTCTTGCTACATTTAGGTGTAGTCCTTTAGGGGGGCAGCAGTTCCAACTCCTAAGCGCGGATATTACTACTTTTACGTTAAATTAGGTGTGTCACAGCCAAGTACTTACGGGCAATCTGCTATCTGTACATCGACGTCCGATTGTACCAGGCAAATTTCCCTGCCCCAGCTGCTGCACCATCGAAAGAAGTTCACTCCCAGCTATTCACATGCCCGGCGGTTGAATGCTATCTTGGCTAAATTGCTAGCACTTCAACTGCTGCCTTTTCAGTTGGTAGACTCTGCCCCCTTCCGTGAGTTTGTGGAATGTGCAGTTCCTCAGTGACAGGTTCTCAAACTGCACTTTTCTCACGGAAGGCGATTCTGGCTCTCTACCGGCATGTGGAAGGCAATGTCTTGGCCTCGCTGGACAGGGCAGTCAGCGGTAAGGTGCATATTACCGCGGACTCATGGTCCAGCAGGCATGGACAGGGACGTTACCTATCTTTCATGGCACATTGGGTGACTCTTCTGGCAGCTACGAAGGATGCAGGACAAGGTGCTATAGTAGTGTTGGAGGTTGTCCCGCCACCATGCCTCCAAAATGCTACTACTGGTGATTCTGACACACCTCTCTCCTCCACCCCCTCCTCTTCTTCTTCCTCCATGGCCTCTTCCTGTGCTTTGTCCTCGGAACCAGCAGTGCTCCGTAGGGGCAGAGGTATAGGAACAGAACAACACAAGCAATTGGAGTAGCTTCAGGTGTACACTGTCCAGGTGGCACAATACACCGACTGTAACTGCTACAGCTGCCTGTGGTATAGAAATAGAACAATACAAGCAATTGTGTTAGCTTCAGGTGTACACTGTCCAGGTGGCAAAATACACTGGCTGTAACTGCTACAGCTGCCTACGGATAGGATGCGCAGAACAACAGCAATTGGGGTAGCTTCAGGTGTGTACATTGTGCAGGTGGCACAATACACTGACTGTAACTGCTACAGCTGCCTCTGGTATAGGAACAGAACAACACGAGCAATTAGGGTAGCTTCAGGTGTATACTGTCCAGGTGGCACAATACACCGACTGTAACTGCTACAGCTGCCTGTGGTATAGAAACAGAACAACACCAGCAATTTGGGTAGCTTCAGGTGTACACTGTGCAGGTGGCACAATACACCGACTGTAACTGCTGCAGCTGCCTGTGGTATAGGACCAGAACAACACCAGCAATTGGGGTAGCTTCAGGTATACACTGTGCAGGTGGCACAATACACTGACTGTAACTGCTGCAGCTGCCTGTTGTATAGGAACAGAACAACACCAGCAATTTCCCACAAATAGAGCTTTCTTTTGGTGGTATTTGCTTGCCCCTGCGGTTTTTATTTTTTGCGCTATAAACAAAAATAGAGCGACAATTTTGAAAAAAAATGCAATATTTTTTGCTTTTTGCTATAAGAAATATCCCCAAAAAATATATAGAAAAACATTTTATTTTTCTCAGTTTAGGCCGATACGTATTCTTCTACATATTTTTGGTAAAAAAAAAATCACAATTAGCGATTATTGATTGGTTTGCGCAAAAGTTATAGCGTTTACAAAAATAGGGGATAGTTTTATAGCATTTTTATTAATATTTTTTTTTTTTTACTAGTAATGGCGGCGATCAGCGATTTTTATTGTGACTGCAACATTATGGCGGACACATCGGACATTTTTGACACATTTTTGGGACCATTGTCATTTATACAGCAATCAATGCTATTTAAATGCATTGATTCCTGTATAAATGACAGTTGTAGTGAAAGAGTTAACCACTAGGGGGAGGGGAGGGGTTATGGGCTGTGACGTGTGTGTGTTTTTTTACATTAGGGGGCGGGGCTGACGTCTGACGTCATTGATCGGCTTTCCCGATGACTGGGAACAGCCAATCAATGACAGGCAGAGTAGGAAGCGCGGGGAGAGGTTTGTTTACACATACCTCTCCCCGTTCTTCAGCTCCGTGACCCGATCGCGGGACACCAGTGGCGATCGGGTCCGCTGGTCCCGCGGCCGGGGTCACGGAGCTCGTGACCCACGGGCAGGCAATTAAAGGGGACGTACAGGTACGTGCTTTTGCCTGCCCGTGCCATTCTGCCGCAGTATATCTGCTTGAGGCGGTCGGGAAGCGGTTAAGACAATGTCTCTCCGTCTATCTCTCTCTATGAGCCACAACAAACTACGCAAGGCCGCCGCGCAGGCGGCCTTATATAGTGTGGGGTGTGTACTAAACCCCCTGAGCCATAATTGGCCACAGGCATCTTGCCTGTGGCCAATTATGGCTCTCTTCGCTGACGGCACTGTGATTGGCCAAGCATGCGGGTCATAGTGACGCACCACTCGAATTTGGCGCAAACGGCCCATAATGATCGGATTTCGCCAAACGAGCGAACAGCCGGTGTTCGAGCTGAACATTTGTTCGACTCGAACACAAAGCTCATCCCTACAGTACAGTTATTGTAATTATTGCTTTTATACCAGTTTCAGTAAAAACACATTCTGGTTAACTACAATTGGTGTGAAGCGTTGTTCCTTCTCCCACAGGTGAAGCAGTGGATACCAGGTACAGGTAAAGGTACGTTATTGTTGTATTGTACATGAGGGGTCATCCTCTGTTGTCACCTTCACACCATACTGTACCACAGCTGTGTCAAGGGGATTGAGCCAAGTTACTGGGGGTGTGAGATCAGAGTACAGGCCCAACAAAAACCAGCAGCTCCTTCGGGGGTCAGTGCTACATATACTTTGCCAAATATTCTATATTATATTGTTTGTGTACACTAAAATCATTTTAGTTGATTTTTTTTTTCGGAAAATATGCTTTTGATGAACAATTGCACAGATATCATGGGACTTAAAAAAATGCTACTGCCCCCATTTTATTCTACAAGTTCTCTGCTTTTAAAAAAGATATAATTATATGGGGGTTCTAAGAAATTGTCTTCCAAAAATGCAGATTGTGGCATTGGTGTGAAAATTTTAAAAATTGCCCCAGACTTCAAGTGGTTAAATGTGAAAATATTTTGTTTTATCTGTTTGCAAAGGTCACACAGAACAGAATTAACTGGCAATGATTTCATAATGAATGAACTTTGAATAAAAAAAAAAAAAGCAGATGATGTAATTACTATTATTATCATCAGTATTGTAATTATAGAATGCAGTGTGTTTATCTGTATGGATATCTATATATCAGTTTGTTGCTATTTACTGTGGTAGCTAGGAGTATCCTGTTTTATGTACTGTAGGTAACCAGAGAGTTCTCATATTGTGTGGCCATCCGGTGCGGTAGGTTCCGGAACGACCTCTACCAGACTCTGATGTACAGGTATGAGTCTTCAGCTTTCCCGCTCGTCATCGCCATCTTGTGACAGGCGCCGGTTCCGTGGCGCAGTAGCTCGCTATTTTGGGTGCCAAACCCCACTGTGGAGCGGTTTTTCACCTGTGCCCGGCCCATCCTCATAGTGGGACTGCCTCCGGCTTCTAGGGATATCTTCAGATGACCCTTTTGTTGGACGTTATGTTTCCGCCGCAGGCTTAATACGTGTGTGGCTTGTCGAATGTCTCCTTCTGACGCGCGGAGCTCCAGGTTCACAGCCGGTCAACTGCGAGTCGGGTCGCCCACGCCCCTATTCTATATTATATTGTTAGATGTACACTAAAACTCATTTTAGTTGATATTTTTTTTTTTCGGAAAATATGACTTTTGAAGACTACAAATGCACCGATAGTTTGCTGTGCACTGTGGTAGCTAGGAGTATCCTGTTTTATGTTTGCAAAGGTCACACAGAACAGAATTAACTGGCAATGATTTCATAATGGTAATAAAAAAAAAAAAGCCAGGGATATCTATATATCAGTTTGTTGCTATTTACTGTGGTAGCTAGGAGTATCCTGTTTTATGTACTGTAGGTAACCAGAGAGTTCTCATATTGCTGCAGGGCTGTTATTTCTCGGCTAAATTATCTTTATATCCATTACATTTGGAACATCTCCAATGTATATACACACACTCTTCCCTAGATTAATTGGCACTTTCAAATAATTTCAAATCTGTACATTGTATAATATTAGAATTATTTTTTTATTAATGTACAAGTAGAAGGGCTACAAACATCATATGGTAATTTAATATCTATTAGAAAGATAGCCACCTACCATGAATGGGGAGGGAAACAAATTTTCTGGTATTTTCAGAAGCTATTGCTCAGATTATCCTTTTAGCTTTTTAGCTAGAGTCGAACTGGTTGATAAGAGTAACATCTCTGCCTTTTCTTGGCTTTTGGACATAACCCCTGGTTAGCCCCTTTCACACGTATGTGCATGCAGTAACACACATCTGACGCATAATAAAGTGTATGCCATGGCAAAATAAAAAAACAGTAATATGCAGTACATGTCTGCAATACTTATATATTGTCCAGTGTTTCATACCTTAAAGTTATATTAACTTCTGGTCTGCCCTATGGCAGTTTTACTGCTACAGGGCGGCAGCTGTGTATTGGGTCATGTATACAGTATATATGTGATCCCGCATTTCCAAGTAGGGGGCGTGCGTGAGCGCCACTGGTGGCTCGCTTCTGCTGTAAATACACACAGTGGAAGCCAACCCCACCCACCGAACCTCAGGCTGAGAGGCAGAACTGTGATCTGCCTCTGTAAACAAGGCAGATCGCTGTTCCGACAGGTGGGAAGGGATGGGGTTTGTGTCCCTAGAAAACAGGGAATACATTCCTCCTTTCCCCTAGTAAAACCACCTCACACAGTATAGTAAAACACTGGTTAGGCACACAGTTAACCCTTTAATCACCCCTGATGTTAACCCCTTCTCAGCCAGTGTCATTAGTACAGTGACAGTGCATATTTTTAGCACTGATCACTGTATTATTGCCACTGGTTCCGAAAAAGTGTCAAAAAGTGTCAGTTAGTGTCAGAATATCTGCCGCAATATTGCAGTCACGCTATAAGTCGCTGATTGCCTCCATTACTAGTAAATAAATAAATAAAAATATCCCATAGTTTGTAGACGCTATAACTTTTGCGCAAACTAATTAATATATACGCTTATTGGGAATTTTTACCAAAAATATGTAGCAGATTACATATTGTTTATAGTGCAAAAAAAAAAAAACTCAGAGGTGATCAAATACCACCAAAAGAAAGCTCTATTTGTTCGACAAAAAGGACATACATTTACCCCTCCTCAACAAACTTAGGGCCAACCCAGACATCCAAGAGATAACTGTGAAGGGAGTATAAGGTCGCGGCCTTTGCCGACGACATTTTGCTCTCTTTAAAATCACTGCACACTTCCCTACCGAACCTCCTCAAAGACCTATCCCTCTTTGGCAAAATATCGAACCTCAAAATCAACCATACAAAATCGTATGCCCTTAACATCACCCTCCCCCCCAGGAAGTTGCCCATTGTCAAAAGGCTTTCCCATTTCGCTGGGAGAAGGACACAATCACCTACCTCTGCATCCAAATCCCTACTAGCCTATTGGACCTCTTCAACAAATCACCACATAGCCCTACTTAAGGCACAGAAACATCTTAGAAAATGGAAGGGCCTAAATGTATCTTGGTTCGGGCGCTCTGCCCTGATTAAGATGATTATCCTACCACAGTTTTTATACCTGTTACAAGCAGTTCCGATAATCCTACCACCAAGCTTCTTCTCTACCTATCAGAAGGCATGCTCTGCTTTTCTATTAAGAGACTCTCCTCCCTGCATCAAGTACTCTTGCCTTACACTACCAAAATCTAGGGGTGGTATTGGATTGTCGGACCTGCATAAATATTATACTGCCTGTCACCTTACGAGGATTGCAGATTGGAACATTCATGCCTCTAAAAAGTCCTGGGTATCCCTTGAAAAAGCTTTTTCGCCACGACCCTTGCACCTTCTCCCCTGGATGCCCCCAAAAAACTGGCTGCAATCTCTAGTGACCCACCCTCTCATTCACCCTTCTCTCTTAGCATTCAGTAAGGCCACAAAAGGCGCGACTCTTGTCCCTATTCCGGGTCCCCTAACTACATTAAGAGGGAACCCTGATTTCCCTCCAGGCGAATTCGACAACTTTCTTCAACCCGAATGGCCCTTTGAAGACGTATTAGCCCTTCAGTTCTATTCCGACGAGAAGCCCATCCCCCTAGATAAGCTTAGAACGCTCACTAAAATGGCTTCATTCCCCTTCTGGACCTACAGGCAAATTTGCCACTTTTTAGAAACCTCTGCCCGGCTAGCGAACTGGACCAGACAACTTACGCCATTTGAATCGCTCTGCCACTGCAAAACCCCACAAAGACACCTTATTTCGCTACTCTACGCAATTCCGGTCCCAAACCCAGATCCCTCACAAGCGGCCTGGAACAGAGACCTACAAATATCCCTCACAACAGAGGACTGGAACACAATCCATGACTACGCACATAAGGGTTCATTAAATGTAGCTATTCAAGAAAATGGATACAAGGTGGTCACCAGATGGTATAGGACCCCATCACGCCTCCATAAATTCTACCTTGCCATTACCGATACCTGCTAGCGATGCGGGTCGGGAGTGGTCACTATGCTCCATGTGTGGTGGGACTGTGAGAGACTCCAGCCTTTTTGGAGGGAGGTCCATGGCCTCATAACACACATCACTACATTCACCCTGGATTTCTCCCCGGCCCAATTCCTCCTTCATCATACATCCCTATCTAAAAAAAAACTACTACAAATCTCTGGCCATGCACATGGTCAATGCAGCTAGACTCTGTATCCCCAAACACTGGCGGTCCACATGCGCTCCGACAATCAGGGAATGGTTTGCGAGAATCTCCAAAATAAAGGATATGGAGGAGTTGATCCATATCTCGCAAGACAGAATTCACAAATTCCCAACTACATGGGCTTGCTGGAATCACTTCACTACCACTGACAAGTATTGTCAGTACCTCTAATAAGGTCACTCTGCGAAGTTCGTGACAAGCTACAGGTTGCCCTGGGCGGGAGGGTGGAGAGTGGGTGCGGACCCACTGCTCACTTTCTTAAACACATCCCCTGCATACCCTATCTCCCCCCCTCTGTCTTCCTTTCCCTTCTCCCCCTTTTTAACGACACACCTGTTTCTTCCTTCCATTTTCCTACTATAGAGCCTAATCTCCTCCTCCCTTCGTTGCTGTCTCTAATTTCTCTCTCTTGCTTTTTACCCCCTTCTCCCCCCCTTTTTGTCTCTCTATCTTACTTTCTTCTGTTACTGTACTTCCATCTCCCGATATAGATCAGCCAAGCCCGGACATGGTGACTCAAGTTCTGACATCTTTTTCCTGGCACCAAATACGCTTTAAGAGGTTACCCTGCACCCTGGTCTTTGTCCAGAAATAACTCCATGATCCCTTCCCTTCACCTGACTTGTCAGGGGGGGAATTTGGGGGAAAGTGTAACGTGAAAATGTTACCCTCTGCCCTCCGATTCCCTCTTTGAATGTCCCAGTTTGCTGCTGGTTACTGTATTTTGAATTGCACTCCCGTGTTATACCTCTGTTATGGTGCCAATATATTGTCCTGACTGTTTGCTGTTATGTGAATATTTTCTTGTTCTATATGTTTACAATGCAGTATTGAATAAAATCTTTATGGAAAAAAAAGGGACATACATTTTATTTGGGTACAGCTGCGCACGACCACGCAATTGTCAGTTAAAATAATGCAGTGCCATATCGCAAAAAGGGGTCAAGTGGTTAAAGGCAGATTTATTTATGTAATTACAAACATGTTATACTTACCTGCCCGATCCTCCTCTTCTCAGGTTTCTGCATCGGCGCTCCTGGCCCCTCCCTTCTGCCTAGTGCCCCCATAGCAAGCACCCGAGCTGCTGCTCTGTGTGTCTATTCACACTTTGTATGCTAAATTTAGTTATTACTATTGTTATTAATCCATTTTATTCTGCCTACTTATCAATCATATTGGGTCACGATATATTAATTTTGCCTTACTACCTGGTTTGGTGTCTGTTTTCTTTGATATACTGTAGCACCACCATTGGGTACTAAGTGTCAGAGGGGCTGAGGTTCTTGAGGAGGTTGAGGTAAAGAACAGAGGACTCATCCTATCCAGTGGCTAACGGAGGTAGCGCTACATATACGTAATATACTTAATAGATGGTGTTAATAACCACCAGTCATACAATACTAACTAGCCAATGTTTTTGTAACCAAAAAAATGCCAACAGTCACATCCAATTTGTTTGTTTAAACAACAGAAAGCTTTATAGCTCAGATCTATTGCACAATCTGGTTGTAGTCATTACTGGGGCATTAACTGTTAGAAGTCAGGTAGCTTCTTTTTTTTTTCATAACCTATTGGGTAGACTACTATATAGGCCTCCTAGACAGAGAAAATATCTATTTTTATACAGTTAAATATAACCTAGTAAATATAAATACATGGTAGACTCATCCCATTGCTATATATATGAATAAGGTACGAAGATCCTAAAGCATTTAAAACACAAATATAAACCCAGTTATTAAAACAAAATATTTCAATAATCCATCATTAAAACAATTCAGTGCCCCTTATGATTCGTCACTTCTTATACAAAACTATGAGACTTTAAAGTCAAACATGTTCACCACTGCATAAATTATATGTCAAAGGTTCCTAAAATATCAACTATAATTAGAACAATCAAAATGGGTAAAGTTTATCCAGTAAGCAGTCCAACACGCTGCCATTGTTTTTGAGGATGCAGATATTGTACAGATAAATATTCTCATGTACGTTCAATATATTGGAATTACTGTATATACTCGAGTATAAGCCGACCCGAATATAAGCCGAGGCACCTAATTTTACCACAAAAAACTGGGAAGACTTATTGAGTATAAGCCTTGGGTGGGAAATGCAGCAGCTACTTGTAAATTCTCCAGATGCGGTGCGGCACGGACAATACAGAGGCTGCCGGCGTCACTGTACCCATCAATGCAGCCTCACTGACCATCATTGCAGCCATACCATGCCCATCATTGCAGCCTTACTGTGCCCTTCATTGTAGCTTCACTGTGCCCATCGCCGCAGCCTCACCGCACCCATCATTGTAGTCTCACGCCCATTATTGCCGCTTCATTGTGGCCATCATTGCAGCCTCAATGTGCCCATCATTATAGCCTCACTAGTAGTGACTGTGCACATTCATGCAGTCTCAGAAGTCAGTACCTGGATTGCACAGTGGGCATCTCCCACTGGATCTTAGAGCTTAGTCTGAAATGTTTGGTTGCGCTGTGACAAAAGTCCTGCCCTCCTCCTAGACCAGCTTGTGTGATAGATGCAGTGTTCTGTCTATCACACAAGCTGCTCTAGGAGGAGGGCGGGAATTTTGTCACAGCGCGGCCGAAAATTTCAGAGTCAGCTCCGAGACACACCGGTCTTCCTTTGTGTAAGGGAGGGAGAGAGGGGAGCGCTGAAGTCACAGTTCAAAGCGGCCCCAGGGCAAGCTGCCTGATGCCCGGTATCCTGGTAGGCCAGTCCGCTCCTGCCTTTACTCGAGTATAAGCCGAGGGGGGCTTTTTCAGCATAAAAAATGTGCTGAAAAAGTCGGCTTATACACGAGTATATACTGCAGTTTTCCAGGCCCTAGCACATTTTATAGTTTTATTTATAGAAATTGAATATGAAACAAAAGTGTCTATTTATAAATCACTGAATCTGGAGCTGCTCTTTTGACTCTTCGGTGGTTGTTTATGGTAAAAAATTTGTATTTTCTTTTTGGGGAACTCTTTCGAAACACCCTTTTTTACCTTTTTTCTCACTCCTTTTCCATCACTTTTTAAACAGCATTTGCCCCTTTCTTCCATCTGCTAGTTACTAGTTGCTAGTTAAAGGGAGTGGTTAATAGTTCACATGTGTTATTTAATTATGTGTTCAACTCACATTGATCCTGCTTACATTGGGTTGAATGGGTGTGAATAAAAGGGAATTTGACGATGAGTTAAAAAAAGAAAAGTTGAAAACGACAGGAGTTAAGGTAAAAGGAGTCCTCAACTTGTAAGTATTATTAACCACTTCAGCCCGGACCAATTTGCAGCCAAAGGACCAGGCCCTTTTTGCGATTCGGCACTGCGTCGCTTTAAATGACAGTTGCGCGGTCGTGCGACGTGGCTTCCAAACAAAATTGGCGTCCTTTTTTTCCCACAAATAGAGCTTTCTTTTGGTGGTATTTGATCACCCTTGCGGTTTTTTTATTTTTTGCGCTATAAACAAAATTAGAGCTATAATAAATATCCCCAATATATATATATATATATATATATATATATATAATATATAAAAACTTTTTTTTTCCTCAGTTTAGGCCGATACGTATTTCTTCTACATATTTTTGGTAAAAAAAAATCGCAATTAGCGATTATTGTTTTGTTTGAGCAAAAGTTATAGCATTTACAAAATAGGGGATAGTTTTATAGCATTTTTTTTTTATATTTTATTAATATTTTTTTTTTACTAGTAATGGCAGTGAACAGCGATTTTTATTGTGACTGGGACATTATGGCGGACACATCGGACATTTTTGACACATTTTTGGGACCATTGTCATTTATACAGAAATCAGTGCTATTTAAATAGCACTGATTCCTATGAAAATGACAGTGGCAGTGAAGGAGTTAACCACTAGGGGGCGGGGAGAAGTTAGTGTGATGTGTTGTGTTTTTTTTACAGTAGGGGGGCGTGGCTGTACGTCTGACATCATTGATGACAGGGAACCGCTGATCAATGACAGGCAGAGTAGGAAGCGTGGGGAGAGGTTTGTTTACACAGACCTCTCCCCGTTCTTCAGCTCTGTGACCCGATCGCGGGACACCAGCGGCGATATGGTCCGCTGGTCCCGCGGCCGTGGTCACGGAGCTCCCGATCCGGTCGCGAGCGCGCCGCGCGGCTAGGCAATTAAAGGCGATGTATATATACGTCCTTTTGCCTAGCCGTGCCATTCTGTAGACGTATATCTACAGGAGGCGGTCGGGAAGCGGTTAATAGTGTAACTGGTCATAATGAGTGCTAGCAAGGTTAAAGGTTTTGCTCAGTGCATAAAGTCGAACATGTATACAATAATGGGGCAAAGGTTTCATAGTTAATATGGCTTTGACGGATGTAGGCAGATTGCAGTTCTGGAAACTTACATTAGAGATCTGGAGGAGGAAATTGCAACACTGAGTGGAATACAGAACCTTGAAAGCAGTCTTCTGTTTACTGAGCAGGTAGTTACTGTATTTATCGGCGTATAACACGCACTTTTTTCCCCTTAAAATCAGGGGGAAATCAGGGGTGCGTGTTATACGCTGATCCCCGCCATTGTGAGCCTCTGGGCGGCTTTCTGCCACCTTCGGCCTTTCTCGGCAGCTTTCGGCTGCCTTCGGCCGTTCTCGGCAGCTTTCGGCCGTTCTCTGCAGCTTTCGGCCTTTCTCGGCAGCTTTCGGCCGCCTTTGGCTGTTCTCGGCAGCTTTCGGCCGTTCCCGCCCTTCAGGTGTACCCAAAGGTTCGGTGTTAGGACCATTACTTTTTAACATATTTATAAATGATGTAGAATTTGAGGTTAAAAGTACAATTTTAGTGTTTGCAGATGACACCAAGCTATGTAGAGGAATACTGTCCTTATAGGATGTCTCCAACTTACAAGCTGACCTCAATGCACTATTGAATTGGACAACATGTGACAAATTAGGTTTAATTTTGATAAATGTAAAGTTTTATACTTAGGAGCTAAAAATATGCATGCATCATACATTCTGGCAGGAAACAACTGGGGGAGTCAATAGTAGAGAAGAACCTGGGTGTTCTGGTAGATCATAGACTTAATGATAGCATGCAGTGCCAAGCTGCAGTTTCTAAAGCTAGCAAAATACTTTCTTGTATTAACCACTTGGTGCCCATGCTATAGCCCAAAGACAGCTACAGCGCAGGCTTCCTTTGCCGGGAGGGCCGTACATGGACATTCTCCCATTCTCGTGCTGCCCCCTGGGGCGTGCGGGCGGCACACTCTGTGATAGCTAAGTTCTTGGGACAAGATGATCTTTGATTGAGGTAAAGGGCCAATCACCGCAGGCCCTTTACCACGTGATTAGCTGTCAGCTGATCATGGAAGTAAACAGAAGCCAGTGCTTTTTTTCCCCCTCACGCTGTCAGTGTGAAGAAAAGAAGAAACCAGCTTCTGTTAGAGGAACATCGGTCCCCTTAGTACCAACCAGTGCTGGTAATCAGTGCCCTCCAGTGCCCATCAGTGCCATCTATCACTGCCCATCAGTGCTACCAATCAGTGCCTATCAGTGCCGCCTCATTAGTGTCACTTATATGTGCTGCATATCAGTGCCTATCAGTGCCCATCAGTGCCACCTATCAATGCCTCTCAGTGCCTCCTATCAGTGCCACCTCTCCGTGCCCCCTATCAGTGCATGTCAGTGCCACCAATCATTGCCCACCAGTGCCGCCTCATCAGTGTCACTTACAGTATCTCACATAAGTGAGTACACCCCTCACATTTTTGTAAATATTTTATTATTTTATTATATCTTTTTATGTGACAACACTGAAGAAATGGCACTTTGCTACAATGTAAAGTAGTGAATGTACAGCTTGTATAACAGTGTAAATTTGCTGTCCCCTCAAAATAACTCAACACACAGCCATTAATGTCTAAACTGCTGGCAACAAAAGTGAGTACACCCCTAAGTAAAAATGTCCAAATTGGGCCCAAAGTGTCAATATTTTGTGTGGCCACCATTATTTTCCAGCACTGCCTTAACCCTCTTGGGCATGGAGTCCACCAGAGCTTCACAGGTTGCCACTGGAGTCCTCTTCCACTCCTCAATGACAACATCATGGCCTCACCAGGCTATCCTGTGGAGCATCGACGGCATCTGGCAACGTGAAGGAGCCTGGAGAACTGGTCAGGGCACGGCAGCAGTAAGTTCATGTACAGATAATTTTGAATGTTTTTGAAAAACCTTGAATACTTTGTATCAAAATCCTTATCAATACTGTATTGAGTAACAGAATGTTTTTCTAATTAAAACAGAAGCTCTTGAGGAAGCGACAACTAAGTCGCGAAACATGTCGAGCACAAGCTTCTTTTAATTGGCAGGACCGACGATTACCCATCTGGGCCAGTCCACATCTAAGTGGGAGTGTTTGCTTTTCAAGCCTTGGGTGCACCAACCCCACAGATAGCACGAAAACGCAGTGGCACTGTAAACCCATTTGGGGATCTCTCTTAGTCCTTACCTCTCTATGTTGTTTTTATAGTATATCAAGTCAATTTTTTGTCCTTGTATGTAAATGTTTGATTCATTTTCAATAAATAGTGTGCAAAAAATCTAATCAGTGCCTATAAAGTCCATTCTCTCTTTTTTCTTCGGAAAAAAATCCCTTTTTGACAACATCACGAGCTGGTGGATGTTAGAGACCTTGCACTCATCCACCTTCCATTTGAGGGTGCTCCACAGATGTTCAATAGGGTTTAGGTCTGCAGTCCATCACCTTTACCCTCAGCTTCTTTAGCAGGGCAGTGGTCATCTGGGAGGTGTGTTTGGGGTCCTTATCATGTTGGAATACTGCCCTGCAGCCCGGTCTCCAAAGGCTGCTTCAGTATGTCACAGTACATGTTTGCATTCATGGTTCCCTCAATGAACTGTAGCTTCCCAGTGTCGGAAGCACTCATGCAGCCTAAGACCATGACACTCCCACTACCATGCTTGTCTGTAGGCAAGACACACTTGACTTTGTACTCCTCACCTGGTTGCCGCCACACACACTTGACACCATCTGAACCAAATAAGTTTATCTTGGTCTCATCAGCTAACAGGACATGGTTCCAGTAATGTCCTTAGTCTGCTTGTCTTCAGAAAACTGTTTGCAGGCTTTCTTGTGCATCATCTTTAGAAGAGGCTTCCTTCTGGGATGACAGACATGCAGACCAATTTGATGCAGTGTGTGGTGTATGGTCTAAGCACTAACAGGCTGACCCCCTACCCCTTTAACAATGCTGGCAACACTTTGAATGACTTGTATAGCGCTACCTATGTCCATCTGCAGTATAGCGCAGTCCTTTACCCATAGTGTCCCAACGCACTTACAAATACATAAACATACACATATTTTTGGCCAATTTTTTTAGACAGGGTCTAATTAACCTACAAGCATGTCTTTGGAGTGTGGGAGGAAACCAGAGTACCCAGAGGAAACCCACGCAAGCACAGGGAGAACATGCAAACTCCAGGCAGATGGTGTCGTGGTCAGGATTTGAACCAGCAACCCTATTGCTGCTAGGTGAAAGTGCTAACCACTACACCACTGTGCTGCACTCATATGATCAGATCAAATCAAATCTGGCCCTGCATGTTATTTAAAGGCAAATATATCCCCTCCTATAGCTGCTTTCACAGTGCCCCGTTGAAAAAAACACAGTAAATACGCATATGTGTTTTTGCTGCTCATTTTCTGGACTCCTGACTCTAATCATGTATCTGTGAATCTTAGATATCTGACTCAAAAAACACACCAAAAACACAACACAGTTGCATTATTTATGCATTTTTGGTGAGCTTTCTATAGAATTCAATGGGAGATGCATTTGTTGTGAGATTTTGAAAAGTGCACCAAAGATGCAGCATGCAGGACTTTTAAAAATACACTTCACCCACAGCACACTGATGTGAAGAGTTCCATAGGATTTAAAGGGATACATTTATTTAATTTTTTAATTTTTTTTACTTCCAAAATTTTTTATTATTGAAAAAAGTACAATAAGAAAACACAATAATGCATACAGTTGATGCATAGAGGCGAGTGGCATAGCATCAAGAATATACATGAAACGTAGAACCTCTAGTAGACAAGATGTTGATGTATTCCATAACTTACTAGAAAGGCCTCCCTAGGAGTGCTGCGAACGGCGAGACCAAGGCCCCCAGGGATACATTTTTTATACCAAAAACACAGTGGATCCGTGTGAAAGGGCCCTGGTAGTCTAATGACTGCTGATAATATATAACTGTATATAGACTAGGACTTTTTTTTTTTTTAAATATTTATTAGGTTTTGCATAATACAGTGGTACAACCGATAATATATAGTATCTATCCAGTACATACATGCAGATTCTCTGTTTAATAGATAAAATGTTTTTTAAACTTTAATAAAAAAGGAGGGGGGGGGGTGAGGGGAATGGGAGGGGGCTCAGTAAAGCACATTTACCATCATGACCATAGTATGGCAGTGTAGTGCCCGTGAGGGCTGTATCTAATACCGTAGTACCTTCAGGAGTGGAAGCAACGCTTAGATAAGTTTGGCTAGTGATCTCCTAGGTTAGTTAAATTATGTAAGTGAAACCAGAGGATGAAACTTCTTTCAAGAGAAAAAAAAAAAGAAAAAAAAAGTCATGGACGTTAAAGAGCATCGCGTGACTTTGAGAGTCCTATACAGTAGAGGGGTCAGAAACGTTGGATAATTTGAGGTTGCCAAGTGAATTGTATCATCGTTTCATTATATCCTGTATTTCTTTTTGAGTAAATGTGGCCTCCATATATTCATGCCATCTTTTGAAGAAGCGCGATGTAGAACAAAAGTTCAGTGTAATGGTGTCCAGTCTCTCCAGGTACAAAAGTGATGTCAAAGCTTTTTTGACCGCCGGGAGGTTGGGCGGTGCCGATGTGATCCAGTGAGCCATAATAGTCCTGCGAGCAACCAGAAGACATAAATGGGCCCAATGTGGAATGTTTAGTAGGCCCGTTGTTGACAGCGAGGATGGTGGTGGTGTGTAACAAAACAGGCATAAAAGACAGTCTTTCGGTACTGTATTTGTATTTTATTGATTTTGCTGATGAAGGTTAGCACAGAATTCCAGTATGTAGTGATAGCTGCACATTCCCAGAGACGGTGGAGCAGTGTAGGGTGAGGTAGGGAGCACCAGGGGCATTGTGCTTGAGATGGGTCTGCCTTGTTGGTGCGGAATGGGTAATAGGCCCTGTGGATGATCTTAAATTGCGTTTCACGCCATGTTTCTAAAGTAGTAAGCTTGCGGACAAGTCTGTATCCCTCAAGGATTTTTTCCGGCAGATCATTGTCATCCATTATGTTAGACCATTTTTGGAATGGTTTGAGATAGTATTTTTGCGACTGGTGTTGGATGAGATAGGAATAAATACTGGAGATGGAATAGTCGTCTCTTTGGAGTACCGTGTCAATGAATGACGTTTGAACGGGATCGGACTTGGGTCCACAGCAGGAACTAAGATAGTCAGTAAGTCGATGGCAATGAAAATTCTCGCATCAGGGTTTGGAAGTGTTTCAATTTCCCAGGTTTGTCATGGTACATGGAGGTTATTTTTGTGAGACCCTTGGTTTGCCACTGATTAAAAGCCCTATGCTGAGTGGATGGTAGAAACATAGGGTTCCCTTGGATTGGTAGGTGGCGTGAGATATTAGATGGTAGTCCCAATAATTTCCGGACCTCCCTCCAGGCGATGACTGTGTCCCTGAAGAGTACACTTGACTTGAGGTGGGGTGGTAGCATATTAGGATTAGCGTGCAGAATGGCTGGAAGGGCATATGGGGAGGCCATAGCACCTTCGAGTACAGTATTGGAGTATTTAGACTTTTCAGCTAGCCAATCTAGGCTCTGTCTAAGTAGGCAAGATAGGTTGTAAAAGCGTATATTGGGTAGTCCTGCCCCTCCTTCACTCTTTGAGAGACATCATTTTTGTAGCGCAATGCGCGTTTTTTTGCAAGACCATAGAAAAGTGGTTAATGCTCTGTGGAGTTTTTGTACATCAGAGTGTCTTAGTAAAAGAGGTATGGTCTGCATTGGATAAAGCAGCCGCGCAAATGACACCATTTTAAAAAGGTGACATCTCCCAAATAGTGAGAGAGGGAGGGCCGTCCAAGCTTCCAACTCCTTCCCAATTTTAGTTATTAGGGGGGGTAGTTAAGTACATATAGATAGGAGGGCTCACGCCCTATATGGATACCCAGGTATGTGATGTGTTGGGTTGCCAGGGCAAGAGGCGATAGATGTCTCCATTTAATAGACAGGCGTGGATGTAGTGCTATAATTTCGCTTTTGTCAAAATTTATTCGAAAGCCAGAGCATCGTCGAAAGGCCGCAAAAAGTTCTTGGAGTCTGTCAAAGTCGGATAGGGGGTTGGTGGAGAATAGTAGTATGTCATCCGCAAGCAGAGCGGAGCGGAGAGTTTGATTACCCAAATGAATGCCACTAACCCCGTAGGGGTTAAGTATTCTAGATAGGGGCTCAATGGCAATATTGAAAAGCAAAGGTGATAGGGGGCACCCCTGTCTAGTCCCCTTTGCCAAGGGGATTGTGCCAGATACAAAGTCCGGGGTAACAAGGCGTGCGGTTGGTGAAGCATACATTTGTATTAGAAATTGCATAATTGGACCCGAAAAGCCAAATTGTTCCATTACTCTGAAAAGCCAAGACAGACTGATATTTTCAAAGGCTTTTTCAGCATCCAGTGACATAATAGCAACGTCTTGATTGGGGTGTGTTTTAGCATATTCTAGAGCCATCAAACCTTTACGAATGTTCAGGGTGGCTGAACGCCCTGGAACAAAACTAGATTGAGCTGGGTGTAATAGGCTGGGGAGTAGGGGGGCTAGGCGCGACGCAATGATTTTAGATAGGATTTTGACGTCCACTTTGAATAGTGAAATCGGGCGGTAGGAGCCCGGTAGCAGGGGATCTTTGCCTTTCTTGGATATCAATTTAATGTGTGCCTGTGTCCCTGTAGGAAGATAGGGCCCCCCATTCCACATGGCTGCGTAAACATGTTTCAGGGTGTCGGGGATAAAGTCCTTTGTTAGTTTATAGAATTCGGCTGTATAGCTTTCTGGGCCTGGGGCTTTGGCCGACGCCATGGATTTGATCGTCCGCCGAATGTCGTCAGTGGAGATAGGAGCATTGAGCGCTTCCAAGTGGGCACTTTGAAGTTTGGGCAGATGTATTTGTATTTTGGCCAATAGAGCTTCTGCTGTAGGTTTGTCAGTTAGGTCAGCTGCATATAGATTTGTGTAGTACTCCATAAGTATTTTGCTAATTTCAGCAGGTGAGGTAACAAGGGAGCCCGCTGCATTTCTCAAGGTAGAGATATGAGTGGGACGTCTTGGTCCTGAACATAGTTTAGCCAGTAATTTGCCTGCCTTGTTACCAAACTTGTGGAAATGTAGAGTAGAGTACGATGTTTTGGTTGCTTCCTGTTGCTCTGCCCAAAGGTCAAAGGTACGTTTAGCCTGCCGCCACACTTGTATGTTATCGGAGGTACAGTTTAGTATCAGTTGCTCATGGGCTAAGCGTAACGATTCGCTGGCTTGCCTGTATTGTTGATTGGCCTGTTTTTTAAATTGGGTGGTATAAGAGATACTTTTCCCCTGTAGCAAAGCTTTCCCAGCCTCCCAAAAGAGATTTGGTTCAGTGATGTGGGCTCCATTTGTGGAGATATATTCTTCCCATGTTTCGTATAATACGTGGCGTAAGTCCTCATTATCAGCCAGATATGAAGGAAAGCGCCACGTGGGAGAGGGGGATGAAGGCTTAGCATGAGTAATGCATATGGCTACAGGGCTGTGGTCTAAAATTCTGGCGTCAGTGATTTCTGGATCACGTAATATGGACAGTAACGCAGGGGAGGCAAAAAAATAATCAATGCGAGAAAAGGAGTTATGCGGGGGCGAAAAAAAAAGTATATTCTCGATCCGTCGGGTGCATTAGACGCCATGTGTCTACAAAACTTGTGGAGGCGATGGATTGTGCTAGAAGAGTAGGGCCAGGTGTAGAGGGGATAGATTTATGCGGCCTGTTCGTTGGGTCATTCGTACGATCTACCATTGTGGACATAACTGAATTGAAGTCTCCACCTACCAAGTGCAGTGTCTCAGGGGTGGTTAGTATCCACTGCACCATGTCTCGAAAGAAAGAAGTGCCTGGCGAATTAGGAGCATAAATGTTGGTAATAGCCACTTGTTTGTTGCCTAAGGTCATATGTAAGGTCATTTTGCGGCCCATCGAGTCAGTCCGGATATCTCTAATAGTATGTCTTAGGTTTTTGTGTATTAATATGGCTACTCCAGCCTTACGGCCTACTGCTGGTGAGCCATAGACTGAGCCCACCCACAGTTTTTGGAGGCGGGTTAGATCGTCTGCGGACAGGTGTGTCTCCTGAAGTAGAGCCACAACCGTCCGGAGACGTTTCAAATGTTTAAGGATAGACATGCGCTTACTTGGAGAGCGGAGCCCCTTAACGATCCATGAGACAATCTTTAGGTGATTCCCATCGGTTGAAGAGGCCATGACTGGAAATGAGAAATGTACTGGGTTGGAGGCTTGCAATGGAGCCTCCCTGTAGGCACTGTGTCATCCACCTGGGAGTCACCAAAGTACTGTAGATCTCCTGAGGGCATAGGTACAAAAGAGGTAAACATGAGCTTTACATAATTCAAACTAAGGTAAATAAAGAACAGCGATATAGCATGCTTTTGATTAAACAAACATTTAACATATATCTCAGACTCCACTTTTTTCCACATGAGGTTCAATATCCCCCGACAGTCGCTAGCTCCTGTCAGGGCCCCACTCGCGATGTGCGGTCTCTGTCTGAACCCTCCTGAAAACCTGACCCGGGTGTTGGCTATGGGGAGTAAGGGAGGGAAGGAGAGGAGGGGAACGGGTAATGGACATTGGGGATGGGCAGTCAGAGGGGTGAGGTTTAGGGAAGGAGCGCTTCAGAGCTGGGACATGAGGCAGGTTTAGAGGGTTGAAAGCTCATCTCGTGGGATTATCCCTCATAGGGGCGTTAGATCTGATCAACCGTAGGAGCCTCTAAAGGGACCCCATAAATGAATAACGTAAGACATTAATTTTAACTTAAACAGCCAACTAGCAATCACATAAACGTTGAGCAACAGGCAGGCACAGTGAAAGTTTGACCTTTGAACTTTGACCAAAAAGTTCAGTCAAGAGGAGACAATAATAATAATAAAAAAAAAGAAAAAAGAGGGGGGTAATACTACCCATCTTCCTTGCAGGATCAGTGACGATAGGTGTCTGAGGCTCTTCAGCGATTCCCAGAGCGGTCCTCCTGGTGGGTGAAGCGAGTGCGCTTGTATGGCGGCTTGGTCGGGCTGCGTTGTTGTTTAGGTGTTGCGGTTGTGGTGGTCGCTGATGTTGATGATGTGCCCTCTGCTGAGTTGCTGTGTTCCATCTCGGTGCCCAGAGTGTTTATGTAGTTTTCCGTTTCGTCTGGTGTGGTGAAGGTGAGGTGTTCTCCCTCCTGCGTTTGGATGCGAAGAGTAGCCGGGTAGGTCAGGGAGAATCGGATTTGGTTGTTGTGTAGGGCCGTCCGTGCAGATTGGCGAAAACGCTTTATGTTGTTTTATCACCTCTATGGAATAATCTGCAAAGAGCAATAGTCTTGCGCCATCCACCGATAAGTAGTGCGTGCGTCCAAATTTCTGCATAATGGCATTTTTGTCCGCATAATTGAGATACTTGACTATGACATGGCGGGGTTTAGCGCAACTTTCTGTGTATTGACCAATGTGGTGCGCTCGTTCAATAGTGCAGGGTATGCGAAGGCCTAGTTGCTCAGGGATGATTTTTGCGCATATGTTCGTAAGCTGGGTAGGGGATACTGACTCTGGCAGTCCAATAATGCGCAGATTGTTCCTTCTCGAACGATTTTCCAAATCGTCGAGTTTGTTCCAGATATCCCTATTTGCAGCATTAATGCGTGCCATCATAGCAGAGGTGGCTGCTGACTCATCTTCTAAGGAGGAGATTCTTTCCTCTGCCTGTGTGAGCCTCTGTGCCTGTGCCTGCACTTCAATATGGAGCTGTTCCAGCCCTCTGTGTACTGCAGCGTCAACAGTGGCTGTAAGTGTGGGGCCCAGCAGCGTTACCATTGCTTGTGCTATGCCAGCAGGGGAGGCAGGGTCAGTGGCTGTCAGTTCTGGAGTTGAGGGAAACTGAGGCTGTGTCAGGAGCTTCTCTGCCGTGATCGCGGCCGCCATCTTGCCTGGGTCTGCCTCCGTCTCTCCCGCGGGGCTTATAGTGGAGGATACCGCCCGAGCATATGATCGCTCTACAAAGCGATCCATTTGTGCCCACGAGGTAGCAGGGGCAGGGGGGGGGGGGTCTCCCCGAAGCAGCGGCCGGGTTAGGAGCAGGTTTTTGTTAGGAGCGCTGCATGAGCTGGGGATATCTACCTCCTCCTCATGTGGCGCCGGAACCGGAAGTCTTAGACTAGGACTTTTAATATCAGCAATATATTCGAATCAATATTGAAGACTAAGACCCCATACACATTATTCGATTTTCTGCAGATTTTTGTCATCAGATTTACCAAAACCATATAATATGAGGTCAAACCTTAAGAGTTTCAATTTGTATGCAATCAGGCAGGCCCTTGCACTACATGGTTTTGGTAAATCTGAAGACAAAAATCTGCAGAAAATCTTATAGTGTGTATGGGGTCTTAGTCTTCAATATTGATTTGAATATATTGCTGATATTAAAAGTATGGCTAAATTAAATCATTAATTAAAAAATTGAAATACTAAATTCGATAATTAAACATGGCTGTACAAAGATATATGTAGATATATAGAGAGCGGATAAAAAAAAAAAAAAAAATATATATATATATATATATATATATATATATATATATATAAGGACAGAATATATATATATATCTAAGGATAAAAGGAAAAATAGAACTAGGAGTAAGTAGTTATGAAATGGTTGTTAACTAGGATTTTCCCTTCCTATTATATAAAGCACAAACATGGTGACCAATATATACCTTTGGAGCAAAATAAGGTCAGGATTTGCATTTGGAATGTGAAAACCTCCACTCCACCTATAAAAAGTTGTCTACGGCTATTACATAACGTAAACTAACGTCAAAATAAAGAAAATAAGACCAAATTATATAAGTATTGTTAGTATAGTTCACAAATGTAAACCACTTTATTATATGCTAAAAGTACTCATGAAGCCACCCTTTGAAGTGAAACACAAACAATTGTGAAAGTAAATATAAAAATAGGTCAGACATAACGTCAATTTTACAATTATAAAACTTCTTAGTAATGTCACTTACAATGGGGACAGAGGGAGGTTTTTGTCATTCCGGGTCAGTAGTTCAACGTATATAGTGCAATAAGCCTACAAAACAATATTCAAGCTTTGTACAGGAGCCACTGTCAGTGCTCTTACAACACAGACCAAGACTGGGCATGCCAGCTTTATTTTGTAACAACATTGTTCCATTCCTATTGTTACAATGTATTTTTTATTAGCAATTACATTTTATGTACAAAGGATTATCAGTTAAAGCAATCTGACAAGTGATTTTTTTTAAATTGTACCTATTTAACCTTTTCTTAACCCGAATCAACTAGACTTAATGTATTCTTCCCCTTTTCCCCTTAGCTAATTTATTTCTGTAGTTGTCCCCCTTTTTTATCATTCATATTTAAAGTAGAACTATAGGCAAAACCTTTTTTTTTTTTAAATTTTGGATAGAGTAAGGGAGGGTTATAACCCCTGTCAGGTTTTTTTTCTCCATCTGTGTCCCATTGCAGAGATTTCCCTTCACTTCCTGTCCCATAGCAAAACAGGGAGTTAGAGAAAATCCCTGCAAATTAAAGGAATTCCTTGGGGACACCTAGGTCACCAATAGAGATGGCCTTGCAGTTCGCCCGGCGGTCGGTTTGCGGTGAACTTTCGCGATTCGCCAAACCGGCGGACTTATGGCGCTGTTCGCGGCGGCCATATTCGTTTACATTGTGAAGAACTTTGACCCATGACACATCCATCATGGGGTACATGACAGCCAATTGAGACATTTCAGCACATGGACATACCCCCTACCTTATAAATAGACCTGATCTGGCAGCCATTTTACATTCTGTCTTTTGTCAGTGTAGGGAAAGGACGCTGTGTGGAGCAGGGACAGTCAGTCTGTAATCACTAGCTATTACTATTAGGTCCACAAAAGTCCTTTTAAGGACTGGTATAGGTGTACAGTATATAGGGTTGTAATACACTTATAATATACTTTCTTTCAAATATAGAAAGCATATTATAGTGCACTACATTGCTGACCGATTCTGCAGCTGTCTTTTCTCAGTGTAGGTATAGAGTTTGCTGTTTGGAGCAGGGAGGGACAGTCTGTAATTCACTAGCTAGCTACTATTAGGTCCACAAAAGTCCTTTTAAGGACTAGTATAGGTGTACAGTATATAGGGTTGTAATCAGTGTTGGTCATCTTACTTTAAAAAAGTAATTAGTTAAGTTACAAATTACTTCTCCCAAAAAGTAATTGCGTTAGTAACTCAGTTACTACATTGGAAAAGTAATTAGTTACGCAGCAAAGTAACTGACTTTTTTAAAAAATATTCTATACGTGTAACTAAGGGGCGGGTCTAGTATTACTGTAACCAAGGGGCGCATTTATTATTATTGTTATATATCGTGTAACCAAGGCGCTGCTCTATTATTACTCTAACCAAGGGGCAGATCTGTTATAGCGTGTAAGCAAGTGGCGGGTCTATTATTATTATATTGTGTAAGGGGCGGATGGCTACAGAAGAGGGCGAATGTTAAATTAATGGGCAGAGCTCAATATATAACAATAATAATAAATGCGCCCCTTGGTTACAGTAATACTAGACCCGCCCCTTACTTACACGATAGACGCCCCTTGCAGAGTAGCACAAGCATCGGGAGCGTGCGGCATCATGTTAACTGCACCTGCGCGGTGTAGAGTTCACTCAGAGCCGTTTAGGTTTGGCAATTTTCGGAAGCTCCGTACTCCTTCGTACTGCGCAAGCGCTGCGCCTGCGCAGTACAGGGGGTCTTTATCCGGCGGGGGAACTTTTTTGGCAGGACACCGGAATTACACTACTGCCATCTAGTGGCGGTAGATGTAATTGGGGTAACTAAGCCAAAGTAATGGGTACTGGGTTACCATGAGGGGAAAAGTAATCAGTTAGATTACTAGTTACCCTCTAAAGTAACTGCGTTAGGTAACTCAGTTTATTTTAACTCAGTTACTTACATCACTGGTTGTAATACACTTATAATATACTTTCTTTCAAATATAGAAAGTATATTATAGTGCACTGCAGTGGTGACCGATTCTGCAGCTGTCTTTTCTCAATGTAGGGATAGAGTTTGCTGTTAGGTGCAGGGAGGGACAGTCTGTAATTCACTAGCTAGCTATTATTAGGTCCACAAACGTCCTTTTAAGGACTGGTAGGGGTGTACAGAAGTGGTGCCCAACCTTTTGAAGAGCGAGGGCCACTTAAGCGACTTGGAAACCGGTCGGGGGCCACAATGAGCGCAGCGGGTCGATGACATGTCCGTGTCTGCTCTGCATATGCAGAGTGGACACAGACACAGCCCACTATACTCATTTTTTTTTGATTTGATTGGAGGTAGGACGCAAGTCAGTTTATGTCTACTACTACTTAAAGGTGAATGGAGGGTCCAATTGGTCGGACCATCAGACCATGTGAAAGGGGCCCAAGGCTGCTTTCACACTGATTCGCTGTGGTTTACCTGCATCACGGGTGAAACGCAGTGTACTTTTGGCTTTCCTGCACTTTGCAATAGACTTCTATTATATTCTGCAGGTTTGGTGCACTTTCAGAAAGCTCACCAAACTCTCAGGTAATAACAGAAGTCTATGGCTCAGTGCAGGTAACCCACAGGTAAACTGCTCTGCACCTGCAGATCAGTTTGAAAGCAGCCCAGTAACCACTGCAGAACAGATATGCCCATATATACACTGTGATTTTAGTAATAAACTGACCTTTAATAACAGTATTCTATTCCATGCCAGAGCAGGAGGTTGCGGGCCACATCAAAGGGCTCCGCAGGCCACATGTGGCCCCCAGGCCACTGGTTGGGCACCCCTGGTGTACAGTATATAGGGTTGTAATACACTTATAATATACTTTCTTTTAAATATAGAAAGCATATTATAGTTCACTGCAGTGCTGAGCGATTCTGCAGCTGTCTTTTCTCAGTGTAGGGATAGAGCTTGCTGTTTGGAGCAGGGACAGTCTGTAATTCACTAGCTAGCTACTATTAGGTCCACAAAAGTCCTTTTAAGGACTTTAAATATAGAAAGCATATTATAATGCATTTCTACTGTGCAGCATTGTGACTGCTGAGCGGTTCTGCAGCGATACTACAAAGAGTGACAAACGCAATTAGAAAAAAGTATTATAACTGGTGTGATAGACCAGTGACCCCCCACAACGACAGATTGAAGCGGGGTGTTATATACCTTCTTCCACATATACTGCACTTCTCTATAGACGTTTTTCACAGGGTCATTTAAAAAATGACAGGCAGAGGAAAAGGCAGGCCCTTCCGCAGGGGTGGTAGGGGTAGGGCAGGAGCACCAGGCTTGAGCCAAAGTGGGAAGTTGCAGAAGGTGCGTTTGATTACGTCAAAGGATGCACCAGACTTGGTTGAGTGGCTCACTCAGTTTTACTCTTCTGCACCCTCCTCATCCTCTCGATCTGCACCCTCTTCACTCTCTGCTGTGTGCACCCCCAAAGACACTACCACCACCACCACCATATACCCTCCGCTTGAGTCACAGGAATTATTTTTCGATCCATCATCACAAGACATTTCCGATGCACAGCCATTCTTGGCATTGGATCAGGAAGAGGACGTAGCAACAACCGCCACTCAGTAGACATGTGCACACTGAAATATTTCATTTCGGAATTTAGTTTTCGTCCGAAAAATTTATTAATTTAGTTACTCCCGAAATTAGTTTTTATCTATTTCGTTTTTCGTGAAAAATTGCATTCGTCCGAAAATCCAAATGAATTAAGGTCGAATCTGTCATTGAAGGCTTATGGTGTCTGTCGAATGTTCAAAGAAGATTCGACGGAGCAGCTAAACTGTACGACTCTGTATAGTTTAGCTGCAATTCCACCCAATTCCAGCAGCAATCTTTTCTCTCTATGTCAAATCTTTCCTCTCTACGTCGAATCTTTCCTCTCTGCGTCAAATCTTTTCTCTCTATGTAGAATAATCTTGGACTAAGAGTTAAGGTTAGGCACATTCGACCACAGGTTCAATGGACACAGATTGTTATTGTCAGCATCAAATCTTCTATCAATATCGAACTGTTGTCACAACGAAAACGAAAATAAAGCATTTCTTTTGTTTTTCGGATTCTGCACTTTCATTATCGTTTGTAAAAAGATAGCGAAAATACCTGAAATTCGGACGAAAAATGTATTCGGACGAAAACAAATGCACATATCTACCACTCAGCAGTCTGACGACAGTACCCAGATCAGCCCAAGGAGGTTGGTCTCCACTGTTGCTGCCTACTCCGAGATCTCTAATTATAGTGGTGGGGAAGGTGACGTCGATGATGACGTGTCTAGGGACGTCACGTGGGTGCCCACAAGAGAGGAAGAGGAGGGGAGTTCAGAGGGAGAGATGGACCAGCAGATAGGGAGGAGAAGCAGGTGGAACTTACATTGCACAGGAGGGACAAACCAGACTGCTAATGTATCAGGAGCGAGGCATCAACCATGTACGGTCACATCTGGCGCTCCCAGGACGCCGGCACATGGCTCCGCAGTGTGGGCTTTTTTTAACGTGTCCGCTACTGACAATAGTGTTGCCATCTGCAGCCTTTGCAGTCAACGCATAAGTCGCGGTAAGCCCAACACTCACCTAGGGATGAACGCCTTAAGAAGGCACATGAGCTGCCATCACCGAGCCCAGTGGGAGCAACGCTGTCAGAAGCCACACTCCAGGCTCTCACCGTCCAGCCTCTTCTACTTCTTCTCCTCTCTCCTCAGAATTGTCCTCCACTCCACCTTCCATCATGCCGTCCTCACGTTTTTCTGGAAAAAAGCAGGCTTCCGTGGGCCAAATGTTCGAGCGTAAAAAAATGATGACGCCGGATAACCCTCTTGCCCAACGGTTGACCGCTGGCTTGTCAGAACTGATAGCCTGCCAACTACTGCCATATAAACTGGTGGACTCGGAGGCCTTTCAAAAATTTGTGGCCATTGGAACACCACAATGGAAGGTCCCAGGAAGGAAGTATTTCTCACAGAAGGGCATCCCAGAGCTATATGGCCATGTTCAGCGGCAAGTGAATGTATTTCTGGCACACAGTGTCGGTGCCAAGATACATCTGACCACAGACACGTGGTCTAGCAAACACAGGCAGGGAAGTTATATAACATTTACTGCCCACTGGGTGGTCAAGCATGTAACCCGTGGCACCCGTGTAGATTTGGTTTTACCGCCACAGATTGCATGCTGGCCTGCCTTTTCTTCTCCTCCTCCTACTCCATCCTCCCTCTCCTCCTCGGCTGACTCCTCCTTTACTGCTGCTAGCGTCTCTTCCGCTGCACCGCCCAAGATCCCCAGAACCTATTCGACATGCCAGGTGAGACATTGCCATGCTGTGCTGCGTCTGTTGTGCCTGGAAGTGGAAGCCAAGAGCCACACTGGCCCTGCACTCCTTTCAGCTTTGCGTTCACAGGCAGATAAGTGGCTAACACCGCTCATTTTGACAGTTGGTAAAGTGGTGTGCAACAACGGTGCCAATCTGCTTAGCACGTTGAAACAGGGCAAAATTACATGCACGGCACATGTCTTAAACTTGGTCCTGCAGCGATTCGTTGTCAAATACCCTGGGGTCCAGGACATCTTGCGGCAGGCAAGAAAAATCTCGGCCCATTTCAGAAGATCTTACACGGCCATGGCTCGCCATGCTGACATTCAGCAGCGACACAATCTGCCGGTCAGATGTCTTATTTGTGATTGTCCGACGCGATGGAACTCAACCTTGTATATGCTTGATAGGCTGCTCCAGCAGAAACGTGCAGTTAACGGGTTCTGGGGAGCTTGTTTTTTTTACACCACACCAGTGGCTGCTCATGCAGACTTCTGCATCCATTTGATGAGATCACTAAACTGGTCAGTCGCAGCCATGGCGCCATCAGTGACATCGTACCTTACGCCTTCTTTATGGAGCATGCATTGCGTCATGTCATTGATAAAGCCATCGAGGAGCAGGAGCAGGAAGATGAGGAAGTCGCAGTGCTGGATGAATTCCCAGGGGGGCTACTCTATCTGAGACAAGTCAACAACAGGAGTCTGAAGAGGAGTCAGAGGAGGATGGTGCCGGGACGGATGAGGAGGAGCAAGAAGAGCATGCTTTAAACCTTTCTGGGATCCCTGTTGTTGTCCGTGGATGGGGGGAGGAGAATGAGGAGGACGACATTATCCTGGATGATAAGCAGGAGCCAGGCCATCACACCGCTTCCAGTTTAGTGCAAATGGGGGCCTTCATGCTCCAGTGTTTTAACAGGGACCCCCGTATAAAAAGCATAAAGGTCAAGGACCAGTACTGGGTGGCAATGTACTTAGACCCCAGGTACAAACACAAAATGGCGGAAATGTAAGCACAATCACAGAGGGCTGTCAGAATGGAGCACTTCCAGGCCTTGCTTATATAATTGCTGCATTCTGCTTTTGCGTGCGCTGGCAGAGGAATTTCCACTCCCAGAGAAAGAGTTGTGGGTACCAATCCAACAGCGCCTGCAAGAAGAGGGTGGTTTGAAGATGTGTTGGTCACTTCTGATATGAAATCATTCTTTCAGCCGACCTATCGACAGGTGTCATCCAGATCCAGCATCAGGGAACGCCTAGACCGGCAGGTGTCCGACTACATCGGGTTAACGGCCGATGTGAACGCTCTGAGAAGTGATGAACCCCTGGACTACTGGGTGGGCAGGCTTGACCTCTGGCCAGAGCTTGCACAATTTGCAATGGAACTGTTAGCTTGCCCCTCGTCCAGTGTCCTGTCCGAAAGGACGTTCAGCGCAGCAGGGGGGGATTGTGACCGTTAAGCGCACTCGCCTAGCTCACGACAGTGTTGACCACCTGAAATAGAGGGGTGGGAACCTGGTCCCCAACCAGGTCACCACAGAGGACTTGTGGGCAATGTTGGACTATCACGGTACAGTAAGACAATAAAATGTGAATAAGTAATAAGTATGTATAAAACAATATAAATAAAATAGTTTTATTGATACAAAGATAATGATCAATTACAAATAAAAACATAGCAAGAGTTCATATATGTCACCAGAACAGTTAACCCCGGATTGGGGGGAATCACAGTGGGACAATTCATCACAGAATACAATTCGACTAGTTTTGCGGGCAATAGCCACTTCATCAGGAAAGTATCTGTGGATTGAATAACAAATGATCATGAAACAATATACATGCCTGTAGGTATAACAGTAAATGATAATAATATAAAATGACATTTAAACTAAGTAATTAGCGCATGGGGGGGGGGGGGGGAGAAAAAGAGCAGAACTGCTTGACTACCTCACATTTATAAAAATGAATGAGGCATGGATCTCGGAGGAATTCAACACATGTGACCAGTAGACCATGTATATGCATAAGTCTATAAACGATTTATATAATCTAGCACAGTGGTCATCAACCCTGTCCTCAGGGCCCACTAACAGGCCAGATTTTATGTATTACCTTGGGGAGATGCAGACTAGAATACTGCAATCACTGAGCAGCAAATTATATCACCTGTGATGTATTTCAGTTATCTTGCAAACCTGGCCTGTTAGTGGGCCCTGAGGACAGGGTTGATGACCACTGATCCAGCACACGGACCTTTTTTCTAACTTTGGCTCACTTGTAGAAAAAAAGCACACCGTACTATATGCCCGTACCCTCCTGTTTGAAGAGGTTTAGCGGTGTCATATTTTTGGGTCCCGCAGCGAATTGCTGGTGTCAGTGCTCTCTATCTCGGTGCTGGTGTCAGTGCTCTCTATCACAGTGCTGGTGTCAGTGCTCTATATCTCGGTGCTGGTGTCAGTGCTCTCTATCACAGTGCTGGTGTCAGTGCTCTATATCTCGTGCTGGTGTCAGTGCTCTCTATCGCTGTGCTGGTGTCAGTGCTCTCTATCGCGGTGCTGGTGTCAGTGTTCTATCTAGGTGCTGGTGTCAGTGTTCTATATCAAAGCTGGTGTCAGTGTTCTATCTCAGTGCTGGTGTCAGTGAGGGAGATAGCAGCAGAGAAGCCACGCAGCAGGCAGTGCCAGCACCATGGCTGAGGATCAGCACTGGACTGGCACCTCCGGACCACCGCAGTGGAGCCCTGCATAGGTGGGGGTAAGGGCCAGGCAAAGGGAGGGGTCAGGGGCTCAAGCACAGGTTGGCACACTGGGACACTGGCACAGGACTGCGCTGCCCTGACTGTGGCACTGATCATCTCCTGCACCCCCTTCATAGCCTGGCCTGACCTTGCCTCTCCTCGGCCTTGAATTGACAAAATTTCACACTGGGGCGATGAGCCGCGGTGACGGTAAAGCAGATATTTAGCGCTGCTTTACCGTCGTTGCGGTTTTACCCCCCGCGAGCCCGAAAAAGGGTTAAACACCCCCCGCAGAGCGCCGCCGTTATTGCCGCGGTAACCGCGGTATTGCCGCGGTTTTATTTTTTCATGCGGTGAACAGGCGCTATTTTTAGCGCTGCACCGCATGAAAAACGCCCCAGTGTGAAAGGGGCCTTAATACTTCTGGTATGTCAGTGTCCATGTTGTGGGACTATGTGTGCACAGCTAGTAAGTATTTTGTGGCTGCAAATATGACCTGGACGTTTTTAAGGTTTGCCTGCCATTAAAGTGAATGGGGCCCGCCGCGAACCTGCGGTTCGCGAACATTTGGGCACGTTCGCGAAACGTCCCGTCGGAAGTTCGTCCATCACTAGTCACCAAAACTAGTGTCCACATTGGAAGATTTCCCCTCTATTACTTTTCTGGTGACAACTCAAAATTTGGGATTTTCTTTTACTTTCACTTTAAATGCTAATGGTAAACCCGACATATTAAGAGTGTGAATCTCCCTAACAGGGGCACAGACAACAAAATAAAATTGTCAGGTTCTAATCCACTCCACTCTATCCAAAACTACAAAAAAAAGTTTTGCTTTTAGTTATACTTTAAACCTCTTTGTGTTTGTTCATATTGTTTGTCAGTTTTTGTATTGATATACTAAAAATATACAAAAAAAAAACCCAAAACACTTTATTTCATTTTTAAATAACTTCATCTTAATATGTGCCAAAAATTTAATTTTATTTTAATGATTAGTAAAACAAACTTTAGAATAAAACATATGTTTTATATCTACAGTAGCACCAGTTGTTTTAAAACAAAATAAACTGAATAAAGCTTTATTTTGTTATGCCCTTTTATCTGCTCAAGTACAACAAAATGATCGCAAAATCAATAGGCCCATAACTAAAATATAAAAATTGGTCTGGTTCGAAAGGGGTATAATGTGGTTAAATCGGCCTGCCACTGCTCCTGCCCCTGGTGATTTAGAATTTGGTATTACATTCAAACAGTCAATTTTTTTGTGCACACTGTGTAACAGTAACAAAAAAAAGTAAAAAAAAAAAAAAATTGTCTTAAGCAGCACAGCAGGGCAAGGTTTGGGTGTGGCTTGTTTATGGGGGGCTTAAGATGCCATATTTCCTGTGCCTAGTGGCTTCTAATATGTAAATCTGAGAGGACTTTCTAAGTCAATGACCCAGAACAAGTACAGTCATGCAGGAGCTCTGACTTTGCTTTCTGCATTCTTGCTGCAGGACTGTGACTCAATAAGTATAAAAACCGGAAACATCAAAGCAGCCACATTTTTTGAATTAAGTAATGACAGCCAACATCTTGCATCCAGTTATTGTGTCCTCTAACAGTAGGCAGAACCATGCAAACAATATATTTGCACACCCTTGGTCAACTGCGTGTCTGGGTTTCATTATTCACTTTTCTTTGATGACATAATGAATATTGTTTTAAGAGATGCTGTATAGAAATCTATAAAAAATTGTATTTGATTGCAGAAGTAGACGCATAGAACCAGGAAATGTTGTTTGGCAATGTGTGCATGGAATTTTTCCTGTAAGGGGCTTTGTTTAGATTTCACTGAACCACTGAAACCACATAACTATAAATCATGTTTGGATAGTAAGGTGTTTCTATAATCTGGAAGTTATGGGTGTAGAGCTATGTATGTAACTAATAGTAGTTAGTCAATATTTACAGATGGTCCACCTAGGTAAGCATTTGTAATAAGAACTGGTGTGGCAACATTCTGTTTTATAATAACCCAAAAGATATCAGAAATGTCCAAGCCTCCCTACTTAATTGCAGCTGCAACTAGTTAAACATAAAGCAGAGAGAAAAAAAAAAACTAAGAGTAATTTTACAAATTACCAATAAGTCTGCTTCTTTTAAGATGGAAAATTGAAAAATTAAAATTGAAGCACCACACTACTACTAAGAGGTTCAGACACAACTTTATTCCCAAAAAAGTCAGGGTGCGATGCAAAAAGTAGCCAACAAAATGTTATGGGGGGGTCCAAGAGTGGCCCCTTCATCAGGGCTTGATTGACAACAATGTGCATACACTAGAATTAAAGTGGAGGGCCACCCCAAAAATACATTTTACATTATTTTATCTTCCTTTTAATGTACAAAAAATCATTTTGTAAAAAAAAAAATTTTTCACTTGCCTTGAAAACCCTATTGCTATGCAGAAGTCCTAATCTGCCTTCTTCCTATTCCGCGTTGTTGTATCTCTCTTCCTTACTTGCATTGCCTCATGGGAAATGAGTGTCATAATTTCCCATGAGTCTGTGGGCTTGAGTGTGCTGAAAACACGCGTTATTTGCAGGCAGGAAATGAACAACGGGGCGGGGCCTTACGCCGTTGCCGTCCCGTTGTTATGGCAACTATACACACTAACAGCGTTATGAGCGCCGTTTAACTGCACATGCTCGAGATGGAGAGGTGCATGCTGGTTACCCAGCATGCTCCTCTCTCCAGGAAACCCGGAAAATAAATCAACTGGGCTTCACGTGCCCATACCTAAAATGGAAACAGCCACAAGAGCACTGACAAGATATAAAGTACGTTTTTAAATACATTAATGAACTGATCTTTCATAATTAATATGTGTTTCTGTATATATAGTAGAATCATTTTGAGATTGAAAAAAAATTAATAAAAATTATGGTCGGAACTCCGCTTTAAATGGACCGTTCACATCAGGCCGATTTGACATGCGATTTGACATGTCAAATTACATGCCAAATCTGAGCCTATTGCTGGCAACGGCATGGTCCGAATCGGTGCAACGCCGACTTTGCGGCACCGCACCGATTCCAAAAAGTAGTTAGGAGTTAGTAGTAGGAACCCGCACAGATGTCTTTTCAAATGGTCCCCAAACTGGCACTGAAATGCAGGATTTCAACCCCCCCCCCCCCCTCCTCAGTGTGAACGAGGGCTTAATGTTATTTTTCAAGTGTGATTGCAAGCACAGGTCTTGTCAGCAGCTGGTTTGGCTACCAGATCATTCACATCAATATCATCACTTTAAGATAGCAATACCAGTGAGCTACCCTATGGGTCCAGTCCTATTTTTCCACTTTCCTCAATCTTTTAAGGTGGATGGCTTAAATATTGTTATTGGTGTGCATAGCTAAATGCTAAACGTATGGGAAAAATGTCAGGGAAAAAATTCTGTATACAGTATCCCTCCAATACATGCACGTGTTTCCCTATTTACATATTGAAAAACACTGAAAGCACAGAAAAATACACATTCTTCTGTCAGAAATACAGGTGGGGTTGATTTACTAAAACTGGAGAGTGCAAAATCGAGTGCAGCTCTGCACAGAAACCAATCAGCTTCCAGGATTTTTGTCCAAAGTTAATTGAACAAGCTGAAGTTAGAAGATGATTGGCTACCATGCACAGCTGCACCATATCTTGCACTCTCCAGCTTTAGTAAATCCACACCCGTGTGTGCTCCTAACTTCCTGTTTGAGCTGATAATACAGTATCCTTTTCTGCAATAAAATCCCAGCGAGTAATAGAAGCAGTTTCTTTGCTACAGAAAATTATATACATATACATGTAGCGATGTAGTTGCCGCTAGTAACAAGCAATCCACCAATTCACCCCGCTGCCAGACTTCATACATCACTTCCAGAGACAATGAACAGTCTTTTGCTGGTTTTGTTTTTGTTTTTTTATTGGGGCGTACAACTTGGATAGGGAATATGGATATGGGATGCCCATAGAACATATAATTGCCATCATATTTTAAGATTTAAGCAACAGCATAAAGTTAGTGCCAGAAGATTAGATGTGCATTTAAACTGAGTAAGAATCTCCTCCGGCATCCCCATGCAGACTGTTGCTTCTCCTCTGCTTAACTTCCGCAGACTATTCCTTCTAAGAATTCCCCATCCATCACTGTGTGGAGGATGAAGACATCACTTTTGACCGTGTAAAAATGATGGTCTTAGAACTCTTTCACCTTCTGCCCAAACTTGTTTCCTCTTGCACAGACTTGCTTCCTCCTGCACAAACTTGTAGTTACTGAGTTAAAGTCATGTCACATCTTCTTCTTTTTAGCAATATGGACTCACTCTGAATAAGCCCCTAATCAGGCTCTGGTTGCTCACTGCTACTAGGCCTGAGGCCTGCATTACCTCTTCCCAGAGGCCTAGTAGTTTAAAGCATGACTTTAGATGGTGGGCTACTGTTCCCAGCCAGCCCAACTTGCAAATCCTGTGCCCTCAGGCCACATTGATTTGACACAGATCCACACAGTCTCTTCTTTGATCCAGGACTCTGTGTGACTGATGAAGACTTTGCTAATTACCGTGTAGAAGCAAATTTCCCTCACAGACTTCCTGGCACATCCAGCCCTCCATTGTGGTAACACTCACCGACCTTCCACTGCCCTGAGTCCTTGATGAGGAACTTGACTGGACCATACATTCCGACAGCTTCACCCGCCCCTCTTCTCCAGGAGTTCTTTACCACCGACTGTGTGGTGGCAAAGACATTGCCAATGACTGTGTAGAGGCAAAGTTCCTTCACAGCTCTCCCTGGGCCTACTCCTGCGATCGGTACACCCCCCCAGATGGGGGTGTCCTCCTGCTGCTGCCTAGTATTCCATTCCTCACTTCACTCAGCCAACAACTCCCCCCAGTGGCATATCACCTCAGCTTATATAGGAGGTCTGCTTTAAACATGTGCAGCATCTACCTCCAACACCAAGGAATTTTCAATGCCTTTTCTGTCAAATTAAAGTTTGAATTTTGAAAATTGCTAAATTGTAAATGTAACATATTTACTGTGCCAATAAAACACACATATAAAGATACCAATAGGATATTCCTTCTTCAGAGTCACAAAACTACCTTCACATCCAAAAGTATTTCTCAGATTATTTCCCTCCTTCTCCCTATCCCCACGCTACAGTATTTGAGAAGATATGTATCTCCTCTGCAGAGGAAAGAGGCCTCATATCTAAAATCTATAATTATCTTAATGGTTTAGACATACCAGACAAATCTGGACCAATGCTCCACTGGGAATCAGATCTAGCCTGCACTCTCTCCCCGGAAGACTGGCTAGATATGACTAACAATCTACGTAAAAGCAATAAAGCTATAGCCTTTAGGGAAACCCCCACCAAAATCTTCTCAAGATGGTACCTGACCCCCGCTAAACTCAACACATTTTTCCCCTCAATTTCACCGAATTGTTTTAGGGGATGTCAAACACCAGGTACCGTCCTCCACATATTCTGGAGCTGCCAACACCTAGAGAATATCTGGATCAAAGCAATAGATAGAATAGAAAACTCTTCTAAACAAAAAATTGTTCCCACACCTCAAAATTGTCTTTTATACGCAAACATACCAGATATCCCTTCCCCATGTATGAGACTCTTTCACTCTCTATGTAGCTCCATTCAATGGATGATTGCCTTTAACTGGAAGTCAGACAATCTTCCATGGTCTCAAGTGCTCTCCAGAATGGAGAATGTAAGACTATCCGAAAGAATATACCACACATTACATGACTCAATGAATATCTATAATCAAAAATGGTCATACTGGAACATACCTGATCCATAACTCCGCATTTTCCCTATAATTGAGATGGCATCTATATTTATTTTTCTTTCTCAGAGAAATCTCAGGTTTTTGATGATATGAAAACATACCACAATGAGAATAAAATCTAAAACCTTCTTCCTAGATGACACATTGAATTACTAACATGTTGTACATTGTATTGTCATTATAATTTAAAATCACTGTCTTTATTCATATGTTCATTTATTATATTCAGATTGTAATTGTTTGTATACATTTGAACTTCCAAATAAAACTTTTGTAAACAAAAAAAATAAAGATACCAATAAACCTTAAAAACATATATATTTCATTTTAAAGTTGTAGTTCTTTGGTGTGAAATGGCTCCCTGAAACATAACAGTGAATGTGACCTCTCTTTTTCAATAACTCCCAGAAGTGTCAGTTTCCCATAAAATAAGAATATATAAACCTAAATCCTTTAAAGTGGAGGGCCACCCTAAAAAAAGAAATGCTCCTAAAAATGTAAAACAAAAAAAAAAAAAAAAAAATTGAAAAAAATATATTTTTTCACTTACCTGAAATGCCTGTTGCTAGGCAGATCGTCCTAATCTGCCACTTCCTACACCGCGGTGATCTTCAGTCTTCTCCTCCTCACGTTGTCTTCTGGGGAAGGTGGCGCTGTGTGTTCTGGGAACTGTGTGTGTCCCAGAACACAGCCAGCCATTCAGAAAGCGATGCGCGACTCGCGCATAGGCAGTTTCCCTTACTTAGAATGGCGGCGCCGGGACCCGATGCGATGGACTGATCGGCCGTGGGTGGACGACATCGCGGGCACCCAGGACAGGTAAGTGTGCTTATTAAAAGTCAGCAGCTACAGTGTTTGTAGCTGCTAACTTTTACAAAAAAAAATTTCAGCTGGACCCCCGCTTTAATGCTTAAAATAGAGGTAACCAATTCTTGATTGATGTTTGCAAGTTGCATATAGATACTCTCTTCTGAGTAAAATGACTAAAGAGATTGGGTTATACATTATGTTGTGTTTCTGCATGATCTGAAACATGTTATCCTCGTAACTACCCCCTTCTTATTCTAATTGGGGTGCTCTTCTTGCTCTCTTCTGTTATAGGGAACGATTTATTCTTTCTACAAGTACACTGACATATACTATATTGGTTCACATCTTGTAGATACCCATGGGATCTTCTTCCTGCATTCCCTCTGGAGTTCTGTTGGTCTTGGATATGCCCCCAGACAGTGATTGCAAATAGGTTATGTTATGTTGATTTTGATATAAAAATATGTCTAATAGATACTATAGATTACAGTATGAATTTTATGGAATTTAATATATATTTTTTTATATATATATATATATATTTATTATTTATATACTGTATATGTCACTGACTATTTTATATTGTAGATGGATCACCAACCATCACTCCTAATATGGTTGAAATTATCTCAACAATCCAAAAGCATATGTTTCCTATTCTGGATACCATTCTGACTCCTTTCTTATTGAACGAGGAACCAGACAAGGGTGCCCCCTTTCCCCTCTTCTTTTTGCTTTGGCAATAGAACCCTTAGCCCAACTCATACGCTCCAATACGAATATTAAAGGCCTAGACCTAGGGGGTCATCAACATAAATTATGTATGTTTGCAGACGATATCCTCATATTCCTCTCTTCACCCCTAATATCTGCTCCGAACCTCATTGACACCCTTACCAAATTTGGATTAATATCCAGTCTCAAAATAAATCTTCATAAACATTTCGGTACCACCTGATTTACAAACACAACTACAGGAATCCCTCCCATTTACATGGTCGACAACCCAAATAACATATTTAGGAATCACAGCGAATCCAGCAAATTTATTTTCAGAAAACTACCCACCTATGCTTTCTCGACTCACCACCCTAATGGAGAACTGGCCTTCCTTACCACTAGCATGAATGGGTAGAATCACAGTAGTGAAGATGTCTATACTACCTAAGGTTCTATATATTTTAGAGTACTCCAGATACGTGTCCCAGTGTATTTTTTTACAGACATTACAGCAAAAAGCTTCCCAATTCATTTGGGGAAAGCTTAAACCCCATCTTCCACAACCTACTTTACATACACCTCGCATCCGAGGTGGGCTAAGTGTTCCTAACTGCTCCAAATATTATTTTGCTGCCCAACTAGCGGAACTACCCAAATACCACGCCACTAAGAAATTCCCCTTTGGGTGGCGATTGAATCAGTAAACTGCGACCCCGTCTCCATAGCAAAACTTCTATGGTTATCACCAGCACTACGTCAAACAATAATGAACCCCATCACAAAACATAGCCTCTCAATCTGGGATAGGCTAAAATCTTATTTCGGACTTCAATCCCAACATAATCCCCTCCTTTCCTTCCTTAACAATCCTTCCTTCTACCCAGCTTGGACTTCTCCATCCTCTTTTGCTGCATGGTCAAATTCAGAACTAATACGTGCACATCATTTTTATAAAACGCATGACCTACCATTGTACAGGACGCAGTGGCTGGATCCTGGAAGGACGCTATGTTTCCCCTCTGTTTGGTCTGTGATCCCTTTAAGGGAACAAAAAGGGTTAACTCACCTGTCAGAGGAAGTGGGTTTAAAAACAAGACAGGAAGTTGCAGATGGGTGTGGAGGAGTGTAGAGGAGATAGTGGTTTGTGTTTGGCTTGATTTGCAGCAACCAAAGTCAACAGCAGCGTTCGGCCTGGAAGCCTCCTAGCAGTTGAAGTCACCTGCGACAGCACCCCAGGACTGTGTTTGATTGCGATAGCAATTCGGGACTTTGATAGTCGGTGAGACTGAAACCTTTTTCTTTTGTTTTGCTGCTGTGAAGCTGTTTAAGTTTAATAAAACCTCCTTTTGAACTAAAAGCCTGTGTCCTGCGGTCTAGCTGGTCCCCCGAACTTTACAAGTGGTGCTCGGATGCGGGCAGGACAGAGTAACAGGCGTGTTTTTTTTTTTTTTGCTGGCTTTTGCATTTGAATTTAAAACTGACATTTAAAGGGACAGTACAGTGAATTTATGTCCTGGGTTAAAGCTGCCCAAACCCTGAAAGCTGAAGCAATGGAGGAACTAATTAAACAACTGTGCCTGGCTAATATACAAGCGCAGACCCGCCATGAGGAAGCTAATCAGCGCTTAGCAACTCAGCTGGAGGTACAGCAAGAAAATACTCGCCTGTTGGTGGCTCAGTTGGCAGCACAGCAAGCAACCCAGCAAGGGGTTATGCAGGCTCAGGTGACTGCCTTAAAAGAAGTAGTACAGCAGTTGTCTCAGGGTCGTGAGCAAGCGGCTGTTGCCCCTGGCAACCAGGTGACCGTGAGGGCAAGCCATTTTTTGCAGAAATTGTCCCTGAGTGATGATGTAGAGGCATTTCTTGCTACATTTGAGAGGACGGCAGAGAGAGAAGGGTGGCCCCAGGACCAGTGGGCCGGCCTAATTGCCCCTTTTCTCACCGGAGATCCTCAAAAAGCCTACTTCGACCTGCCACCAGAGGACGCTAAAGACTATCAAAAACTAAAGGCAGAAATACTGGCTCGTTTGGGGGTGACTACGGCCGTTCGGGCCCAACGAGTGCACCAATGGAAGTATTGTCCAGATCGTCCACCACGGTCTCAAATGCATGACCTGGTGCAACTGGTAAAAAAGTGTTGTCGGGCCCCCAAATCGTGGAGCGGGTCGTGCTGGACCGATACCTACGGTCACTGCCAGGCGACCTTCAACGCTGGGTCAGCCATGGAGACCCCAAAACAGTGAACCTCCTTGTCGAGATGGTAGAGCGATATACAGTGGTGGAGGATCTGCTTGGCCCTACCAAGCGCCAAGGGCCCAGTCTGCCACGGCCTATTCGATCGACTGCCGCCCTTCGAAAGGATGTCCCCCGGAGCCCTGGAATCAACACCCCGGAAGGTCAAGAGTCACTCCCAGTACCTCCTCAGCGATCTGTTCCTGTTCGGAGAGGAGGGGATGTACAATGTTGGCGATGTCATTCCTGGGGCCATACCCGGGCCCACTGCCCACTGCAAGAGGAGCCCATGGAATGCGGGGTTCTTCGGAGGGGGTCTTTTTATGCTCATAGAGCATGTACCACATACCTTGACCGTGGAGAAGAGAAATTTGAGTGTGTAGTCCAAGTGAACCACCTCCCTGCCTGGGCTTTGCTGGATTCCGGAAGCATGGTAACCCTGGTTCATCCTAGAGTAATTGGGAAGATCGGTCCGGTAAGCAAAACTTTACGGGTTGTGTGCATTCACGGGGACACTAGAGAGTACCCTCTCATCTCGGTGTCCATCTCCACAGCATATGGCACTGGTACTCAAGAGGTGGGGGTGGTAAAGAACTTGATACATGATGTTATCATAGGACGAGACTGTCCATTTTTTGAAAAACTGTGGGGACAAGGAAAACTACCTGAACGATCCCAAGACTGGGGAGAAACTAGTTCCTCTGTTCCTACGGTTGAGGGTTATAACCCTGAGATGCCAAATGTTCCTAGTGTGGATCCAGTTGATACAAATGCTAATGATTGGGTTAATGGTGATGAAAGTAGTGCTGATACTGTTAAGGGTGTCAAAATGTGTGGTTCGCAGACCTACCTGAACACTGAGGAGGGGGAACCTTCCCCACTTCAGGTAATGCTGGGTGAAGAGGATGAGGAAGTGGCCTCTACCCCTGCCATGCCGGATTTGGGTGTTCCCCAGGGGACATTTGGTACTGCCCAGATGCAGGACCCCACTTTGGCCCGTGCACGGGAACAAGTTGTAGTATTAAATGGGGTACCCCAAGAGCCAGGTGCGAATGAGCGGTGGCCCCACTTTGCAATATGTAATGAATTGCTTTATCGGGTTACCAAAGTGAGAGAAAATGTGGTAGAACAATTATTGGTACCCCAACAGTATAGACGCAAGGTCCTGGACCTGGCCCATGATGATGTTTTAGGGGGACACCTGGGAGTTGAAAAGACGGAGGCACGGATCACCGACCGGTTTTACTGGCCAGGTCTGAAAGCAGAGGTAAGAAGATACTGTGCCTCTTGTCCCACCTGTCAGTTGACCGCGCCGGTGACCCACTTCCGGAGCCCTTTGGTCCCTCTGCCCATAATTGAGGTCCCATTCGAGAGGATAGCCATGGATATAGTGGGTCCTTTGGTTAAGTCAGCTCGAGGTCACTCCTACATACTGGTGATCCTTGACTATGCCACCCGATATCCTGAAGCGCTACCTCTGCGGAATACCTCCTCTAAGGCTATTGCTCGGGAATTATTCCAGTTGTTTACGCGGACTGGTTTTCCCAAGGAAATACTCACGGACCAGGGCACCCCGTTTATGTCCAGGGTTATGGCTGATGTGTGCAAGCTGTTCCGGATTAAACAGCTGCGCACATCGGTCTACCATCCACAAACGGATGGGTTGGTAGAGCGCTTTAATAAGACCCTTAAGTCTATGCTCAAGCGGGTTGTACAAAGAGATGGGAAAGACTGGGACTGCCTGTTACCCGCTCTCCTGTTTGCTATCCGGGAAGTGCCCCAGGCATCCACTGGGTTTTCGCCCTTTGAGTTGGTATATGGGCGGAGACCTCGCGGACTACTGGATTTTGTTAAAGAGGAATGGGAAAGTGAACCTATTCAGCATAAGAGTGTTCTTGAATATGTTTCCCAAATGCAGGAGAGGATCCGAACTGTGATGCCTCTTGTCAAAGAACATTTGCAAAAAGCCCAGGAGGCTCAACGACGGGTCTATAATAGGGCTGCTAGAATAAGGAACTTCCAAGTGGGGGATCGAGTAGCGGTGTTGATCCCCACTGTGGAAAGTAAATTCTTGGCCAGGTGGCAAGGCCCCTTTGAAGTTGTAGAAAAAGTGGGAGAGGTAAATTATAGAGTCCACCAACCAGGTAAGAGGAAACCCTATCAGATATATCATGTAAACTTGTTAAAGCCCTGGACAGACAGGGAACCGGTGACCTCCCTGGCTGGTGTAAGACTTGAGCCTCGGGTTGGGGTGGAGAGTGTCCAAGTAGCAAATACCCTGTCTAGAGTCCAAAGTCAGCAGGCAAAGGAGTTCTTGCAGAGAAATAAAGAGAAATTTTCAGACTTGCCAGGGCTCACTAGTGTCATAGAGCATGATATTGTCACGGAACCAGGAGTCAAAGTTTTTGTCCGGCCTTACCGCATTCCAGAGGCCCAAAGGAAGGCTGTTTCAGAGGAAGTGAAGAAGATGTTGGACCTGGAGATTATTGAGGAATCACAGAGTGAGTGGTCAAGCCCGATTGTGTTGGTACCGAAGCCCAACGGGACTCTGCGATTCTGCAATGATTTCCGGAAACTAAATGAAGTTTCACGGTTTGATGCCTACCCCATGCCCCGGGTAGATGAGCTTATTGAGAGACTAGGTCCAGCCAGGTATATCACTACATTAGACCTTACCAAGGGGTATTGGCAAATCCCGTTGACTAAGGCTGCTAGAGAGAAAACTGCTTTTTCTACCCCAGAGGGAAGTTTTCAGTACAAGAGAATGCCTTTTGGATTGCAAACTGCTCCAGCCACATTTCAGAGGGCAATGGATAGGATTTTACGTCCTCATCGGGAGTATGCCTCAGTATACTTGGATGACATAGTCATTTTTAGCAGAGACTGGGAGTCACACTTGCCCAAAGTCCAGGCAGTACTGGACTCTCTTTGGAAGGAGGGGTTTACAATAAACCCGGAAAAGTGTGCTTTGGGAATGGAGGAGGTGAAATACCTGGGCTATGTTGTGGGTAGAGGGGTAGTAAAACCTCAGGTCAACAAGGTAGAGGCTGTACAGAATTGGCCCCGCCCCCTCACAAAAAAACAGGTACGTGCATTCCTGGGTATGGTGGGATACTACAGGAGGTTTGTACCCAACTTTGCCACGTTGGCAGCTCCATTGACCGATCTGACTAAGGGTCGGAAATCGGTCATGGTGGAGTGGAATGCAGACGCTGAGAAGGCTTTTTTGGAGCTCAAGTCGGCACTGTGCCAACACCCTGTCCTAGTAGCACCCAATTTTTCAAAAGAGTTTGTTGTACAGACTGATGCTTCCGATGTAGGATTGGGAGCAGTGTTGTCACAGGTTATTCATGGCGAGGAGCACCCAGTAGTCTTCCTCAGTAGGAAGTTAACACCAGCGGAGAAAAACTATGCTATAATTGAACGAGAGTGTCTGGCCATTAAGTGGGCTCTGGAATCCCTCAGATATTACCTCTTGGGGAGGAAGTTTAGGCTGATTTCTGACCATGCCCCTTTAACATGGCTGAGACAAGGTAAAGGGACTAATGCCAGGGTTACCCGGTGGTTCCTGGCACTCCAGGAATTTAAATTTGTAGTGGAGCATAGGCCCGGGAGACTGCATCAAAATGCAGATGCCCTCTCCCGAGTCCATTGTTTGAGCTCCACTGTTGCCTCCACCTCCTTGGCGTTGGGGCACAGGGGGGGGATATGTACAGGACGCAGTGGCTGGATCCTGGAAGGACGCTATGTTTCCCCTCTGTTTGGTCTGTGATCCCTTTAAGGGAACAAAAAGGGTTAACTCACCTGTCAGAGGAAGTGGGTTTAAAAACAAGACAGGAAGTTGCAGATGGGTGTGGAGGAGTGTAGAGGAGATAGTGGTTTGTGTTTGGCTTGATTTGCAGCAACCAAAGTCAACAGCAGCGTTCGGCCTGGAAGCCTCCTAGCAGTTGAAGTCACCTGCGACAGCACCCCAGGACTGTGTTTGATTGCGATAGCAATTCGGGACTTTGATAGTCGGTGAGACTGAAACCTTTTTCTTTTGTTTTGCTGCTGTGAAGCTGTTTAAGTTTAATAAAACCTCCTTTTGAACTAAAAGCCTGTGTCCTGCGGTCTAGCTGGTCCCCCGAACTTTACACCATATAGAGAAACTTTTCGATACCTACAAATAAAACAATTTCTATCCCAAAATGCTCCCCCGGATTCACCTACCCCAAGTTTCACAACCTTTGAGCAAGCTTGCAAAACTGACCCTCACAGGCGTGGCCTCATCTCAGATCTGTATGCCTAACTACTATCACTCACAACCTCATCCCCCCATCTTACGCTACCAAATGGAAAACTGATTTAAACCTCCAACCAGATACACTAAATTGGACACAAATATGGCAGGCTACTAAATGAGCCACACCAAACATAGTGGCCTTAGAAACCAACTACAAGGTACTTACCAGTAGGGATGGGCCCGGTGCTCGATTCGAACCCATGTTCAAATCGAACATCGGGCGTTCGCCCGTTTGGCGAGCCCAGAACTATTTGGGCCGCTCGCATCAAATTCGTGTGATGCGAGCGGCCCGCAATGCATTGCGCCAGTCGCAGTGCAATGCTGGCTGATGATTGGCCAAGCATGCACTGTGACCCCGCATGCTTGGCCAATCACAGCACTGGCAGCGAGGAGAGCCATAATTGGCTACAGGCAGGATGCCTGTAGCCAATTATAGCTCAGGGGCTTTAGTACACGCCCCACGGTATAAGAGGCCGCCGCGGCGGCGGCCTCGCATATTGTGTTTCAGTGTCAGCGTGTCAGTGTGCTGCTGACTGCTGAGAATATGTGCTCTATTTCTGGGGATTTGTGTGTGCGTGCTGTTAGTACAGCATTGCAGTATCACATCTGGGGGGTGTCTATAGGTTGCCTGTGAAGGGGGGCAGGTTTCCTGTGCTTAGAACTGTCCCTGCAAAAAGTGTAATTTTTGCAGGAAAAAAGCTATTTAAAAGCACTCGCGGCTAATGAATTGATGGCTCCCGTAACACAGAGAACTGTCATTCATTGATAAAAAAAAAAAAAAAGCGTGGGGTCCCCCCAAATTCAATAACCAGGCCCTTCAGGTCTGGGATGGATATTAAGGGGGACCCCAGCCAAAAAAAAAAAAAAAAAATGGCGTAGGGTCCCCCTCAAAATCCATACCAGACCCTTGAGGTCTGGGATGGATTTTAAGGGGAAACCCAGCCAAAAACAATGGCGTGGGGTCCCCCTCAAAATCCATACCAGACCCTTATCCGAGCAGGCAACCTGGCAGGCCGCAGGAAAAGAGGGGGGGACGAAAGCGCCCCCCCTCCCGCCTGAACCGTACCAGGCCACATGCCCTCAAAATTGGGAGAATGCTTTGGGGGTCTGTGACAACCCGGTGGTTGTGGGGGTCTGCGGGCGGGGGGCTTATCGGAATCTGGAAGCCCCCTTTAACAAGGGGACCCCCAGATCCGCCCCCCCCCTGTGTGAAATGGTAAGGGGGTACAAAAGTACCCCTACCATTTCACCAAAAAAGTGTCAAAAATTGTAAAAATTACAGGAGACGGTCTTTGACAATTCCTTTATTAAAATCTTCTTTCTTCTTTCTTCATCCTTCGGTTTCTTCATCTTCTCCTTCCGTCATCTTCTTCCATCTTCTTCTTCCATTTTCTTCTTCCTCCGATCCGCTTCTTCTTGCGCTGGTCTTCTCGTCCTTCTCGTCCGGCATCTTCTTCCATGGCGTCGGCATCTGTTCTTCTGTCGGGCCGCTCCTCGCAATGGGAGGCTCCCGCTGTGTAAGGCTTCGCTCCGTCTGACAGGTCTTTTATAACAGAGGGCACCTGGTGACCTCGCCCCCTCTGACGTCATGGGGAAAGCCATAGGGAATTCCCCATGACGTCCCCGTGCATCAGAGGGGGGCGGGGCCGACGCCATGGAAGAAGATCCCGGACGAGAAGGACGAGAAGACCAGCGCAAGAAGAAGCGGATCGGAGGAAGAAGAAAATTGAAGAAGATGACGGAAGGAGAAGATGAAGAAACCGAAGGATGAAGAAAGAAGAAAGAAGATTTTAATAAAGGAATTGTCAAAGACCGTCTCCTGTCATTTTTACAATTTTTGAAACTTTTTTGGTGAAATGGTAGGGGTACTTTTGTACCCCCTTACCATTGCACACGGGGGGGGTGGATCTGGGGGTCCCCTTGTTAAAGGGGGCTTCCAGATTCCGATAAGCCCCCCGTCCGCAGACCCCCACAACCACCGGGCACGGTTGTGGGGACGAGGCCCTTGTCCTCATCAACATGGGGACAAGGTGCTTTGGGGGTCTCAGACCCCCAAAGCATCCTCCCAATGTTGAGGGCATGTGGCCTGGTAAGGTTCAGGCGGGAGGGGGGGCCGCTCTCATCCCCCCTCTTTTCCTGCAGCCTGCCAGGTTGCGTGCTCGGATAAGGGTCTGGTATGGATTTTGAGGGGGACCCCACGCCATTTTTTTTGGCTAGGGTTCCCCTAAAATCCATCCCAAACCTCAAGGGTCTGGTATGTATTTTGAGGGGGACCCTACGCCATTTTTTTTTTTTTTGGCTGGGGTCCCCTTAATATCCATCCCAGGCCTGAAGGGCCTGGTTATTGAATTTGGGGGGACCCCCACGCTTTTTTTTTTTCATTTTTTTTATTTTTTATGAATGACTTTTTTTTATGAATGACTTTCAATGAATGACTGTTCTCTGTATTACGGGAGCCGTCAATTCACATTAGCCGCGAGTGATTTTAAATAGCTTTTTTTCTTGCAAAAATGACACTTTTTGCAGGGACAGTTCTAAGCACAGCAAACATGCGCCCCTTTACATGCATACTATAGACACCCCCCAGGTACGAAATTTAAAGGAATATTACACTTTTATTGTTTCAATTTAAGCATTATTAAAATCACTGCTCCTGAAAAAACGGCCGTTTAAAAAAAAAAAAAATTGCATTGATACATGTCCCCTGGGGCAGGACCCAGGTCCTCAAACACTTTTTATGACATTAACATGCATATTAGCCTTTAAAATTAGCACTTTTGATTGATTTGACTACTACTCATATACCATATCATATACCATATCAGATTTATTGCACTTTAGACCTCTGGAGAAACCCTTCCTCCTCTGACCCTTATACCAACCCTCTTTTCCCCACCCCCTATGTTTTTTATGGCCTATCGGTTTTCTTATATATATATATTAGAACATAAGACAGCAGGCCATTCAAACCTAACTCAAACATACACCAATGATGGAGACACATGGGATGGTTCGATTTCCTTATCCATCTTCCCAGATAAACCAAGCCACGTGGTTGGATCTTGGCCCTGGACAAAAACATACTTAATATTTCACAGATAACCACCCTTTTAATTCACAAAGATCTCTCGTCTCTGCTTAACCTGAGTTTTGAATTAACATTACATGGTTTAGGTTTTTAATTCCTTTCTAGCTTTGTTTTATATATTTATCTTACTCAGGGATATATCTCTTTAATTACGTTTGAGTGGTTTAATTAAACTAAAATATATATTTTCTGTATAGCTATTATTATTCTCAATAAAGTATTTGAAAGAGAAATTATCTCAACAAATGCACTTACCCAGTTAGTCTTCTACCATTTTTGGCATTGTAGCATGAATGAACTTCCAGAAAATATTGTTAGATACTCACAATTTACATCTATACTCCAACATGATGTTAAATGAAAAATGAGCAGGGAGGTATACCAACATATTTATACTTTATTATCTGCTTTTATGTACTACATGAATAAATATGGTATAGTGTGTATTGAGCAACAGCCACTATATTTAGATTTGCAAGTGTCAATTTCCCAGTGGACTTTGGGTGGCCATTTCTCAGTATCCACTGTGCTCATTTACAGGTACATCTCATCTCTAAAAATATTAGTATAGCGACAAGGTTGCTTTAACTCCTTCCTGCTGAGCCCTGGGGTCCTTTTAACAGGGCTATTATGCCCAGGGGATGGAAAGGTCTGTTTGATCACATGAACACTGTGATTGACAGTCACGGCGGTCAAATAATGAGCCTGCGGGCTCTCAGTCATCACTAGAGACTGGTAGCTGTCTTTCATGGCTCAATAACTGGAAGCACGATGTGAGCATAACAAATGAACAAAGGTGCAGCGCTCTAGTCAAGAAAACCTGCTGAAGCTTAGGGTAGAGTCCACAGCAGGGTGCTCTGGCTAAAGTGTCCTCCAGACAACATGTAGATAGCAAATTCCAGTAAGAAAGCAGGCAACTCCCAATCCAGTGAAAATTAAATATTTAATGGTACATATATAAAGGGTACAAGCGGCTGACATGGTTCAGCAAACTGTGCTGTGAGCATGTTCTCAGCACAGAATACTCTGCCACCCATGGATGCATATGTGCAGTGTCTGCTGCCAGTCTAATCTTGTGAGGAGAGAATGAGAGCATGTCCAGGCTGCTCTGTGTGTCAGGGGCGTAACTATAGGGGGTGCAGCAGTCGCGAGCGCAACCGGGCCCTGTGCTGCAAGGGGCCCATGCCGCCCCCTCTACTAATGGCCGGTGGCAACCGGGCGCACGGGTGGCTGGAGGTGGGGGGTGACTAGCAGAGCTCCATGCTTGACTACCGCACTGGCTGCTCTTTAGTTGTGCATTCCCCACACAACCTGTGTCCTCTGTCGCTCCTCCGGGTCCCCCTCTCCTGTTCCATGCAGTGCTGCTCAGTCCGGTGTCTGTCCTCCCCAGTCCAGCCCCCTGAGTCTCACACTGCACTGCATGCTTCTTCTGAGCAAACAAACTTTAAGCACACAGATGCAGTGCAGCCCTATGAGAGCCGGCTAACCCAAAGGACACCGCAGGCTTGTCTGCCAGCACACCCCCTCCTCCCCGTCATACACAGATGTTGACAGGTCTTTCTGTGAGATATGTCCCCTAAGGACAGGGACCCCATCTCCCCTGGGGACAGGGCCCAGTTCTCCCTAAAGGACAGGGACCCCATTTCCCTTGGGGACAAGGACCCCATCTCCTCCGGGGACAGAGCCAACTTCTCCCCAGAGGACAGGGACCCCATTTCCCGTGAGGACAGGGACCCCATTTCCCGTGAGGACAGGGACCCCATTTCCCATGGGGACAGGGACCCCATTTCCCATGGGGACAGGGACCCCATTTTCCATGGGGACAGGGACCCCTTCTCACCTGGGGACAGGGACCCCTTCTCACCTGGGGACAGGGACCCCTTCTCACCTGGGGACAGGGACCCCATTTCTCTTAGGGGCAGGAACCCCTTCTCACATGGGGACAGGGACCCTGTCTCCCCTAAGGACAGGGACCCCATTTCCCCTGGGGACAGGACCCACTTCTCCCTAGAGGACAGGGACCCCATTTCCCGTGAGGACAGGGACCCCATTTCCCTTGGGGACAAGGACCCCATCTCCTCCGGGGACAGAGCCAACTTCTCCCAGAGGACAGGGACCCCATTTCCCGTGAGGACAGGGACCCCATTTCCCGTGAGGACAGGGACCCCATTTCCCATGGGGACAGGGACCCCATTTCCCATGGGGACAGGGACCCCATTTTCCATGGGGACAGGGACCCCTTCTCACCTGGGGACAGGGACCCCTTCTCACCTGGGGACAGGGACCCCTTCTCACCTGGGGACAGGGACCCCATTTCTCTTAGGGGCAGGAACCCCTTCTCACATGGGGACAGGGACCCTGTCTCCCCTAAGGACAGGGACCCCATTTCCCCTGGGGACAGGACCCACTTCTCCCTAGAGGACAGGGACCCCATTTCCCTTGGGGACAAGGACACCTACTTACGTGGGGACAGGGACCCCATTTCCCTTGGGGACAAGGACACCTACTTACGTGGGGACAGGGACCCCATCTCCCCTAAGGACAAGGACCCACTTCTCCCCAGAGGACAGGGTCTCAATTTCCCTTTCCCTTCTTCCTCTTTGTCTCAAAGGTGTAACATCATAGGTCTGTTTAGACCTCTGATATCTCACCAAAGTCCCCCAACGGGACTCCTAAAAAAACTTAAAAAATTATAAAAAAAAAAACAGCTGATACCAGTGGTGGAACTACAGGGCTCACAAAAGTCATACCTGTGACCGAGCCCTGGAGTTCCACCACCGGACTCGGAGGGAAGGGCCTCGGCTGGGGTTCAGGGGGGCCCTTCATGGTTTCTTGCACCGGGGCCCTTAAGGTTCTAGTTACACCACTGCTGTGTGTGTCTGTGGATGCACACAACCTGGCTCAGGAACGTGCCTGCATGGGTGCCCCATAGCACAGGGCTTGCTTTGAGGGCACTCCCACGAAGAAGGAGAGGACTGCCCCAGCGGGGGGACTACCAAAGAAGAGGTAAGGGACCACTCTATGCAATCATTTACAATTTTGCTCCAGAAAACCCTTTTCTCCTTTGTTAATTCTAAAGAGAACTCTAGTCAGCTTTTTATTGCTGTCTGTGACATCGCTAGGAAGATTTTCTCAGACAAAAAATAAACAAGAAGTCTGAAGACAGTTATGTTGTTGCTGAAGTTTAGTATCACTACAATTATCTATAATCTTTGCTAAAAATGAATATGCTGCAATAATTTGACATAATGTGTACATTTTGGCTTCTGCTGTTCAGAAACTTTGGCTTAATTTCAATTGAAATCTTTCTGACGTCAGTGGAAATTGACCCCGTTTGGGAAGCTGTCATTTCCAGTAATGAGAAATCCCTGCTGTAGTATACCCCTCTATAGTATCCTATGGTAAATGTTTCATTTCTTACATTCTTATATTTCTCAGTAAATTATTTTCACCTGACCTGTAACCGTAACATTACATTTTAATATTGACTCCAATAATACATGTTTTCACATGCTCTAAAAAAAATTCCTATAAGGTTATCCTCTACAAGGTGTGGTCCAGGAAGAGAATCATTTCCTCTGTAGCCTCTAAGTGGCAGCTGACAGTTTCAGTAGTTTAAGTCTAAAATCTTGTGTTGTATGTATGATTTATCTACAGAAAGTTGTTCATTCCATAGGTTTCCCAATCTAAATTTAACATGAAAAGATTAGTCATACTTGTAATAGAGGGAGAGAGATCTGTAGACCAGCCCCAGTTGAAACCAGAAGAGAAAGTCGTGCTAATGACACTGACTCAATCAACTGTTTATACATGTCTTAGGAATCACAATGTACCTGGGGATAATAGTTCCGTTTGCTACTATGCAACTACTTCAAACAAACACAAACATGTCTATACTCCAAAAACACTGCAAAGGTTGTGTTACCCCTTCCTAATTTAACTAAGTCATAAGAGTCCCTTCACACTATAGTGACCAGGTGTATTGTCACTGCTAAATTGCTCTAATTAATGTGGAGACTGTCTGTGCCTGTTTTGCCATTTTCTAAGTATGGCGTGCAGATATATCCACTTACATAATTTGATGAATTCTTTTGAACTATAGCACTGATATACATGTTATACGCACCTTGTCACTGAAAACCCTAGTGTTTGGAAGTTCATGGCACAGGGTTTTTACTGAAATTTTTTTTTAAGAAGTATACCCTATACCCCCGACATCTATCCTTAACTTAAACCAAGGCTACCATGCACTTAGGCTACATTTCTATTTCAATGTTTTTATTAAGGTTTTATACAAAAAAAAGGGATACAACTTTTACACAAACAATAGTATCAAAATAGAGATAAGAAAAGGTCCCACAATGCAGATGGGTGATATCAGTATATCAATGGCAGCTATAACTAGCAAAATAGCGTATTGTAATATCAACTTTAATCAGTAGTTAAACACGAAAACTTGTCTGTCACACAGAGATAAACCACCATATTAGGGCATTCGGAAAGCCCATGCAGGGGACAAAATGGCTCAGCATTTCATAACCACCGGCCAGCCGACGTGGGTCACAATGGCTTTTAAGTACACTTAAACTACATTGGCTGTTATTGCCGCACCTCTACCACCACTTTTCAGGGGCCCTTGACAGGCAGTGAGGTGGTGATATATTGCCTTGTCACCACCTGTATTATCCCTGTAAATGCCACACTACCGTACTTCAACCATGTGCACTGCTGCAGCAGTACTACCTGCCAAACATGACAGGGGGATAATTTTTACCCAGTCTTGAAGCAAACCATTGCTGCCATGGCATGTGCATACCACGGCCTGGCTGCCTTTTCAGACTTATGCCCCGTACACACGGTCAGATATTCCGATGGAAAAAGTCAGATCGGATTATGTTGTCGGAAAATCTGATTGTGTGTGGGCTCTAGCAGGCTTTTTCTGCAGGATCTTACATTTTCCGACCACAAAGTCGGATCACACTTTTTCCGATCAAGTGTAGAGAATTCCGACGCACAAAGTGCCACGCATGCTCAGAAGAAATTTGGAGACGAAAGCTATTGACTACTGGCCTCTATGTAGTCCTGTCGTACGTTTTATATACGTCACCTCGTTCGGAACAATCAGATTTTCCGTCAACTTTGTCCGACCGTGAGTGTGCAACACAAGTTTCGGACAAAATCCGTCAGAAAAAATCAGACGCATTTTGTGGTCGGAATGTCTGACCGTGTGTACAAGGCATAAGAGGGTCAAAACTTGGCTCAACCACCTTGTTTTACCTTGTTTTAGGAGAGGCTATTCCCAAAAGATTACCATATAACACATTTTAAGCATATTGTTACCTGTAAAAGTCTCCATTGTGTAGACATCCAAAAGCTCTAAGACTGTTACTGGGTGCTGTCATCTTGGATGTGATGTCAGCAACTCCAGTTGGCTCAGATCTGTCACTCAAATTACAATTTTTAGCATCAGTGTGTATAGTCTAATGTACTTTGACTGGTGATCAGAGTTAGATTTACATCAATGTAGCTGAAGCACTGGCCCTAAGCCACTGGTTTAGAAGGTATTCCATTGCTTGCCTCCCCTTCTGATGATAGTAGTTGCTTGGCTGTAATGGCTTGATTATATTCTAAGTCACTGACTTGGAACAAGTATGCAGAGTAGGAATTTGAGGATCTGTATGCTTGTTATTGAGCCGTGTCTCAAAATGTTGAAGCAAGAGTCAACCTTAGGCAGAAGTAGGTTTTTAGAGGCAGCTTCCATATTATTTCCCATGCCGGCTTCCTTCAGGGCCCATTCACAATGATGTGTTGCAATAATGCAAAGCAATTGGTGGTACCATGGGTTGCAGTTTCATTCATTTCGAAAGGCACCTTTCCGCATCTTACCAGTGCACATGTATTCAGTGCACTACAATGCATAGATGTGAATCATGAGCGCATTGTGTTGCAGTGTTTTTAAAAAAAAAAAAAAAAAGTTCAGGTGCGTAGCGTAATAAGGTGAGCTGCCTGCCCATGTAAAATGAATATGCCACCTTAATGCAACGTGCCTTAACATATAAACATAATACCACTGCTCACCATAGCCAATCCTAATGTGGATGTATACATGTGAAAGCCTCAGTCAATGCTGCTCATTAGGCCATGCCCCTGACATGTTTTGTCACGCTCACTGGGGCTTAATCATAGAGCACCCTATGATTAAGTCCTGGTGGGTGGAGTGAAACATGTCAGGGGGCATGGCCTGAAGAGCAGCATTGACAAAGGCTTGCACATGTATACATCCACACTAGGATCAGCTATGGTGAGCGGCGGTTTTATGTTTAAATGTTTATTGCTTCCTAGAAGAGTTTTTCTTACGCTGGTATCCCTAATATCCTGAGTGCCAATAGAGCTCTACACCTCAGCCTGGAGCAGCACCACCAGGTACCAGTGGCCTTATTGTGCCTTAACATATGATAACATTTGAATGGACCTTCAATGTTGGAGTCATCCTTTACAAGCAGTAAGTGGAAGGGAGAGACCATGAATAACTCCTCCCCATTCCTTTTTTTTTTTAAATTAAAATAAGACACTTTTTATTTGATAGCTAAATGGTCAAGAACTGTGCCTGTTCATTTTGTGGGTGCTATTCTAATTTATACCCTTTGTATCTTCAAATGGGGTGCTAAGGGAGGATAGAGGGGGTTTTGGGGAGGTGGAGGAGGGTATTTTAATTATGTCACTATTAAACCAATTTGTTTTTGTAACACTGTAAATAAAGATCCATGTAAGGCACTTTTTTTTAATTTTTCTTTATGTATAAATGTTATTTATCCTTACAAAGCTCTTATGTGCAAATTAGGAAAAACAAGCAGCAAAACAAATATTTAGCTTGCCTCTAATATTGGGCATTTGGCAAGATTACCTCATTTTGTAATAATAAAGTGAACAAAGCTTTTCAATTTGTAATAATAAAGTGAACAAGGCTTTCTACTACAAGTTCTACTATGTCAGTACTCAATAGATTGCATGACTGCAACATACAGTATACAGTATATCATAAATGCATTCCCATGACAACAAGTGTGTAATTTCAAATACCTCATTACGCCCCCTCAAACTTCCTTACTCATCCACCATTCATAAAAAATGATGATTCATTGCACTTTCAACACAAATTTGGTATGTTTAACCACTTTAGCTTTCACATCTGTATACCCCCACCATTCCCCCCACCCACACACTTTTACATTTTCAAGGGCCAATTTACGTAACAAGAACTTTGTCATTATTTAAGAAAACAAATTAATACTATATATTATACTACTATATTATATTACTATTACTATTATATTAATCTAAATATTTTTCTGACAATTTTTTCTACTTTGATCAGTGTTAATTAAAAAATATATATATTACTGTAGATTAGAAGTATATATTTTTCTATTATTTGTCCAGTTTAACTACTTGTCTATCTTCATATCTTCATGAACTCGTAGGCATTAATCTCTGCAGTGCCATTTATAACAGTTACAGAAATAACCCTCGGGAGGTCCTGTACCCATCAGGCTGTGCTGATAGGTGGGACTGATGGGCACTAATAGGTGGCACTAATGGGCACTGATGGGCTCTGATAGGTGGCACTGACAGGGGGCACTGATGGGCACTGATAGGTGGCACTGATGGGAACTGATAGGCACTGGTAGGCGGAACTGATAGGCAGCACGGATAGGTGACACTGATGATAAGGCACTGATTGGGGGCACTGGTTTGCACAGATGGGCACTGTGTGGGACCGATGTCTCTGTAACAGAAGTCAGTTAACAGCTTTCCTCCTTTCTCCTCATGCTGTCAGTGTGAAGAGAAAAAAAGCCGATAACTGGCTTCTGTTCACTTCTGTGATCAGCTGTCATTGGCTGATAGCTGATCACGTGGTAAAGGGCTGTGATGTGAGTGGTCCTTTTCCCTGTTCTGTGATCAGCCGAGTCTGAAGGATTGCGGGAAGACGCCCTCCTGGCACTGGAAGCCCGCGCTGTAGCCTTCTTTTGGCTATAGCATGGAAAGTGGTTTGAGCTGGTTATGATTAAGCACTGCTGTGCATGAAACACATCAACCCTCCTAACTGTTTGTGCTCTGTGCACTGTGATGTTTTTATCCTGAACTTTTTATACTTCAATAAAGAATTGGCATTTCCAGTGGAGTGTGTGGCCATCCTATCTTACATACCTTGCATATGTGGCTTGTATTTGGGTCTCTCAACCTGAAGCAGTGTTACCGTTATGCAGACTACTTTTTCCTTCAGCAGGTTAGATAAATTTGCATGCACAAATTTAGAGGAATAACAAAACAATACAGTTTCAATGTTGGAGTCATCCTATACAAGCAGAGATAACTCCTCCCCACTCCTTTTAAAAAAAAAAAAATTTTACACTTTTTTTTTACACTTTTACACTTTTTATTTGATATCTAAATGGTCAAGAACGGTGCCTGTTCATTTTGTGGGTGCTATTCTAATTTATACACTTTGTATCTTCAAATGGGGTGGTAAGGGAGGATATAGGGGGTTTTGGGGAGGTGGAGGAGGGGGTTTTAATTATGTCACTATTAAACCAATTTGTTTTTGTAACACTGTAAATGAAGATCCATGTAAGGCACTTTTTTAATTTTTCTTTATGTATAAATGTTATTTATCCTTACAAAGCTCTTATGTGCAAATTAGGAAAAACAAGCAGCAAAACAAATATTTAGCTTGCCTCTAATATTGGGCATTTGGCAAGATTACCTAATTTTGTAATAAAAAAGTGAACAAGGCTTTTCAATTTGTAATAATAAAGTGAACAAGGCTTTCTACTACAAGTTCTACTATGTCAGTACTCAACAGATTGCATGACTGCAACATACAGTATACAGTATATCACGAATGCATACCCATGACAACAAGTGTGTAATTTCAAATACCTCATTACGCCCCCTCAAACTTCCTTACTCATCCACCATTCATAATAAATTCATTTATCCTGAACCTTTAAAAATTGGTGTTTCCAGTGGAGTGTGCAACCATCCTATCTTACATACCTTGTATCAGGGAAAATTTTAATTTCCTATCTTTGTACTTGTTCTGGGTCAGTAATTTAGAAAGTATTAAAGCCAAAGAATCAGTATGAGAGCCGGGCAAACAGTGTTTTCAAAAGAAGAGGTCAGAAATTGCAGTTTACATATTTCTGTTATATCAAAAATAGGGCAATTTTGGATAGTTGTTACTGTAATGCTCATGTGTACTGGGCTAACACATAGCTGTGTGTGTAGCAGACATTTTGTCATGTCGCAGCTCATCCCAGACATGTTGTCTTGTGAAGGGTATACTACAGTGACCTTGCTTCCACCTTTTTCTTTTAGTTATACAATACACAAACTGTTAACTGAGGCCGGGACCTTATCAATCCATTGATCAGACACAGAGACCTTTCCATTCCCCAATTCACAATTTAAGGATGGAAACCCTAATAAAACTGTCACCTTCTCAATCCAGGGAACTAACAGAAATATGTCATAAATAGCTCAATCCACATAAAGTGCAGACAGTTTAGCAGTTATAACTCTGAAACTTTAGTATGTTTTAAAACTCCTGAAATAATAATAGCACAGTCATAATATGGACATATTTACTTTCCTCACATAATTTGTAACGTTTAAAGTCCAGACACCCTTATGTCAGACCAGAACCACTGGCATTGCTTATTCCTCCTACGTAAAATAGACACATCATATTTGTTTTGAAGCCATATTTATGTTTGTTTTGAAGTGAATTTCACGCTGGACCATAATATGGACGTTAGAAGTCTGTAAACAGTAGATATGAATACTTACACATCCGCAGGATGTGGAAACCTTGCAAAAAGATCTGAACAAATTAAAGTGGTTCTGCACCCGTTTTTTTTTTTTGGGCTATATGCCAAGGGCATATAGCTCAATTGGGGGACTTACCTGTTCCATCTTCCATCTCGATCGCCGCCGGTTTTCGTCCGATGAAGTTCTTCATCTTCTTCTTTTGTGCTGGGGGCCATCTTGCCTGTGGGCATGTGAAACCCCCACAGGCACTTTAGATGGCCCAGCATGCACCGCCGTTACTCGCGCGTGCGCAGTAACGGCACATCTGCCGACATCTCACAAGATTTCGGAAGATGTGTCCGAAATCTCGCGAGATTTCGGAAGATGTGGCCGAAATCTCGTGAGATTTCGGAAGATGTCCGCACTGACTCCTGGGAACAATGACACCAGATCCCAGGAGACAGTGCGGCCTGACGACGATCGACGCAGAGACCCCGCCCACCCCCGAAGAGACAGAAGACCGGAAGTCATCAATTACAAGGTAAGTAAAAAAAAAAAAAACACATTTCATTTAGTACTCTTTGCCTGATTTGGAAGGCAAAGAGATTTACTAAATGAAATGGGTGCAGAACCACCTTAATGGGGTGGGCAACTACATGGCAGATGAGGTTCAATGTAGAAAAATTTAAAATAATGCATTTGGGTAGCAAAAATATGAATGCAATCAATACACTGGGGGGAGAACCTCTGGGGGAATCTAGGATGGAAAAGGACCTGGGTGTCCTAGTAGATGATAGGCTCAGCAATGGCATGCAATGCCAAGCTGCTGCTAATAAAGCAAACAGATTATTACATAGAGGGTTCTTTACTGTAAGAGCGGCAAGGATGTGGAATTCCCTTCCACAGGCGGTGGTCTCAGGGGGGGGACATCGATAGTTTCAAGAAACTATTAGATAAGCAACTGAATGACCGCAACATACAGGGATATACAATGTAATACTGACATATAATCACACACATATGTTGGACTTGTTGGACTTGATGGACTTGATTCGACCGCACCTACTATGTTACCAAAAACAGTATCTGGGACATGGTCGTAATGCCCCGCAGCCCCTTAGAGACCCTCTGACCAATCATCTGGTCTATCAACACCCCTCTTGATGTGAAGAAAAGTGGAATGCATCCACATCAGGACAGTTCTCATGTACCATTAAATCAGGAACATCTGCCAAGTTTGAAGAAAAGTGGAATGCATCATTTTTTTTTGATGTCATAATGTAGAGAATACGATTTCCTTTCATTTGAGCCCAGTCTTGCCACACAGATTTACTCGAGGCCTGAGAAATCCTATTTTATTGTTCAGTTAGAAAAGTGCATGAGATATTTAAATCACCTGTCACTTACAGAAAGGGGGCATTTTTGACAAAGTTTTTAGCACTTTGTCAAGATCTTTCTAGCTGAACAATAAAATAGGATTTCTCAGGCCTCGAGTAAATCTGTGTGGCAAGACTGGGCTCAAATGAAAGGAAATCGTATTCTCTACATTATGACATCAAAAAAAAAAAAACCTAGACTGGGTCCAGCAACCTGAGAAATCTTTGTGCCGGGTGCAGCTGAAAGTGGCATAGTCACGCAAGTCACAGCACGGTGTGAGATTGGCCAGTCCTTTGTCAGGAGTTAGTGAGGAGGGCAGGGATCTGATACCCACGTCCATCTGAGTTAGCAGACAGCAAAATAATCCCTATTCTGAGCAGAGAATGCATTCTTGAAAGAGACCACAAGTCTGGATTCCAGACTTCAACTCCATTGAAAGTGGAAGCAAATCTGTCAAATTCAAAATGCTAATTTTCTGGGCTAATAGGGAGGGGATATAAAAAAAAACATGGGCCCATCCTTGGTGAACATGTACCATAGCAAAAATAAAAATGTAAAATTCTATGCAGCTGGAAGCGGTAATTTTTTATTTTTTACTAGTACTGATATTTACAATGGTAAATAAGATTTTTAAGTTGCTGGCAAATTACATTTCCCTCCTGGCTTCTTTTTTTTAAAAGAAAAAAGGGCACAGGGACCCTAAAAAATCCCCAAAATACATACATTTTTTTATAGAAGCCGGAAATGAAGTTTTATATGCCTGCAATTTAAACTGTGTCATCTTTGTAAATATCATTTTTGCTGTAGCTTATCCTACATCAAGAATGAAAAAAATATTGCATGGAGTCTCCCCAAAATGCATACCAGAACCTATGTGTCTGGTATGGATTTTAAGGGAGTACTCCATACAAAAAACAAAAACAAAAAAAAGGTCCCACAGAAAATCCATACCAGACCCTTTGGGTCTAGTACAAATTTAAATAGGAACTCCATTCAAAAAAAAAACAATGAGTTCCCCTAAAAGTCCAAACCAGACCCTAATCCAAGCATGCACCCTGGCTGGTCAGGCCTTTAGTGTGCTTTCAGAAAACGTGCCATAAACGCCCAACCTTATGAAAGTCTATGTGACTGTGGCTAAAACCATGGGCAAAATGCATGAAAACAGTGGACACACCCACTCTATGACCAAAATGCAGCGCAGCAGTGTGAAACAGGCCTTATAGTTATGCACTGGTTCTGTTGGTGGAAGAAGGTGTGGCTGCTGTCATATGTATGCAAATAAACATTTACTTAAAGCGGAGCTCCACCCTAAAGTGGAACTTCCGCTCATCGGAAACCCTCCCCCCCTCCGTTGCCACAATTGGCACCTTTCAGGGGGAGGGGGGTGCAGATACCTGTATAATACAGGTATCTGCACCCACTTCCGGGCATAGATAGCCGCAGATGCTGCGGCTATTACACCACTTCCTGCAGGGCCCCGGCTGTCTGCTGGGAAACACACGGATCCCAGAGACAGCAGAGACTGTCCTTATTGCACAGCGCGACTCGCGCATGCGCAGTAGGGAACCGGGAAATAAAGCCGCAAGGCTTCACTTCCTGATTCCCATACCGAAGATGGCGGCGGCAGCACCCGAGAGCCGAGTGACAAATCAGCTTCGGGTGCCGACATCGCAGGCGCGCTGGATGGGTAAATGTCCATATTTTAAAAGCCAGCAGCTGCAGTATTTGTAGCTGCTGGCTTTAAAAAATAAATAAAACGGCGGAACTCCCACTTTAATGTGGAAATCCAGCCAAACCTTTTTCTTTAATCTATAGGATTCATAGTAACCACAGTTTTCACTAGACTGGAAGTGAGAGAAAATCTCTAGCAGCAACACACATGGAAATAAACATGCTAGAACCTTTTGGCAGATTTTTATGGCTGCCTGTAAGGCCGTTAGAGATTCCAGTTTCCATCCATTTTGGTTAAAGCATTCTCATCATCACAACATCACTAACAGAAATCACGATAATAGTAAAACATGACAGGAGTTCTAATTCTTCCCAACTCTAGTCAAAAATACAATAAAAATGTTTGAGCTGAACATACAGTTTGTTTTACAGTGGCTGTAAACTTCAGACATGAAATAAGCATAATAAGCATATCCCTCTATAGTGCTTGTCTCAGTTAAGAGCATTAAATGTCCTTTCTAGGGATGAGCCGAACACCCCCTGGTTCAGTTCGCAGCACAACATGCGAACAGGCAAAAAATTTGTGCGAACACCGTTTAAGTGGATGGGACACGAACACGAAAAACCAAAAGTGCTAATTTTAAAGGCTTATATGCATGTTATTGCCATAAAAAGTGTTTGGGGACCCGGGTTTCTGCCCCAGGGGACATGTATCAATGCAAAAAAAAGTTTTAAAAACGGTTGTGTTTTCAGGAGCAGTGATTTTAATAATGCTTAAAGTGAAACAATAAAAATTAAATATTCCTTTAAATATTGTGCCTCAGGGGTCTCCTTAGTCCGCCTGTAAAGTAGCACATCTTTCCCATGTTCAAAACAGTACCACAGCAAAATTACATTTCTAAGGAAAAACATTTAATTCAAAACTGCTCGCGGCTGTAATGTATTGTCGGATCCCGGCAATATATGTAAAAATCATTCAAAAAAGCAGCTTGAGTTTACCCCCAGTCCATTACCAGGCCCTTTGGGGCTGGTATGAATATTAAGGGGGACCCCCACGTCATTTTTTTCAAAAAAAATTCAGGTCTGGTATGGCTATGAGGTGGAACCCCGCACCAAAATGTAAAAAATAAATGGTGTGGGGTCCCCCCAAAATTCCATACCAGACCCTTATCCGAGCACGCAACCTGGTAGGCCGCATGAAAAGGGGGAGGAGAGAGCGTTCCCCCCTCCTGAACCATACCAGGCCACATGCCCTCAACATAGGGGTGGAGACAAAGACTTCTTCCCCACAACCCTTGCCTAGTGATTGTGGGGGTATGCGGGCGGGGGCTTATCAGAATCTGGAAGTCAGAGTTTTTCAGTTTTTTTTTTCCGGATTGTCGTGCTGTGATTTAAGATGGATTTACACTTTTTGTCCAAAACTTCTCCTGTCATTTTTTACTCTTTTTATACTTTTTTTTGTTGAAAGATTAGGGGTACAATGTACCCGATACCCATTCACATGGGGGGGGGGGGTGGGCAAGGGTTGTGGGGAAGAGGGCCTTGTTCCCATCAACATGGGGACAAGGTGTTTTGGGGGGAGGACCCCAAAGCACCCTCCCATGTTGAGGGCAGAGCGCACTGTAATTGACCAAAGCATGCAGGTCGGATGCATGCTTTGGCCAATCATCAGCCATCAATGCACTACGATCTTACGTTCGACGCGAACATCATGCTCATCCCTAGTAATTTCTGTCTGCTGCTTCATTCCTCTGCTATCTGCATGAGTCACTTCTGGCAAGTTTTGCTGACACCAAGAGATAAAAATAGGTGACAGGGAAGGAACCTCTAGCATGCAGCCTGTGATTGACAGCCTCAGCTCTGTTCACATGTGCTGTGTAAATGGGGATGTATGTCTCTTGTCTCCAAACAGTTCTTAGGGCTCCCCTCACTAAGCTCTGCAGAGTGCAATTTCAGTTCACTGTCTGCTTTCTGAAAGCTCAGACTGTGGACTTTTAACAGATGTAGAGAAGAGACAACCGCAGATAAACAGGTACAACTTATGTAGGAGGATTTGTTTAATTTCTGTGTATCACCTAAGACCAATCACTTCACTGGGTATATGTAAGGGTTTGTAATCCCTTTAAGGGAATTGTGAGATATAGATCCTCTTTATACCATCTACTTTCTGATTTGTAGGACCTAGGATCCTTATTAATACTGCTTCTTCTGCGAGATTGTTCAAAGACTTCCACATGCACACCTGTATCTTGGACTTCTAAACATTGGTCATAAGGCTTGTGGGAACTCCCTAGCTTTGGTGCGCACATACCTTTTGTGTTTATGTTTCTTTCTTGGTACACGCAGAAAGAACATACATTTATCTTCCAAAGGATTAAAATAGGGTTCTAGTAATAAGCATTTGCTTATTTTATGAAACATAGTTTGCACTAAGGCATTTCTTTATTCTATTTTAAGCTATGTAAATAATATGCTTCTGCATCATAATAAAATACTTTATGATGTTTTTAAAATAAACAAATATACTTGACCTATATATTCAGGTCACAGACTGATGAGATCAATTTCTGATTAGTTTTCTCTCTGTCATGGTTACAGTGGTATATGAAATTTTGCCTTGAAAAAGTATTCATACCCCTTGACATTTTCCAAATGTTTTCATGCTACAACCAAAAACGTAAACTTAAATGTATTTTATTGGGATTGTATGTGATAGACCAACACAAAGTCGCATATAATTGTGAAATGGAAGGAAAATTAAAAAATAGTTTTTAATTTTTTTTACAAATAAATATGTGAAAAGTGTGGCATGCATTTATATTCAGCCCCCCTGTGTCAATACTTTGTAGAGCTACCTTTCGCTGCAATTACAGCAGCAAGTATTTTTGGGTATGTCTCTACCAGCTTTGCACATCTAGAGAGTTTGAAATTTTTGCCCATTCTGCTTTGCAAAATAGCTCAAGCTCTGTCAGATTGGATGGAGAGCGTCTGTGAACAGCAATTTTCAATTCTTGCCACAGGTTCTCTATTGGATTTAGGTCTGGACTTTGACTGGGCCATTTTAACACGTGAATATGCTTTGATCTAAACCATTCCATTGTAGCTCTGGTTGTATATTTAGGGTCATTGTCCTGCTGGAAAATGAATCTCTGCCCCAGTCTCAAGTCTTTTGCAGACTCTAACAGATTTTCTTCTAAAATTGCCCTGCATTTGGCTCCATCCATCTTCCCATAAACTCTGACCAAAAGGATCACCACAAGATGATGCTGCCACCACCATGTTTCACGGTGGGGATAGTGTGTTCAGGGTGATTGTATGCAGTGTTAGTTTTCTGGCAAACAGCATTTTGCTTTTAGGCCAAAAAGTTCAATTTTGGTCTCATTTGACCAGAGCACCTTCTTCCACATGTTTGCTGTGTCCCCACATGGCTTCTCGCGCAAACTGCAAATGGGACTTCTTATGGCTTTCTTTCAACAATGGCTTTCTTCTTGCCACTCTTCCATATAGGCCAGATTTGTGGAGTGCATGACTAATAGTTGTTCTGCGGACAGAATCTCCCACCTGAGCTGTGAATCTCTGCAGCTCCTCCAGAGTTACCATGGATTGGCTGCTTCTCTGATTAATGCTCTCCTTGCCCAGCCTGTCGGTTTAGGTGGACGGCCATGTCTTGGTAGGTTTGCAGTTGTGCCATACTGCCATATATTTTCAGATGATGGATTGAACAGTGCTCTGTGAGATGTTCAAAGCTTGGTACATCTTTTTTATAACCTAACCCTGCTTTAAACTTCTCCACAACTTTTTCCCTGACCTGTCTGGTGCGTTCCTTGGCCTTCATGATGCTTTTTGTTCACTAAGGTTCTCTTACAAACCTCTGAGGGATTCACAGAACAGCTGTATTTATAATGAGATTAAATTACACACAGGTAGACTCTATTTATTCTATTTACTAATTAGGTGAATTCTGAAGGCAATTGGTTCCACTAGATTTTAGTTAGGGGTATCAGAGTAAAGGGGGCTGAATACAAATGCACGCCACACTTTTCACAAATTTATTTGTAAATAATTTTGAAAACTATTTATCATTTTTGTTCCACTTCACAAACAATTATGTGTCACTTTGGGGGTTATTTACTAAAGGAAAATCCACTTTGCACTACAAGTGCAGTCGCTGTAGATCCGAGGGGGACATGCAAGGAAAATAAAAAACAGCATTTTAGCTTGCACATGATTGGATGATAAAATCAGCAGAGCTTCCCCTCATTTGAGATCTACCCCTCAGATTTACAGTGACTGCACTTTCAAGTGAACTTGCAGTGCAAAGTGGAGTTGCCTTTTGTAAATAACCCCATTTGTGCTGGTCTATCACATAAAATCCCAATAAAATAACAAATGACAAAATGTGGAAAGTTTCAAGGGGTGTTAATACTTTTGCAAGGCACTGTATATCACTGGAATTCTTAAATTCTTTAATTACCCAATTAGGAGAATCTTCTCAAATTTTGGCAACCTACAGAAAAAGCAAACTTCTACAGACTTGTGTACAATAGGTTATATTTGCATGGTTACATGAATAGCAAACAATACTACAAAAATAATCGACAGGCATAATAAAGAATTATTGTTGTGACATTAGGGGCTTACTTCCAAGAACATAAAAAAAACAGCATACTGTTATCTTCCACCTTCATTAAGAGTGCCAGTAGTGGCTCCAAACCTTGCCTGCATTGCCATCTGCTGATGAAGTCTGGTATTTTGATTCTTCACTTGTAATACTATACTTATACTATACTGATACTTTGGGCTACACTTCATGCAACAGAAATTTATTTCAGCCCTGTACTTGAAAATAAACACCAAGGGAACATCATTATTGTGGTGTAAGTGGTTGAGAGATGCAGATATTTAAAAAAATACAATTCAGAAAGCAAGTACATTTTACTGTTTCTGAATAATGCCATAGAATAATGCAGAACTTGAGTGAAGATTGTAAGATTTAAATTTGTCAGCAAACATTCTGACCATTGATGACCATCAAGAGATTGTATTACTTACAATAATTTTGAGCAGATGTTATTTCTCAAGCAGAGAACATTAGGCATCAAAAACAGCGCTTTATGGGTGTTTGATACTTACATTTTTTTTACCCCTAAATGCCCCTATGTGCCAGGCTTTGTACCCCTGCACACATAGGCGTTTACAGGCATTCAGAGGCAGAAAAAAAATGCAGGGCACCATGTTCTCTCCTCTAAAAATCCTTAAAATCATTACAAACACAGCAAATTATATTTATTTCTGCACTGTGCTTTTTTTTAAATACGGAAAGCTCACACATAGATACTGAGTGAAATACTTTTTAAAGCTGTTAATCTGTTTAACCACTTGCCGACCGCTGCACCCCAATATACGTCGGCACAGTGGCAGCGGTGGGCAAACGGGCATACCTGTACATCAACTTTAAGAGGCGGGGCTAGCAGGTGCACGTGCGCTGGCCACGAGCAGCGTGACCGTGCCCGCGGGACTAGCGGACTCGATGTGCGCCGGTCTTCCGGCGATCATGTCACGGAGCCGCAGAACGGGGATGTGCCTATGTAAACAAGGCATTTCCCTGTTCTGCCTTGTGTCATGACAGAGATCACTGCTCTCTGTCATCAGGAGAAGTGATCGCTGTCATGTCCTAGGTAGCCCATCCCCCCACAGTTAGAATCACTTCCTAGGACACACTTAACCCCTTCATTGCCCCCTAGTGGTTAACCCATTCCCTGCCAGTGTCATTTACACAGTAATCAGTGCATTTTTATAGCACTGATTGCTGTATAAATGACAATGGTCCCAAAATAGTGTCAAAAGTGTCTGATGTGTCCGCCATATTGTCACAGTCATGATAAAAATCGCTGATCGCCGCCATTACTAGTAAAAAAAAAAAATATTAATAAAAATGCCATAAAACTATCCCCTATTTTGTAGACGCTATAACTTTTGCGCAAACCAATCAATATACGCTTATTGTGATTTTTTTTTACCAAAAATATGTAGATGAATACAAATCAGCCTAAACTGAAGAAAAAAATTATATATATTATTATATTTTTGGGGAATATTTATTATAGCAAAAAGTAAAAAATATTGCATTTTTTTCAAAATTAAAGCTCTTTTTTTGTTTATAGCGCAAAAAATAAAAACCGCAGAGGTGATCAGCAGAGGTGATCAAATACCACCAAAGAAAACTCTATTTGTGTGAAAAAAAGGATGTCAATTTTGTTTCGGTGCAATGTTGCACAACCGTGCAATTGTCAGTTAAAGCGACGCAGTGCCGAATCGCACAAAGTGTCCTGGTCAGGAAGGGGGTAAAATCTTCTGGGGCTGAAGCGGTTAAATCCTTTATCTTTGACAATAAAAGATAGAATCTTGTCATAATTAAGATCTCTCCAGTAGGTGTTTTAAAGCTACACTCATAGCTCACAAATGTCCCTGATTTCAAAGGAATGTCCCTGATTTGGAATAAAGTCTCTCTGTCCCTCTTTCCTTCTCATTTGTTCCTCATTTTGGTCTGATATATATAGTTGTATATAAAATGCACTATTTATCTTTCAAAAAGTGTTCCCCAGTGCAAAACCTTTCATCCAATTTTTAAAATGCTGCATGTGTAAATTTCAGAAGCCAGTATAAAGAAATAGTAGTGTTAAAAAAAAAAGCACTTGTGGGTTTAACTAATTTTTTTTGTGTAATTCTGCTTTAAGGGGGTGTGGTAGGGGGTGTGCCCTATGCCTTCATACTTTTGCTAATAGGTGTCCCTCATCACCATCTCAGAAAGTTGGGAGGTATGTACACTTGATATCAATACTCTCTATAATGTCCCTCTAAGCAATAAAAGGCCAGTCCAGCAAAAGTGATATGTTAGTATAGGTACATCCTTGTGTGCTGAGTCGGCCCTTAGTTTTGTATGTCTTCTTTTTTTCCATACTTGACAGCTGTCCCAAATTCTTTGTCAACTGCCCCACGATGGTGCCCTGGGCTGGGTCCCAGGATCACAGCACAAGATTCCTTGTACACAGTCTGAGGGCACTAGTATACAATAAAGGGGATCAGAGTGCAACAGCTGGGTGGGAGAATGCAGTTTCACCATTGGCTTAATGTTTCAGGTTGGCGAGTTCATCAGAGAGTGCACAGCAATGCTGCTGAAGGGCTTCCCTGGATCTCATTGCTTGTGTAACAGATTTCTACTCACCTCACCTCCTGGCATAGAGATAGGGCAGGAGGACGTGAGGACACTTTGAGAGGCTAGTGTGGACTAGGGAATGTGGAGCAGAGCCAGACTCTGTATGGACAGCCAGGAGGTGAGTGATTAGAAGACATTCCCAGGTACTGAGATGTAGGTATGTCTTAGGGTTAGGCTCCAAGTTAGCCTTAAAATTAGACTATTTTACATTCACATTATTTATGCCACAAATGTCTTAAAACTGTTAAAGTACATGTTTATCTTAGGTCCCAAAGTTGCCTAGTCACCTCTACCTACCACTAGGGCAGACACAAAATGTCTGATATAAGGTCCCCGTAGGTCAGTTACAAAATGAAAGTGTTACTAAACTGTAAAATCAGTCAATATATGCAGTAAAGCATGCTTTTTTTACACACTGTGGAACCTAAGGGGTTAATCCTCCACATTGTGTAAAAAGGCTGTTTGATCGTGTCTTCTCTGATCCTCCCCTTCTTCCACTGTCCCCAATCCATATCCTGATAGTACAGAGCCTTTGGAGTCACTCTGCACATGCTCAGTTTGGTGTGTATTGCTAGACAGTTTTTTTTTCTTGGGAGAGTGCATGTGACCAGCACAGGGCCAATCAGCACTGTCCAGACAGAGGGTCAAGGGTTCTGTAGCCTCGTAGGACAGTCAGAGAAGAATGGAAACTCCTCCTACAAGCTTTAAACGGACACTGATAGAAGTCACAAGACTGCTATATACTGCTGATGAGAAAAGGTATTTAGCTATTTATATTTAGCAAAATAATTGCATTATTGCATAATTACACAGGTTCTGTGTACTGTGGGAGATCATATATAGTGAATGCAGGGTCCTAGGTTTAGTAACACTTTAATTATACAGAAAATATTGTAGAGCATTTATTCTTAGTGCCACAAGGAGGAGCACTACTATTTCAGGACCACCAACCCAGAAGAAGACTGGATAAAGGTGTCAGCAGCAGTGACAAGGGACATTGTGGGTTATTTACTAAAGGCAAATCCACTTTGCACTACAAGTGCTCTGCAAGGGCACTGGAAAGTGCACTAAAGTGCACTTGGAAGTAAAGTCACTGTAGATCCAAGGGGGACATGCAAGGAAAATAAAAAAACAACATTTTAGCTTGCACATGATTGGATAATAAAATCAGCAAAGCTTCACCTAATTTCAGAGCTTCCCCTCAGATCTACAGCGATCTACAGCGACTGCACTTCCAAGTGCACTTCCAAGTGCACATTGAGTGCACTTGTAGTGCAAAGTGGATTTGCCTTTAGTAAATCAACCCCATTGTGTCCATTGTTGGGTCTCTTTAGCAAGTTAAGTCTTAAGCTCCTAACATAATGTGCAAATATGCTGTTCAAACTTAAACATTAAGGCAAAAGCCCTGAGCACTGGTAATGGACTTTAGCTCTGCTTCAAACATGTATGTAGTGAAGTGTTTTTACCTATAAGAGCATATTCAAACAATGCATATGCATGAACACATTTTCATGAGTTGAGACGTGTTATGTTAGGCAGCCCATTAATTTTGAGTTGGCTGTCAATGCACTTCAGCACATGAAAAAAAAAAAATAAGTCATGTACTGTTTTTAAAAGCGCACCACAACACACAGAAGATTTGCAACTCTGTTCCATTCCACCTCATTCTGTATGATCTACTTGGTGAAAGAAAAATGTGCAAATTAAAATTACATTTCCATACTGCGCTCTATCATATATATGTAGCGGTACCCCCGTAAGGGCTGCTGATTTGGTTACTTAGCAATCCACCAATCACCCTGATGCCAGGCTCCCCACATTCAGATAAGACAAGGAACAGTCATGTGCACGGTTTTGTTGTGTTTATTGCAGGATACAACTTGGGTGGAACAAAGGGACGATATGAGATGCCCATAGCAGTTGCTGTATAATATTCAACAAAACTGAATAGCCTTAGCTTGAAAGTTGTTGTACATCTAGTATTCTCAGCAAGTTATTCAAACAATACTTCTTTACTTCCAATTATGACAAAGAAGAATCACTCTGAATAATTCTACCTTGCAGACTATGACGGTTTCTGAGAATCAAAGATCCAGAGGCCTAACACAACCTCTCCCCGATGGCTCCACGAGTTAGACAGCCACACAGTCTTTGAAAGTTATTACCAATGTGCTTGTCACGTACCTGACGGTAGAGCCTGATATGCAGAGGACGGCCTCTCTTACACCTCTGACCCAAGGCCCCCTGCTAGAACAGACAGGAGGCGCAGAAGTGCAGAGTCGTACGAGTGCCTGATGGGTCGCAGACCGTGGAATCAGAAGCAGCTGCAGGAGGAACGGCAAGTCAGCAGGATTCTCCAGGCAGAAGAGAAGGAAGGTACAGGCAGGCCGGGTCATACACTGGTGGACACGTCAGGAGCAGGTGCGGAGGCAGAAGAGTAGTCAGGATACAAGCCGGGTCGATGATGGGCTGGCAGCAAGGTAGCAGAAGGAGCAGGCAGGTGTGGTGGTCAAACAAGCCGGGTCAGGTGCTGGCAGATAGCAGGAATCGTCAGAGGCAAGCCAGGTCGGGTAACAGGAACAGGTATCAGGATACAGGCAACAGGAACAGACGGGAACGCTGTAGAGCAGACAGCACTGAGTCGGTGCACTGGCAGAGTTTAAATAGCCTGTTGGGCGCCAAAGGCTGCTGATGCACCCAAAGACAAACGCATGCGCACTGGCGGCAATCTGACTCATCTTGAGTACTGGCATGCCCTTCCTGACAACAGGCATGCGCAGATGCACCAGAGGTGTTCTGACAAGGGCTGAGGTCACAGGTCGTATTCTTCGGCCGCCATCTTGGGTACTGGCTAGCCCTTCCTGACAGTGCAAAACAGACCGTAGACAGCACGGTATCTACCCCCCGATGACCTGACACATGGTAATAGGCAGACAACTGTTCCCAGTCAGTCCTTTGATGCTTCGTTCCCCGGCCACAGCATGCTACACTGTTCTTGATAACTTCTCTTGTTCTGTACACTGACCTTTGGTTACTTGGCTGTTCTGTGTCCCCAGTCACAGAACGCTGCTCTACTCTCTTTCACTTTTGCTACTTCTTTTGTACTGATCTTGTCTAGCCTAAAGCACAGGCCTGGCTAAATTTACCTGCACTTGGCCCCTGAACTAGAAAAATCCTATTCTAGCACCTACCTTTAGGTAGAGGGTGCTACATTTATTTAAATAAATCAATAATAAAATCCATGAACAACCACCGATAAATCTCCAATCAAGTGAAGTAAATATACTTTGTATAGTGAACAAAGTGCCGTCTTCCACCGTGAATGTGAGCAAACATTCTACTCACATCCTATTTACCACATGAACATGACACCCATTACGGGTAGTCAAATGAGCCTGAGTCACGTTCATGGTGGAAGACGGCACTTTGTTTACTATACAAAGTATATTCACTTCACTTGATTGGAGATTTATCGGTGGCAGTTCATGGACTTTATTATCGATTTATTTATATATATGATAGAGTGCGGTATTTGCGGCATTTTTCTTTCACCTTTCAGACCTTGGCTCTCTCTACGAGCAGCTCTGTATCCACATTAGTGTTTGTATTCACTGTAATTTTATTTATATTAACATTTTTGTTTGTCCAGGGTGCGCAGTCTTAAAGGGGTTGCTTTCCCTTTTTTTCTGTATGATCTACTGTTCATTCCCCCATCCACAATGCTCCATTTTGTACACAATACTGTATAGTCCATATTCACACCATCTCATTCTTTGCTTTGTGCTTTACATTACCTATTCCACACTGCCTCATTTGTTTTACACTGTGCTGTACATTTCAAACCACTTCATTATATTCTGTATGCTGTACATCCCCCTATTTCACACCTCCGCATTCTGTAAGCCATGCTGTACATTCCAAATTTAACCCCACCTCATTTTGTATGCTGTGCTGTACATTCCCTATTCTACATTCCCTATGCTGCGTTATATATTTCCTTCTCCATACCACCTTATTCTGCACTCTGCAGCACAATCCCTTTTTCACATTCCCCATTCCATACCACCTAGTTCTGGGTGCTGCCGCTGTACATTTCCTTATCCATGTGCTTCATTCTTTATGCTGTGCTGTACATTTCTTATTCCTAAGTCTGGCCCTCTGAGAAAGGGCTAGTTGGTTGTGTCTGCCCTGGGGCGGGGTTTGCTGGCAATGAATGAGGGAGGTGAGCATGGTTGGCATAGGGTGCTAGCCTGAAACACTGACCACCAACATAGGGAGGCACTTATTCCTGATCAATTCACTCTTCTATGATTAAGCGCCTTTGAGGCGTGTAACGCGTTAGCTATTTATGCTGTATGCCGTGTTCTGACAACATAACTGTATTTTTGGATTTTATTGACAACCAATAAAGAAGCCTTTTTGAAGTGCAGCCATCCAGACTTCCTTTTTTCTACTCTTCTATGAGCAGAACCAGCACCTGTGGAGTCCAATTAGGGTGGATACCTTTGCTGTGGGACTGAAGACTAGAGCGGTATCTTTGCACTTTAACTCTTCAAGCTGTGCTGTGCATTTACATTTGCAATCCCGACCCATATACTCTGATCACTCCACTACTATGTTGTACATTAATAAGTCCAGACGTATGCACTTTATACACTGTTGTATAGTCCTAAAGGTGAAGGGTGGGGCATAAAATGTCCCCACCACCTATGGGATCGTGGCAGACCAGAAATTTCTAGAAAATGTCAGTTAAAAAAAATAAAAATACTTACCGGTGATTGGCAGATACGTTGACAGTTGCCCAAAAATGAGCTACTACCTATAAAAAAAGAGAGGATGCATCATTAGTGGGGCAGAAGACGACGATAATAAAGAAAGCAGCAATCCCATCCTCCCACCCTGTAGTGGCCCAATTTATGAGATTTGTCTCTTTCTTTGAAAGGGGATGTTAAAGTTTAAGTTAAAATGGTAGCTTGAGCTTCAACAGCTGAGCTATAAATAGATGTAGCGGTACCACCGTAGGGGCTGCTGAAAGTTGTGGCCCACCTGTGACCCTGCCCAGCTCGGCATTCACTTCCCCATCCCCTTGGAAACAATGAACAGTCCAGATGTTTGTTTTGTTGTGTTATTGAGGGATTTGAACTTGGATAGGGATAGGAATATATGGGATGCCCAATAGAACAAGCAATTGGTTGATTGTATATCAATCAGTAGGAACAACTATATACACTTGGTTACTCCAGTCTCCTCCAGCACATCTCTTGCTTGCAGACTGTTACTCTCTCTCTCTCTCTCTCCCCTGCATGACACTTGACTCCAGGCACAGCTAGCACATGGTTAGGCCCAACTCTGACTCAGTCGGGCCTCAGCAATTGCTTTTTGCAGGCAGGGACCGCAAGTCCCTTTTTAATGTAGCAAAAATAGAATAGAAAGTCTTTAGTGCTAGCGGTCCTATGGTGGACTACTGCTCCCAGTAAGTCCTTGTCAGGCCCTGCCAGCCCTTCTGGCTGCAGCTGCCCAACCTCACTGCCCATGACATGGCAATCCTCCCTGGCATGCCACTCCAGTCCTCCTGATAGCACATGTCACTCACCAGCCCTCCTGGCTGCAAACCAGTGGTTCCCCCCTGAAGACTTGCCCAGCAACACTAGCTCCTGTTGTCCTTTTTGGTTCCTCTCTGTGCCTCCTGACCAGATCCTCCTTGCTTTCCAGACAGGCTCTGTCCTGCACTCGAACCCTATGCCCAAGGTCACTCCCCCCCCCCCAGACTGGGGTGCGCCATCAAGGCCAAGACAACCTAGTTTTCAATCTCCAGTTCTTCCGCCCGACAACTCCTTCCCAGCTGGGCTGATCCTGGGTATTTTAAGGAGGCCTGCCCCCTGCCAATCCTAGTCGGGATTGGTCAGGGCTCCCTGAAACACCTCATGTAGCTCCACCCCTCTCCCCCTCTCTTTCCAGCATCTTCTAGAAGGCAGAGGGTGGTAACAAAGAAGTGATGCTGCATGTGAGTCTCCAGCTGCTACTCTAGGCAACTCCCAGCCCACACAGATCAAAACAAACAGGCCTAGCCTCCAGCTAGGCCTTCCTAAATTTACCTGCACTCACAAAAAATAAACGACCTAAGTAGAGGGTGCTACATATGGTTATATAAAAAAAGTTAAATATATGCTATGAGTGTTACTTAATTATTTATGTTTTATTGAAGTTGATAAAACAAATGATTTATTATTTACAGTATACCTTTAAATAAAGGGCCACAGCCTATTCAAACCACAGGTTTTTTGAGTAAAGAGTGTTTTATTTATTTAGCAACGTTAAAAAGTTCTGACTACGATCCCATGATTTCTGCACCAAATACACTATAGTGTATGTCCCCCTGTCCTTACTATTGTATTCTATACATTATGCTGTATGTTACACAATGAAGGAGGTATACTGACCACAACGTTCTGAATGCAATCGTCTATAATCTAGTCCTGACTGCTGAACTTAGTATGTCTTGCTGTACGTTACACAGTCCTGATCTATGAACCTTATGTGTTATGCTATGCATTATATATTCCTGACTGCTATACTATATACACTTGTACATTACATAATCCTTACCAAGGTGTTTATTGTCCTAGTTGCTGGTGGGTAAGTAATCCCCAATTATTTTAAATATGGTCTTCTTTGAGGTAGAATCAGACAGTATTATTCCTCACAGTAATAAAAGCATATATTGTGGGAAAATTACATAAGTGATCCTGATTTGGTCATGAATATAGTTCTCTGTGACACTTCTTCATTGGGCCCTGTGGTACCCCAGGTCTTCCAAAATCCTAGAAATGCCCATGGTGGCGAATCCTCAGATATGTGCTCTTATTGTATCTATACAGCCGTCCCCCACCCCACTTCTGCACAAATTCCTCACAGATATTGTTCGGAAAGTTAAAGATATACCTTTTGCAGAACCTTGCCAGGTGGAGTCCTGCATTTCCTTTATGTGCCCTTGGCAATGATACATCCTCTGTACTATTTGTAGATACTTGCGGAGCCCTGCATCTTCCCTGTGTGGCCTATGTGGGGACATACCTACTAAAGCTGTTTTTGACCACTCATATACTGAGGGTCATTACCCTCTGGTAAGGTGATCACAGAGGTGGTGTGGATATCATGTGAATGCATTCACTGCTTGGAAGATAATTTCTTTTCATGTATATGCACAAGAATTGGGACTTATCACTGATGAATTTGTATATCTGCTTAAGTATATTATGTATTGCATTATTTATTAATTTTAATAGCACATTTACCACTTTAATGCGTTTTTGCACTGATTGTCTACACGTTTTTGGTGGAGATTGGTGGAGACACTGTACTTGTATAAGTAATAACACCAGAAACTGTTGATCCAGCATATACCCAATTGTCGTAGGGGATCTGGAAGGAATTATCTTTTTTTGTTGCCTTCCTCTGAATCAACTGTGGGTATCAGGTATGGAGGATTTCAATTTATTTGTTCTATTTTTCTGTTGGTTGAACTAAATTAATTTGTGTTTTTTTTTTTTTCAAACTGACTATGCAACTAAATTTAAATTTAAAATGTTACCATAGTAGAAATTATGGGGGAATACCCACTCAAAAAGTGGCAAGAATAATTCCACAATGTTAGGATTGTCATAGCTATAGAATTTAATAGTTTACCCTTATATCCACACCGCTTTATACTTTAATTGTACACCTGTAGCAACTCAACATAGTCTGTGCTAGGTGTTTATTTTACATTAGACTTTGTAAATTCTTGCTATTGTTCATCAAGTCAGTAAAAACCTGCAGGTGTAAGACTAGACTCTCTGTCTCCTGTCTGCAAATAAATTAACATACACTTTAAGATTTTCTGGCAAGGAGACAAGTCAGGATTAAAAAAGATAGGTACATATTTCCATAAAATTAATTATTTCAGTCAAGTCCTCCCACCAGGAGGAAGGTACACCTGTATCCTGTGTTTTTACCTAACTAGGGTTCGCAAAATGAGGCTGCTTGTGCTTTGACTGGACGTTGTGACCATGACAAATTTTTGGTTGGTAGTCTTCAGCTCCTTAAGGAGTAAGTGAAAGTACAATAGTTTTTGGTGAATGTTAGTTTTTTTTTTGTTTATGGTATATAACGTAATTTATTACTTAATTTTAACAAAATTAAAATGAATAAATAAATAGAGCAATAAATAAAACTGAAGTTTTATTAAGAAAACAGTTTTTGCCTAATTACAAAGCCCAATACTAAATACCTGCTTTTTGCTCTAGCTGACAAATCACATGGCTTTTTATAACCTAGCAAAGAGAAGAGGATATACCTTGATTAATTCAGCTGCGTGTGTGTTGTGAATAAAGCTAAACATCAGGATTTTAAATCACTGATTGTTCACAGTTTAGTAGTAAAACATTTTTTCTTCTTAAATCACGCCACCAGCTGGCCACAAGTGGAAACAGAATATATCCATATTCAATATTTCAAATTTTTCTTCCCGAAATATATTTTTAAAAGTGCAGTATATTTTAAGTCTTCAACATAAAAATGAAATAAATCATGTAAAACATATACAAAACTAAACATTATATGTTCCCTTTATACAAGCAATTTGCTTTTTTGGACACCCAGATTCTCTGTCATGTAATGGCATGTTTTTGTTAAATTCTTCATGTGTCATAATAGCCATCTGGCCACACAAGGATAATTATTTACTAATGTGAACTGTGGAACGCTCTCCTTTAAAGAGTTTATATAAATTGCTGCATTCAAACCACTGTGACCCTACAAAACTCAGGCAGATGGATCCAGGGCATAGAGAAAATCCACAAGTCAGAGGTCAGGGCAGAAGTCGACAGTATAATCACAACCAGTAATAAATGCTTCAGATGGGGGGGATAGAAGAAGCAAGTCAAATTTAACAAGGACCACGATAACTTCTACAAAAGGGATTCCACTGCTTAAAGGTGAACTTCAGTAAAGTTTTGGGGAAAGAGACTGGTTTGAGGCTGATTCTGGGCTGATTGAACTTTGGGACTGGGGCCGCTTGAGACTTTGACCATTAATATATTTTTTTATTTTTATTTTTCCTTAAAAAATTTCTTTGCAGCACTATCTCAAACTGGATACTCTGTAAACTGACCTGTAACTGCCTAGGCCACTGCCAGAAGCTCAATCATGAAGAAGCTGTAGTTAGTACACCACAACCAGTGATAAATGCTTTAGTAACCCTAATTAGACTCAGGAAGTTGGTGATTAGATAAATGGGAAGACTGGCTTCTAGCAAAATTGGGGGGGGGGGGGGGATTAAAGAGTATTGTAATGGCAGAATGCTATGGCATCATCTGTTAAGTGATTTATTTTACCAGATCCCTGCTTTAAAAAAAAGCTATTCAAATTGAACAAGGAGCACCATAACTTCTAGAAGAGGGATTCCACTGCTTAAAGGTGAACTCCAGCAAAGTTTTGGGGAAAAGGATTGGTTTGAGGCTGATCCTGGGCTGATGGAACTTTGGAACTGGGGCCGCTTGAGACTTTGACCATTAATTACTTTTCATCACTATCTCAAACTGCATACTCTGCAAACTGATCTGTCACTGCCTTGGCCACTACCAGAAGCTCAATCATGAACAAATTCCCTGATGAAGTCATGTGATGTGACGACACTAGTAGGACAATAGACTACACTTGGACACCAAAAGTGACATCTGGACCACGAGCACGGCGCTCGTTTTTACACTGAATTCTGTCTGTCTGAAATTGTGAGTACCCCTGTGTTTTATTTGTGGTTTTATTAAATAAACTGTACATACTTCACTATCTGGGGCTCCTTCCTCTTCCCTCTATGATTTACATGTTTGCTACCTGGGAGGACTACAGGTGAAAAAATACCCCTGATGTGCAGTGAGTGAAACAATACCTCTGATGTGGTGAGAGTGACAAACCAAGCCCCAATACACACCCAGGATACAGAGCCCAGGAGAGCAATATTGATCTATGCTGTTTATCTTACAGCAGTGAGGTAAGGAGCCACTGCATCCGTTATTTGCGGGCACCCAGAGGAGTACGGTTTGGATCACCTTGCACACATCGAGTCATAGAGTGCTATCTCCCCTGCATCTTTCAACGGACTTTATCCACCTACGGAAGTCAACAATGGACTGTACTTCATACTCCTCATGGTCCCCAACTTGTACAGGGTGAGAACGTGGCACCGAGGTGGTAAAGCGGTTGCAGACCAAAGGTTTTAATAAAGAGACATGAAATACATTCAAAATACGCATATTAGAAGGAAGGTCTAATGCGTAAGCCAATGGGTTAATCCTGCAAAGAATACAGAAAGGCCCAATAAACCAAGGTGCAAACTTCAGTGAGTGAACACAATGTCGGAGGTTGCGAGTTGACAGCCAGACCCTTAACCCCAATGTGGTAGGAAGGAGCAGGCAGGCATCTGCGAAGCAAAGCCTCCTGGACTTGTGCCCAAGTGGAACGTAGACCACAAAGGATGCTCCTCTAACGCAGGAAAACTGCGGAAAAAACAAGTCAGGCAGCATGGAAGGTTGGAAACCATAATTCACTATAAATGGGGACAATTGGGAAGCAGAATTCAAGGCACAGTTGTGAGCAAACTCTGCCCACGGTAATAGGTCTGACCAGTAGTGATAGACGAACTTTTGACGGGACGTTTCGCGAATGCGATCCGCGAGCGGGCCCCATTCATTTTAAAGGCAGGCGAACATTAAAAACCTCCAGGTCATATTTGCAGTCACAAAATACTTACTAGCTGTGCACACATAGTCCCACAACATGGACACTGACATACCAGAAGTATTAAGTGAATCTGGGATCGACAACGACAAGCATTCTTTTTTTATCTGTGAAATTTTGTCAATTCAGGAGCGCATGAAGGCCATGGAGGAGAGGCAAGGTCAGGCCAGGCTATGAAGGGCATTGCAGGAAATGATCAGTGCCACAGTCAGGGCAGCGCAGTCCTGTGTCAGTGTCCCAGTGTGCCAACCTGTGCTTGAGCCCCTGACCCCTCCCTCTGCCCGGCCCTTACCCCCACCTATGCAGGGCTCCACTGCGGTGGTCCGGAGGTGCCAGTCCAGTGCTGATCCTCAGCCATGGTGCTGGCACTGCCTGCTGATTTGCTTCTCCACTGCTATCTCCCTCACTGACACCAGCACTGAGATAGAACACTGACACCAGCACTGATATAGAAAACTGACACCAGCACCGCGATAGAGAGCACTGACACCAGCACTGAGATAGAACACTGACACCAGCACTGATATAGAAAACTGACACCAGCACCGAGATAGAGAGCACTGACACCAGCACCGAGATAGAGAGCACTGACACCAGCACTGACACCAGCAACTCACTGCGGGACCCACAAATATAACACCGCTCAACCTCTTCAAACAGGAGGGTATGGGCATATAGTACGGTGTGCTTTTTTTCTACAAGTGAGCCAAAGGTAGAAAAAAGGTCCGTGTGCTAAAATTTATCATTTAGATCGTTTATAGAGTTATGCATATACATGGTCTACTGGTCACATGTGTTGAATTCCTCCGAGATCCATGCCTCATTCATTTTTATGAATGTGAGGTAGTCAACACTGTCGTGATCTAGGCGAGTGCGCTTATCGGTCACGATCCCCCCTGCTGCGCTGAACGTTCTTTTGGACAGGACACTGGACGAGGGGCAAGCCAACAGTTCCATTGCAAATTGTGCAAGCTCTGGCCAGAGGTCAAGCCTGCCCACCTAGTAGTCCAGGGGTTCATCACTTCTCAGAGCGTCCACATCGGCCGTTAACCCGATGTAGTCGGACACCTGTCTGTCTAGGAGTTCCCTGATGCTGGATCCGGATGACACCTGTCGATGGGTCGGCTGAAAGAATGATCTCATATCAGAAGTGACCAACACATCTTCAAACCGCCCTCTTCTTGCAGGCGCTGTTGGATTGGTAACCGCAACTCTTTCTCTGGGAGTGGAAATTCCTCTGCCAGCGCACGCAAAAGCAGAATGCAGCATTTCTCTAAGCAAGGCCTGGAAGTGCTCCATTCTGACAGCCCTCTGTGATGGTGGTAACATTTCCGCCATTTTTTGTTTGTACCGGGGGTCTAAGTACGTTGCCACCCAGTACTGGTCCTTGACCCTTATGCTTTTTATACGGGGTCCCTGTTAAAACACTGGAGCATGAAGGCCCCCATTTGCACTAAACTGGAAGTGGTGTGGTGGCCTGGCTCCTGCTCATCATCATCAATGTCGTCCTCCTCGTTCTCCTCCCCCATCCACGGACAACAACAGGGATCCCAGAAAGGTTTAAAGCATGCTCTTCTTGCTCCTCCTCATCCGCCCCAGCACCATCCTCCTCTGACTCGTCTTCAGACTCCTGTTGTTGACTTGGTCTCAGATAGAGTAGCCCCCCCTGGGAATTCATCCAGCATTGTGACTTCCTCATCTTCCTGCTCCTGCTCCTCGACGGCTTGATCAAGGACACAACGCAATGCACGCTCCATAAAGAAGGTGTAAGGCACGATATCATTGATGGCGCCATGGCTGCGACTGACCAGTTTGGTGATCTCATCAAATGGCCGCAGAAGTCTGCATGCGTCGCGCATGAGCAGCCACTGGCACAGTGAAAGAAACCAAGCTCCCAGAACCTGTTCTGCCGCAGAGTTCGTACAGGTAGTCGTTAACTGCACGTTTCTGCTGGAGCAGCCTATCAAGCATAAAGAAGGTTGAGTTCCATTGCATCGGGCAATCACAAATAACACATCTGACCGGCAGATTGTGTCGCCGCTGAATGTCAGCAAGGCGAGCCATGGCCGTGTAAGATCTTCTGAAATGGGTCGAGATTTTCCTTGCCTGCCGCAAGATGTCTTGGACCCCAGGGTATTTGACAACGAATCGCTGCACGACCAATGCATGGCACATGTGTAATTTTGCCCTGTTTCAACACGATCAGCAGATTGGCACTGTTGTCGCCAGTGATGTAAGTAACTGAGTTAAAATAAATGGAGTTACTTAACGCAGTTACTTTAGAGGGTAACTAGTAATCTAACTGATTACTTTTCCCCTCATGGTAATGCAGTTCCCATTACTTGGGCGGAGTTACTGCAATTACATCTACCACCACTAGATGGCAGTAGTGTAATTCTGGTGTCCTGCCGAAAAAGTTCCCCCGCTGTATAAGGACCCCCTGTACTGCGCAGGCGCAGCGCTTGCACAGTACGAAGGACTACGGAGCTTACGAAAATTGCCAAACCTAAACAGCTCTGAGTGAACTCTACACCGCGCAGGCGTAGTTAACATGTAATTGTACGAGGCGATGCCGCACGCTCCTGATGCTTGTGCTACACTGCAAGGGGCGTCTATCGTGTAACTAAGGGGCGGGTCTAGTATTACTGTAACCAAGGGGCGCATTTATTATTATTGTTATATATTGAGCTCATTGAACTGTTAATTTAACATTCGCCCTCTTCTGTAGCCATCCGCCCCTTACACGATATAATAATAATAGACCCGCCCCTTGCTTACACGCTATAACAGATCTGCCCCTTGGTTAAAGTAATAATAGAGCAGCCCCTTGGTTACATGATATATAACAATAATAATCAATGCGCCCCTTGCTTACAGTAATACTAGACCCGCCCCTTAGTTACACGTATAGAATATTTAAAACACAGTTACTTTGCTGCGTAACTAATTACTTTTCCAATGTAGTAACTGAGTTACTAACGCAATTACTTTTTTTGGGAGAAGTAATTTGTAACTTAATTAATTACTTTTTTAAAGTAAGATGACCAACACTGGTTGTCGCACACCACTTTACCAACTGTCAAATTGAGCGGTGTTAGCCACTGATCTGCCTGTGAACGCAAAGCTGAAAGGAGTGCAGAGCCACTGTGGCTCTTGGCTTCCAGGCACAACAGACGCAGCACAGCATGGCAACGTCTTACCTGGCATGTCGAATAGGTTCTGGGGATCTTGGGCGGTGCAGCGGAAGAGACACTAGCAGCGGAAAAGGAGGAGTCAGCCTAGGAGGAGAGGGAGGATGGAATAGGAGGAGGAGAAGAAGAGGCAGGCCCGCATGCAATCCGTGGTGGTAAAACCAAATCTACACGGGTGCCATGGGTTACATGCTTGACAGCCGTCAGAAGGTTCACCCAGTGGGCAGTAAAAGTTATATAGCTTCCCTGCATGTGTTTGCTAGATCACGTGTCTGTGGTCAGATGTATCTTGGCACCGACACTGTGTGCCAGAGATACATTCACTTGCCGCTGAACATGCCCATACAGCTCTGGGATGCCCTTCTGTGAGAAATACTTCCTTCCTGGGACCTTCCATTGTGGTGTTCCAATGGCCACAAATTTTAGAAAGGCCTCCGAGTCCACCAGTTTATATGGCAGTAGTTGGCGGGCTATCAGTTCTGACAAGCCAGCGGTCAACCGTTGGGCAAGAGGGTTATCCGGCGTCATCATTTTTTTACGCTCGAACATTTGGCCCACGGAAGCCTGCCTTTTTCCAGAAAAACGTGAGGACGGCATGATGGAAGGAGGAGTGGAGGACAATTCTGAGGAGAGACGAGAAAGAGAAGTAGAAGAGGCTGGACGGTGAGAGCCTGGAGTGTGGCTTTGTGGGTTTTGACGGCGTTGATCCCACTGGGCTCGGTGATGGCAGTTCATGTGCCTTCTTAAGGCCGTCGTCCCTAGGTGAGTGTTGGGCTTACCGCGACTTATGCGTTGACTGCTAAGGCTGCAGATGGCAACACTATTGTCAGCAGTGGACACGTTAAAAAAAGCCTGCACTGCAGAGCCATGTGCCGGCATCCTGGGAGCGCCAGATGTGACCATACATGGTTGATGGCTCGCTCCTGATACATTAGCAGTCTGGTTTGTCCCTCCTGTGCAATGTAAGTACCGCCTGCTTCTCCTCCCTATCTGCTGGTCCATCTCTCCCTCTGAACTCCCCTCCTCTTCCTCTCTTGTGGGCACCCACGTGATGTCCCTAGACATGTCATCATCGACGTCACCTTCCCCACCACTATAATTAGAGATCTCGGAGTAGGCAGCAACAGTGGGGACCAACCTCCTTGGGCTGATCTGGGTACTGTCGTCAGACTGCTGAGTGGCATTTGTTGCTACCTCCTCTTCCTGATCCAATGCCAAGAATGGCTGTGCATCGGAAATGTCTTGTGATGGATCGGAAAATAATTCCTGTAAATAAAGCGGAGGGTATATGGTGGTGGTGGTGGTGTTGGTGGTAGTGTCTTTGGGGGTGCACACAGCAGAGAGTGAAGAGGGTGCAGATCGAGAGGATGAGGAGGGTGCAGAAGAGTAAGGCTGAGTGAGCCACTCAACCAAGTCTGGTGCGTCCTTTGACGTAATTGAACGCACCTTATGCAACTTCCCACTTTGGCTCAAGCCTGGTGCTCCTGCCCTACCACCCCTGCGGAAGGGCCTGCCTCTTCCTCTGCCTGTCATTTTTTAAATGACCCTGTGACAAAAGTCTCTAGAGAAGTGCAGTACAGGTGGTCCCCGGGTTACAAACAAGATAGGGACTGTAGGTTTGTTCTTAAGTTGAATCTGTTTGTAAGTCGGAACAGGCACATTTTTTAAGTGTAGCTCCAGCCAAAAAAATCTATTTTTAATTTTTTTAGCTAACAAAGAGAAGGGTTATCACCCCTGTAACATTTGTTTTGCTGTCTGTGCCCCTGTTCAGAAGATTTCACCTTACCTTCTGTCCCAATGACAATTGGATTTTGAAAATTTTGGGTTGATAGGGAAACATGGACTGGTGATAAAGCATCAGTGGAGACACCTTTTTCCCATATTAACTCTTACAGGAGTGAATTTCCCTTCCTTGGGGTGGATTTCCTCTCACTTCCTGTTGTCTCCCTCCGTTTGTAAGTAGGAGTCGTTTGTAAGTCGGATGTTTGTAAGTAGGGGACCCCCTGTATATGTGGAAGAAGGTATATAACACCCCGCTTCAATCTGTCGTTTTGGGGGGCCACTGGTCTATCACACCAGTTATACACCTATACCAGTCCTTAAAAGGACTTTTTTGGACCTAATAGTAGCTAGTGATTACACAGACTGTCCCTGCGCCAAACAGCAAACTCTCTCCCTACACTGAGAAAAGACAGCTGCAGAATCGCTCAGCACTGCAGTGAACTATAATATGCTTTCTATTTTTGAAAGTATATTATAAGTGTATTACACCCCTATATACTGTACACCTATACCAGTCCTTAAAAGGACTTTTGTGGACCTAATAGTAGCTAGACATGTGCAATTAGTTTCGTTTTTTTTTTTTAGTTTTTCGGTTTTTTTTCGTTATTTTCGTTCGTTCGTTTTCGTACGAATGAACAAATGATTCGCTAAAAATTTTAACGAATCGTTCGAATCGAACGAATCCGATTAACGAATCGTTTGAATCGAACGAATCCGAAAAACAATGAAAGTCCCTTACAATGGTGCTGCTTAACGCGCTTAGAATAGATTGAACGAAAAAATTCGTACATTCGTAACTTTTTTTTTCAATTCGTAATTTTCCGTGTCTCTTAAAATGTAATAATAGCATACACATTCCATAAAATTATGAATTATGCTCCGATTACGAATCTACGGATGTTGCGAATGTTACGAATGTACGAATAAATACGAATGCGTCCGAATTTCAAATAAACGAATAAACGAAAATTAAACTAACCAAAAAACTAATCAACGAAAAAATAACTCTTACGAATGTACGAATCGTTACGAATACGAACACCGACGACTTACGAATGTACGAATCGTTACGAATACGAACACCGACGACTTACGAATTTACGAATTGTTACGAATCGACGGAAAAGAAAAAAACAAAGCGAAAATAAAAAAAAAAATTTTCGGAAACGAAAAAACGAAACGAAAATAAACTAATTTTTTTGTTGTGCACATGTCTAATAGTAGCTAGTGATTACACAGACTGTAAATACAAAATAAGATTATAATTGCGCTGCCAAGAAAAAATTGTGTAAAAATGTAAATAGCAGCCAGCATCAACAATGATACAATTGTGTAGAGAAAAATACACAAAAAATGCAGCGCTAACTGTGACAACTCATTAAGTGAAATGAGAATAGTGAAAATGTGAAAGAAAATGGCCCAATGACACAAAGCCAAATATAATAACAAAAGTGAAAAAGATCAAAAAACAAAATCCATGGAAATATGTGAAAAGTCCATAGTTCTAATAAATGGATCCAACTGAATAGATTAAAACCTGCGTGCAGGCACAACCATATAAAGGAAAAAAGTGTCCCTTCATCAATGAATAAACAATCCCAGATGACAGATGGGCAAAATTCCTGGAAGGAGTATGGGACTGCAAATGCATAAAATGGAAAATTGTATACTCACCTTTCCGTAATTTTCCTTTCCTGTTGCATCACATGGCAGCATACACAAATGGGTTGTGGCTCCGCCTCCGCAACCTGATAGGACCGCGTAGCTATTAAACCTTGAGAGGGCCCCCACCCCAGTATTCTCAGTATCTATATACCTCACCTCAGACGGGTGGGTAATTGTATGCTGCCATGTGATGCAACAGGAAAGGAAAATTACGGAAAGGTGAGTATACAATTTTCCGTTTTCCTGTCGCATCATGGCAGCATACACAAATGGGGATTAACTCGCCAAACTGGGTGGGTCTGAGCAAAAGATATTTTATTTACAAGGAATTGAGGTATTTGAGCAGATAATTGCCCTCCCAAATTCTACCGTGGACAATCTGGCCGAGTCCACTTTGTAGTGTGTAATAAAGGTACTCTTAGAGGACCAGGTGGCTGCTTTGCATATTGTTTCCGAGGAGACTTTGCAGAAAGCTGCCCAGGAGGTCGCCATTGCCCTTGTGGAATGTGCCCTTATGCCCTCAGGTACTTGAGTTTGACTAGAAGCATAGGTTCTACTGATGGTTTTTACCAGCCACGCTGCAATAGTGCGGGATGTTGCTGCTTGTCCCTTCCTAGGACCATATGGAATGACTAGGAGATTCTCTGCCTTTCTTAGGTCACTGGTCATTGAGAGATATGCCAGGATGTTGGTTTTTAGGTCTAGTGGATGTGGATTCCCCTGTTCCGTGGTTAGAGCGGGAAGGCAGATTTCTTGATTGAAATTGAAGGAAGACGCCACTTTTGGAATGAATCGGTCCGATGGCTTCAGGACTATCTTGTCTGGGTAGATGGTCAAGTATGGTTCACTTGCCATCAAAGCGTGGATCTCCGAAACTCTTTTAGCTGATGTGATTGCTATGAGGAAGGTGGTTTTTAGTGTTAGATTCCATAACGATATTCCTTCAACTGGAAAGAATGGTTCGCGACACAGGGCATCCAGTACCACTGAAAGGTCCCAGGTCGGAAAGGAAGGTTTTCTGGGAGGCCTTAGTTTCAGACAGGCCTTCTGGAATTGCTCGATGAGTGGCTCCCTTGCCCATCTTACGCCCCTCATGGCAGATAAAGCTGACACGTGCACCTTCAGGGTATTTGACCCAAGACCCTTGTCGAGACCTCGCTGCAGGAATTCCAGAATCTGTGCCACTGTTGTAGATGTTGGATCCCATGCTTGTTGTTGTGCGATCGCGAGGAACTTTTCCCAGATTCTCCTGTAAGTGTTGTTGGTGGTGACCTTTCTGGCTTGGAGGAGGGTGTTTATCACTTCCTGTGAGCAGCCCTGTGCTACGAATCTAGACCTCTCAATCTCCATGCTGTCAGGTGTAGTCTTCCTGGACATGGATGGAGGAGTTGACCTTGGGACAGTAGATCCGCTGATATGGGCAGCGGTAGTGGGTCCACTGTATTCAGCTGGAGGAGAGTCGTGAACCATGGGCGTCTCGGCCAGAAGGGAAGGACCGCTATCACCGTGGACCCCGAGTTCTTGAGCCTGAGTAGCAGCCTCGGAATAATTGGTATCGGTGGGAACACGTAGCCTAGGTTGAAGTCCCAGCTGTGTTGTAAGCAATCCGTACCTTCTGCTGTTGGGAAAGGTACCCTCGTCAGGAACCTTTTACACTTCGTGTTGGATGGAGTTGCCGCCAGGTCTATCTCTGGTACTCCCCAGGTTTTGGTTATCAGGGAGAAGGCTTGATGACTCAAGGCCCATTCGTTGTTGGACACGAAATTCTGGCTCAAGGTGTCGGCTACTTGGTTCTGGGCTCCTGGCACGTATGCTGCCCGGAGACCCAAAAGGTTCTGCTGTGCCCACTCGAAGACTGGTCGGACTTCCTGTAACATTGAGCGACTTCTGGTACCTCCTTGCCTGTTGATGTAGGCGACTGCTACTCGATTGTCCATCTTCAGTAGGACTTCTTTTCCCTTCAGGAAGGGGCTGAAGGCTAGAAGAGCTTTAAATGCCGCCCTCATCTCCAATATGTTGGATACTATATTGTGCGTCCTGAACAGCCAGCACCCTTGGACTGCGAGGTGCTGATAGTGTGCTCCCCATCCTTCCACGCTGGCATCCGAGGTGATTACTTCCTGGGAGAGGAGGACTATGTTTTTGCATCTCTTTAGGTTGTGTGGCCTGGTCCACCACCAGAGTGATTGTTTCACTTCCTCTCTGAGCACAATTGGTTGGGACATTGATACGCCGTTCCACTGTCTTAAAAATGACACTTGGAGAGGTCTTGTGTGCCACTGGGCCCACCGAACCATCGGGATGGTCGCTGAGAATGAGCCCAGTATGCTGAGACACTCCCTGGTGGGAATCGAGCTGGCCGAGAGCAGCCTTCTTGCCTTCTGGATCAGTGTAGGAATCTTTTCCTTTGGAAGTTCTATAGTATTGAGGAGGGTATCCAGTTCTGCCCCTAGAAAAACCATCCTCTGTGTGGGATTTAGGTTGCTCTTCCCCCAGTTGATCAGCCACCCGAATTTCTGCAGGGTGGAGATTAGGATCGATCAATGTATGAGGAGGGACTCTTGATTGTCTGCAAGTAAAAGGATATAGTCCAAGTAATGGTGGACTCTTAGACCTTGTTCCCTCAAGAGGGCTATCACTGGAAGCAGGACCTTTGTGAACGTCCTTGGAGCGGTGGAGATCCCGAATGGGAGGCTTTGGAATTGGAAGTGTTGTCTGTCTACCGCAAAGCGGAGATACTTTTGGAATGAGACGTGAATGGGAATATGTAAATAGGCGTCCTGTAAATCTATAGAGAGCATCCAGTCTCTGATGTTTATGGCCTGAAGAATCGACTGCAGGCTCTCCATCCTGAATGTTTCTACCTGGATCATCCGGTTTAGTTTTTTTAAGTCCAGGACTGGACGAAGATCCCCTGTCTTTTTCTTCACCAGGAATAAGGGTGAATAGACCCCTTTCCCCCTCTGGGATAGTGGAACTTTTACTATCGCCTGTTTTTGGTCTAGGCCTCGAATATATTCGGTCAATAGTAGTCTCCTCTCTTGAGATATTGGTAGTTTTGTTATACAGAACCTGTTCCTTGGACGTTTCTGAAATCTCCACTTGTGGCCGAATTGGACGGTAGCTACTGTCCATGGATCCTTTATTGTTTCCGCCCATACCTGCTTGTATTTCGTGAGCCTGGCTCCTACCACAGCTGGTTGAGCGGGCATGACGTCAAAAGGATTTCTGATCCCCTGTGCCAGGGGTCTTGTGTTTTTTAAATGACCCTGTGACAAAAGTCTCTAGAGAAGTGCAGTACAGGTGGTCCCCGGGTTACAAACAAGATAGGGACTGTAGGTTTGTTCTTAAGTTGAATCTGTTTGTAAGTCGGAACAGGCACATTTCTTAAGTGTAGCTCCAGCCAAAAAAATCTATTTTTAAGTTTTTTAGCTAACAAAGAGAAGGGTTATCACCCCTGTAACATTTGTTTTGCTGTCTGTGCCCCTGTTCAGAAGATTTCACCTTACCTTCTGTCCCAATGACAATTGGATTTTGAAAATTTTGGGTTGATAGGGAAACATGGACTGGTGATAAAGCATCAGTGGAGACACCTTTTTCCCATATTAACTCTTACAGGAGTGAATTTCCCTTCCTTGGGGTGGATTTCCTCTCACTTCCTGTTGTCTCCCTCCGTTTGTAAGTAGGAGTCGTTTGTAAGTCGGATGTTTGTAAGTAGGGGACCCCCTGTATATGTGGAAGAAGGTATATAACACCCCGCTTCAATCTGTCGTTTTGGGGGGCCACTGGTCTATCACACCAGTTATACACCTATACCAGTCCTTAAAAGGACTTTTTTGGACCTAATAGTAGCTAGTGATTACACAGACTGTCCCTGCGCCAAACAGCAAACTCTCTCCCTACACTGAGAAAAGACAGCTGCAGAATCGCTCAGCACTGCAGTGAACTATAATATGCTTTCTATTTTTGAAAGTATATTATAAGTGTATTACACCCCTATATACTGTACACCTATACCAGTCCTTAAAAGGACTTTTGTGGACCTAATAGTAGCTAGACATGTGCAATTAGTTTCGTTTTTTTTTTTTTTTTTTAGTTTTTTCGTTTTTTTTTTCGTTATTTTCGTTCGTTCGTTTTCGTACGAATGAACAAATGATTCGCTAAAAATTTTAACGAATCGTTCGAATCGAACGAATCTGATTAACGAATCGTTTGAATCGAACGAATCCGAAAAACAATGAAAGTCCCTTACAATGGTGCTGCTTAACGTGCTTAGAATAGATTGAACGAAAAAATTCGTACATTCGTAACTTTTTTTTTCAATTCGTAATTTTCCGTGTCTCTTAAAATGTAATAATAGCATACACATTACATAAAATTATGAATTATGCTCCGATTACGAATCTACGAATGTTGCGAATGTTACGAATGTACGAATAAATACGAATGCGTCCGAATTTCAAATAAACGAATAAACGAAAATTAAACTAACCAAAAAACGAATCAACGAAAAAATAACTCTTACGAATGTACGAATCGTTACGAATACGAACACCGACGACTTACGAATGTACGAATCGTTACGAATACGAACACCGACGACTTACGAATTTACGAATTGTTACGAATCGACGGAAACGAAAAAAACAAAACGAAAATAAACAAATTTTTTTTCGGAAACGAAAATAAACTAATTTTTTTGTTGTGCACATGTCTAATAGTAGCTAGTGATTACACAGACTGTAAATACAAAATAAGATTATAATTGCGCTGCCAAGAAAAAATTGTGTAAAAATGTAAATAGCAGCCAGCATCAACAATGATACAATTGTGTAGAGAAAAATACACAAAAAATGCAGCGCTAACTGTGACAACTCATTAAGTGAAATGAGAATAGTGAAAATGTGAAAGAAAATGGCCCAATGACACAAAGCCAAATATAATAACAAAAGTGAAAAAGATCAAAAAACAAAATCCATGGAAATATGTGAAAAGTCCATAGTTCTAATAAATGGATCCAACTGAATAGATTAAAACCTGCGTGCAGGCACAACCATATAAAGGAAAAAAGTGTCCCTTCATCAATGAATAAACAATCCCAGATGACAGATGGGCAAAATTCCTGGAAGGAGTATGGGACTGCAAATGCATAAAACGGAAAATTGTATACTCACCTTTCCGTAATTTTCCTTTCCTGTTGCATCACATGGCAGCATACACAAATGGGTTGTGGCTCCGCCTCCGCAACCTGATAGGACCGCGTAGCTATTAAACCTTGAGAGGGCCCCCACCCCAGTATTCTCAGTATCTATATACCTCACCTCAGACGGGTGGGTAATTGTATGCTGCCATGTGATGCAACAGGAAAGGAAAATTACGGAAAGGTGAGTATACAATTTTCCGTTTTCCTGTCGCATCATGGCAGCATACACAAATGGGGATTAACTCGCCAAACTGGGTGGGTCTGAGCAAAAGATATTTTATTTACAAGGAATTGAGGTATTTGAGCAGATAATTGCCCTCCCAAATTCTACCGTGGACAATCTGGCCGAGTCCACTTTGTAGTGTGTAATAAAGGTACTCTTAGAGGACCAGGTGGCTGCTTTGCATATTGTTTCCGAGGAGACTTTGCAGAAAGCTGCCCAGGAGGTCGCCATTGCCCTTGTGGAATGTGCCCTTATGCCCTCAGGTACTTGAGTTTGACTAGAAGCATAGGTTCTACTGATGGTTTTTACCAGCCACGCTGCAATAGTGCGGGATGTTGCTGCTTGTCCCTTCCTAGGACCATATGGAATGACTAGGAGATTCTCTGCCTTTCTTAGGTCACTGGTCATTGAGAGATATGCCAGGATGTTTGTTTTTAGGTCTAGTGGATGTGGATTCCCCTGTTCCGTGGTTAGAGCGGGAAGGCAGATTTCTTGATTGAAATTGAAGGAAGACGCCACTTTTGGAATGAATCGGTCCGATGGCTTCAGGACTATCTTGTCTGGGTAGATGGTCAAGTATGGTTCACTTGCCATCAAAGCGTGGATCTCCGAAACTCTTTTAGCTGATGTGATTGCTATGAGGAAGGTGGTTTTTAGTGTTAGATTCCATAACGATATTCCTTCAACTGGAAAGAATGGTTCGCGACACAGGGCATCCAGTACCACTGAAAGGTCCCAGGTCGGAAAGGAAGGTTTTCTGGGAGGCCTTAGTTTCAGACAGGCCTTCTGGAATTGCTCGATGAGTGGCTCCCTTGCCCATCTTACGCCCGTCATGGCAGATAAAGCAGACACGTGCACCTTCAGGGTATTTGACCCAAGACCCTTGTCGAGACCTCGCTGCAGGAATTCCAGAATCTGTGCCACTGTTGTAGATGTTGGATCCCATGCTTGTTGTTGTGCGATCGCGAGGAACTTTTCCCAGATTCTCCTGTAAGTGTTGTTGGTGGTGACCTTTCTGGCTTGGAGGAGGGTGTTTATCACTTCCTGTGAGCAGCCCTGTGCTACGAATCTAGACCTCTCAATCTCCATGCTGTCAGGTGTAGTCTTCCTGGACATGGATGGAGGAGTTGACCTTGGGACAGTAGATCCGCTGATATGGGCAGCGGTAGTGGGTCCACTGTATTCAGCTGGAGGAGAGTCGTGAACCATGGGCGTCTCGGCCAGAAGGGAAGGACCGCTATCACCGTGGACCCCGAGTTCTTGAGTCTGAGTAGCAGCCTCGGAATAATTGGTATCGGTTGGAACACGTAGCCTAGGTTGAAGTCCCAGCTGTGTTGTAAGCAATCCGTACCTTCTGCTGTTGGGAAAGGTACCCTCGTCAGGAACCTTTTACACTTCGTGTTGGATGGAGTTGCCGCCAGGTCTATCTCTGGTACTCCCCAGGTTTTGGTTATCAGGGAGAAGGCTTGATGACTCAAGGCCAATTCGTTGTTGGACACGAAATTCTGGCTCAAGGTGTCGGCTACTTGGTTCTGGGCTCCTGGCACGTATGCTGCCCGGAGACCCAAAAGGTTCTGCTGTGCCCACTCGAAGACTGGTCGGACTTCCTGTAACATTGAGCGACTTCTGGTACCTCCTTGCCTGTTGATGTAGGCGACTGCTACTCGATTGTCCATCTTCAGTAGGACTTCTTTTCCCTTCAGGAAGGGGCTGAAGGCTAGAAGAGCTTTAAATGCCGCCCTCATCTCCAATATGTTGGATACTATATTGTGCGTCCTGAACAGCCAGCACCCTTGGACTGCGAGGTGCTGATAGTGTGCTCCCCATCCTTCCACACTGGCATCTGAGGTGATTACTTCCTGGGAGAGGAGGACTATGTTTTTGCATCTCTTTAGGTTGTGTGGCCTGGTCCACCACCAGAGTGATTGTTTCACTTCCTCTCTGAGCACAATTGGTTGGGACATTGATACGCCATTCCACTGTCTTAAAAATGACACTTGGAGAGGTCTTGTGTGCCACTGGGCCCACCGAACCATCGGGATGGTCGCTGAGAATGAGCCCAGTATGCTGAGACACTCCCTGGTGGGAATCGAGCTGGCTGAGAGCAGCCTTCTTGCCTTCTGGATCAGTGTAGGAATCTTTTCCTTTGGAAGTTCTATAGTATTGAGGAGGGTATCCAGTTCTGCCCCTAGAAAAACCATCCTCTGTGTGGGATTTAGGTTGCTCTTCCCCCAGTTGATCAGCCACCCGAATTTCTGCAGGGTGGAGATTAGGATCGATCAATGTATGAGGAGGGACTCTTGATTGTCTGCAAGTAAAAGGATATAGTCCAAGTAATGGTGGACTCTTAGACCTTGTTCCCTCAAGAGGGCTATCACTGGAAGCAGGACCTTTGTGAACGTCCTTGGAGCGGTGGAGATCCCGAATGGGAGGCTTTGGAATTGGAAGTGTTGTCTGTCTACCGCAAAGCGGAGATACTTTTGGAATGAGACGTGAATGGGAATATGTAAATAGGCGTCCTGTAAATCTATAGAGAGCATCCAGTCTCTGATGTTTATGGCCTGAAGAATCGACTGCAGGCTCTCCATCCTGAATGTTTCTACCTGGATCATCCGGTTTAGTTTTTTTAAGTCCAGGACTGGACGAAGATCCCCTGTCTTTTTCTTCACCAGGAATAAGGGTAAATAGACCCCTTTCCCCCTCTGGGATAGTGGAACTTTTACTATCACCTGTTTTTGGTCTAGGCCTCGAATATATTCGGTCAATAGTAGTCTCCTCTCTTGAGATATTGGTAGTTTTGTTATACAGAACCTGTTCCTTGGACGTTTCTGAAATCTCCACTTGTGGCCGAATTGGACGGTAGCTACTGTCCATGGATCCTTTATTGTTTCCGCCCATACCTGCTTGTATTTCGTGAGCCTGGCTCCTACCACAGCTGGTTGAGCGGGCATGACGTCAAAAGGATTTCTGATCCCCTGTGCCAGGGGTCTTGTGTTTTTGAAATTTGAGAAAGGAAGACTGTGGGTTCTTCCAGTTCCTCCTGTACTCTCTGCCGGGTCTGTAAGACTTCGCCTCCCTATATTTGTCAGGTAGGTTCCTTCTAAAGGTGGGCGTTTTTTGCTGTTTTGGCCTTCTATCCGAAGGGATAAGGCCAGATTTTCCCCCGGTGACCTTTGATATGGCCGAGTCCAGTTTTTCACCAAAGAGGTTTGCCCCATTAAAGGGAATCTTGCACCAATTGGATTTTGAAGACGGATCCGCCGACCAGGGCTTCAGCCAAAGTGCCCTTCTGGCCATTACTGAGCTCAGCATTGCCCTTGATGTAGATTTGATTATATCTACAGATGCTTCTGCGACAAAATCGCCTGCGAAGGATAGCTCCTGGAGTGCAGATATTACTCTCTCTTGCTCCACTCCCTCCGCTACTAGTTTCTCGGCACTGGAAGACCAGTTGGAAATAGCCTTTCCTACTGCTGCTAGCGCCACTGCTGGCCTGCATGCGCCCCCTGCTGATAGGTAGGTTTTCTTGAGATCGAGATCGATCTTTCTATACAATACGTCTTTGAACGTAACTGCATCCTCAATTGGAAGTGTTACATGCCTGGCAAGTCTCATCAGTAAGGAGTCTACCACTGGCGGGGATCACGTTGGGCTCTTTTAAAGGATAGAGCTTTGCTAGTCGATTGGCAAGACTAGCTTTTTTCTCCGGCTTTTGCCACTCTTCCTTGATTAAGTCCTCCAGCTCCTCAATGAATGGGAAAGTCTCCGGATCTTTCCTGAGGTTTGGGAAGTATTTCCTCACTTTATGAGGAGTTTCTTTTTCTTCCACCCAATCGATCGATTCCTTGATTGATTTGATAAAGGGTTCAACCAAAGTGAAGTCGAAGCCAGTAGATGTTTCTATATCTTCACTGTCGGACAGAGGTTCTGTCGTTTTTGATGTGGAAGGGGCAGAGGATGAGTCTTGTACTGCTCTGCTTATTTTGGGCCCTGCGATTTGTAGGGTCGGTTCTCTCACTGGCTGGCTTAGTTCCATCTCTCTGTCTTTAGTTGCTTCATTGAAGCATGTCCGACAGGCCAGCTTGTCTGGGAGCGCTATTGCGCCACAAATCCAGCAGGAATTTACTGATGGACGGAGACTCTGCGCATGTGGGGAGTGTCTGCGCGTAGGAGTTCTCCTGTGGTAGGAATGCCCATGTCTGGAGTGCCAGCAGGTGACAACCCTTACCCAGGCTGTACAACGCCTCCAAGATGGATACTTTCAGATCGAGGGGCGTCTTCACCTACCATCTGACTTTATCTCCGAAAACCAAGTGGCTTGACCTCCTGGACTTATCTCTGAGTCACCTACCTGTGGTTTGACCCCTGGTTCCTTGGGATACTTTCTATTGCCTGGTTGCCTGTGTTTGACCCTCGGCCTGCTTGTTGGACTATCTCCCACTCAGTGTTCCAGTCCACCCCCTGTAGCCAGACTCTTCTATCAACACCTGGAGGTGCCCTCCCTGCCTATGATGTATCCCATCCTGATAGCCAGGGTCCCCACACCTGAACGTTTTTCTGAACCAGGGGAACTTTTTCGGGGACCGAAGGAAATTTCGCTCTTTTAAAAATTCCTGTTTACTACACCTGGCCCTACAACCCAGGACCTTCCAGTTGGAATCCACCAAAGTGGGGTTCATTATCTCTCTCCTTTCTGATGACCCGCAATCCTGGGCACACCATTTGATGCCCACAGTTGAATTCTGTAGAGACTTTCTTTTCTGCTATGGCAGCACTCTACGAGGACTCCCAACGCACAGGTACGGCTGAATCTACCCTGCATACCCTATCTCAGGGGAGAAGACCTGTAGAGGACTATGTAGTGGATTTCCGCAAATGGGCAGCAGATACTGACTGGAACGAATCTGCCCTAAAATACCAATTTCGTTTAGGGCTATCCTAAAGGATGAACTGGCTCGAGGAGAAATCCCAAGTACCTTCACGGATCTCTGCCAACTTGTTATCAAGCTTGACCGTCGGCTTTGGCACGGTCCCCCCTATCTGCCGAAGAAAGGCTCCGTCGTCGTCAAGCCAATCTCTGAGCGTCTGCTTCTTGATCGTCTTGAGTGCGATGATCTGGGCGACCTGGTAGGTCCGATTGACCTCCTACCAGGGGCTGAGATTACTTGCGATTAAGTTCGCTCTCGAGGAATGGATTTTCTGCTATTGTGTCCCCAATCACCCAACTGACCCGCCAGCAAGTCAAGTTCCAGTGGACTCCCCAAGCGCAGAGCGCTTTTGAGAAGCTCAAGGAACTCTTTTCCTCTGCACCCATCCTACAGCACCCTGACCCTGAACTCCCTTACGTCCTAGAAGTGGACGCTTCAGACTCTGCCTTGGGAGCGATCCTATCGCAGAGAAGTGGCCCAAAGGCCCTCCTCCACCCGGTCGCCTTTGCCTCCCGAAAACTAAATCCTCCTGAAAAGAATTATGATGTAGGCGACCGGGAATTACTTGCGATTAAGTTCGCTCTCGAGGAATGGAGATACCTGCTAGAAGGAGCTTCCCAACCCATCCTCATCTTCACTGACCACCGCAATTTGGAGTACCTCAGGGCCGCAAAACGCCTTAGACCCAGGCAGGCCCGCTGGGCCTTGTTCTTCTCCCGATTTAATTTCCACATCACTTACCGTCCTGGCTCCAAGAATGGCAAGGCAGATGCTTTATCCCGTATGTTTCTGGACACTGAATCCTCTAAAGAACCTGCTACTATCCTGTCTGCCCATAATTTCCTCCATGCCATTCAGCCTGACTTGACTACAGCCCTCAAACAGGCTTCCAACCAGTTCTCATCCCCCACATTACCTTTTCTTGAAAGGAAGCAGGATCTGCTCTGGGCCCATGCCCGAATCTTTGTTCCTCCTCCTGTCAGACTCCAAGTCCTGCAGACCCTTCATGACCACAAGATGTCCGGCCACTTCGGAGTACAGAAAACCGTGGACCTGGTAGGTCGATCTTACTGGTGGCCGGGCTGGAGGAAGGACTGTCAGGAATACGTCCTCTCTTGCAACACTTGTCAAAGGAACAAGGGGTCCAACACTAAGTCCTGGGGTCTGTTACGTCCATTATCTGTTCCGGAACGTCCATGGAAGGAGATTTCCATGGACTTCATCGTGGACTTACCCTCCTCAGATTCCTTTACCACGATTCTGGTTGTCATTGACCGTCTCTCAAAGATGGCTCACTTCCTTCCCATGAAAGGTACCCCTTCGGCTTCTGCTACCACTGACATCTTCATCAGAGAGATTATAAGGTTACACGGAGTTCCAGCTAACATCACCTCTGACCGAGGGGTACAGTTCACCTCCAGGTTCTGGAGGGACCTCTGCAAATCCCTTGAAATCAGGACTTCCATGTCTTCAGCATACCATCCCCAATCCAACGGTCAAACTGAACGCACTAATCAGACCCTCGAGCAATACCTGAGGTGTTTTTGTTCTTACTCCCAAGATGACTGGTCAGGCTTACTACCCTACGCGGAGTTTGCCTATAATAATTCTTTACATTCTGCCATTAATCAGACGCCCTTCTGGGCAAACTACGGTTATCACCCTTCCTTTCTTCCAGATTCCATTCCAGATGTCTCTACTCCAGCTGCACAGGACCTAGTCAAAAATATCCAAGACAACTTCCTCCGGATCCAACAGGCCATGAAGGAAGCACAGAAGGGTTATGAGGTACAGTACAACCGGGGCAGGAAGGAATGCCCGCCTTTCCAGATTGGTGAGAAAGTTTGGTTATCAACCGCTAATTTAAAACTCCCTTGTCCTTCTCGGAAATTGGGTCCCAGGTTCATCGGCCCCTTTGAGGTCAAGAGAGTGATCAATCCAGTGGCCTTTGAACTAGATCTCCCCAGTTCCTATAGGATTCATCCAGTTTTTCATGCCTCTTTGCTTAAACCCGTAATTGCCAATTCTTTCCCTGATAGGCAGACGCCACTTCCTCCTCCCATCACCATCCAAGGAGAGGAAGAATTCGAGGTTGAGAAAATTCTGGATCTCCGAAGAAGAAGAGGTCAGGTTCAATATCTGGTTAAATGGAAAGGGTATCCCCCAGAGGACTGCTCCTGGGAGCCATCCGAAAACATTCATGCCCCTCGTTTAATCCGAGAATACCACCAAAGACATCCTGAAGTGGGCATCCGGAGGCTGCCCTTAGGAGGGGGGGCACTGTCAGGGAAATACCAGGCCTCTCCGCCGGGTTCCAGGGTTGCGCACGCGCGGTAGAGCAGCGCAACGAAGGTTACAGGTACGTCGGGTAACGGGTGCGCATGCGCGGGTCCGCGGCACTCGGGTATCTGTCACAACCCAGCCTGTACGCCTCACCGCTGTGCGCGGCGCTGACAGAAGACGAGTGCGCATGCGCACTCGCTCGGGTATCCCACCTGACCATTTACCTGGCCTATAAAAGGCCTTCCCTGTCCGCTTTCAAGTTGCTGGTTTGTTGTCTCTTTTGAGTCCTGTCTCCAAGCCCAGTGTCCTGTATCCTGTATCCTGTATCCTGTATCCTGTATCCTGTACCCGGTACCCTGTACCTTGCATCTACCTGACTACCAGTGCCGACCCGGAATCCGTCTGACTACTGCTTGATTACCTGTGCTTGACCCTCGGCCTGTCTACTGGATCCTCCGTGAGTTACCTACCTGTGTTTGACCCCTGGCTTGCCTCCTGGATACCTCTTCTGCCTGATTACCTGTGCTTGACCCTCGGCCTGCCTACTGGACATTCTCTGAGTTACTTACCTGTGTTTGACCCCTGGCTTGCCTTTTGGATACCTCTTCTGCCTGATTACCTGTGCTTGACCCCCGGCCTGCCTACTGGACATTCTCTGAGTTACTTACCTGTGTTTGACCCCTGGCTTGCCTTTGGACACCTTTTCTGCTTGATTACCTGTGCTTGACCCTGCTTGCTGGACATTCTCTGAGTCACCTACCTGTGTTTGACCCCTGGCTTGCCTTTGGATACTTCCCCGTGTTTGACCCTCGGCCTGCCTACTGGACATTCTCTGATATGCTTGGTTACCTCTACAACCTCTACCTGATCACAGTTCTGACTACTCCCAGTGCAGCTTCAGCCTCTCCTGGTCAACGACGCTTTTACTCCTTGGCATCGCAAGGGGAGCAGCTCTCAGCATATCGGCCCGGGTGAGTACCTCTGACAGCGATGATCTGGGCGACCTGGTAGGGCTGTTCCATTTAGACAGCGTTAGTGACATGCTCTCTTTTTCCTCTTCTTACTTACCCGTCTTCCCCTCTTACCTATTAGGCTGGCGATGGTCTGCTGGGGCAGCGGCCTCCATGGAAAGTGAGTCCTGTAATACAGGGAAATGAAAAGTGCAAAGAAGCAGGCAAAGAGATTGCAGCCAGAAACATAGGAAAGAAAGTTAACTAACCTTATATCTGAAGCAAAATTCTGCAGAGTGTGCAGCTGGTAATAGGTGGTCAGCAGTAGAAAAATGCAGTAAAGTTTTTTTCACCAAACTAATTGCGTTTCTCTGTGCACATGCAGCCACAGAGAAACACAGGAACTGCTTGATTTTTAAATTTGGCGCCGCCGTCGCCGTATCGACGACGTCACGCTCGCGCATGCCCGGCGCCATCTTGGAAGCTGGAAACCCAGCTAGAGGGCGAGATTCTAGCCTTCTGCGCATGCGCCGCCGCTCTGAGCCGCTCGGCCGTCCTGAGATGGGAAGAGGAGCACTAGAGAACCCAGCGTGTATGCCTAATAAAAGAAGGGGGTTCCTATATGCAATATGGCAGTACAATATGACAACCCCTGCACAATACACAGACAGATGGGCCGATTTACAACCCCAAAGACACCAGTGCATGAAAAAAGGTAAGGCTGGAGACCGCTGCTTATTAAGCCTATTTAAGGCTTGTTTGAGTGAGAGATGTTGTTTTACATACCCCTGAGACCATCAGAGTGGGGTTCCTCCATTTAGCTCATTTAGAGGCTGTACAGGTAGGACTTCCACCCAGGAGAGGCTTGAACCTGGCTGGGGCGATGGCGGTAAGAGGTGCTGTCGGTCTTGTCAGGTGAGGAAAAAAAGGAGAATACTGGGGCGGGGGCCCTCTCAAGGTTTAATAGCTACGCAGTCCTATTAGGTTGCAGAGGCGGAGCCACAACCCATTTGTGTATGCTGCCATGATGCGACAGGAAATAAAATTGCAAACACCTTCAAAACGACACCCAATAATACTTCATGCAGAAATATATTTCCTTTTGTAAAAAAACACTGTATGGAAAAAGAATATAATGGGTACCCTTACTCAAGGGTGTTGACCCACACACCTTGGTGGTGAGTCGATCAATCGTGAGGTTAAAATCGTCGTGATGGAACGCCAGACGCTCCAGACTGCACTCGATGTTGAATGCAACTAAGCAGCAATCAGTCCTCCTCCGAAGATGCTGGAACGCAGCATACACCCAACAGCACACGATTTCCCATGCGACCAGGATGTAGGATCTCATGGACTTTCACTCCAAAGATAGTAGCGGGAACCCACATATAAGTGAGTATATGGGAAAAAATAAAATGAAAAGAAAAAAAGCCTCCACATGGAGCAGGTCACTCCGGTAAAAAATGTATTAAAAGTAAAAAGTCATATAAAAGTATCTCTTAGTACAAGGCATCAATGAAGATGAGTACCAACATAACAGTAATAAAAAAAACGTGGTAGATCTGGCTATGACTTTTTACTTTTAATACATTTTTTACTTATATGGTTGTGCCTGCATGCAGGTTTTAATCTATTCAGTTGGATCCATTTATTAGAACTATGGACTTTTCACATATTTCCATGGATTTCGTTTTTTGATCTTTTTCACTTTTGTTATTATATTTGGCTTTGTGTCACTGGGCTATTTTCTTTCACATTTTCACTATTCTCATTTAACTTAATGAGTTGTCACACTTAGCGCTGCATTTTTTGTTTATTATTACACAGACTGTCCCTGCTCCAAACAGCAAACGCTCTCCCTACACTGACAAAAGATAGAATGTAAAATGGCAGCCAGATCAGGTCTATTTATAAGGTAGGGGGTATGTCCATGTGCTGAAATGTCTCAATTGGCTGTCCTGCACCCCATGATGGATGTGTCATGGGTCAAAGTTCTTCACAATGTAAAAGAATATGGCCGCCGCGAACAGCGCCATAAGTCCACCGGTTTGGCGAATCGCGAACGAGCAAAGTTTGCCGTGAACCGACCGCTGGGCGAAGCGCAAGGTCATCTCTACTGACCAGTTGTTATGGTGGTCAGAAATATAGCAACGTAGGAATTTCTCCAAGGACTTATTGGCTCGTTCTGCTGCCCCATTAGACTGCGGGTGATACTCAGAGGAGAAAGCAAGCTGAATTCCCAACTGTGCACAAAAGGCTCGCCAGAACCGGGACACAAACTGACCGAGACAATCAGCTAGGGTAGCCCATGTAAGCGAAAGATCTCCTGAGCAAAAATGGAGCCAGTTCCTTAGAAGTGGGTAACTTCTTAAGTGGAATACAATGACACATCTTTGAGAACCGGTCAACCACCATAAGGATAAATGTGTTGTCCTGGGAGTTGGGTAACTCCACAATGAAATCCATAGACAGGTGGGTCCAGGGCCTCTCTCCATTGGGTATAGGTTGTAGGAGACCCACTGGAAGGTGTTCTGTAGTCTTACTCTGAGCACACACGGAACAGGCAGCTATGAAGGCAGTTACATCAGCACGTAGACTAGGTCACCAGAATTGTTGGGAAATGGCCCAAAAGAGTTGATTCTTCCCAGGGTGGCCAGTAGCCTTGGGAGAATGGCAAGTCTGGAGCACGGTAGTACGGAGACTCTCTGGGACAAAGAGGCAGTCACAAGGTCACTCAGGAGGAGCATGGACCTGAACAGCAAGAATTTTGTCACCCAAAGGAGAAGTGAGACTGGTGCGAACTGTAGCCAGAATACAATCAGGAGGAATCACAGGAACCGGAACCGACTCCAACTTGGAAGTGGAGGAAAATTGTTGTGACAAGGTGTCAACCCTTACATTCTTATTACTGGGTAAGAATGAGACAATGTAATTGAAACTTGACAAGAAATTAGCCCATCGCGTCCTTCTAGGAGAGGGGCGTTTAGCCTCAGACAAGAATGTCAGATTCTTATGGTCTGTAAGAATGTGAACCGCCACAGTGGTAACTTTGAAGAGATGTCTTCATTCTTTCAGGGCTAAAATGATCACCAACAGCTCTCTGTCACCAATCTCGTAATTGCACTCCACAGGTGACAATTTCTTGGAAAAGTAGCCACAAGAATGCATAGCGCTCTCAGAGGTAGGACGTTGAGACAGAAGTGCGCCAACACCAGTCTCAGAAGCATCAACCTCAAGGATAATAGGTAACGTAGGATCAGGATGTGCCAACACAGGAGCAGAAACAAAGACAGCCTTGAGACTCTCAAAGGCTTTAATGGACTCCGGAGACCAACTCTGTGGGTTACCGTCCTTTCTGGTCATATCAGTCAGGGGCTTGACCGGAGACGAGAAGTTACGAATAAACTTCCGATAATAGTTGGCAAAGCCCAGGAAACGCTGCAGAGGACGTAAACACACAGGTTGGGGGCCACTGTAGGACTGACAAAAGTTTCTCTGGGTCCATCAAAAAAACAGCAGTGGAAATGACATAGCCCAGGAATTTAACCTGTTCACAATGGAACTCGTACCTCTCCAGTTTACAATAGAGATTGTTCTCTCTTAGCTTCTGAAGCACATGACAGACATCTGTGTGGTGGCTCTCCATGGACTTGGAAAAATATGAGGATACCATCGAGATAAACCACCACACATAACTGCAATAAATCTTGGAGGACAACATTAATACATTTCTGGAAAAATTGCCGGGGCATTACAAAGGCCAAAAGGCATTACAAGGTACCCATAAAGTCCTGTTCTGGTATTAAACGCAGTTTTCCACTCGTCACCCTCCTTTATCCTCACGAGATTGTATGCCCCTCTCAAATCAAGCTTTGTGAAAACTGCTGCTCCCTTGAGGCTGTCAAATAACTCTGTAATCAAGGAATCAGATAGGAATTCTTAATTGTGAAATGATTGAGACGCAAGGTCTCAGTTCACCACTCTTCTTCTTCACAAAGAAGAAACCAGCACCAGCAGGAGGATTTGTGGATGAAACCTTGAGAAAGTGCATCTGCAACATACTCCTCCATGGCCTTATCCTCCAAGACCGACAAAAGGGTAAACCCGGCCACGAGGGGGTATGGCACCAGGTTGAAGGTCAATTGTGCAATCATACGGCCGGTGTGGAGGCAAACTACTGGCTTGACCTTTGTCAAAGATATCACTAAAATCGCAGTACTCCTCTGGCAGGGAGGAGAGTAAAGAGGTGCACAGGACCTTGGCTACCTTCTGGAAGCATGTCTCACTGCATTGTGGTGACCAGGAGAGAACCTCAGCATGGAGCCAGTCAAATAAGGGGCTGTGCCTCATAACCAGCAGAAATTTAGGTGAGGAAATTATCTCATGGTGAGGGGCTGAAATTATCTCAAAAGAGGGGCTGTGCCTCATAACCAGCAGAAATTTAGGTGAGGAAATTATCTCATGGTGAAGAGCCCCTACAGCCATGGACAATGGAACCATATCATGAGTCACATGGGCAGGCTGTAGAGGTCTCCCGTCAAGAGCCTCAATGGCAAGTGGAGTGTCACGCAGCTACAGCAGAATCGAGTGCTTCCATACAAAGGCAGCATCAATGAACAGGCCTGCAGCCCCAGAGTCGATTAGAGCCTGTATATTGACGGACGCTCAGCCCAAGAAAGGGTGACTGAAACCAGGGGCTTATCCTTCTGGATAACTGGGGATGAAACAATGCCACCTAAGGTCTGTCCGTGACAGGACCTCAAGGTTCGGGCATTCCCTGGACGGGTAGGACAAGACTTCAAAAAGTGTCCTGTCTGGCAACAATAAAGGCACAATCTCTCCCTCTTCCTAAAGGTTCTCTCATCCGCAGAGAGACGCGTGAAACTCAAGTGCATGGGTTCGCCTTCACTGACCGACTCGGTACCAGGAGGCATGGGAGGTGAGGGAGGCATGGGTGGGACTGCGAAGCTTGGAGGCAAACGTACAGGAGGCTTCCACAAGTGCTCCTTAAAAGAGAGTCTGTCTCTGAGTCTGGAGTCAATAAGGATGGCAAACGTGATTAACTTCTCCAGTCCAGTGGGTATATCTCGGGCTGCTATCTCATCCTTGATGGTATCTGAGAGACCATGAGAAAAAGCAGCCACGAGGGCCTCATTGTTCCACACAACCTCTGCTGCCAGAGTACGGAATTCAATGGTGTAGTCGGCAACAGTTCTCGTACTCTGTTCGATGGACATGAGGTACTTGGCAGCAGAAGCAGTGGGCGCAGGAACATTAAATACCCTTTTAAACAAAGCCACAAACTCAGGGTAGCTCAAGACAACAGGTTTTTGCGTCTCTCATAGAAGGTTGGCCCAGGCCAAGGCTCTCTCAGAAAGCAAAGATAACATGAAACCTACTGTGCTTCTGTCCGTGTGAAACGCCTGGGGCAACATCTCAAAGTATATCTCAACCTGGTTGAGAACCCCTCTGAATTGGACTGGATCGCCCCAAAACCGCTGGGGAAGCAGAGCAGAACCAGTCATACCTCTTATAGAGGTAATCCTTGAGGCAGGTGACTGCACAGAGACTGGAGCAGCAGCAGGGTTAGCCTGAAACATAGGTTGTACCGGGGCAGCCACAGTGGGAGATTCCAGGTGAGCCGTGCAACTCAGGAATGTTTGTAACGTCATGGCAAACTGATCCATGTGGTGATCCAGTAAATCCAATATGGAAAAGATATGTGAAAATAGGATTAGACTCATGAAGAGGGGCATGTCATTGCCATCATCCCTGATAAATGTGGATTTTTTAGTACCTCATAGTAAATGGGATTTTTAAGGCAATGTAGTCAACGAATGAACGATATATAAAAAATAGAAAATTTATTCATGTATCAAAATAAATACAAAAAAGAGAAAAAGCAGAAAAAATATCACAACAGATATCTACAAAATGGTGGAGATGTGTTTGAACACAATAGCTGCATACATATCATACATCATATGTGAGTGGCCATTTCATGCTACAATAAAAATACAATACAGAGACATGAGAAAACATAGGCTCTGGATGTACAGTAGTCTGAAAATCCAACGCGTTTCGAAATGTGCATATGTATGTAATTTCTTCCTCAGGGAAGCCACTCTTTCTACAAATAGAATATGACATTAGTGCATTGCAGCAGGAAAATTATTGAAAGTATAATTATAATGAAAATAATAATCTACCTATGTATCCGCTCAAGAGTTCCAAGGGCTGATGTGCTTATTCTTTCACCACCAGATACCACCAATGGAGACCAAACTCGTTATCATCGCATAAGGAGCGCTAAAGAGCCAAACCTTAATATTGATGCACCACATGCTCCGCCCATTGCATCCTATTATTACCCCAAAGGAATCTGGGAATAGTAGGCAAAGGGACCTATGAAAAAATATAGTAAAAGATAAAAAATGAATAAATAAAATGATTGAATATGGGGGCCCATTTTCTAAAAATAGGCCATATTCCCAAATTCATAGTGCATGTACTTACGGAAATTTTTTATGCCTAAATAGCCAAAGTTCAATTCTCAGCTTAGCCAAGGTAGAGGTAAAAAGTCAAATCTTGGAAAGCCGAAGTGGAAATGATTTCATAGGTCCTGCAGGTAGGTGAGGAGCGTGCATACTAAGTGCTCCTGGTGTATGTCTTTTTATATACCCCTCTGGGTTCAAAAACGGCGCCAAATGTGAGTAATAGGGGATTTAGAACAGCTGGGAAAAGGCTGACATGTGTGTGTATTGGTGGATGAGCCTTTATATCAAAACAACGGGGGAGTGGATTAAAGCAAAGAAACCAATCAGAGGAGATTTCCTCTCTCTGTGTGTTCTAGCGTGGAGAGGTGCGTCACCGCTGCCATGACAACGACGCCTCGGCAGCAGCGTCACCACTGCCCACTAATCGGTATAGGATTGAGAACTTAAATATGCGCGCCGACGTAACCATGACGGCGGCGCGTCTGCTATTGGCTCAGGTAGGCAGCTCCTTCTGGGAGCTGCAGCTGCTTGCATTATACGTGGAGCGAGAGGGGGGCGCCGCAAACAAAAAAGGCGGCGTCCTCATCTCCACAGTAACCATCTCAGTGGACGGCGCCACCGCCCACTCAGAGGCCGCGCCTCCAGTGCTGTAAGTGAGCAGTGGGAGAGCGCCGAAGCTGTAGAGGAAGTATCCTGATTACCAAGGCAGCAACAAAAACAGAATGGCCTGAAGAGGAAAATGCTAACCGGCCATTAAACCAGTAAATCCTATATATAGAATTAACTGTTATTCAGGCGGTGCCTTTGTCAAAGACAAGGCGTGACATTTTGGTGGTGATCATATTTCCTATACTGGTACAAAAATTGTAATTATAATATGCCCTTGTCAGGGGAAAAACATATATTACTATCCCATAATGATACAAGAATTGTATTTATAATATACCCTTATAGGGAGAAAAACAGATGGAGCTGTCAGGGGGCTACCCAGGGGGGAGGGGGTTAGATGGAAACCTCCAAATTTGGCCAAACTTCACATAGAAGACCCAAGATATGCTAGTCTAATGTGATGAGTGCCAAAAGACAGAAAACTAAAAACCACCCGGCACAGTATATGACCCTGCTGTGCAACTTATTGGAAAAATGGGGATCACGGTTAGGAAACCCCCCTTCCGATCCAAAGCTGCAAAAAACAGGGGTGCCCAATCGTGTATACAGAGTGGGCTTACGTGTGCCAGGAATGCGATGAAGGTTGGTCAACCATTGTGTGATATCTGGAGGTTCAAGAGCGCCACTCAACCTGTAGGAAAAAGTTGAACAGAGAAAGGATTAAATCATATATAAGCCATACAAATATAAATAAACAACAATAAACAATAAAGAGTAAGATAAAACCCCTTATATAATTTGGAGACACTAGGACGGATGCTCCCCGCCCGGTCGAATCCACGACCCAGGGGGGGGTTGAAAAATAGGGACAAGAAACTGAGTAGATGACCGATGTATTGGTCCCAATGAACTCATGAATGGGAACCACTATTGGATGTGGTTTATGTGATTTTTATGGTCAAGTTGGTGTATTTAGTCGGTTTTGCCAGAACTGAAGCCATCAAGAAATGGTCTGAAGCTTTCAGTTTCATTCAATCCTGGAGGAGTCGTGGCATCTAAATGTCTGATCCAGCGCATTTCGCGCTGTAAGAGCATTTTGTTCCAGTCCCCTCCTCGCATTGGTATATGTATTAGATCAATTACAGTAAAATTGATAGAGGGCATTCTGTAGTCATGTCGTTTGGCCACATGTCTCCCTAGTGGGAGATAAAGGTTACAAATCTTCATACTGAAGAGATGTTTGCTGACCCGCTGGCCCAGTTCTTGTCTGGTTTTCCCAATGTAGAAGGCTCCACATTCGCATTGGAGCAAATAGACCACTCCTTTGGTCTTACAATTTGCGAAGTGTTGAAGTTGGAAGTCTTCCCCATTGGGTAGCTTGAAAGATGTACGTTTGCCTATTACCCCACAGAAAGAACATGAGCCGCACGGGTATGTACCCCAGATTTTACAGGGGTCTACACGTGAACTGCCTTTGTATTCACTTTGAGTCAAAAGACCCCCAATGGAGCCAGCTTTTCTAAAGGTAATTTGTGGGGTTGTGGTGATTAGATCAGACAGTGATGGATCATTCATTAATATTGGCCAATGTTTGGCAAGAATTTGCCTTATTTTTTTATGTTCGTTGGAGTACCGTATAATGATTCTGGGAGTATCATCAACCTTCTTAGTTTTCTTTCTAAAGAGTAATTCATGTCTATCTTGATTTTTAACCCGATTGAATGCCTTCCTGAGGCATGATTTTGTATAACCTCTACTGAGTAATCTTCTACTCAGTTTATCTGCCTCTAATTGGAAGGCTTCATCTGTCGTACAGTTCCGTTTAATTCGGAGCAATTGGCTGTAGGGAATAGATCTTTTTAGGGGTTCCGGATGGAAACTTCCGGCATGCAGCAACGTGTTGCCGGCGGTTTCCTTCCTGTATAACTGAGTGGTTAATCTACCAGAAATGTCCTTAATGATGGAAACATCAAGGAAATCAATTTTACGGTGATCATAAGCCATAGTGAAAAAAAGATTGTAGGTATTTTTGTTCATTGTTGCCAAACATTGTTTCAGCATTGTTTCTGGACCATTCCATACTAGAAAAACATCGTCGATGTAGCGTTGCCACAAGACGATGTGTTCGGTGAAGCTCGTAAATTGGTCATTGGACAAAAAATTCGTCTCCCACTCCCCCAGGTACAAGTTGGCGTATGAGGGTGCGCAGCACGTCCCCATAGCCACACCTTGTACCTGGAGGTAGTGGGATCCTTTGAACAGAAAAACATTATGTTTGAGTATGAAGCTCAACATCTCTAGTACGAAATTGTTGAACTTCCACTCAGTGGTTGATCTTTGTTGGAGAATTCGTCCAACCACAGCCACTCCGCAGTCGTGTGGAATACTGTTATACAGTGACTCAACATCCACCGTCACCAATATTGCAGAGTCTGGAATTTCTAGATTCTCCAGCATCTGAAGCAAATGAATTGTATCCTTGGTGTAGGATGCTAATTCAAGTACATGTGGTCTAAGATAATCATCAATTACTTGACTAATTGCCTCAGATATGCTCCCGTTTCCCGAAATGATCGGTCTTCCAGGAGGATTTTTTAGATCTTTGTGCACCTTCGGTAGAGCATACATTGTAGGGGTGCGTGGATGTCTTGTACGTATAAAATCCAACATTTCTATCGTGATCGCTCCCGATCTATGGGCTTCATCGACCAAATCATAAAATTCCTGATTGAATTTTTCGGCTAAGGAGGCAGAAATCTTTTGATAGCAGTTTTTATTGCTTAGGATTTTCATGCACATGGATTCATACATATGGTTATCCATTAGGACAATGTTTCCGCCTTTATCTGATGCCTTGATGGTAATTTCAACATTGCTCTTCAGAGATTTTAATGCCTTATTTTGTTCTATATTCAGATTCTGGGATAATGTTCTGTTTTTGCCTAGTATTTGAATCTCTTTGGAGACCAATTGGACAAAAAGAGATAAAGCCGGGTTTTGGTTCAGTGGGGGAAATTTGTTTGATTTCCTTTTGAAAACTTTTTTCTTCTGACTAGAATAATCTTGAGGAGTTTCCTCCAAGTTGTCCTCACTATCGCCTTCTTCCTCCCATATATCCATACAAGATTGATTTTCTGACAGAAGCTGGTTCAGGTCTCTCAGGGCCCTGAAATCAGCTGCCGTCAGATTTGGTGCCACAGATTGCTGCTGAGTGGACTGTTTTCTATACATACTTCTAAATAAAAGATTTCTTGCAAATAGGTTAATATCTTTGATAGTTTCAAAGTTATCAGTGGTTTTGTTAGGACAAAAAGAAAGACCCAGAGAGAGAACTTGATTCTCTGTAGGTGTGAGTACATGTGAGGACAAATTAATGATATTTAAGTCTCCTTCCCCGTTTCTTTTGTCGTCATTGCAGACGACATTGGATCCGGTGTAGGAGGTATGATCGATAATTGCGTTGGAGTCAACTTGTCTAAAAAATCCTCCAACTGTCTTTGTGTTTTGGGAATTGCTCCCTGATCTTTTGAGCTTTTTGTGCCTTTCCCTTTCAAAATATTGGTGTTTCTGATCGTATCGGTGTTTGCAGTATTGGAATTTCTAAGAGTGCCCCCATTTTTTCCTCCACGTGCATTGGCCCAAGGTTGGGTTTCAAATGGGCGTTTTTTCATGGCTTGCTGGACTTCTCCATCTTGTTCTGATTGTTTGGAGAAAGGTCCCTTTCTCTTTCTCAAGGATCCCTCAGGAAGAGAGGAGGCTGAGGAAGAGGAAGCATTTGATGGTGTATCGGAATTATAGTCCCTTTTCTTTTCTTGATTTTTTGAAAAACTTTTGTTAGAGGGGTTACTATTGTTTTTATGCCATTTGTAGGCTCTGTTCTCACTAAAGGCATTTTTGTCGCGCCAATATTTTTTTTCCTTCTTTTGTAGAATCAATTTCCCATAATCCTGTAGATGAACTTTTAATTTCTCTTCAAGGATAACATAACCTTCATTAATTTTTAAAGGAATTAGACGAGCATAGAGGGCATTAATTTCCCTATCGAGTATGTTGAGTTGTTGTTTATACTCATCCTGTAATAGGATCATAAGATTTTTTGAACAATTATTCAAATGCATTTCCCATTGGTTTTTCAGATCGTTGGAGATATGGTTCAAAATCGGGAAGATCTGGATCCTTAGCCCAATTGGGTTAATATTTTCCCGAATGTATCTCTCTAGAGAAAATATGTGCCAATGTAATGCAGACTTTTTCTCTAGAACCTTAGTAAGACTGAAAAACAATGCATTAAGATCAGAAACAACTTGTTCCTTAGCCTGATAATTATTCTGAATGGTGGACATGAGTTCCTCCCAGTTATTGCCCAAAAGATCACCCATCCCTGCAGTAAAGGAAAGGGCCAGACAAACGGAACATACAAAGTAGAGAATCCAAACTATTGCTTAAGAAGTCCTTACCAAACAAGGACTAAACAGGAATATACCGTCTCCTTCTCTGAGAAGAACAGAATAAATATTCCTTACATTAATAATAATTTTTAAAGTTTGCAAAAAAGGGGTCCATGCCGAAGCTTCATGAGTCAAAAAATGAGGATTTTGGGTGTATTATCCACCCTTGGAATATGTGAAAATAGGATTAGACTCATGAAGAGGGGCATGTCATTGCCATCATCCCTGATAAATGTGGATTTTTTAGTACCTCATAGTAAATGGGATTTTTAAGGCAATGTAGTCAACGAATGAACGATATATAAAAAATAGAAAATTTATTCATGTATCAAAATAAATACAAAAAAGAGAAAAAGCAGAAAAAATATCACAACAGATATCTACAAAATGGTGGAGATGTGTTTGAACACAATAGCTGCATACATATCATACATCATATGTGAGTGGCCATTTCATGCTACAATAAAAATACAATACAGAGACATGAGAAAACATAGGCTCTGGATGTACAGTAGTCTGAAAATCCAACGCGTTTCGAAATGTGCATATGTATGTAATTTCTTCCTCAGGGAAGCCACTCTTTCTACAAATAGAATATGACATTAGTGCATTGCAGCAGGAAAATTATTGAAAGTATAATTATAATGAAAATAATAATCTACCTATGTATCCGCTCAAGAGTTCCAAGGGCTGATGTGCTTATTCTTTCACCACCAGATACCACCAATGGAGACCAAACTCGTTATCATCGCATAAGGAGCGCTAAAGAGCCAAACCTTAATATTGATGCACCACATGCTCCGCCCATTGCATCCTATTATTACCCCAAAGGAATCTGGGAATAGTAGGCAAAGGGACCTATGAAAAAATATAGTAAAAGATAAAAAATGAATAAATAAAATGATTGAATATGGGGGCCCATTTTCTAAAAATAGGCCATATTCCCAAATTCATAGTGCATGTACTTACGGAAATTTTTTATGCCTAAATAGCCAAAGTTCAATTCTCAGCTTAGCCAAGGTAGAGGTAAAAAGTCAAATCTTGGAAAGCCGAAGTGGAAATGATTTCATAGGTCCTGCAGGTAGGTGAGGAGCGTGCATACTAAGTGCTCCTGGTGTATGTCTTTTTATATACCCCTCTGGGTTCAAAAACGGCGCCAAATGTGAGTAATAGGGGATTTAGAACAGCTGGGAAAAGGCTGACATGTGTGTGTATTGGTGGATGAGCCTTTATATCAAAACAACGGGGGAGTGGATTAAAGCAAAGAAACCAATCAGAGGAGATTTCCTCTCTCTGTGTGTTCTAGCGTGGAGAGGTGCGTCACCGCTGCCATGACAACGACGCCTCGGCAGCAGCGTCACCACTGCCCACTAATCGGTATAGGATTGAGAACTTAAATATGCGCGCCGACGTAACCATGACGGCGGCGCGTCTGCTATTGGCTCAGGTAGGCAGCTCCTTCTGGGAGCTGCAGCTGCTTGCATTATACGTGGAGCGAGAGGGGGGCGCCGCAAACAAAAAAGGCGGCGTCCTCATCTCCACAGTAACCATCTCAGTGGACGGCGCCACCGCCCACTCAGAGGCCGCGCCTCCAGTGCTGTAAGTGAGCAGTGGGAGAGCGCCGAAGCTGTAGAGGAAGTATCCTGATTACCAAGGCAGCAACAAAAACAGAATGGCCTGAAGAGGAAAATGCTAACCGGCCATTAAACCAGTAAATCCTATATATAGAATTAACTGTTATTCAGGCGGTGCCTTTGTCAAAGACAAGGCGTGACATTTTGGTGGTGATCATATTTCCTATACTGGTACAAAAATTATAATATTAAAATATTATAATTACAATTTTTGTACCAGTATAGGAAATATGATCACCACCAAAATGTCACGCCTTGTCTTTGACAAAGGCACCGCCTGAATAACAGTTAATTCTATATATAGGATTTACTGGTTTAATGGCCGGTTAGCATTTTCCTCTTCAGGCCATTCTGTTTTTGTTGCTGCCTTGGTAATCAGGATACTTCCTCTACAGCTTCGGCGCTCTCCCACTGCTCACTTACAGCACTGGAGGCGCGGCCTCTGAGTGGGCGGTGGCGCCGTCCACTGAGATGGTTACTGTGGAGATGAGGACGCCGCCTTTTTTGTTTGCGGCGCCCCCCTCTCGCTCCACGTATAATGCAAGCAGCTGCAGCTCCCAGAAGTAGCTGCCTACCTGAGCCAATAGCAGACGCGCCGCCGTCATGGTTACGTCGGCGCGCATATTTAAGTTCTCAATCCTATACCGATTAGTGGGCAGTGGTGACGCTGCTGCCGAGGCGTCGTTGTCATGGCAGCGGTGACGCACCTCTCCACGCTAGAACACACAGAGAGAGGAAATCTCCTCTGATTGGTTTCTTTGCTTTAATCCACTCCCCCGTTGTTTTGATATAAAGGCTCATCCACCAATACACACACATGTCAGCCTTTTCCCAGCTGTTCTAAATCCCCTATTACTCACATTTGGCGCCGTTTTTGAACCCAGAGGGGTATATAAAAAGACATACACCAGGAGCACTTAGTATGCACGCTCCTCACCTACCTGCAGGACCTATGAAATCATTTCCACTTCGGCTTTCCAAGATTTGACTTTTTACCTCTACCTTGGCTAAGCTGAGAATTGAACTTTGGCTATTTAGGCATAAAAAATTTCCGTAAGTACATGCACTATGAATTTGGGAATATGGCCTATTTTTAGAAAATGGGCCCCCATATTCAATCATTTTATTTATTCATTTTTTATCTTTTACTATATTTTTTCATAGGTCCCTTTGCCTACTATTCCCAGATTCCTTTGGGGTAATAATAGGATGCAATGGGCGGAGCATGTGGTGCATCAATATTAAGGTTTGGCTCTTTAGCGCTCCTTATGCGATGATAACGAGTTTGGTCTCCATTGGTGGTATCTGGTGGTGAAAGAATAAGCACATCAGCCCTTGGAACTCTTGAGCGGATACATAGGTAGATTATTATTTTCATTATAATTATACTTTCAATAATTTTCCTGCTGCAATGCACTAATGTCATATTCTATTTGTAGAAAGAGTGGCTTCCCTGAGGAAGAAATTACATACATATGCACATTTCGAAACGCGTTGGATTTTCAGACTACTGTACATCCAGAGCCTATGTTTTCTCATGTCTCTGTATTGTATTTTTATTGTAGCATGAAATGGCCACTCACATATGATGTATGATATGTATGCAGCTATTGTGTTCAAACACATCTCCACCATTTTGTAGATATCTGTTGTGATATTTTTTCTGCTTTTTCTCTTTTTTGTATTTATTTTGATACATGAATAAATTTTCTATTTTTTATATATCGTTCATTCGTTGACTACATTGCCTTAAAAATCCCATTTACTATGAGGTACTAAAAAATCCACATATGGAAAAGATATAACCAACAAGTGGATTGACTAAATCTTCTGAATTCATGGCCGTCACCTACTGTCAGAAACCATGAAACCATACCAAGATAGAAGTACAGTTAAATCACACTTGTTTAATAAAAAAGGAAAAAGAACAAATGTAGTCAAAACATAGCCAAAGTTCAGTAACCGGAATGGATAGTCAGCGGAGCCAGAAGTCAGGGATCAATGTAGTGGAACAGCAAGCAGGATCTGGAGCCAGAAGGGATGTCAACAAAGCAAGTCTTTAAACAGGAACGCAGGAGAATGTCTCTGTGATGTTGACCAAGGCGAAGACAGAGATCCTCTGGACTGGACAGCTTAAGTAGGCAGGACTGACGAGCAGGATATCATCAATAGCTGAGTAACTGTGGAGAGATAGGAGCCCAGCCCTGACAGTTCTTTACACCCTAACTTACCACTGGTCATTTTTTATTGGTATTAGAGTACAATAGATGGGACAGCACAAGATCTTTTTTTGGGGTGGTGAAAGACTGCTGATGTTCTTCTTGACAGGCAAGAGCATAATTATTTTTTTGATAAATAAAGCTCAACTTCAGGCAAACAGCTAAATATGCAGTTAAAATGCTGTTTACTTTAGTAAAGGATTTGTAAAGGTTTTTATTCCTGTGATCCAGGCACTTTTGTTAGGCAGCAGGGCCACATTGGTGAACCCAGTTTTCCTTACTTCTATTAAATAGTAATGTTTGGTTACTAACTGGCCCCTCAACCTAAGACCAGACAAAGATGCACTTTAATGAGATCAATAAACCACACTTTCCTCCTAATTGTTCAAACTATTTCAAAGCTTTGATGGGCTCAGAGTTCAGACTCTTCGTCTCTTTTTTTTTTTTTTAAGAAAAGTTTTTATTTAACAAATTAGTATTACAATACAGTCAGCTTCTAACAATCAAATATTTCTTAGTTACAGTATCAGCTTGAAATATCCATATTTAGCATCCTACAAATCCATGAAAATGTAGTTTCTACCATTTCTCAACTGGTGATAATTCCCAAGTATATTCCCGTCTAGGCCCGGTCCACAATACCATTAGGGTACTCAATCTCTCCCCCCTGGGGGGGGGGGGCCCTCAAATCTAGACCGTCTATTTAAAATGTTTTAATTTGATATGGTCTGGTGTAACCCAGTGGGAGGGGGGTAACCCCCATCCGGAAAAGGGGGGGAATCCATCACTTGGTCCCCCACCTCTCCGGCCCCTCATCCACCCGCATCCACCCATGCAGACCACACCTTGTCAAATTTAGCCAGGCACTGCCTGTTCTCATAGGTGAGCTTGTACAGGGGTAGTACCGAATCAACCGCCTTATGCCAGGATTTCAGTATGGGGCGTTCGGCTGACTTCCAGTGTATCGTTATCTCCCTCCTGGCGTAGAATAGTGAGAAAGTAATGCAGAGTTTAGCATACCTGTCCCCCTCAACTTCACCCAGGTAGCTCAGCAGGAGCACCATTGGTTCCATTGGTTCCATAGTCCCCAGCAGTTCACTCAGTTTCCCTGCTACGTGTTCCCAGTAGGTCTGGATTTTAGGGCAGGCCCACACCATATGCCAGGATGTGCCTACTTCTTTGTTACATCTGGGGCATGAAGGGTCTACATTCGGGTATATGTTGGCCATTCTATGTGGGGTGTAGTACGCCCTATGGATGAACTTCAACTGGATAAATCTATCTTTGGCTGCTATCATGGATGGGATAAAGGTTGATATACAGTCCTCCCATTCATCTTCTCCCAGGGCCCAAATGTCCTCTCTCCATTTGTAGAATGTTTGCGTGGGTTTGGTGTCATAAGCTACCGTAAGGTATAGGTAGAGGGTGGAGAGGGGTTTTCCTATTACACTGGAAATGAGCAGGCACTCGATGGAGTGAGACTCAAGTGTCAATGCCTCTGGGAACTGGGCCTTCATGGCATGTCTAATGCTGCGTACACACGATCGGAAATTCAGCCAGCAAAAGACCGATGAGAGCTTTTGGTCGGAAAATGCGACCGTGTGTATGCTCCATCAGACTTTTACTGGCCAAATTCCCTCCAGCAAAAGATTGAGAGCAGGTTCTCAATTTTTCGGTCTGAAAAAGGTTTGATCGGAAATTGAGAACTTGCTCTCAATCTTTTGCTGGCGGGAATTCGGCCAGCAAATGTCTGATGGAGCATACACATGGTCGCATTTTCCATCCAAAAGCTCTCATCGGTCTTTTGCTGGCCGAATTTCCGATCGTGTGTATGCAGCATTAGACATGCCATGAAGGCCCAGTTCCCAGAGGCATTGACACTTGAGTCTGACTCCATCAAGTGCCTGCTCCGATCGTCTGTACCAATTCCAACACGCAAAATTCCTATTCATGCTCGGAAACAATTCAACGCATGCTCGGAAGCATTGAACTTAATTTTCTCAGCTCATCATAGTGTTGTACGTCACCGTGTTCTTGATGGACGAAAGTTCAGCAAACTTTTGTGTGACCGTGTGTATGCAAGCCAAGCTTGAGCGGAATTCTGGCAACTAATGCGGCATACACACGAGTGGATTTTCTGTCGGAAAAATCTAGGAAAATCTGCTCGTGTGTAAGTGGCATTAGATGCCAGAACCTGAATTCTGAGGTGTTGAGAGGAGAATATGTGCGTTTCAGCTCCGTGAAGGGCGTGAGTTTCCCATCTTTTATAAGGTGTTTCAGGGTGGTTATCCCCTGCCCTGCCCAGTATGATGGGTCTGGAATGTCATTCAAATGGGGTAGTGTGGGGTTACCCCATAGTGGAGTGTGTGGGGATGCACAATTTGGCTTGCAATAAACTGCCTCTGGCCTCGTCCCATTCCTGAGCACCAGGGCCCATCAGAAAGGCCACTCGCGCCGCGCCTGAGTCTTAGCTGCACGAGGGGACCGGGATGCACCCAGAGAAGAGCTGCCGGATTGCAGCCTCTCTCCCCGTCGTCTGTGTCCTCCGTGTGTGCCTGGTCTTCAAGGGTGATCAAAGTAGCCTAAGGCAGCCCAGGATATGGATTGTATGCCTAGATGCAGTGGAGCTCTCTTCAGAAGCAGCCGCTCACAGCGCCATCTTGGCCATGCCCCCCGACTCTTCTTCTCTTAATTAGGCCCCTTTCACACTGGGGCGTTTTTCAGGTGGTACATCGCTAAAAATAGCGCCTGTATACCGCCTGAAAAAATCCGGCCCCATTCACTCCAGTGTGAAAGCCGGCGGGCTTTCACACTGGAGCGGTGCGCTAGCAGGACGGTCAAAAAAGTCCTGCTAGCAGCATCTTTGGAGCGGTATAGGAGCGGTGTATTCACCGCTCCTATACCGCTCCTTCCCATTGATTTGAATGGGACACCGCAGTAATACCGCAGCAATACCGCCGCAAAGCGCCGCTACGGCGGCGCTCTGCAGGGGGTCTTTAACCCTTTTTCGGCCGCTTGCGGGGGGTAAAACCGCACCGCAAGCGGCTGAATACCACGGCTAAAACGATGGTAAAGCAGCGCTAAATATAGCGCTGCTTTACCGTCACCGCGGCTCCCGCCCCAGTGTGAAAGGGGCCTTAGGGATGAGTATGTAGCTGGGGTACAGCGTTGTGCGGCAGCCAAAACCCACACAGTTCAAGTGAGATGTAATAATAAAACCCGGTGGGAATACAGCCCAACCGGGAACACTTATGGGTCCCAACAGCGTGTACAGGACAGAACTGACAGTGCTTGTTATAAAGGGAAGAATGTGACCTGCCAGAAAAGTTGCGAACCCTATGCTTTGTTACATAGTTAGTTAGGTTGAAAAAAGACACAAGTCCATCCAGTTCAACCACAAATAAAAAAAAAAAAAAAAAAAAATATATATATATATATATATATATATATATATATATATATATATATCATACAATCCCATATACCCCATTCTATACCCACAGTTGATCCAGAGGAAGGCAAAAAAAAAAAAACAGCAGAGCATGCTCCAATTTGCTAAAGCAGGTGAAAAAATTCCTTCCTGATCCCCCGAGAGGCAATCTGATTTTCCCCGGATCAACTTTACCTATAAATGTCAGTACCCAGTTATATTATGTACATTTAGGAAAGTATCCAGGCCTATCTTAAAGCAATCTACTGAGCTGGCCAGAACCACCTCTGCAGGGAGTCTATTCCACATTTTCCCAGCTCTTACTGTGAAGAAACCTTTCCGTATTTGGAGATGAAATCTCTTTTCCTCTAGATGTAAAGAGTGCCCCCTTGTCCTCTTTGTTGACTGTAAAGTGAATAACTCAACACCAAGTTCACTATATGGACCCTTTATATATTTATACATGTTGATCATATCAAAGAGGAGGTAGTGGCGCGCAAGAATAAAAACTAAATATTTAAAAGACAAGACGGTTAAATAGACATAAAAGGCTCCAAATGGGTAATATGCATAGGATAAACGCTATAAGCCAGCAAAAATGCATATAATAGTGTGATAAAACCAGAACATGTGGTAAAAAGCAATACTTGTTAAAAATGCATCATAAGAAACGCATGGTGCGACTGGGTAAAATGATAGTGCATATAGGTGTAGTCGGTGATGTGGTAAAAGAAAGGTGAACTTTCCTGCACAGCGTATGGTGTGTGTCCAATAAAGAGTGAGAGGGAAGTGATCCAAGGTGAATGGATATATCAGAGAACTGGTATACAGACTAAAGTGGTATAAAGTGCAGCAAAGTAAAAGAGGACTGGCAAAGCTAAATGCCAAATGAAGAAAAATAAAACGGTCCGTGCCAGATGGCAACTTAAAGTGAGACTGCAAATACTACAGAAGGTGAATAGCGATTAAAAAAATCGCATGGTGAAATAGTCCAAAATAAGGGAAGTCCATATATATCGTGGGTGAATCTGGGTAACTTCTATCCGATAAGCAGGCAACAATATCTGTGCTGAGGTGTCCAATAGTGATGGGAAATGGGGGTATATATCCTGTGCGGTGCTCCGTATATGTATCTCGTGCAATCCAAAAGGGGATAAGGGTGGCCCCTTACCTTACAGCTGTAAGGTTACAGCAGTGTAATGTGGGTCTTAGGTGACCGTCCTCTCGGGGGTGTCCTCCTGGATTATTCAGGTGGTGATCCTGGGTGGTCTCTGTCTGTGTGTTCAGTATGGGGCCCTCCGGCTTGTTCAAGCAGGGGATATGGCAGGGGGGTGGGGGGTTGGTTTTCACCTCAATGGTACATGAAATTAAAATTGCCTCATAGTGTAGTATGCAAAGTGATAAAGTCACGTGACCTCGTGACGAACACGCGTCGGGACACGTGATCTACCGGAAGTGACGCCACCGAGCGCGAACGCTCGTTTATACCCTGCTTTAGTACTCACTACCCAAATGTGAGTACCCATTGTTTTACTTGTAAACTGTTTTAAATGCAATAAACGTCTTTTTATCACTTTGCATACTACACTATGAGGCAATTTTAATTTCATGTACCATTGAGGTGAAAACCAACCCCCCACCCCCCTGCCATATCCCCTGCTTGAACAAGCCGGAGGGCCCCATACTGAACACACAGACAGAGACCACCCAGGATCACCACCTGAATAATCCAGGAGGACACCCCCGAGAGGACGGTCACCTAAGACCCACATTACACTGCTGTAACCTTACAGCTGTAAGGTAAGGGGCCACCCTTATCCCCTTTTGGATTGCACGAGATACATATACGGAGCACCGCACAGGATATATACCCCCATTTCCCATCACTATTGGACACCTCAGCACAGATATTGTTGCCTGCTTATCGGATAGAAGTTACCCAGATTCACCCACGATATATATGGACTTCCCTTATTTTGGACTATTTCACCATGCGATTTTTTTAATCGCTATTCACCTTCTGTAGTATTTGCAGTCTCACTTTAAGTTGCCATCTGGCACGGACCGTTTTATTTTTCTTCATTTGGCATTTAGCTTTGCCAGTCCTCTTTTACTTTGCTGCACTTTATACCACTTTAGTCTGTATACCAGTTCTCTGATATATCCATTCACCTTGGATCACTTCCCTCTCACTCTTTATTGGACACACACCATACGCTGTGCAGGAAAGTTCACCTTTCTTTTACCACATCACCGACTACACCTATATGCACTATCATTTTACCCAGTCGCACCATGCGTTTCTTATGATGCATTTTTAACAAGTATTGCTTTTTACCACATGTTCTGGTTTTATCACACTATTATATGCATTTTTGCTGGCTTATAGCGTTTATCCTATGCATATTACCCATTTGGAGCCTTTTATGTCTATTTAACCGTCTTGTCTTTTAAATATTTAGTTTTTATTCTTGCGCGCCACTACCTCCTCTTTTATTTTTACTTGGGTTCAGACATTTCCTTTAAGTGTGCGCAGCATTCCATTAGTCATTGTTCGTTGTGTTGGCGCAGGATTAACCCTTTTAAACATGTTGATCATATCCCCCCTTAATCTCCTCTTATCAAGGGTGAATAAATTCAGTTCCTCTAATCTTTTCCTCATAGCTGAGCTCCTCCATGCCTCTTATCAGTTTGGTTGCCCTTCTCTGCACTTTCTCTTTTTGTTCTGTCCTTAACAGATGGGGTACCTGTCCCTATTCTACCCGCTCGCAAATGCACACCAAGCCTGGGAGCCAGGACCCTAAATAGGCTCTGCCTGACCCAAGATGTATTCCAGAGTCACATGGGGTGGCATCCAAACAGATAGCTTCACCAGTGACCCTATAAACCATAGAGGAACCATGTTCCGCTTGACTTCCTCTCCAACTGTAATGCTACTGTGGACGAGCGCCACCTACAGTGGAGAAAGTAGACTGCACCTGCCTACCAGTGAATCTGCCCAGGTTTAAATCACCAAGGGTTCAGCAAACCCTGTTTAAAATGAGTTCAATCCAAACTTAGCAGCAAATGCTATTGATGTATTTCGAGCACTCCAAAGTTAAAGTATATTTACAACCATAATGAAAACCTTATTGCAAAATAAAACAGATTGCAGGCCCTATCACCATGAGATAAAATGCAATATGCCCCCAACATAAATAAATAAACTCCAAAATACCAGCCTCCTTTTTTTAGGAAAACCTAAGAGCTATAAATCAGAATTTAAAGCAGAGTTCCACCCTAAAGTGGAACTTACGCTCATCGGATCCCCCCCCCCCCCCCGTCCCGTGCCACAATTGGCACCTTTCAGGGGGGGAAGGGGTGCAGATACCTGTATAATCCAGGCATCTGCACCCACTTCCGGTAATAGCTGGCCGCAGATGCCCCCCCCCGTTGTGTTCTGGGAAACATACAGTTCCCTGGACACAACGGGGACCAGTGAAGACGTGCAGCACGACTCGCTCATGCTCAGTAGGGAACCGGGCAGTGAAGCCGCAACGCTTCACTTCCTGATTCCCTGACAGAGGAATGCGGCGGGGGCAGCCGAGAGACGAGCAATTGCTCGTCATCTGCTGCCGACATCGCTGGACCCTGGGACAGGTACGTGTCCATTTATTAAAAGTCAGCAACTGCAGTATTTGTAGCTGCTTACTTTTAATATTTTTTTAAAGGTGGCACTCCTCTTTAAGTACTGTTTATTAACATATATTTTGACTTTGGACTAAAAGTGAACAACCTAGATTGCTTGCAATCATTTTGCTCCATCTTCGGTATCTCTTCTTATGCAGTTTGCCAACTTTCTCTATTCTTCTCCGACTGCAGCTTTCAATACATTCAAACTATATCTGCTCTGTGCCCTCTTTAACATTTGTCTAGACAAGAAACCAGGAATTAACTGAAGAAATGTAAAAAAAAGCTTAAAACAAGTAAATATGACATGCTTTACTATATATTTACTAATGATAGCTGCATGAGCATTACACATCATCAATAATGATTGGAAGAGTGAAGTTCCACTTTAAAGCTAAACTCCAGGCAGATATTAATGCAGATCTGTAATTATTATTACATCACAAAATTTTTTTTTACATGCAATTTGTTTAAGTGACATCATTTGATTTAGTATCAGTCTCTTGCAGTCTGCACAGTCTATTCAGGAGGTGGGGGGAAGCAAAACATGGAGCTACTTAGGTTTGCTGTAGTACAAGAAGCAAACCAATAGGAGAGAGCAGAGGGGATTTCTCTTGAGATAGAGGTTTTAAGCAGGGTATAAACACTAATTATTTTTTTGTTCAACCGGTAGGTTGAACGAAAAAACCTGACAGATCCACACAGGCAATGTGGATGCAGGGATCTCCCCAGCTGTGCTATTATATTCTCACAGCAGAAGCCCTCCCCTCCAAGTCAGAATACAGAGGTTGGCTGCAAACAGTGATTGAACGCTGGTTTTCCAGCATTACCGCTTTTTCGACAAAAGCTGATAATTAGACCAGAGAGGAGTACACACAGATCAAAAGTTAGCTGGTTCTGCTTTCTTTCATAAATATATGAAACTTCAAAAGCTAACTGTCTTAAGTGATGCCTATTATTTATTTAGAGGTGAGAGCAGAGTAACAGAAAAATGAGCGCTCGTGCCGTTTCTTCAGGGCCCATGCCGCGACCGGTGGCACCCATGCGCATGCGCGGGAGTGACGTAATCTCAGCTCTGGCCAATCACAGCGCCGGAGCCAGCGAACCCTGAAGTAACTCCGGGTAACATGGCCGGTGCCAATCCAGGGCTTCGTTCTAAGGTATTTTCATAATGAGCTAGTATGCAATGCATACTAGCTCATTATGCCTTTGTCTTGCAGGGTTTTTTTTTTGAGGGGGGAGGTTATTTTTGGGAGGCTTATAACATTTTTAAGTGAAAGTAAAACTGCAGTAGTGAAATGGCTGTGCAGTGGGGCAGAGCTTTAAAAAGCTTGAGCCTGAAATGCAAATCTGTTGTTAGGAAAAAAAACGTTTTCATATATGTATATGTATCTGTATATTTAGCTATTTTTCTGAAATCCAGCTTTAAGAGAAATTTGTGATGTATAGGGTTGAGCGAACCCGAACTGTAAAGTTCGGGTCCATACCGGACTTTTGGGTGTCCGGGTCCCGGACCCAAACCCGAACAATTGACTATATGTTCGGGTTCGGGTCCGGTGTTCGGCGATGTATTGGCGCCTTTTACAAGCTGCAGGGCAGCCAATCCACGCTAGTTTCACTAGTGTGCCCTTAGAAGCCATCACAGCCATGCCTACTAATGGCATGGCTGTGATTGGCCAGTGCAGCATGTGACCCAGCCTCTATATAAGGTACAGGCACACAGCACAGTGCGTCACTCTGCTATAGACAGGTTCCTGGCTGCTAAGAGAAAATTTCATTAGGAGTTAGTCTGATACAGTCAGTCAGTCCACATTCCTGAAATATCTTCAAATTAGTAATATCAGTGAGCGATCTACATAGCTAGAGTAGAGACTAGAGAGTATCTTTATTGAGGGAAAGAGGCAGAGAGAATTATTCAAGAGATTCCTAAATCAATTGTACCCTGGCTGGGGTGCAGTGCACAGTCTTTTAACAGTGCCATGAGGCCAGTGCCAGACAAAATATAACTTTTATCTGCAACCTCAGTGCACCATCACTGCATATTTTACTAAGAGATACACCATACTCTGGGTGTATTCTGCTATTGCAAAAACATTGGAAAAAAATAAAATTTTGCTGTGTTTTGTGCATGTGTGCAGGAGTGTGACATACAATCGATCGATATTTCTTCTATTGTGCTATCCCAAAAAAAAAATTGTAGTGACATTTTTTTTTTCCCAATAGCATTTTCTGCATTTTCATACATGCTTTACACACTGTGGGTGTATTCTGCAATTGCAAAAAAAATAAAATTTTTCAGTGTTTTGTGCATGTGTGCAGGAGTGTGAAATACAATCGATCGATATTTCTTCTATTGTGCTATCCCAAAAAAAAAATTGTAGTGAAATTTATTAAAGTTATTTCCCTATCCACATTTGTTTGCAGAGCACTTGCCATGCTCTTAACAAATTTTTTTGCCATTTGCAGCCCTCTAGCCCTTTCCATGACTTTTTTACAGCCATTTTAAGTTCGGGTCCCCATTGACTTCAATGGGGTTCGGAGTTCGGGGTCAAGTTCGGGTCAAGTTCGGTCCCAAACCCAGACTTTTTTCCAAAGTTCGGCCGAACCCCCCGAACCCGAACATCCAGGTGTCCGTTCAACTCTAGTGATGTACTTTTGCACATGTCAATGCAGAAACATGCCAGCAACATGGCTGAAAGCAAGGCTGAGGAGTGCAATGCCACGTACACAAGGTCGAAATTTCTGACAACAAATGTTCGATGTGAGCTTGTTGTTGGAAATTCCGACCATGTGTAGGCTCCATCGGACTTTGGCTGTCAGAATTTCCGACAACAAATGTTTGAGAGCTGGTTCTAACACAACAAAACTTGCATTGCAAATATTTGTGTGGGAAAAAAAAAGGACAAGAATCATGTCATATTCGGTACAGTGTTGCATAACTGAGTAATTGTCATTCAAAATGTGAGAGTGCTGAAAGCTGAACATTGGCCTGGTAAGAAAGGGGGTATAAGAGCCCAGTGGGCAAGTGGTTAATAGAGATACCAGATGAATGTTGCAGCAAACTCCAGTTGCAGGGGCCCGTGAGGATAATCGCGATGAAGCATCCGTCTTTGTGCTGGAGACCTGAAGACAAGTTCAGCAATGATGGAGAGATTCTCCAATTCTCCAACCTTTGTCCAACCAGACTGGAATGTCAGGGCCACAAAAGAAAAAAATAGAGATGTGGCCCCCTGGGATTGTCACACCCATTTGTTTTATAAATAAATACATTTTACTCTTAATAGAGGGCTATGGTGATTGTTAAGTACATGACTCTCTTTGGCTGCTTTGCTGGTTCTTTTTGTTTTGTGTTTCAGGTGACAAGCTGCTTGCTGTTGCTAGAAAGATTTACCTCAGCTGCTGAGCACTGGGTTGGTGACAAATCCCTTGGCGGGAAACATCTAGCCAATGAGTGTAACCTTTTACTTATATCCTCTTCTGTCACTGGGCAGAGTCAGCATTAAACCTTAGGTCTCTCAGCAGGACTCACCTCTGGATTCTCCTCAACCTTCCTTTTGGATCGTTTGACCTGCTCTTAGCCCAGAATGAATATTCTACTTCATGAACTACTTCAAAGGAATAATTCCCCTGGAGGAAGGCTTGTTTCAGTCATTTAATTAATTCATTTTTTACTCCCTCCCCCCTCAGTTTTCACTAGTGACAGCTGTATTACCACTTACATCTGTGGGCCCTTGGCTTGTATTGTGCCTCTCATTCCTGAAGGGCCCGGGCTGCCCTGTATATTGATGGTAATAGGTTACCTGAGATCAGGATCAGGACTTTTCATTCACCTATAGGCAGACCAATACTTAAGGCAAGACCATAGGAGCATCCCATCCCCACTGGGACTTTACAGGGACCAGAAGAGAAGGAATGTTGACTGGAAGTGTCAGCGCACAGGGCGACAGGGCAGGAGCTACCGTGAAAGAATACACAGGATGAGGAGGCCCTACTCTTCTTCAGACACCCACAGCACCACTGTTCCTGCCACCATGAGCCAGTTAGGCAGCGGGTCTGAAGCTGCTACCATCGACCCGACAGCATGATCAACATCTCTCCAACAGGACCCTCATCATTATCACAACAACTAGGGGTGAGTAAAGACTCTGAGGGCTGGGAATGTACACGGACTTCACTCTGTTCTGTCTGATTCAGTCTCCAATGTGTTAGCATCTTTCCTGCTCAGTGTGCTGTCTGTTAGGCTTTAGTCACCCACTTAGGGTTGCCATCTTTTCTTCAAGTCAAACCCGAACACTTTAGCGGCGCACAGCAATTTTTTTTTTATAGTAGAAACTATACATATATTTTGCTATTAAATAACATTTCTAATCATATGAAGTTAACAACAAGAGTTCCCCTTTACATCAGAGTCCACAGAGTTCCCCTTTTACATCTGAATCCGCAGAATTCCCATTTTACATCTAAATGTTCAGAGTTCCCCTTTTACATTTGAACTCGCAGAGTTCCCTTACACTGTAAGGGGGGACTCTGCAGACTCTGATGTAAGGGAGAACTCTGTGGACTCTAACATAAGAGATGCTCTAGGAACCCTGATTTAAGGGGGAACACTGAGAACTTTGATGTACGGAGAGGACTCTGATGTAAGGGGGAAAACTGTGGCCTCTGGTGTAAAGGGAAACTCTGATGTAAGGGGTGCTCTGAGGACCCTGATTTACCTTAGTGTACTCTGTCAGAGGCAGGAGAGAGAGTAGGGGAAACTTCAGTCACAGACTGGGATGGATTGTGAGCTCACTCACCCCTTGGCAGTCAGCACCTCTAATCCAGATGTAACTGAGGCTGCTGGCCCCCCTACATATTCACCAAAAAAAATCAGTGAAATATGACAAAAGACAATAGTCGGTTTTTGACAATTCCTTTATTAAAAATGTCTTTTCCCCGCTTCTTCCTTCGGTTTTCTCCTTCTTCCTCCAGCTTTTTCTTCCCCCGCTTCTTCCTCCATCTTCCTCCGGCTTCTTCTTCCCCAGCTTTGTCCTCGGCCGATCCCGCTGAACATTCAAAAAATGAACCTCCTCCGATGCTATGATGACCCCTTGTGACTTCACCCAGGGCATGATAGATCAGTGATGTCACAAGGGGGCGGGATCTCCTGCTGATGTCATCCAGCGGCCACGCCCCAAAGTTGTATATGATATGTGCACTATGGAAGCGGACAGATCGGCTGGCCGCAGTGTCGGAGGTGGTTTGTTGTTTTCATATTCAGCAGGTCAGTGTAGGGAGTGGTGAAGGAGAAAGACCGGAGCAGGGGAAGAAGAAGGCGGAGGAAGATGGAGAAGACCGGAGGAAGATGGAGGAAGAAGCAGGTGAAGAGGAAGCTGGAGGAAGAAGGAAAGAAGCAAAGAAGGACCGGGATATAAAAGAAAGATATTGCACTTCCCCAAAACCACCACCCCCAAAACTAATTAAAAAGAAGAAAGAAAAGAGAAAAAAAAAAAAAAAAACACAACAAACAAGCTCAATAATGTACTTTTAAGTGTATAATGGGTAACATTTCATACAACTACTCACCCACCAGACCACATTTTATCTGCAAGATTATAGAAACATACTTACCGTATTTATCAGCGCATAACACGCACTTTTTCCCCCTTGAAATCGGGGGAAAGTCGTGGGTGCGCGTTATACGCCGATACCCCCCCAAAAAATGTCAAAAATTGGTTGCACCACCGAAAAATAGCGACCGCCGCTGAAAAAGACCAAACCGCAGCCGAAAAAGGCTGAAGCGCGGCCGAAAAAGACCGAGCCGACTGTTCAGCTCTGCTCGTAGTCCCGCCTCCCTGCGCTCGCTCCTGAAACAGCAGGGAGGCGGGACTCCGAGTGGAGCCGAACAGTCGGCTCGATCTTTTACGCCCGTGCTTCGGCCTTTTTCGGCCGCGCTTCAGCCTTTTTCAGCGGCGGTTCGGTCTTTTTCGGCGGCGCATGCACGGTCTGTTTCGGCAGCAGGAAATTTAAACGTCGGCAAGGCTGCAAATGATGCTGGCAAACTGCAAATGACACTGGGCAAGCTACAAATGACGATGGAAAGCTGAAAATGACACTGGGAAAGCTACAAATGACACTGGGCAAGCTACAAATGGTACTGGGCAGGCTGCAAATGACGCTGGGCGAGGCTGCAAATGACACTGGGCAAGCTGCAAATGACGCTGGGCAAGCTGCAAATGACGCTGGGCAGGCTGCAAATGACGCTGGGCAAGCTGCAAGTGACGCTTAAATGTAAGTTTTTCTCTCCTAAAACTTTTTTCCTTAAAATTCCCTCCTAAACGTGTTATACACCGATAAATAAGGTAAGTCATTATTCTTACAGCACATTCCAACATAATATTAAAAAAGGCACATATTCAAAATATAACACCCACCACCAGCCCACAATCCACACACATACATAGGTGATCATGTTCTTCTGGAAGCTGCATTTCTGTGTACATGATTAAGCAATGAGATCAAAGAGTAGAAGGTCAGCAGATTCTCCCAAACCATGTTTGCATGGTCAGACAGAAGTGTGTAACGTGGATAATCTGCGCTACCCCCCAGTAGGAACTAATGAAAATAAAATATATATATATATATATAAAAAAATATAGTGAATACTAAGTGATATATAATAATGGTGCTGCAATCTAAGAAAAAAAAATTGAATATTCAGCTTGAAAATGTGTATAAGGTAAAAATAGATGCGCACCAATGTATGTGCAACACATGTGCTGAATACAACCTATGCACCAATAAATGCAAACTCAAACAAATATGTGCAACAAACAAAAAAATAAAATAAAAGTTCATCAGTAAACATAAATTTAGCCTGTGCTGAAAAGAAAAACCCCTGTGCTAAAAAAGAGTCAGGAAAAAATCCATAAAGTGTTCAAAACAGTCCATTAGAACTAGATCCTTAGATATAAAGCTCAGACAAATTTTCTTTTTACAGCATAGTCCCACGCGACAGCCAAGGAATAATAAAATGGCAGATGGTCGCTTCCCAAAACCGTAGGCTTTAGCACAGGCTAAATTTATGTATGTGGATAAACTTTTATTTTATTTTATTTTTCTGTTTGTTGCTGTTTCTTGCACATATTTGTTTGAGTTTGCATGTATTGGTGCATAGGTTGTATTCAGCACAGGTGTTGCACATATATTTGTTTGCACACATTGATACCCCCTTTTTTGGGTGTGCATCTATTTTTACCTTATACATATGGTCAAACAGAAACAATACACACACAACATTGACAGCATGGCCACATAAACCCACTTTTGATGGAAAAAATGCACAAGAATTTCAACAGAAAGCACTATCATTCCTTCTCCCCCCACAAATCACAGCAAAAAATTCTGCCCTTCTCAGGCCAAGCGAACCCCCCCCCCCTAATGCAGCCCTATATAAGAGAGGTTGTATTGTTAGCACACTGACACACGCCCAATAGAAGTACACACCCACCAGTATCTTTCAATTTGTCTCTTCATGTATGTCTAAAGTGATTGCACCTGATGAGCAGGAACACATAATACTGTGACAAAACGTCCCTACACTCCTCTTGAGTGCTTTTGTCATATCCCACTTCCTCCCAGTCTGAATATAGATCTCAGATATTCCAACCGCTCCCAAGCACCAAATGAGACGAGACTTGCTTAGTGCTAAAATGGACTGATTTATTAGAACCAAAATGACAGTATTTATAATAAAGTAGAAGAGGAGATCCCCCCTCCTGATCATATTACTCTAACAATACACCTGTAACAAATTAACATAAACTAATTAACTAATCCCTTTAAGCAGCCGATGTGACTCTGTGCCCATCAGGATTTCACTACAGGTCAGACTTGTTGTCACCGAGCTTCACACATGTTAGATGCTAATATCATCAACTCCAGCCACCTGTCTGTTGTCTTGTATAATGCAAATGAGGCTAGTCTGTCTTGACACAGATTCTAAAGAGTATTTCACCTATTGTTGTATGTGCTAATTAACCCTGCAATTGAATCTGACTAGCACAGATTATAGTGGGGTTCTCATTCACCCTGTGCCCCTTAAAATCCAGGGCCCATAATCGGTTGGCAAGAGGCTCGCATTTAGTCCTCTCAAAAAGCCTGTGTCCCGGCTAGGTCTGTCACAAATACTATCATAAACTGTGTTAGCCCTTGGCTATGTACATCAAATTTCCAACTACAGGCCAAAGATCGAAGTCCATTTGCATGCAAATAAACAAAGTAACATTTTACTAAGCATGTGTACCTGTGCAGTGTAAATCCTACAATTTTAAATGTCCAAGTCCCTGGGCATGATTAGTGATAACAAACATTAACATCAGTCCCTGGCTACAATGAGCTTCCAAGTCCAAAACAAACTTTGTTACATAGAGACTATTTTGAAAGGAGACAAATAAAACACCAGCATGTCTTTGGTTTGTGGTGAGAAACCCACACAGGGAGAACATATAAACTTCAACACAAGCATTAGGATGTTGGGGAATTGAACCAGCAACCCCAGTGCTGCTAGATGGAATTGTTACCCATTTAGCCAGCGGGCAGCCTCGCACATGTTGTCTGCAGCTTTGTGGTGTGAACTAGCCCTAAGTCCATAGCCATGCTTAGTGTTACAAGCAATATACAATATATTGTCAGAAGTATTGGGACACCTGCCTTTATACGCACATGAATTGTAATTGTATCCCAGTCTTAGTCCATAGGGTTCAAAATTCATTTGGCCCACCCTTTGCAGCTATAACAGCTTCAACTCTTCTGGGAAGGATGTCCACAAAGTTGAGGAGTGTGTCTATGGGAATGTTTGACCATTCTTCCATAAGTGCATTTGTGAGGTCAGGCACTGATGTTGGACGAGAAGGCCTGTCTTACAGTCTCTGCTCTAATTCATCCCAAAGGTGTTTTGTTGTGTTGAGGTCAGGACTCTTTGCAGGCCAGTCGAGTTCCTCCACCCCAAACTCACTCATCCATGTCTTTATGGACCTTGCTTTGTGCACTGGTCCAAATCATTTGGTGGAAGTTGGATTATGATGTGGGATTGTTTTTCAGGGGTTGGGCTTGGCCTCTTAGTTCCAGTGAAGACATCAGCATACCAAGACATTTTAGACAATTTCATGCTCCCAACGTTGTGGAAACAGTTTGGGAACAGTTTGGGAACTGTTCCAACATGACTGCACACCAGTGCACAAAGCAAGGTCCATAAAGGCATGATTGGGTGAGTTTGGGGTGGAGGAACATGACTGGCCTGCACAGTCCTGACCTCAACCCGATGGAAGACCTTTTGGCTGAATTAGAGCAGAGACTGCAAGCCAGGCCTTCTCATCCAACATCAGTGCCAGGCCCCACAAATGCACTTCTGGAAGAATGGTCAAAGATTCTGATTCCCATAGACACACTAAACCTTATGGACAGCCTTCCTAGTCTTCCCAGAAGCTGTTCTAGCTGCAAAGGGTGGGCCAAATAAATTTTTAACCCTACTGACTAAGACTGGGCTGCCACTAAAGTTCTTGTGTGTGTAAAGGCAGGTGTCCCAATACTAGATAGTGTAGCTGGCAAGATTTACAATGGTGGTGGAACCCTCCTACACATAAATACTACATTTAGACATAGTTTTAGTACCTGGGAGATGAGATAACTTCTCTACATGAAGCGGCATGTTTGGGATTTGAACCCAGACACTCAGGGATGCTAAGCAGAAGCTCTAACCTCTAAGCCACAGAGCTGCCACCTGTGAAAACCTCCTACACATAAATAATGCATTTCTTTGGACATACAGGTGATGGAATTACATTACTCAAGAGTTTTCTTCTTGATTTATTCTGTGATATGTGTTGTTTCTTTGTGGGTGAGTGTAGAATAGTGATATTACCCTAAAATTTTTGGGAATTACATTTTGATTTCTGATGTTGGTACACATATCAAATTTTTTGGGATCAAATTATGATTATTTGGAAATAATAAAAAGCACAAAAAATTGTCACTCATTGTAAATTTGCATCAGCAATGGTATTGTATGTGGATTGTAAAGACACCTGTGTGAGTAACAAGTGAAAGTGACAGAGAAAAATATATTTTACCAAAACATTCCACATTCTAGTATTCATAAAAACAAAATAAAACAAAATAGTTGTAGAAGTAACAATGTTGCAAAGAAAAACGGAAAATTGTATCATACTTACCGTAATTTTCCTTTCCTGGTGCCAATCCATGGCAGCATACATGTGATAGAGCTCCGCCTCTACTCCGCCTTCAGGACTAGTGAATAGCATAAATTAAAGGGCATAGCCCCTCCCCCAACATTCTTCGTAATATAGAATACCGAGGGTGGGAGTTTATGCTGCCATGGATTGGCACCAGGAAAGGAAAATTACGGTAAGTATGATACAATTTTCCGTTTTCCTGGTGCCTCCATGGCAGCATACATGTGATAAATAACTAGCTCACATGGGTGGGTTTAATGCTTTAACAAAAAATAAACTTTAATCAAACACAGACATAGCAGCATGAAGCGCTTTACTCCCGAACTCTATGGTTGTAAGAGCCCCAGGATCAATACTATAATGTTTGAGGAACGTGTGTCGGGAAGACCAAGCCTAATGCTTCAAGAGAAACATTTGCCCTCGCTGCCCAAGATGCCGATACTGCTCTTGTTGAAGGAGCATTCACCTGAGCCGAAACTTGCTGTGGCTTCCAAGTAGGCCCTGAGAACTTTGGATATGTCTAACTCATAACAGGAGTTTGATTCTGAGTCCATGAAAACTGGTAACGCCCATGGTTCTGATAGGTTTGCCATTGAGGTGACCTTGGGTGTGAAACCTCTGAGAGGGCGAAGTTCTACCCTATCTGGAAAAAAAGGGATATGTGATCATCCCCAATGCCCAGGGAGTGGATTTCCGAAATCCTCCTGTCGGATGTAATAGCCAACAGAAAAGTTGTTTTTAAAGTCAGGTTACAAATTGAGACCTCTTCAACCGGTACAAACGGATGAGTGGATAGGACTTCCAATATTAGAGGAGGATCCCACTTTGGAAAGGAACGTCTGGATGGGGGACACATCTTCAATACTCCCCTGAGGAACGTAACCACTAGAGGGTCTTCTGACCCCCTGGTGTTAGTTGCTGCAGAAGTTGCGGAAACTTGTACCTTGAGGGAACTCTGGCTGAGCCCCAAATCGAGACCAGTTTGCAGAAAACTCAGAACATCAGCAGTGGAAAGAGAGAGATAGGATCAAATCCTTTTCCTGGGGCATAGGATAAGAACTTGTCCCAAATTCTTGCATAGATTGTGTTGGTTGTAGGCTTTCTAGCTTTTAACAGGGTGGATATGACCTCTTGGGAACAGCCTAACGATTCAAACCTCCTCCTTTCCACTTCCATACACAAAGATCCAGCTTCTGTGGGTCTGGATGGTCCAGCCTGCCCTGGGTCAACAACTGCAGAAAGGGAGGAATTCTGATCGGATGATCCACACTGAGGTGCATGGCTAGTGGAAACCACGGTCTCTTCGACCAATAGGGTAGCACTGCTAGCACTTTAACTGGTTCATTCAGGAGTCTGAGGAGAAACCTCGAAATGAGTGGGCGAGGAGGAGAGGTGTAAGCTGTCTTGAAGGTCCAAGGACAAGACAGTGCATCTACTCCTTCCGCCTGTGGATGTGGAAGGTGAGAGAAGAATCTCCTGATTTTGCAATTCTCATGCGTAGCAAAAGATCCACCAGTGGGGTCTGCCCTAGATTGGAGATTTGGATGAACACATGGGGATGTAGAGACCACTCGTTGTCCCCAAACCTCCTCGATAAGACATCTGCCTCTGTGTTCATCTTGCCTGGGAGATACATTGCCCTGAGGTCTACCAGGTTCCTCTCTGCCCAGAGCATTACAGGTTCCACTTCCCTCAGAAGTGTCTTGCTGTGGGTGCCCCCTTGTTTCTGAAGGTACGAGACCGCCACCTTGGTGTCAAAACATAGAAGTACTCTCTGTCCCTTGACCTGAGATGCAAAAGAGGTTAAGGCTAGAAATGCTGCCCTCATTTCTAGGACGTTGGACACTGTCCCTCTGGTGGGCAAGGACCATCTTCCCTGAATTCTCTGCAATGGGCACCCCACCCCTGGCCACTCGCATCTGACGTAATTGTGGACCATGGAGTGGGAACCCAAATGATAGAGCTGGGAGAGATTCTCTGGATTCATCCACCAGTGTAATGACCACTGCTTATTAGCGTTGTCAAACGGATTGTCTGAGACAGATGTTGTCGTCTCCATTGCATTAAGAATCCCGTCTGGAAGTGTCTCAGATGCTAGTGAGACCATGGAACTAGAGGTATGCACGAGGACATCATGCCAATAAGGCTCAGACACTGCAAGGCTGATAGATGGGATCTCTATGACCTTGGATACCTTCTGAATGATGCCCTCCATCTTCATCTGGGGTAAAGAGACTGTGCCTAGGAGCGTACCGAACATTGCCCCTAAGTAAACCATCTGCTGTGTTGAAACTAATTGGCTCTTCCGATGGTTCACCAGCCACCCGAACTCCGACTACGACTGGAGAAGAATCTCCCTGTGGACTAAAAGGTGGCTCGAGTTTTTTTTTTTTTGACAGTAAGAGGATATCGTCCAGGTAGTGATAAATTCTTAACCCCCTCTCTCTCTCATAGGGGCCAAGACAGATATCAACACTTTTGTGAATACCAGAGGGTAGGTGCATAGCTCTAAGGGCAGAGCTTGAAATTGCAGGTGGACATGACCCACTGCGAACCTTAAGTATTTTTGGAAGGATGGTAGAATAGGGATGTGGAGGTACGCATCCTGCAGGTCTATCGAGATTAATCAATCTCCTGGTTGTATGGTTTGTATGATCGTTTGGAGTGACTCCATCTTGAAGCTTTCGAGATGGATGTATTGATTTAGCTTTTTCAGATCTATTACAGGTCTCCAGTCACCTGTTTTTTTCTGCACCAGGAAAAGGGTGGAAGAAAAACCTGTAAAATTGATCTGATGGGGGGACAGGTATTGCTGCCCCTTGACGCTGCAGGGACTCCAAAAAAAAAATTGGTTTAAGGCCAGTGCCTTCTGTGGGGAGGCTGATAACTGTCTCTTTGAAGGACGTGTGAGGAGGCTGCTGAGAGAAAGTCCAGAAGTGACCATACCGGATCGTTGCTAGGACCCATGGGTCTTGACATTTGGAGGCACAGATGGGGAAAACGTTTTTTTAACCGGGCTCCCACTGGGGGCGTTTCCTCCCCGCTGACGTCAAAAGGACTTTGTCCCCTCCTGGGGAGCAGTGAGGGACTTGTACTTTCTGGCTCCCAGAAAAGAAGTCTGGGTGCCTCTCCACGATTTCTTGTTGTCCCTAAAGGGGCGAGACTGCCTGAAGTCTCTAGAATTTGATTGCCGGAATCGTGATAAATAGGCCTTTGTTCTCCGGACCTTCCTGTCCTGAGGAAGTAAGCCAGATTTGCCCCCTGTTACTCTGGAGATTACTTTGTCGAGTTTCTCAACAAACCAAGATTTTCCATCAAGGGAAATCTTGCACCAATTCTGCTTTGATGCTAGATCGGCTGTCCAAGGCTTTAGCCATAAGGCCCGCTTTGCCATAACAGAGTTGCAGCATTGAATTGGCTGAACACCGGATTGTGTCAATTGCAGCTTCTCCCACGAAATCCGCCAACTTAAGCTCCTCCAGAGCTTTGATTATGTCATCTTTGGGAACGTCTTGGTGCAGGGATGTCTCAATATTTTCCGTCCAAGCCCTGATGGCATTGGAAACAGATGTCAGCGCAATGGCTGGTCTGCAAGCCACCCCTGCTTCTAGATAGATGTATTGATCTAGACCTCAAATGGAGCTATCTAGGGGATCCTTGAAAGACGTTGAATCCTCCATTGGCTTTGTTACATTTTTTGCCAGACGCACTACAGCCGCATCAACCACAGTCATTGAACTGAGTATCCGAATCTGCCAGTGGATACATTTTGCATAAACGTGCTACAGAAAACTCTATCAGTTTTGTTCCACTCATCCTCTATGATCTCCCCCATTAATGGGAAGAAGATTTGGTTTCTCTTGAGGAATGAGAAATATTTTTTTGATTTTTGAGGAGGCCCTTCCGGGTCTTCCCAGGCAATGTCGCTCCTCACCGCTTGTACAAAGGGTTGAACCAGGGAGAAATTGAAACCAGACGGTTCTGTATCATCTGAGGACTCCTCGGATGAATCTACCGGTGGGATTTGTTTAGCTGTTTTTCCTGATGGAGGCAAAGGAGTACTAACAGCTGATGGGCCCGAAATGTCGGGGTCCAAATCCAACACCTGGGCAGCTTGTGAAACCGGGTGAGCTGGAATCATGGCCGTCAGTTCAGAAAGAGAGTCTCTCATGGTTTGCTTAAGCAGGTCAACCACCTGCTGGCCTTCTAATTCCCGGTTAGCTGCGTAGTCCCTGAGACAGTCTCTGCAGACGAGCTTATCAGGGAGTGGAACCGCGCCACAGGCCCAACATTTTTTCCTTGACGCCGGCGGTGGAGGCGAAGGCGAATAACGACGTCTATAAGATCCTGATCTTCTGGAAGATTTATGATGAGAAGAGCGCGGTCTTCGCTCAGGACTATATCGTCATTGTCATAGCGCCTTGAGGACTTTCTGGACCGCTTTGAAGGAACAGGGCTGAAACAAACAAAGTTTGTCAGTGGCGCACTCTTTTTTTTTTTTTAAATACTCACGTACAGGTGGTCCACATACCTATTGGATATGAGAGGATCTTGGCTTTGTGACGAATGGCTCATGGTAAATAATGGGCAGGAGGATCAGCTGTAGTAAGGCGAAGTAAGAAGCAAAAAGAAATAGAGTCTATTTGCACACCAAATTTTTAAACGAAGTCAACGCAATAGGAGTGAGATAAAAGTATAAGGCTGGCCATACACCACCCAACCCCCGTCTATAGATCTCCCTCAGATCTATAAAAAAAACATACAATATGAGGTCAAATCTAATCACCCCCAATTTGCATGCAATCAGGCAGGCCCCTGTACCACACAGTTGAAGGCAAACCTAATGGAAATCGAACAAGAAAATTGCATGGTGAATGGCCAGCTCCACACATACCTGTAATGCTGAAGTAATTTGGACTGCAGGGCTACACCTGATATGCAGAGCAGCCCTGAGTCCAATTTAGAGCCAACACTTTAAAGCTAAAAAGGGAGAGCAGCTTAATTAAAAAGGACCTACCTTATTACTGGCAAAAAAAAGAAACAAAACCAAGGCCACGGCAAGAGAGTGAGAACCCCGAAGGGTAGTACAAAAAAGCTAGAGAAAAAAACTCAGAAATAGCAAGGAAACGCCCGTTCTGCACATGTGCAGACCAGGAATAAATGTCTTAAAGGGGACATTTTTTTTTTTTTTTAAACCTATAAGCTTTAACCACCAGTGCTCAAAAACAGTGCAGACATGGAAGCAAAAGGAAAACCTAACCTGACCAAGAAGGAAGAGAATCTGATCCTCCCGCCGTCATCACCAGCATTCGTTTTTTCTGGAAATTCAGCAGACTGCGTTCCTATGAGGAAACTCTGCAAGACCCCAAAAGATCCTCAGAAGGGGTTCCCAGTCTTATCAGTGCATTGAGCGGACCCAAGAACAGGGACTGCGCACGGGAGAGGCTTAACCCGGCGGACGCTGCCGACTGCAGAGGTATGGACATACATACTGCTACTCTTCACCAGTCAAGAGGAATGAGGAAAAAAAGGAGAATGTTGGGGGAGGGGCTATGCCCTTTAATTTATGCTATTCACTAGTCCTGAAGGCGGAGTAGAGGCGGAGCTCTATCACATGTATGCTGCCATGGAGGCACCAGGAAAATTTATTTCAGAGAAAGAAACATTTCATCTCAACATTAAAATTATTTATTTGGGGAAGTTACAATTGTTCCATTAGAATCAATGGCTAAAACTTGCATTGGACTATAATAGCACAGATTTTTACTCCCTAAAAATGCTTTTTAACTCAGCACTCATTTTCGTATTCACTATAGCACCCTGTAAAAAAGACATTGGAGCTAAAATGAGAGCTATTTGCAGGTCTGAGCATGCTCAGTTGTGCTGGTACCTAGTTGTACAAAAACAAGGAATTTCTCTTCTCAGACTTTTAAAGATATTTCAGTGTAGAAATAACTTTTTTACAAGGTTAAAAGCATATTATCTTTAAATAATATACCGCATATTTCAGTACCATTTAGGCAATTATATCATGCTCTAAACATTATTTTCATGTGCACTACTCCAGGTTTGAGCAGAGTAAGGGTTTGGGCGCTATTTGTTTTCAGGGAACTAATGTAAATTCGATTTTCAGAGTATTTTTTTACCAGCGCTATAGTGAATACCGTTTTAGCACTAATTAGCGCTAATTAACGGTAATTTGTGGTAATTAGCGCTGCAGTGCTATAGTAAATGACCCCCCAATGTGTCACAGAAAATTACATGCAGGCATTATACTGCTTTTAAAACTTTAGAAAGAAATTTATGAAGAGAGGATCCCGCCTCATGTAGTTCCTCCATTTGTTTATTTAACCACTTGCCGACCAGCCGCTGTCATTATACTGCGGCAGGTCGGCACGATCCCGCGAACCGTCATAGCTGTACATCAGCTCCTTTAAGCAGGATAGCAGGTGCGCACGCTGCATTGCGGGGGTGCTGATGCTCGTGACCGAAGGGGCACGATGACCGATGGCCATGCGCGATCGCGGGCAGGAGAGGCAGAACAGGGACATGTGTGTGTAAACACACAAATCCCTGTTCTGTGAGGAGAAGAGAGGCAGATTGTGAGTTCTTAATAGCTAGGAACCACGATCTGTCATCTTCTATAGTCAGTCCCATCCCCCCATAGTTAGAATACACAGTCAGGGAACACAGTTAACTCCTTGTTAACATTTACACAGTAATCAGTGCATTTTTATAGCACTGATCGCTGTATAATTGTCAATGGTTTCAAAAATGTGTCAAAAAAAGTGTCCGATGTGTCCGCCCTAATGTCGTAGTCCCGATAAAAATATGTAGAAGAATACATATCGGCCTAAACTGAGGGAAAAAATTGCTTTTTTTTTTTTTTAAAATGGGGATATTTATTATAGCAAAAAGTACAAAATATTGTGTTTTTTTCAAAATTGTCTCTCTTTTTTTGTTTATAGCTCAAAAAATAAAAACCGCAGAGATGATCAAATACCACCAAAAGAAAGCTCTATTTGTGGGGAAAAAAGGACATCAAGTTTGTTTGGGTACAGCGCGACCGCGCAATTGTCAGTTAAAGCAAGGCAGTGCCGAATCGCAAAAAAATGGCCTGGTCATTGAGCAGCCAAATTTTCCAGGGTTCAAGTGGTTAAGTTATCACCTCTAGCTGTAATTCCTGAAGAATCCAATGAGTTTAATTATTTGTCAGTTTCTAAGGTTTCATGTTCTTTATTCATCTAATTATACCCAAATCTACAATATATCAAGGTCTTTTTGTGATTAGATCATTTGGTCAGATGGCCTTTTAGTCAAATCTGACATTAAATCTTTTTGTTAATTCTCTGATTTTGGTCAGGAGCTTCTCTTCTTGCTTCATCTCAAATGCATTTTCTTGATAATGAAGATTCAACAGTGAAGCATTGGAAGGCTTTTGGTGTAGCCAATCCCCTCTGTAGCTCTGCTACAGAGATCTGCATTCTCCAATGCCCCTCCTCCTCTCAATTCAGTACAGGGATTTGCTTTTCTTTTAGTAAATCACAGTGCATTTCTACTACAGTGCTGCAGAAATCTGCTTTGCAGAACAGTGTTTCCTGGTAGGAAGTTTGTTCTCAAAGCCAGAGTCCAGTGAGCATGGGGAAAGTTATCCCCCTGGTCTTCCAGTTTGATGGTATCATGTCCCTTTGGCTGCTGCACCACAGTTCTGCCTTGTTCCACGTTTATTTCCTGGGTGTTGTTATAGAGTTTGCCAGGATGGAGTTTTAGACTCCTACAAAAGACACAGTGTAGGCTATTTACGAAAGGCAAATCCACTTTGCACTACAAGTGCAAACTACAAGTGCAAAGTGCACTTGAAATTGCACTGAAAGTGCACTTGGAATTGCAGTCACTGTAGATCTGAGGGGAAGATCTGAAATGAAGGGAAGCTCTGCTGATTGTGTCATCCAATCATGTGCAAGCTAAAATGCTGTTTTTTTATTTTCCTTGCATGTCCCCCTCAGATCTACAGCGACTTCACTTCCAAGAGCACTTTCAGTGCAATTTCAAGTGAACTTTGCACTTGTAGTTTGCACTTGTAGTGCAAAGTGAATTTGCCTTTAGTAAATAACCCCCAGTATCTTTTCAGAACCACCTTATCAGAAACTAGTATACTGTTTATGTGATTCAGTTGTCCTTGGGCTTTTTGGTGTTTGTATCGGGCATTATGCCTATGAGCAGAATTTTACTAATGGGCTGGGTGCTTCTCATCTCAGGTCCTAAATTTTCTTATTGGCATGTTGGTTTTGTTAGAAGGTAAAAGAGTATCTACTGGTTTTGGCGCAAATTTATTTCAGCTTAAAAAATTTGCTCTATGTGGCAGGTGGAATTTTGTTTTAGATGAGCATTTTCCAGTTGTCTACAGTTGCAATAAAATCTATTGAATGTGTTAATTTCCAGTCTGGCAAATAGTGTTCAGCGTTTTGACCAGAATATTGTATTTACATGGTATCCCTAAGCATATTGCTTACTTGGGCTCTTCTTTGTTGTTGTGGCTGTTACACTTTGGAGCAAGCAGTTCAGCCACCAGAGCCTCTTAACAATGAATGTTAGAATAGCGTTTTTATGCAATTAATTGTCTAAGATATATGGTTCTTCCTGGTCTTAATTTAATATTTAGGTTAAAGTAAGAAATGTTGAGGGTAGCAAAACATTTATTAGCAGATGCCTTGTTTTGCTATGATTCCATTGTTTCAGGACACTGGTTACCCCAGCGGTATGCAAAGGCCTACATGTCCTTAAAACCATTTTTTTTGCTTGCAGTTATATCCAATATAATATTCCATTCCCTTGCTGAAACAATCTGCATTATCTATGTCACTGGTTGCTTTTCCTTTGAGGATTCTGCAGAACTCTTTTGGCCTTTATATGACATGTATCAAAGTGGTTGTTTCCACACTCTTTCATCAAAACTGTTAGTAGGATTTCGAGACACAATGGGGGTTATTTAAGAAAGGCAAATCCACTTTGCACTATAAGTGCACTGCAAGTGCACTTGAAAGTGCACTTGCAGTACACTTGGAAGTGCAGTTGCTGTAAATCTGAGGGGTAGATCTGAAATGAGGGGAAGCTCTGCTGATTTTATCATCCAATCATGTGTGAGCTAAAATTCAGTTTTTTTTATTATGCTTGCATGTCCCCCTCGGATCTACAGCGACTGCACTTCCAAGTGCACTTTGAAACTGCTTTCCCACTCAGTTCAGCCTAGTTAGTTGAAGTACCAGTAAGTTAATAAATTGCTGGACAAAAGTGTTTGCAGAATTGGATTAGCAAGACAAAGATTGGCAGTTATCATTTCATGCCTTAGGCCATTCTCATTGCCCAATATACTTTAACTATTCGCAAAGGCTTTCCTTTCTTTTTTATCGCATGTGAATGGCTCTCCTTTATCAGAATCATTATTTAAATCTGTCCCTAAAAGATGTTGATGGTGCAGGATATGCAGCTGCTACATAGGGAATGCATCAGGATGTAGATGGGTGCCCTGCTCTTTATGTCCATCCTGCTCTTTGCATTTATTACACATGTCACCGCCTGTTATTATAATAATAATAATAACTAAATAGATAAATAAAATGTAATAGTATGAATAGTGGACATTCATATGTTTTCTGGTGCAGATTTCATTTTCCTCCTGTTAAAATTCCAGTTCTCTTGCAGGGTATATGGGGAATGTATTTGGAATAGCTGGCTGATCATATTGCCTATTTGCAAGTGTGAGCTGTGTTGGATATCCTGGTTGTTCACCTGGAAGGGAATGATTTAGGTAGATTCTAAATCTTAGACCTTCTAAATAAAATAGGAACTGTTCTGTCTAAACTAAACAAAACTGGTTAACTTAACCACTTTAAGACCGAGCCTATTTTTCAAACTTGTTGTTTACAAGTTATAATCAGTTTTTTTTGCTAGAAAATTACTTAGAACCCCAAAACATTATATATATGTTTTCTAACACTCTAGAGAATAAAATGGAGGCTGTTGCAATACTTTCTGTCACACCGTATTTGCGCAGTGGTCTTACAAGCACAATTTTTTTTTGAAAAAATACACTTTGTTGAATAAAAAAATAAGACAGCTGTAAAGTTAGCCCATTTTTTTTATATTATGAAAGATGATGTTACGCCGAGTAAATTGGTACCCAACATGTGATGCTTCAAAATTGCACCCCGCTCGTGGAATAGTGACAAACTTTTATCCTTAAAAATCTCCATATGCGACGTTTAAAAAATTCTACAGGTTGCATGTTTTGAGTTACAGAGTAGGTCTGGGCTAGAATTCTTGCTCTCACTCTAACAATTGCCGTGATACCTTACATGTGTGGTTTGAACACCGTTTTCATATATTGGCGCTACTCAGGAATGCGTTTGCTTCTGCACGCGAGCTCGGCGGGACGGGCGTGTTAAAAAATAATGTTTTTCTTATTTATTTAACTTTTTATTTTTACATTGTTCTTTTAAAAAAAAATTGTGTCACTTTTATTCCTATTACAAGGAATGTAAACATCCCTTGTAATAGCAAAAAAGCATGACAGGGCATCTTAAATACGAGATCTGGGGTCAAAAACACCTCAGATCTCATATTTAAACTAAAAAGCAATATAAGTAAAAAAAAAGTCATTGCGGCACCGATAAAAATGATCTTGTGGTGAATCTGCCGCTGAGACCAATTTTATCATGAAACGTACCGCCCGCTGAAGAAGTGGATACCGGGTTATGGCAGCTAGCTGCTGCCATAACAACGCTTTTACACTTCAAAGTGCCACCGTATAATGATGGCGGACTGTCCGTAAGTGGTTAAAAAATAAATAAAAAGAACTGTATATAAACTGTATTGCAATAAACAGGTGCCTACTAATATACTGTACTTGAAGATGACCACTATAAACAGTAAATACAATAGCACAAATCTAGATATCTGACACTGTGCCCATGAAATATTAACAATAGAGCAGAAATATCACAAGGATTCAGATACAAACTCAAGAAGCTACATACAGCTGTGATTAAACTCAGAGCAAAGGAATACTTGCAAAATAGTGTCTTCTGCCCTGGATTTAGCAGCATGGACAGGACATGTGGCTGAGGTTTTCCCTCACTCTCTCCACTTCATACTTCTGGTGTTTTAACACTGTGATATCACCGGGTTATAACAGAAATAAGCTTGAAAAAAATAAAACTAATGCAGCCACCACCAGTCCATTTAAGGTTCTTGGGTTTAGTTATGCTAAATCGGTCCCTCTTTGTAAAAGTACATAAATAATATACAGTATATACAGCACTGGCAGCTTACATATTTTTGTGCTCACAGGGTTTATGTAAAGGTCCTTTTAAAGGAAACCGTAATGTTAATTTCTGTCTGAAAAAGCTAGTTGCTTAGCAGACATGCTGCTTTGTTAGCTTCAATAATTAAGCTGGGGACCTGCAGCACTTTTGCAGAGCAGAAGTAAAGACTTTGACTTTACTGACTGCTTACTGTATCTATTTCAGATCACATAGTCGGTATCCAGCATAACTTCCAGGCAGCAAGCATTTTCAGAAGGATGTAATTCATTTCCTTTAAGTTTATAACCCCAATTTTCGCAACAGAAATACGACTTTCCAATGTTTTTCTTTTGAAATTCCAAGTCAGTGAGGTGATGGTAAAGACCACATACAAGACTTGACTGAAAATGTTTTTTTTTTTTCCATTCCATTGGAACTTCAGAAATTGACATGGTGATAAAGGCCACAGATTAGGGAAGAAAAATGAAATGGTCTCCCGTAAATCAGGATTTAAGGCAGTTTTTTTTAACATTACAAAAATAGGGACTTTATAGAAAATGTGGTAAATAACATTACATTTTTATAAATCAAGCAAATAAGTACTGGTATTAGATAAAACTAAATACATTTATAATAATAAATTGAAAAAAGGAGAAAATACTTTCATGCCAAAATAGATAACGATCACAGGTTCATCCTTCAAGTCAAACAATTACAAAGATAGCAATTGTGTATTGGTGCCCTGCCTTATACTGTATATGTATAAATGTAAAATACTATTATTTTTCTGTACAGGCTATTTTAAGGGATTTTTTTGTGCCACATTCATCTTCTCACCAAAGGCGAACAAAAAAAACCCACAAAGCTGTAAGACAGAAGTAAATGGGCATGCAGAGAATATGATGACTTCTTATTCCTGTTCTTTAATAATATTTATTACATTACAGCAATAAAATTGTGTGGTTGGTCCCATACACACATAACTCAACACACAGCCATTAATGTATAAACCCCTGGCAACAAAAGTGAGTATACCCCTAAGTGAAAATGTCCAAATTGGGTCCAAAGTGTCAATATTTTGTGTGGCCACCGTTATTTTCCAGCACTGCCTTAACCCTCTTGGGCATGGAGTTCACCAGAGCTTCACTGGTTGCCAATGGAGTCCTCTTCCACTCCTCCATGATGGCATCAAGGAGCTGGTGGATGTTATAGACCTTGCGCTCCTCCACCTTCCCTTTAACCACTTCAATACCGCCCGCCGTCATATGACGCCCACAAGGTGGATCTACCATCCTGGGTGGGCGTCATATGACGTCCTCGGATTCCCGGCCGCCTGGGGGGGGCGCGCGCGCCCGCGGCATCGCTCGGGACCCGGTGCGAGTGCCCGGCGGCCGCGATGTCCGCCGGGCACCCGCGATTGCCCGTTAAAACAACGGGACCGGGCGGGAACGTGGAGCTGTGTGTGTAAACACACAGCTCCACGTCCTGTCAGTGCAGAGGAGACCGATCATGTGATCCCAGTACAGAGGATCACATGATCGGTCTCCTCCCCTTAAGTCCCCCCCCCCTACAGTTAGAATCACGTCTATTAGGGAACACATTAACCCCTGCAGCGCCCTCTAGTGTTAACCCCTTCCCTGCCAGTCACATTTACACAGTAATCACTGCAATTTTATAGCAACGATCGCTGTGTAAATGTGAATGGTTCCAAAAATGTGTCAAAAGTGTCCGAAGTGTCCGCCGCAATGTCGCAGTCACGAAAAAAAAATCGCAGATCCCCGCCATTACTAGTAAAAAAAAAAAAAAAAAATTCAATAAATCTATCCCCTATTTTGTAGACGCTATAACTTTTGCGCAAACCGATCAATATACGCTTATTGCGATTTTTTTTAACAAAAATATGTAGAAGAATACGTATCGGCCTAAACTGAGGAAAAAAATCGTTTTTTTTTTAAAAAATGGGATATTTATTATAGCAAAAAGTAAAAAATATTGTGTTTTTTTTTTCAAAATTGTCGCTCTTCTTTTGTTCATAGCGCAAAAAATAAAAACCGCAGGGGCGATCAAATACCACCAAAAGAAAGCTCTATTTGTGGGAAAAAAAGGACGTTAATTTTGTTTGGGTGTAACGTCGCACGACCGCGCAATTGTTAGTTAAAGCGACGCAGTGCCGAATCGCAAAAAGTGCTCTGGTAAGGAAGGGTGTTTAAAAGCCCTGTATTGAAGCGGTTAAGGATACCCCACAGATGCTCAAAAGGGTTTAGGTCTTAAGTCATGCTTGGCCAGTCCATTACCTTTACCCTCAGCTTTTTTAGCAAGGCAGTGGTCACCTTGGAGCTGTGTTTGGGGCCGTTATCATGTTGGAAGTCTGCCCTGCAGCCCAGTCTCTGAAGGGAGGCAGGATCTCTGCCTCATGCAGCCCCAGACCATGGCAATCCCACCATCATGCTTGACTGTAGGCAACACCCCTCACCTGGTTGCCACCACACACGCTTGACACCATCTGAACCAAATAAGTTTATCTTGGTCTCATCAGACCACAGACAGGACATGGTTCCAGTAATCCATGTCCTAAGTCTGCTTGTCTTTAGCAAACAGTTTGCAGGCTTTTTTGTGCATCATCTTTAGAAGAAACTTCCTTCTGGAACGACAGCCATGCTGACCAATTTGATACAGTGTGAGGCGTATGGTCTGAGCACTGACAGACTGACCCCCCCACCCTTCAACCTCTGCAGCAATGCTGGCAGCACTCATACGTCTATTTCCTAAAGACAACCTCTGGATATGACGCTGAGCATTTGCACTCAACTTCTTTGGTCAACCATGGTGAGGCCTGTTATGAGTGGAACTTGTCCTGTTAAACCGCTGTATGGTCTTGGCCACCCTGCTGCAGCTCAGTTTAAGGGTCTTGGCAAACTTCTTAAAGCCTATGCCATCTTTATGTAGAGCAACAATTGTTCTTTTTCATAACCTCAGAGAATTCTTTGCCATGAGGTGCCATGTTGAACTTCCAGTGTGCAGTATGAGAGAGTGAGAGCGATAAAACTAAGTTTAACACACCTGCTCCCCATTCACACCTGAGACCTTGTAAACCAGGGATATGCAATTAGCGGACCTCCAGCTGTTGCAGAACTACAAGTCCCATGAGGCATAGCAAGACTGACAGCCACAAGCATGACACCCAGAGGCAGGGGCATGATGGGAGTTTTGCAACAGCTGGAGGGAGGGAAAACCGTTGCCAGCAATTTAGACATTAATGGCTGTGTGTTGAGTTATTTTGAGGGGACAGCAAATTTACACTGTGATGCCGCGTACACACGATCGGAATTTCCGACAACAAATGTTCGATGTGAGCTTGTTGTCCGAAATTCCAACCATGTGCATGCTCCATTGGACATTTGCTGTCGAAATTTCCGACAACTGTTTGAGAGCAGGTTCTTAAATTTTCCGATAACAAGATTGTTGTTGCAAATTTCTAGCGTGTGTACACAATTCCGACGCAGAAAAGTCCACGCATGCTTGGAATCAAGCAGAAGAGTCGCACTGGCTATTGAACTTGATTTTTCTCGGCTCGTCGTATGTGTTGTACGTCACCGCGTTCTTGACGTTTGGAATTTCCGACAACATTTGTGTGACCATGTGTATGCAAGACAAGTTTGAGCCAACATCCGTTGGGAAAAAATCCACGGTTTTGTTGTCGAAATATCCGATCGTGTGTACGCGGCATTATACAAGCTGTACACTCACTACTTTACATTGTAGCAAAGTGTCATTCCTTCAGTGTTGTCACATGAAAAGATATAATAAAATATTTACAAAAATGTGAGGGGTGTACTCACTTTTGTGAGATACTGTAAATACTTACTGGCCAAGTAGATGAGGAGGAGGCGGGATGAATGACCCCCAGGACAATTAAAGTATTTAGAACTAACAATGGGAACAAATACAGCAATACAATCATGACACAGGTTCTAATCTTTCCTTGATTATCCAAACTTAAAAAAAAAGTATTCACTGGAGGTATACTTTAACCTTGTAAAAATTGCTTGACTCCAACTTCAAAATCATTTGAACAATATATGGACATTCTGCCAGTTCTACAAATGTATAGCATATGACTGCTTTATGAAGAGCTTTATGAAGTGGTATTAGCTTGTACATGTAGTTATCTGGTCTCTTTCCATGTCATTTGCTCCCTCAGGAAGACTTTGAAATGCAAACAAGTTTTATGAAAACAGCATTGTGTGCTTGGCAGTATACACCATTTTCCTAGGACATTTGAATAAGCATACCTTACTAAAGTTTAAGGCTCTGTCAGGAATGTGAATGAGAGAGGTAGCTCTATTTTAAAATGTTTACTATTTTGAAGTTTTCTCTTACAGTGATATCTTCAAATTGATGTAAATGGCAAATAAACTGGGATGAGAAAAATATTAAGTGCAATTTTTGAGTCAAATACAAATACCAAAACATCTCTTATTTCGCAATCCTTGTTTTTAACTGCAGTTGAGTTGCTCAGAATAAGAATGAATAAAAGTTTTTAGAAATATTTTCCAGAGTTGCCTGTACTCATGAGATCATACATAATTCATAGCAGACTTGATGCACGTTCATAGCTGGTAAAATCCAGAAATATCCTTTTTTTAATGAAGACTCAGGAAACGGATATGAAAGTCTGAATGGGTGATTCAAGTCTGTTAACATCATGGAAAATAAAAAGTTTATCGACAGTAGTATTTCATTTAAAGTAACTCTCCACATGTTATATACAGTATTGAAAATTATATAAAGTTTTCTGCTTGTTTTTCTATTTAAACCATTATGTAATCAACAGGAAACATGAACTTTCAAAATCTTGTGACGAATGTCCCACATTACTTAAGGAAATCCTTTCAATGATTTTCTCATAATGATTTGCATTAAGATTACAGTAAAAAGTCCATGTTTCCTGTCAGATAGTCCTATCCAGAATGAATCTTTATATGTTCACTTCCTAATAAAAATATTACCAGGCAAAGCAGGAATACAATGAGAAATACTTCATGACAAGAGAGGGTTAAACTAAAGGAGATTGAAGGTGCCAATTTAATTTGCCTTGGAGTTTGAACTAAGTGATTTGAACTGATTTACTAAAGTTGTTGGAAACCTTCACACAATAAATTATGTGACTATTCACTTCAATTTTCCAGTCATGTGCAAATGAATAAGTAAACAGGAACTTTCTTTTCACATAATAGGATGATTGAAGTGAATATTCACACAATTTATTGTTTCCTTAGAAGACGCAAGAGGAAAATATAATATATAAAAGTACCAAAAGCAACACTTCATCCACGTCTAAAAAAATTTAAGAACAGATGAGAAACAAAGTAATTGACATGTATCAGTCTGGAAAGGGTTACAAAAGCCATTTCTAATGCTGTGTACACATGGCCAGACTTTTCGTCGGACTGAACTCCGAAGGACTTTTCGACGGAGTTCCACGGAAACCGACTTGCCTACACACGATCACGCCAAAGTCCGACTGTCTAGTACGCTGTGACTTAGACCAGGTCCGATGAGACTATAAAACTGAAGTTCAATAGCTCGTGCGCCACCCTTTGGGCTCTCTCTGCTAATTTCTTGTTTAGCTCGTGTTAGTAGAAGTTTGGTGAGAGACGATTTGCGCTTTTCAGACTCGTGTTTTTCAGATCGTTTAACTGTTGTTCAGTTTGTGCTTGTGAGGTTTGTATCTGCTTTTCAGTGCATGCAGTCAGTTCGCATTGGTTTATTCAGTGTGTTCTTGTCCGCTTGTTGCTGATTTTCGGCTCGCCCTTCACAGGCCTTGCTGTTCTTCAGTGCGTTCTGTTAAGTTCGTTCTGACCAGCCGACCGTTTTGAAGCCATGTTGTGTGTACATAGTCTTTGTAGAGTTCATGCTTTGCTTGGGCTTGGTGTTGTAGTTCATTCTTAATCCCAAGCCCAGTCCATAAACAGGGTGGGGAGGAGTTCATGGACGAAGAATTGGTTGCTACAGCGTGACCAATTCTCTCACATGCCTTCGCTTCGTGAGATCCTTGAGAATAATCCTGACGATTTCAGGAACTTTCTCAGGATGACGGACCCTGTTTTTCACCGTTTGTTGGCTTTGCTGACCCCTTATATCAGCAGGCAGGATACCTGCATGAGGCAAGCCATCACTCCGGAGCAGAGGCTAGTCGCCACGTTGCGGTACTTGGCGACTGGGAGAAGTTTGCAGGACCTCAAGTTCTCGACAGGCATCTCCCCCCAGGCTCTGGGGATCATTATCCCAGAGACCTGTTCTGCTATCATTCAGGTCCTGCAGAAGGACTATATTAAGGTAAGATTTATCCTTTAACATCACATTTTATTGTATTTAATGCTTGCTAATATATTATATTTCTTTCCTCAATCCCTAATTACCATGATTGCAATATGCTGTGAATGTCCCCTTTGTCCTCATGCATATTGTAATCTTTTAATGCTCCTTTTTTGTCCTTCATGCATATTTGCCTTCACTAACCTCCCCAGAATGCTATGCTGGGCCCATTGTCACCTAGTCTAGTCACTTAACAATGTATTTGGTCAGCTCCATTGTACTGCTTTAGCCTAAACACCCCCTAAAAATGTGTCCAAATGGTCTGTGTGTCCTTAAATTAATTTATAAGCCCCCCTTAAAATGTGTCCAAATGGTCTGTGTGTCCTTAAATTAATTTATAAGCCCCCCCTATAAATTTTATCAATGGGCCATCACAGGGGGTGAGGAATCTGATAAGTGGGCCTTATATTTTAGTCTTATAATACTTAAAATCAATGTTATACTGAGGTTGGGCAAGAATGTTTTTTGTGTAATGTGCTTGCAATGTTATGTGCAAAAGTACTTACATATTTTTTTTTCTTGTTTGACTCCCCAGTTTCCTTCAACACCACAGGAATCGTAGACTGTGGCATCCCATTTTGCCACCCGTAGGGACTTTCCCAACTGTGGAGGGCTATAGATGGGAAGCACGTCCACAATGTGCCACCACCCCATTCGGGGTAATACTATTTTAACTATAAGGGGTTTCATAGTATCGTGTTAATGGTGGTGGTGTCAGCACAATATGAATTTCTGTATGTGGACGTGGGGAAGAATGGCCGGATGGAGGAGTCTTCGCCCAGACGGAGTTCTACCAGCGTTTCCAGAGCGGTGGTCTGGGATTGCCACCTGATGCGGATAATGTGGAAGGTCTCCCCTTTGTCTTCATTGCAGATGAAGCCTTCGGTCTTGGCGAACACCTGATGAGGCCCTCACCCCAGAGAGGAGGGTTTTTAACTGCCGGCTGGCCAGAGCGAGAAGAGTTGTGGAGAATGGCTTTGGGATAATGGCCAGCCGGTTCCGCCTGTTTCTGACAGCAATCCATATGGCGGAATATGAACTTAATCATATTGTCCTAACATGCTGCATCCTGCACAATTTTTTAGGAAAAATTCAAGAAATTATCTTGCATCAGTTGGGCCTGAGGCCGTACTTCTTCCAGAGAATCCTCTGACGGGCCTGGATACTGGTCGTACTGGCTTGGCTCCCCAAAGCGCCCGTGAAGTTCAGGATAAATATGTTAATTTTTTTTACGGGTAGAGGGGCCATTGCAATGCCAGACAATGTCTAATTTTTATGAATAAAAAAAAAAATGATCAGATAAAATCTAGAAATGTATTTATTGCTTGCTTTTCTTTTTGTAGTGCCAAGTGTATTTTCCTTTAGTAAATAAGCCCCATTGTCATTGTAAACACCAAATAACTTATACGAAGCCACACATTGTTGATTAGCAAACTTTTTAATCCTTACACATTCACACGTGCGTTTATAAAAAAAATGTAAATATATATATATATATTATAAATATATTTTTCAAACATAGCATATACAAAACTCTGGAACTTACAAAGTTCAACATTGAAAAACTGAAGGCAATATTAGACATTATAGTGTCAAAAATGTTTGCCTTTATCAGATGGGGTGATGTCACCCCTGTAAAAGCCACATTTTTAAGATGCACACAAATTGGGATTCCAAATGGGTAATGTCAACATGTGCTATCTCCCATCATGGGGGTTCAATGGACGTGTTTTGTGGGTGCAATCCCTTCCTCTCACCTACTAGCGTTATGCACCCACAAAACTTGTACATTGAGATCCCCTGATGGCCGATAGCACATGTTGACACACCGTGTGCATCTTCAAAATTTGGCTTTTAAAATTTAAAAAAAGCAAAAGCACAGAATGTAATCATCAAAAAGGAAATGAAGAACATGATTGATTTTGTTTTAGGGAAAAAGGGATTTGATTCTCCCCAAAACATCGATCATGTTCTTCATTTCCTGCTGCATATTGTCCAGCCAATTGCGCATGATGTCCAGGCTATTGCGCATGGCATCAATCTCCCCATTCCAGCCCATGATCTGGCCAATCAGTCTTTGGGCCCTGTCGCTTGAAAATGGTTCCCCTTCCACAACCAGCACATCACCTAAAATTGATGAAAAAACATGTATTTAGAAATATGCAGGCATACATAGATTACCTGAAGATGGGGTGTCAGACACTCATCTGGTGTGGTGCCCATCTCGCCCACTTCCTCCACCTCTCCTTCCTCCACCTCTCCTTCCTCCACATTCTCGGGGAGGGGGGGCGCTGGCGCTTCCCCTTCCACAACCAGCACATCACCTAAAATTGATGAAAAACATGTATTTAGAACCATCGAGGCATACACAGATTACCTGAAGCTGGGGTGTCAGACACTTACCTGGTGGGGTGCACATCTCACCCACTTCCTCCACCTCTAATTCCTCCACATCTTCGGGGAGGTGGGGCTAACTTCCCATTCAGGCCTGCGAGGTCGGAGGTCCCTGGGATCCGGCTGTCTGAGTCTTTTCTCCCCTATGAGAATTAAACAAATATTATACTTAGCACACAGATATTTGAGTCCAGAAATAGGAATATGAAACATTGCTTAGAAGTGGTGTACAATTGTCTGTTTGGGAAGAGATCCAAGTTGATGACATGATTAAAATTCCCTTTTAAACAAACTGGAATACTTACCTTTTTTTGGCCAAGTTTCACAGATGGAGTCACCCCAAGTAACCCCTGGAGCCTCTGTGTGGGTTGCCCTAAAAAATGTTCTCTGGCATCCCACACTAGTGCTCCTGAGTCCAGATATGTAAACAGCTGCCAAGTGTCCTCTCCGTACATTCCACTGAATGAAGTTTGCTATTCATTCTGGTTTCAAAGACATCTAGACAACAATGTCCTAAACTTCTTTTAATAAGACAAATTACCAAGACCAAAATGTTGTTGAAACTCTGTATCAAACTAAATACACTGTATATATTTTCAAACAATGTTTCCTATGAACGATGTTTCCTACGAACGATTACTGTGTCCACGAACATGAAAGTAGCCATTTAAAACTGTGCAACAGTAAATAAAAGCACATGGAGCAGCATGCAAGTTAATAATCAAAATAGGGAAGAATGATCCAACCACACCCCAACCAAACCCAGACGCCATAGACAACTTTCTCGCTAAGCTACCCTTACCTCAAATTACTGAGGATCAACTTCTTCAGTTAAATCAACCCTTTACCCTCCCAGAACTTTACAAAACGATAGCTTCTTTGCCTTCTAACAAGTCCCCTGGACCTGACGGTTTCATTGGGGAATATTTTAAAACGTTTAGCCATATCCTGGCTCCTCACCTTTTGAGAGTTATTAATGGCGCCGCTGCCTCTGCTTCCTTCCCCTCAGAAATGCTTAAAGCTTTGATTATAACCATTCCCAAGCCAGGGAAGGATTCAGATGTCCCCCAAAACTTTAGGCCCATCTCGTTATTAAATAACGACTTGAAGATTTACGCCAAACTGATTGCCCTAAGACTCACATGCATACTGCCTGATCTCATTCACCCTGACCAGTCGGGTTTCACCAGGGGCAGGCAGACCTCTGATGCCACCAGAAGGTTGATAAATGTTATACACAACACCGGTGCGTCCGGGATGCTTTCTCTGCTTCTAGCCTTGGATGCAGAGAAGGCGTTTGATCGCATCCACTGGGGATATCTGGCCAAAACCCTGACCGCATTTGGTTTCTCGGGCTCTATCTTCTCGGCAATTATGGCTCTCTACACCAAACCATCAGCCCAGATTTTTACCTCGGGAGTCCTGTCAACCCCATTTGTTATCACGAACGGGACACGCCAGGGATTTCCTCTCTCACTGTTAATATTTAACCTTCTAATGGAGCCCCTGGCGTGTCACATTCGCAACCACCCGCGTATAGCTGGTGTCAACATGCACAAATCTGTGCATACAATAAGCCTCTTTGCGGATGACGTCATTTTAATGATGACAGACGTGGAAAAATCCCTGGCTTCGGTACACCTAGTATTAAAAGAATTTAGCGAACTGTCTTACTATAAGGTGAATGACTCAAAATCTTACATATTAGGCCTGAACATACCTCCACCCCTACAAGAGAAACTAGACAATACCTATCCATACACATGGGAAAAATCAGGAATTAAATACCTTGGCATTACCCTCACCCCCAATACAGCTGACCTATATAAATTTAACTACGCACCTTTTCTAGATACACTAAGGAACAAACTGCTAGGATTAGCAAAAACTGAGCTTTCATGGACAGGGAGACTGGCCGCCTTTAAAATGACTATCCTGCCCCAGCTGATTTACTTGTTTAGAACTCTTCCAATCCCAGTACCTAATGCTTTCTTCAATACAGCACATTCAATGATCAACCAATATATATGGCAAGGGAAAAGAGCGAGATGTGCCTATACACGTTTGATCACCTCCAGGGGGGTGGGTGGAATAGGTATGGTTAATCTGAAAGATTATCATTTAGCCACGATTCTTGCACAATTAAAAGCGTGGTTCCCTCATAAAGCAACCAACAGGTGGACAGAGACAGAGGAAGCACAACTGCAACACCACAACCTCTACCATATACTGCTTCAACAAAAGCACATCCACTTAAAAGATATCTCCCTATCTCCGACTATGACAGCATCCCTACGAGCCTGGGATTTTCTGACAAACCATACGTTCCAACAAACGATACCAACAACTATTCCAATACCATTACAAAGTCTAAAAATACCTATCCCAGACCTGAACATTGACGGGTGGGTTAAAAAAGGGATAAATGAGATTGACGAATTAATGATTGGACCCACTCCCAAGACTTTTAGATCCCTACAAATAGAATATGACCTGCTCCCACACGATTTATACACCTATCTACGAATCACCCACTTCCTCCATACTAATCCTTACACACCATTGACTATCCCATGAAACCTAAATCAATTCTATAGAAGCTCATCTACCAAAATCAAAGGTATCACATTATTCTACAAAATGTTAAATAACAAAGAAGTGTTCAATAAAACTCCAGCAATGTCAAGCTGGGAGACTGACTTGGGCCAAACCTTTACACCAGAGCAATGGCAAAAAGCTTTCAAAGTGAATCATAAGTCAACCAAGAGTGTTAACTTGTGGGAATTATCACATAAGATATCACTCCGCTGGTATTTAACTCCACACAGAATCGCACAGTTCACACCCCACTCCACCGCCCTCTGCTGGCGGCAATGTGGTGAAGTGGGAACTTTATACCACATCTTATAGTCTTGTCCGGTTATCAAACACTTCTGGGAAGCAGTCTTTCAGGTTGCCAACCAGGTCCTGGGACTCGTAGTCAACACAACCCCTGAGTTGGCTCTTCTCTCCCTGTCCATTGACTCCGTCCCGGGAGAACATCGGACAGTCCTAACACACATACTTATGAGTGCAAGACTAGTACTGACCAGACACTGGAAAAAACAACCAGCTCCCTCCTTGCGTGAGGTAGTGTTGACTACCAACACCCACGCCACATACGAATTAATGTATGCTAGTACGCAAAATTGCCTCTCACAAGCTTTAACGAAGTGGAAAACCTGGACTAACTGGTATAAAATAAATAACCCCTAAGGTAACAGGTAGCGGAATAAAGTATGATTACCAATCTTTTATGGTTACACAATGATGAATAGCTTATTCTGTTTATTTTTTCTGTTCTGAGTTCACTTACCGTTAAAAATGTCAAGACAACATTATAAGATATATGTACTGAAATGTATAGTATTGCTTTTCTATGTCTGACAAACCAATAAAAATTATTGAAATTAATAATCAGAATAGGAACACACGACAAGTACTTTCTTAATTCTTCTGTACTGATCCGGCTCCCTCAGTCAGACCAGCGTTTCCTCAATTGGTCTTTGGAGCGTCGTACCCCAAAATTCTGCTGCAGGTTTTTCACAACTTTGGACATGATTTTGGCCTTGCGCAAATTCGGATTGGGGGTACGGTCCATGCTTCCCATCATAATCCTTCCTCCGCAAGATGTCCACCATCTCCACCATCTATTCAAAGGCCATATTGGAGGCCTTAAATCCCTTCTTCCCAGATCGGGACGTTTTGGGCTCTGGGCTTTCCTCGTTACTGGAGTAATTAACACACACCTGCTGTGTCTCCACCATGTTGCTCATACTGCGTACCGTAGAGAAAAGGGGCGGGAAATATTAGTGAAAAAGAACATCAGGGGCGGGCGACGCAATCGGAGTTTCACACATGTGCACTGTATATAAAGCAAACACGCAAGTGCCGTATGTACATACATACGTACTTTCTGTTCGTAGAGAGAAGGGGCGGGAAATGAAAAAGACCATCAGGGGCAGGTGATGCAGGCAGAGATTCACGCATGCACAGTGTATATAAAGCAAACACGCAAGTGCCGTACGTGCGCGGAGGAAATAGGAATGGAAGTAGCGAGCGACCGGAACGAAGGTCGCTCGCACAGGGTGAGTGAGAAAATATATCTTGGATTACTTAAAATGTAAGTAAGTAATATTTATCCACAATATCTCCCAGGATATATGTAAAGACTATTCTTAGTTTGTTGATTCTGAACTCAACATGTTAATTGAGAGAGCTAATCACATTGTCCTCTGTACAATGTAGGAGAGGGGCCAACTCCTAGTGGAGCTCCTGCTATTGTGACAAAATGTCTTGTGGTTGTACTTATGATAATGTATAATCTACTGTGTGAAGCTCGGTGACAACAAGTCTGACCTGTAGTGAAATCCTGATGGGCACAGAGGCTGCTTAAAGGGATTAGTTAATTAGCTCATGTTAATTTGTTACAGGTGTATTGTTAGAGTAATATGAGCAGGAGGGGGGACCCCCTCTTCTACTGTATAAAAAGACTGTATTCTGGTTCTAAAAAAGAGTCCATGTCAGCAGTGAAACAAGTCTCGTCTTGTTTTGTGCTTGGGAGCGGTTGGAATATCTCATATCTATATTCAGACTGATAGGAAGTGGTATATGACGAAAGCACTCAAGCAGAGTGTAGGGACATTTCGTCACATTGGTGGCAAGCAGTTTGACGCTTCCTGCAGTCTGGGACATCCAAACCTCCACCTGGATCCAAGATCAGGATAGCAGACTTCAGTCACCCCAGCGGAGATATGGACCTGGCATCAGAGTTCCCAGGGCTGCTGCGGATCGTACTTTCAGCATACACCAGGACTGTGTCTGAGGATGAATGCCTGGAACTCAGGCAGCAGATTCGGGTGGAGCTCTAGATTGGAGCCCTCCAGCTCGCTGGTATAAAACAGGGCAAGTGCTTTCCAACCCAAGAGCAATGGGCCAGTGACCAACAGACATTGCGGGGAGAGCAGCCCCAGGAGCAATGGGTGACTGAGTTGGACAGGCTGGTCCAGCAGGAGATAGAGCTGGACAATCATTAACGGGCTCTGCAATGGCACACAGAGCAGGGATATTTAGGGGAGACAATAGAATGCTCTCCAGAGGGATATGACTCTGGTGGTCCTGAATTGCTGTGGGAGAGCCTTACAGATCATTTTGTGTTTGGCGATGAAGGGGAACCTACCCTTGAGGACCTGCAAGATTATAGAGAGGCTATGCTCGGTCTTGCAGGAATCTCAGAGCTTAAACCTGATCTGGATTATTTGCTAAGGAAGGAACAGCATCTGGAAAGGGTATACAGGAAACTGCTAGAACACATTTAGCAGCATGCCAGAGAATCGGCAGCGGAAACTCCGGAGATTGCCATCCCCAAACCTGAAGTGCTGACAACAGGGCAGAGCTCTGCTAAATTCTGCCAGCACCAACAGTAGCTTAGGCCTTCTTGAAAGAAGAGGTAGTCAGCCTTTCTCCCAAAACACTGACAGGGACATGTGATTTTCTGCCAGCAGCATCTATGGAGTTACAACAAACTTCTCCAGCTGAAGATCTGGTAACTGAACAGAGGGTCCAAGACCTCTGTCCCACACTTTTAGCAATTCCAGAGACTGGGGATTTAATAGACGTCTCTGTAGAAGAGGAACCGCCTAGCAAACCCTCAGCAGAATTGCTGGCAACCGGACATAGGGTACAAGACCTCTGCCCCACACCTGTAGCAATTCTGGAGGCCCAGGATGAGGAGGTGGCAGTCTATCGCAAGGTGCAGATCAGGATCCAAGGAAAGAATGCAGTCGGCACCTCACAACTGCAGCTTGATCTGGTGTCGGTGGATGGGCCTGTTGTCTCCACTAACATAAAACCAGCAGAAGTGCTGGCAACCGGGCAGAGTGCTACCAATCTCTGCCCAGCACCGGCAACAACTGCACAGTTCCAAGGAGCTGGGGCAGTCGGCCTCTCTCCCCAACAGTTAGCTGGAGCAGATGATGTAGGGAAACTCCTACGCCCAGCTGAACTGCTGGCAATGGAACAGAGTGCTGCTGGCCTCTGCCCACAACTAACTGAGGACAGATTTCCTGTAAAGGTGGATGGGACTCCAGGGGGAAGGACCAGTCCGCACTTCCCGCCAGCAGCGGGTATGTTATATGAGAGACACAGAGGTTGGCTGAGTGAGTAATTCTCTGTTTGGAACAATTTGTTTGGGGTACTGTGTGGGCACAGGTATTAGAGGACTGCAACTATGGACTAACTTCTGAGTCAACCCATCTGGGGTCTCCTCTTGTAAGGGGAGAGATGTGACAGGATGGCACGTGGAACCAAGAATCCCTTGGGAAGGTTGGGAACCCCATTTTTGAGCTCCCCATGCACCTCTTATGTCTAAGTCACCCTGTGCCATCCTGGCACAGGGTGAGTGAGAAAATATATCTTGGATTACTTAAAATGTAAGTAATATTTATCCACAATATCTCCCAGGATATATGTAAAGACTATTCTTAGTTTGTTGATTCTGAACTCAACATGTTAATTGAGAGAGCTGATCACATTGTCCTCTGTACAATGTAGGAGACGGGCTGACTCCTAGTGGAGCTCCTGCTATTGTGACAAAATGTCTTGTGGTTGTACTTATGATCAGTGTTGGTCATCTTACTTTAAAAAAGTAATTAGTTAAGTTACAAATTACTTCTCCCAAAAAGTAATTGCATTAGTAACTCAGTTACTACATTGTAAAAGTAATTAGTTACGCAGCAAAGTAACTGTGACTTTTTTTTTTAATATTCTATATGTGTAACTAAGGGGTGGGTCTTGTATTACTGTAAGCAAGGGGCGCATTTATTATTATTGTTATATATCATGTAACCAACGGGCTGCTCTATTATTACTCTTACCAAGGGGCAGATCTGTTATAGCGTGTAAGCAAGGGGCGGGTCTATTTTTATTATATCGTGTAAGGGGCGGATGGCTACACCTGCGCAGAACAGGGGGTCCTTATCCGGCGGGGGAACTTTTTTGGGCAGGACACTGGAAATGACACTACTGCCATCCAGTGGCAGTAGATGTAATTGAGGTAACTCCGCCCAAGTAATGGGAACTGCGTTACCATGAGGGGAAAAGTAATCAGTTAGATTACTCTTTACCCTCTAAAGTAACTGCGTTAAGTAACTCCGTTTATTTTAACTCAGTTACTTACATCACTGCTTATGATAATGTATAATCTACTGTGTGAAGCTCGGTGACAACAAGTCTGACCTGTAGTGAAATCCTGATGGGCACAGAGTCACATCATCGGCTGCTTAAAGGGATTAGTTAAATAGCTCATGTTAAATGGTTACAGGTGTATTGTTAGAGTAATATGAGCAGGAGGGGGGACCTTCTCTTCTACTGTATAAAAAGACTGTATTCTGGTTCTAAAAAAGAGTCCATGTCAGCAGTGAAACAAGTCTCGTCTTGTTTTGTGTTTGGGAGCGATTGGAATACGTTTTGTCACAGTTCCCAAGCTGTGGTACTTGGAAAAACTGCATTTTCTTGACGACCAGACTGAAGCCAAGGAATCGCTTTTGACCCTTCCCTCCACCCTTTCCTCCACCCCAGCAGAGGCTGAAGAGGAACAACCTGGGCCTTCCATCCTGGAAGAAGCGGATGTGCCAAGCCTGAGCCAGGTATATTATTTATATACATATTTAGTGTCCTAATATTAATTATGTTAACTAGATGTTATAATTTATTAACTATTAATGATTTTATCCAAAAAATTATGTATACATATCAATTGACAGTAGTGGCCAAAAATGTTTGTCACCAGCTTGAAAAAATGCTAGGGTCAGAATGATACTCTTTTATATGTATTAACATTGAATTTGCAAGTCATGAGCTGAAAAGTGTGATTGATGAACCAAAAACTAAAACTTTGTCCCTTTTTTATACACAGGTTGAGCTCAGCCAGAAGGAAGTTCTGGAAAGTGGCCGGCAGGAGGAGGCTGGGCCCAGTGTCAGCCAGGAGGTGGCCGGGCCCAGTAGGATCCTCACCCAATCGCAGGTGCCTCCCCTCAGCCTTCATACAAAAAGGCACAGGAAGGGGCAGTGACAGAGGAGGCCTCACTGCGCCTCATTAGAGAAGCTACAAATGTCCTAAGGAGCCCTTCAAAAAGGGGCGAGTTAACTGCCAACAGCCAAATATATGAGCAAGCCCCTCCTCATCCTCCTACCACAAGTACACCACCAGAACCACAGCCTCCAAGGAAGGCTGCGGAGAAGTTTGCAGGGAAGGTTGCAGGGAAGGCTGCAGCGAAGAGAAGAAAGTGATGACCTGGCTTCAGTCTGGTCTGACAGAAGATGAAGGCTGGTGTAGTACCACAGCCTGGGGACATATATGTCATCTGCTGCTGGTCTTGAACTCTGGGATTCCTGGACCAGATTGTGCTCCCTATTATATGGACTCCTCAAGATCCCAATTTTCGTTTCCACAGACTTGATGTGTGCCCTGGGGCCAAAAGGCTTCACAAATTCCTAAAGTTTCTCCAGCGTTGCCTTCAGCTTTATTTTGTTAACCAGAATAAATGGATATTTTATTTTATGAAAATACTTTCCTATGTATTTTTATTCAAATACATTTCTAAAAGACAATGTCAAATTAACAAGGGACACCAACCTCCTTGAGGTTCCAAAAAAAAACAAAAATAATGTTATTGTGGTAAATTGACACCAAAAAAAAACATTTAAAAAAAGGTTATTGTGGTAACTTGACACACAAAATAAAATATTATTAATGCTATTGTGGTAACGTGACACACAAAACAATAAAACATTATTAATGTTATTGTGGTAACTTTACACACAAAAAAATAAAACATTATTAACCTCCCTGGCGGTATGATTCTGTCTGGAATTTTGTGCTGAAAGCGGTACAATTATTTTGCATGGAAATTTGGTGTTTTTATATTGTAGGCATGCAATTCTTATGAATAACTTAAATCTGTCCGAACCAGAGTCTAGTAGACATCCCGGGTATGATAAAGTTTGAAACACAAAATCATAAATTATAATAAAATAAAAATATATATAAAAATTATTCAATAATGTAATCAAATCAAAAACACTAAAATTTGCTCAGTTGCAGAATAGTCGCTGTCATTAAATGTAGTGCTTGATGATGGATTGTGATTCAAATTTATTATCGCTGTTTTCTAGCTGGTCTAAAACCACTTTTGACATAAAGGGACACTTTTTGGTTGCTATGGACAATCTCCAGTTTCCAGGCAGAAAAAAATATATTTATTATATAAAATGACATGCAGGGCACTGGACAGACCACTAGGGACAAAGGGGATGTGTATTTTTTGTATACAGTACTGTAATCTGTAAGATTACAGTACTGTATGTGTATTGTGTTTTTAAACGTTTTTGAATTTGGCGCCGATCTCCGCTCCCATGCGTCGTAACGCCGCAGGGAATGGAGATCAGCGGCACTCGGCACTGTGTGAATCGAGCGAGCAGACTGCTCGCTCACACAGCGGGGAGACATTGCAGGATCCAGGGGAAAAGGTAAGTAACTTCCCCCTGTATCCTGCAATGCAGCCCGAGTCTGGCTCGGGCTTACCACTTTTGGTACTGAAGATCCCGCCCCGAGCCAGACTCGGGATTACCGCCAGGGGGGTTAATGTTATTGTGGTAACTTGACACACAAAAAATTAAAACATTATTAATGTTATTGTGGTAACAATAAAATATATGGACATCACTAGAAAATCATTTTTAAATAATCATAAAAAAATATCTTGATGAAATCCAAAATAATACAAGATGGCTCAAAAAAAATATTTGAAAACATTATTATGGAGATCAGGCTTTTAAAAAATACAATATCATTCCTGAGATCAGGAGAAATAATCCAGAAATCTGTGAGAATATGAGCAGCAACACAACTTTGTTCTTCTAGCATTATAAAGAAGACAATAATGCCCTGCATTTAAACAATCACAGAATTTGCAGCGTGAGGAATGTGCTAGGTCCAATATGAACTCTAGTTTTACCAGACTGAGCGCTTCCGTCTCGTACAGCATACAGACGAGCGGATTTCTCCATAGGAACTGGTTCCGGGGGAAAGATTTGAAATATGTTCTATTTCTAAAGTCGACAGTAAACGTCAGATGAAGCCCACACATGTTTAAATTGTCCGACGGATTCATTCAGTTGGACCTTTGCTGACGATAAGTCCAGCCGCGTGTACACTGCATAAGGCTTTGGGATTCCAGCGAACCACAGTGAGAGCCATTACTCACAAATGGAGAAAACTTGGAACAGTGGTAAACCTTCCCAGGGGGCAAAAACTTTTTATTAGCACTGTATATTATGAGCTGGGAATAGGTAGCAGATACAAAAAAAATCCTATCCATGCCCAGGTGATCCTAAATTGCCAAAAGGGAAAGGTGCAAAACCAGACCTGGACAAGGAATCAAAGATCTCTAAAAGTGTATGAGAGAAGCCTGGGAGATGTGTAAAACAGGACTTTTCCATGCTCCCTCTGAGACACTCTGCTACTACCTATATACCTATATATACCGTATATATGTAGTGGTTGCAGTGCTGTGCAGATTTACTTTAAATCACAGCATCAATTACAGTGTTCCATATAGGTACAATCTTTTGGTAAAAGTGTGCCTTTTGTCAGGCCGGAAACACTGAATAATAATACTGTATATATGTACACAGGTAACATTTTACATAGTATAAATGTACACAGGAACTGGAAACTTAGTATCAACTATTAAACATTTTTGCTAGTAATATGGGGCCGTGATGTGACCACTTTTCTCTCAAATCAAATAAATGTTCTTGAACTGGTTCATCCTTTTCTTTTTCTTCAGCATTTGTTTTTACCATAAACCTGTTATGGTCTCCGTGGGGTGACCTTTACAATCGCTTTATGTTTTGCAATAGAATCTGTTAGGGTATGGGGAACGGTTCAGCCTGAGCATGAGTTTTACTAGTAGTGCAACCATTAATTTTTACATTAGTGTGAATGTAGGGATAGTTCAGTTTGTGTGAGTGCAGTGACCGTTTAACACAGTATATTTTATTGATTTACTGCAAGTTTAATGCCATGTAGTTCTGTGCATTACTGTAAGTTTAACTCTGTATATTTCATTACGTTACTTCAAGTTTAACGCTGTATATTTCATTGTGTTACTGCAAGTTTAACGCCATATAGTTCTGTGCGTTACTGCAAGTTTAACGCTGTATATTTCATTGCGTTACTGTAAGTTTAATGCTGTATATTTCATTGCATTAGTGCAAGTTTAACTCTATATATTTCATTACGTTACTTCAAGTTTAACGCTGTATATTTAATTGTGTTACTGCAAGTTTAATGCCATATAGTTCTGTGCGTTACTGAAAGTTTAACGCTGTATATTTCATTGCGTTACTGTAAGTTTAATGCTGTATATTTCATTGCATTAGTGCAAGTTTAACGCTTTATATTTCATTGCATTACTACAAGTTTAACACTGTATATTTCATTGCGTTACTGCAAGTTTAATGCCATATAGTTCTGTGCATTACTGCAAGTTTAACGCTGTATATTTAATTGCATTACTGCAAGTTTAACACTATATAGTTCTTTAAGTTACTGCAAATTTAACGCTGTATATTTCATTGCATTACTGCAATTATAACGCCATATATTTAATTGCGTTACTGAAAGTTTAACGCCATATAGTTCTGTGCGTTACTGCACGTTTAACACTGTATATTTAATTGTGTTACTGCAAGTTTAACACCGTATGTTTCATTGCTCTACTGCAAGTTTAACGCCATATAGTAACGCAATGAAATATACAGCGTTAAACTTGCAGTAATGCAATAAAATATACAGCTTTAAATGTGCAGTAATGTACTTAACTATATGGCGTTAAACTTGTAATAACGCAATTAAATATATGGCATTAAACTTGCAGTAATGCAATGGAATATATAGCGTTAAACTTGCAGTAACGCAATGAAATATTCGGTGTTAAACTTTCAGTAATGCAAATAACTATACGGTGTTAAACTTTCAGTAAAACAATTAAATATACAGCGTTAAATTTGCAGTAACCCACAGAACCATATGGCGTTTAACTTGTAGTAATGCAAATAAATATACAGTGTTAAACTTGCGATAACACAATGAAATATTTAGTGTTAAACTTGCAGTAATGCAATGAAATATACAGCATTAAACTTGCAGTAACGCACAAAACTATATGGCATTAAACTTGCAGTAACGCAATTAAATATATGGTGTTAATCTTGCAGTAACGCAATAAAATATACATCGTTAAATGTGCAGTAACGCACAGAACTATACAGCGTTAAACTTGCAGTAACGCAATTAAATATACGCTGTTAAACGCGCAGTAACGCACTGAAATATACAGTGTTAAACTTGCAGTAACACAATGAGATATACAACGTTAAACTTACAGAAATGCACAGCACTATACGGCGTTAAACTTGCAGTAGCGCAATTAAATATATGGCGTTAAACTTGCAGTAACCCAATGAAATATACTGCATTAAACTTGCAGTAATGCACAAAACTATACAGCGTTAAACTTGCTGTAATGCACATAACTATATGGCGTTAAACTTGCAGTAACGCAATGAAATATACAGTGTTAAACTTGCAGTAATGCAATGAAATATACAGTGTTAAACTTGCGATAACGCAATAAAATATACAGTGTTAAACTTGCAGTAACGCAATGAAATATACAGCATTAAACTTTCAGTAACTCACAGAACTATATGGCATTAAGCTTGCAGTAACACAATGAAATATATGGTGTTAAACTTGCAGTAACGCACAGAACTATACAGCGTTAAACTTACAGTAATACACAGAACTACATGGCAGTAAACACAATATACTGTGTTAAACAGTCATTACACTTACACTGACTGAACTATACCTACATTCACACTAATGTAAAGAGGAATGGTTGCACTACACTCACACTGAACTATATCTAGATGCACACTAAACTGATTTTCTACACTGACCATAGAATCAGAATAGCACACTATAGCACACTGTCTAATAGCACTGAACAAAGCCCTGTTCTATCTCTCTACGCAGCTATCAAATGGCCGCTATGGAAAAAATACTTTTTTAGTGTGGGGCAGGATTAAGAGCAATGAGCCATGATTGGATACAGTCATCATGACAACTTCCAATCATGGCTCTGACAGTGCTCTGTGCCCTGATTGGGCAAAGCATCAAACGTGCAGTAACGCACAGAACTATATGGCGTTAAACTTGCCTTAACGCAATGAAATATGCGCCGTTAAACTTACAGTAACGCACAGAACTATATTGTGTTAAACTTGCAGTAACGCAATGAAATATACAGCATTAAACTTGCAGCAAAGCACAGAACTAAATAGCGTTAAACTTGCAGTAACACAATGAACTATAATGCGTTAAACTTGCAGTAACGCAATTAAATATACGCTGTTAAACTCGCAGTAACACAATGAAATATATGTTGTTAAACTTGCAGTAACGCAATGAGATATACAGCGTTAAACTTACAGCAATGCACAGCACTATACAGCTGTAAACTTGCAGTAACGCAAGTAAATATATGGTGTTAAACTTGCAGTAACGCAATGAAATATACTGCGTTAAACTTGCAGTAATAATGCACATAACTATACAGCGTTAAACTTGCTGTAACGCACATAACTATATGGTGTTAAACTTGCAGTAAGGCAATGAAACATACAGCGTTAAACTTGCAGTAACGCACAGAACTATATGGCGTTAGACTGGCAGTAACGCAAGGAAATATACAGCGTTAAACTTGCAGTAATGCACAGAACTATACAGCGTTAAACATTACCTTACTTGAAGTAAGGCAATGAGATATACAGCTTTAAACTTGCAGTAGCGCAATTAAAAAAATGGTGTTAAACTTACAGAAACGCACAGCACTATGCGGCTTTAAACTTGCAGTAACGCAATTAAATATATGGAGTTAAACTTGCAGTAATGCAATGAAATATACAGCGTTAAACGTGCTGTAACGCACAGAACTATACGGTGTTAAACTTGCAGTAACGCAATTAAATATACAGCGTTAAACTTGCAGTAACGCACAGAACTATATGGCATTAAAATTTTAGTAATGCACAGAACTATATGGCGTTAAACTTGCAGTAATGCAATGAAATTTAGGGCGTTAAACTTGCAGTAACACAATGAAATATTTCATTACGTTACTGCAAGTTTAACGCCATATAGTTCTGTGTGTTACTGCATGTTTGACGCAGTATATTGCAGTATATTTTAGTGTATCCGTGGAGTGTGACTGTGTAGTGAATACTCCACTTTCCATTGATTAAAGTGTATCCACATAAACATTTACACATCTTTATTACATGTTGTTAATAAGCACCCCCACTCCCCCCCATTGTGTCTGGGAGGACAGCAAGGAAAAGCAGACATTACCTAGACACTGTAAGGGGACCAGCAGCGTATGTGCCACACAGGCAAAGGTGGACGTGGTCAGTCCTCGGGCATGGCATCATTTCCTCTGTTGAGTGATGTTGCCCATGCTATCCAGGCAAAGCATGCAGAGGAGGTAGTGGACTGGCTTACTAAACCATCCTCATCCTCCTCATCCTCTGTCACCCAAACAGAAAGTGCTGTACCCCAATGGCAGGTTCCCGGTCGCTATTTCTTTCATGTAAGGCCATTTACAATGTTGTGGCATTGTTGGTCAAGACAGTCAACTGCAAAGTCCATATTACTGCTGACACGTGGTCCAGCAAGCATGGGCAGGGATGATATATTTTGTTCACAGTACACTGGGTAACTCTGCTCGCAACTTGGAAGGATGCAGGGCAGGGCTCAGTGCTGCAGCTTGCTGTGCCCACATGTCTCCATACAGCTGATGATGATGTCAGATTTGTCAGCTTTACCCCCTCCTCCTCCTCCTCCTCCATGTCCTCCTCTGCTGAATTGTCCTATGAACCTCAAGTACCCCCTAAGCGCTCAAAGTACTGTTGAATGAGTCAGGCTAAAAGGTGCCTTGCAGTGGTGCTTCAGCTGATGTGTCCAGGGGACAGGAACCACACCAGAGCAGAGATTCTTGCAGCCCTGCAGGGACAGACCCAGAGGTGATTCACGCCACGCCAGCTGGAGACAGGAATAGTAGTGTGTGAATGAATGAATGAATGACTTGTATAGCGCAACCTATGCGAACTGAATCGCCTCAGGGTGCTTTTTGCCACTGGTGTCCATCTGTGGTATAGTGCGGTCCTTGCCCTGTGGGGTCCTGACACGCTTACAAACACATACACATACAACATACACATATTTGGCCAATTTTATTGACAGGATCTAATTAACCTACCAGCATGTCTTTGGAGTGTGGGAGGAAACCGGAGTACCCGGAGGAAACCCACGCAAGCACAGGGAGAACATGCAAACTCCAGGCAGAAGGTGTCATGGTCGGGATTTGAACCAGCAACCCTATTACTGCTAGGTGAAAGTGCTAACCACTACACCACTGCGCATGTGATAAGGGCACAAACCTCCTGTCCTCCCTTAGACATGGAAAGTTGACACATGGCTGGCACATGTCCTCAATTTGGTGGTGCAGCGTTTCCTAAATAGGTACCCAGGGTTGGAAGATCTACTAAAGCAGGCCAGAAGAGTCTGTAGCCATTTTAGGTGGTCATGCACAGCCAGTGCTTGGTTGGCTGAAATTCAGCGGGAATTCCACCCGCCCGTAAACCGCCTTGTGTGATTTGTGACATGCCCACTAGGTTGAACTTGAATTTGGCAATGCTGCAGCAGCTGCACATGCAGCAAAGGGCCGTCGAGTACCTGTGTGAGTATGGCACAATGACAGGTTCAGGCCAGCTCGGCTTTTTTCCCAATGCCAATGGCTGCTCATAAAGGATGCATGCACTGTCACCATTTGAGGAGGCCGAAAGGATGGTGAGCCGTGACAAAGCATGCATCAGTGACACAATCCATGTTGTGTTCCTGCTGGAGCAGACTCTGCATGGCATTATGGACAGGGCACTCGAAGCAGAGCAGTGGGACGAAGAGGGGGACATCCTTGCATTGAAGCAGAGGAAGACATACGTCAAACAGTAAGAGATGGTTTTCCATCTGCAGAACCCTTGGGAGTAGTACAGGGCTGGGAAGAGGCAGTTCCCAATACTATGATCTTCAGTGACCCGAGGAGTCTGCTTCTCATGCCTCCACAAATTTGCGGTACATGGGCTCCCTCAAGCTTCAAAGCCTGCGAAAGGACCCATGAATACGTGAAGGAAAAGGATCACTATTGGTTGGCAACCCTCCTTGACCACTATTATAAGGAAAAGTCTCAGAACTCATCCCGTCCCCACAGAGAGTGAAGAAGATGAAATGTCTTAAGGACACATTACAGAGGAGTTTATTGAATGCTTTTCCCAACTCTGGTAGGTTACAGTGTCGTGGAAAATGTAGTTTTGAGGCTTCTGTTAGTTAAGAGAGGAGTGGTGGAAACGTTTTGAGGCTTCTGTTCTGCCTAAATGAGGCATTTATCAATTTTTTAAGTCCTCGCCACCCAGGGCTGTCAGATTCCACTTCCCATTGGCAGCATCTACATCACATGGTGGACGATTATCTAGGGGTGAAAACAGAGATGGAGAGCTTTTCAGTCGACGATCCACTGGCTTACTGGGTCATGAGAATAGACCACTGGCCAGAACTTGCCCAGTATGCTATTGAGCTGCTGGGCTGCCCTGCTTTCCGAATGAGCATTCAGTGCTGCTGGAGGTCTTGTTACTAATCACAGAACGCGTCTGTCAACAGACTTAGTGGACCGTCTGACTTTTATCAAAATAAATCAGTCCTGGATTACCAGCAGCTATGAAACCCCTGATGCCGATGTCGCAGATTACGTTTTTTGGGATGTGGAATCTCTGCAGGACTTCTAGGCTGCCTAGTTTTGTGGGTGTTGCATTCCTCTGGAAGAATGTTTTTTGGTGTAGGTTTCATGGGCACAATTAACACCCAAAGACAAATTTTTCCGCACCTGTTTGACAGGTGCATATCATTGCAATTTTTGACAACAAGGCCAATTCTACTTTCATCAAGAGTACTTCTATATGATTAAGTTGTGAATGGTGCCACGACACTCAACAGTTTTTTTCGCACCTGTTTGACAGGCGCATATGAATACAATTTTTGACAGCAAGGTCAATTCTTGTGAAAGTTTGTGCAATAGGGGCGCTGCATATATCTAAGAAAATATATGACCATGCAATCTTCAATCATGTGCATATAAATTAAATGGCTGGAGCGCACGCTGGAGACACAGAGCCGTTTGGAAGAAATCTCTACCATCTACCATATTAATTTTAAAGCGAGCAGCCCCAGTGCCGGGTTGGGCACTGAGAAATGTGAGTAGCCAATTGGCTATGTTTTTTTATCAAATTTTTACAAATAAAAAAGCAATATTATGCTATGTAGCTGTGTTTTGCTCCTCTTTATGTATCTTACCTGAGCCACTTGGGAGGAAGAGCACCTGGTATCATCCCCTGGTATATCTATGTGAACAGGCACATTCCTGTACAAGCGCGATTGATTACTTTTTAGGTAAAGTAGTCAATTCAATCTGGTAAGCAGCCAGCCTATTATTCACTATTGGGTGACAAAAAGAGGATTCCTTATGGTGAAGGGTCTTATTCTACTGACAAGAGTTTATTTGGAATGAGTGAAAACTACACATCACCAGAACATTTTTTGCCACGATTGTTTATTTGGAGGGGTTCACTTACCCTAATTGGACTTTATATGCATTACTAAATGTTCTGATGTGTTAATATTGAGCAATTTATGTGGTTATATGTTCAAATGTATTGAGAGGTCACATATGGGTACACGGGAGTGTTACTTTGTTTATTCACGTCATTAGAGTGCATACAGGTCAGATGAGGTACTGATGTACGGAAACCATCACTAATTACCCTTTTGCAAGATAGAGGGTTATAAGTACTCTGAGTATTTGCACTATATTTAATTTATATGCACATGATTGAAGATTGCATGGTCATATATTTTCTTAGATATATGCAGCGCCCCTATTGCACAAACTTTCACAATATATAAATCTTACGATTTTCAAGGGAGCAGCTTTTTTTTAAATCTTTTTAGTTTTTTATTTTATGGTATATTAGAGACATATGTCTTTATAGTGGAGATATATTTCTCTATACAGTAGCAATAATTTATATATATTTTTTCACGTGGCGCAGAGTTTAAAACAGCTGTTTGGTAGCTGCCTTTACCCAAGGTCAATTCTTGCTTTCATCAAGAGTACTTCTATAGTGTTAGACCTTTTGAGAAGAAATAATAATATCTTTTTTAATTTTCTTTATGTCGTGAGCCCCATGAGAGAAAGGTGAAGAAAGGGTCACAATGATTTCAGCTGTTTCCCAACTTTTAATATATCACCTATCCATAACACTTTAAACAAACTATTTGCAAAGCTAGAAACCAAAGAACCAAAGATATTAATATTTTCTGGTGTTAGATAAAAAAGACCTGATACCACAGATGCCGCGTACACATGGTCGGAATTTCCGATGGAAACAGTCCGATGGGAGCTTTTCAACGGATTTTCCGACCGTGTGTATGCCCATCTGTCTTTTTCTGTCGGAATTTCCGACGGACTTTGGATTGAGAATCTGTTCTCAATTTTTCCGACGGAAAACCTTTCTATCAGATTTTCTGATCGTGTGTATGCAATTCCAACATGCAAAATTCTGACGCATGCTCGGGAGCATTAAACTTCCCTTTTATAGTGATGTCGAACGTGTTTTATGCCGCTGTGTTACTGACCGTCGGAATTTGGTGTGACCGTGTGTAGGCAAGACAGTTTGAGCGAAATTTTGTCGGAATTCCGATGGGAAAACCATCAGAGCTTTTTCCGACGAGAATTCCGACCATGTGTACGTGGCATAAGATGAGTCGACTAAACAAACACTTGACTGATTGATCTCCAGATGAAATCCCTGTCTGTGGACAGAGACTATTGTGAAGACGACTTTGCCCTTAGTGGTTGGAAGTGGTATTACCTAAATCTAAAAAAAAAGTAATCAATAGATTGTTCAACCAATGAAAAAGTTACACCTTCTGGGCTAGGCTTATTATAATTTTTATGAGCTGATTGTCCAAAATGGGGTCAAGATAGATGCCACTTCATTCATCAACTCATAGCTCCACATTCATGAAGATTCTTGACATCTTATACTTTGAAACTCTGAGGATGCAAGAAGTAATTCCTCTTTAGGCAGAAGCCATCTTGGAAACCACGGCAGCCATTTTAAAACTCTGGTAACCATCATTTCAAATCAGTAGCCATTTTGAAAAGGGTAAATATGTTGTATTGATTCTTACCTTATATTCATTTCTGTTATCTTAAATATTGATTAATTGATTATTATATACAGTTGGATAACTATTTTTCTCGAGTCGATAACCATCTGGTAGATTTTTCTCTAAGCTTCAATTTTTCATTATCATTTTTATAGTTTCCACTCCATTGACATAGCAAACGTCTAATTTTATTTCACGTTATTGATCACTTACTTACCTGGAGTATAATAACGGTTGAATTCGTGAAAAACAGACGTTCTGTCTAATCGTCATATTTATTATTGATTGTACAGGGAAGTTTTTTAATTTCTGTGTCATTTAAAATACAACTCTCCCATTAGCGGGTGTTTCAATTAATATTCTTAATTTTATGTAACATTTGTTTCTGTCAACCAATATACAGTTGTGCTCATAAGTTTACATACCCTGGCAGAATTGATGATTTCTTGGACATTTTCAGAGAATATGAATGATAACACAAAAAGTTTTCTTTCACTCATGGTTAGTGTTTGGCTGAAGCCATTTATTATCAATCAACTGTGTTTACTCTTGTTAAATCATAATGAAAACAGAAACTACCCAAATGACCCTGTTTAAAAGTTTACATACCCCAGTTCTTAATATCGTGTATTGCCCCCTTTAGCATCAACGACAGCTTGAAGTCTTTTGTGGTATTTGTGGATGAGGCTCTTTATCTTCTCAGATGATAAAGCTGCCCATTCCTCTTGGCAAAGTTCCTGTAAATTCTTGAGTTGTCTTGCATGAACTGCACGTTTGAGATCTCCCCAGAGTGGCTCAATGATTTTGAGGTCAGGAGACTGAGATGGACACTCCAGAACCTTCACTTTATTCTGCTGTAGCCAATGACAGGTCGACTTGACCTTGTGTTTTGGATTATTGTCATGTTGGAATGTTCAAGTACGTCAGATGCGCAGCTTCCTGACTGATGAATGCAAATGTTCCTCCAGTATTTTTTGATAACATACTGCATTCATCTTGCCATCAATTTTGACCAAATTTCCTGTGCATTTGTAGCTCCCACATCCTCAAAACATCAGCGATCCACCTCCGTGTTTCACAGTAGGAATAGTGTACCTTTCATCATAGGCCTTGTTGATTCCTCTCCAAATGAAGCATCTATGGTTGTAGCCAAAAAGCTAAATTTTGATCTCATCACTCCAAATGACTTTGTGGCAGAAGGTTTTAGGCTTTTCTCTGTGCTGTTTGGCGTACTGTAAGCGGGATACTTTGTGGCATTTGCGTGGTAATGGCTTTCTTCTGGCGACTCAACCATGCAGCCCATTGAAACAGCCACACCACATGTTTTCAGAGAGTCTTGTATTTCACCTGAAGTTATTTGTGTGTTTTTCTTTGCATCCCAAACAATTTTGCTGGCAGTTGTGGCTGAAATTTTAGTTGGTTTGGTTTCAACAGAACCCCTAATTTTCCACTTCTTGATTAGAGTTTGAACACTGCTGATTGGCATTCTCAATTACTTTCTATCTATCTTACTATCTTTTTATATCCCTTTCCTGTTTTATACAGTTCAACTACCTTTTCCCTCAGATCCTTTGACAATTATTTTGCTTTCTGCATGACTCAGAATCCAGAAACATCAGTGCAACACTGGATGAAAGATGCAAGTGTTTGTCAGGAGTCCAGAAACTCATTGACCTTTTATACACACACACACTAATTACAAGCAAAAAAAATCACAGGTGAGGATGGTTACTTTTTTTTTTTTTTTATATTTTATTTAGTCATAGGGCACAGTCAAAGACATACAGCAGGGCATTCCAGAAAAAAGCATAACACAACATTGAAAATAAACATTGCTGATTAGAACACAACATTGCTTCATTACGGCAATATATTGGATCGCCATCTAAAGTGTCTCTCCTATTCCGCAATATAGTTACATAGTTACATAGTTAGCTGGGCCGAAAAAAAGACACAAGTCCATCCAGTTCAACCATAAAAAAAGAAATAATAAATAAAAATAAAATATATTGTACAATCCAATAAACCACATTCTATACCCACAGTTGATCCAGAGGAAGGAGAAAACCCCAAAAGAGCATGCTCCAATCTGCTACAGCAGGGGAAAAAAAATCACTTCCTGATCCCCCTAGAGGCAGTCGGATTTTCCCTGGATCAACTTTACCTATAAATGTCAGTACCCAGTTATATTATGTACATTTAGGAAAGTATCCAGGCCTTTCTTAAAGCAATCTACTGAGTTAGCCAGAACCACCTCTGGAGGGAGTCTATTCCATATTTTCACAGCTCTTACTGTGAAGAAACCTTTTCGTATTTGGAGATGAAATCTCTTTTCCTCTAGACGTAAGGAGTGCCCCCTTGTCCTCTGTGTTGTCCGTAAAGTGAATAACTTAACACCAAGTTCACTATATGGACCCCTTACATATTTGTACATGTTGATCATATCCCCCCTTATTCTCCTCTTCTCAAGGGTGAATAAATTCAGTTCCTATAATCTTTTCTCATAGCTGAGCTCCTCCATGACTCTTATCAGTTTGGTTGCCCTTCTCTGCACTTACTCCAGTTCCCCGATATCCGTTTTGAGAACTGGTGCCCAAAACTGAACTGCATATTCCAGATGAGGTCTTACTAATGATTTGAACAGGGGCAAAATTATATCTCTTTCTCTGGAGTCCATGCCTCTCTTAATACAAGAAAGAACTTTGCTTGCTTTGGAAACCGCAGCTTGACATTGCATGCTATTATTGAGCTTATGATCTACCAAAACCCCCAGATCCTTCTCCACTACGGATTCCCCCAGTTGTACTCCCCCTAGCATGTATGATGCATGCATATTCTTAGCCCCCAAGTGCATAACTTTACATTTTTCAACATTAAACCTCATCTGCCACATATTCGCCCAATTAGACAGAGCATTGATGTCGGCTTGTAAATTGGAGACCTCCTGTAAGGACGTTATTCCACTGCATAGCTTGGTGTCATCTGCAAAGACAGACATTTTACTTTTGATCCCAGACCCAATATCATTTATAAAGATATTAAAAAGTAAGGGTCCCAGCACTGAACCTTGGGGTACACCACTGATAACCTTAGACCATTCAGAGTAAGAATCATTAATCACTACTCTCTGAATTCTGTCTTTTAGCCAGTTTTCTATCCATTTACAAACCGATATTTCCAAGCCTGTAGACCTTACCTTACACATGAGCCGTGTGTGGGGAACTGTATCGAACGCTTTTGCAAAATCCAAGTATACCACGTCCACAGCCACGCCTCTGTCCAAGGTTTTACTTACCTCTTCATAAAAAGAAATCAGGTTTGTCTGACAACTTCTGTCTTTCATGAACCCATGGTGTCTGTTGCTTAAAATGTTTTATTCCAGCAAGAACTCGTCTATGTGGTCTTTTATTAATCTCTCCAGTAACTCTCCAGTAATCTCTCAACTAACAGGTCTATAGTTACATGGTAAAGACTTTGTTCCTTTTTAAATATAGGCACCACGTTCGCCCTGTGCCAATCCAGTGGTACTATTCCCGTCATTAATGAGTCCCTAAAAATTAAATACAATGGCTTTGAAATTGCAGAGCTTAATTCTTTTAGGATCCGTGGGTGGATGCCATCTGGCCCAGGTGCTTTATCCACCTTTATTCTGTCTAAATATTTCTGGACTTTTGATCCACTTTTGAGCCATTGTGGATCATTCGGGGCTGTGTAAATACCACCCCCATTATGAACATGAGCTCCCCCATGCTCCTTTGTATACACAGAGCTGAAGAAAGTATTTAATAAATTAGCCTTCTCTTTGTCCCCAGTCACCCACTCTAGATTATTTTGTAAAGGGCCTACATACTCAGACCTGACCTTTTTACTATTAATATATTTGAAGAATTTTTTGGGGTTTGTCCTACTATCTTTTGCAATCTGTCGTTCGTTTTGAATTTTTGCATCCTTGATTTCCTTTTTACATATTCTGTTAAATTCTTTGTAACATTTAAACAACACTAGTGTTCCTTCACTTTTATATTTTTTAAAAGCTCTTTTCTTATTGTTCATAGCTTTTTTACCTTTGACCGTGAGCCACATAGGTTTTATTTTAAGCCTTTTAAACTTATTGCCCATGGGAATATACTTTGCAGGGAGGTCCCAGACAGTCTTTTTGAAGAATTCCCATTTCTGTTCTGTGCTCATTGATGCCAATATTCCCTCCCAGTCCAAGTCCTGGAGAGCAGCCCTCATTCTTGGAAAATTTGCTCTCTTGAAGTTGAGCGTTTTTATCTTTCCTGTATGTATGTCTTGCTTATAGCTAACATCAAATGAAATCATGTTATGATCACTGTTACCCAGGTGTTCCTTTATCTGAACATTAATATTAAGCTCTGCATGGTTTGAGATGACCAGATCCAGCAGAGCATCATTTCTAGTTGGGGCCTCAATAAACTGGACCATAAAATTGTCCTGTAATAGGTTTATAAATTTTTGCCCTTTAACTGTCCCAGCAGTGCCATTACTCCAGTCAATTTATGGGTAGTTAAAATCCCCCATTATTATCACCGTCCCAGCCCTTGCAGCCCTTTCCATCTGTGCAAGGAGCTGAGTCTCCACCTCTTCGTGAACATTGGGTGGTCTATAACAAACCCCAATGATTAACTTAGAACTACGCACATCTATATGCAGTTCCACCCATAATGCTTCAGACTCATCACACTCTCCATCAACCAGGTCCTCTTTCACGCTTGCTTTGAGATCACTTCTCACATAGAGACAGACCCCGCCACCTTTCCTATTTACTCTGTCTCTCCGAAAGAGTGCATAGCCAGGAATATTAATAGCCCAGTCATGTGAAGATTGAAGCCAAGTTTCAGCAATACCAATTAGATCATAGCTCTCCCCATGCACCAGAGCTTCCAACTTACCTATTTTGCTTGGCAGACTTCTGGCATTAGTGAACAAACACTTTAATGCATTACTACATTTTGCTCTGGTGTTTTTCATATAATTTTTAGTAGTACAGATGGCACTATAGTTTCCAATGGCAGTTTGGAACATGGGACATGTCCTGTCACCTGCCATAACCCTCCCCCCATCTATTCCCATTCCACCCTCCATTAATGTCAGACCCCTAGCTAACCTGTCTGCCCGATGTAATTCTAGTTCACCCTCCCCCCTCAATCCTAGTTTAAATACTCCTCCAGCCTTCCCATAAACCTCTTCCCCAGCACAGCAGACCCCCTTCCATTCAAGTGCAAACCGTCATTAGCATATAGGTTGCACCCCAATGAAAATTTAGTAGGGATTTAGCAGGAATTTTGTAAAATTAGTTGTGTTTTTATCTGCTAATAATGGTTTTAGTGTATTTTTTGTGAATATATTGGTTTAATAAATACACTTGCGCAAATACCGCGGGGTCTAAAAAATCAGTAGTACCTTCTTTTTATTCTCAAGGTAATATGCTTTCAGAAAATATATGATTTTTGGGGGGGGTCTTTCATACATTCATATAAATTCTGAAAGCTGTAAGGGAAAAATGAAAACCTTCAGATTTTTTGAGAAATTTGGATATTTACACTTTTGTGTCTGTTCAATTTTCACCATTTTGCAAAAAGGCTCAATTTAAAAGTTACAAATATTTGTTATTTATTAACTCAATACAGGTTAAGCTTTTATATTTAGTAGGAATTTTGTAAAATTTGCTGTGTTTTTATCTAATAACGGTTTTACTGTTTTTTTTTGCAAATATACTAGTTTGATAAGCATTTGCGTAAATACTGCAGGGTCTTATTCTACTGATCATTCTACTGATCATCACAAATTCTGAAATCTATAAGTGAAAAATAAAAAGCAAAGGAAAAATTGCAAAAATGGTCTGGCCACCTGCAGCAAAAGGGTTAAAGTGGTTATAAACTCAGAAAAAAACAAAACAAAAAACCTGCAAGACAAAGGCATAATGAGCTCGTATGCATTGCATACGAGCTCATTATGAAATACTTACCCTAGATCGAAGCTGTGACTGGCGACCGCTGCAAAGCTGTGACTGGCGACATATCTCCTGGAGTTATTTCCGGGTTCGCATGCACCCGGGAGCTGCCGGTCACAGCCTGGCTACTGAAGAAACGGGACGAGCTGGACTGTGCAAGTTTAGGAGTTATTCACCGTACCTACGGGTAAGCCTTATTATAGGCTTACCTGTAGGTACCTACAGGTAAGCCTTATTATAGACTTACCTGTAGGTAAAAGTGGTGTAACAAGGTTTACAAGCACTTTAAATCCCTGTTCTTCGAGGCCCTACCAACCTACATAAATTGAGGAATACTTGGTAAAAGAGAGTAACAATTTGTACTCTATCCAACAGACCAGTGAATACAAAGAAAGGCCTGAACCTATAACTAAATTTGTGGCTGAAACTCATATATCTCCTCAATCGTTACATTTTGAAACCAAAAAAAAGACATGCTGTTATAGTCAGAGGGGATATGCCATATGGTTTCCCTGGGGAGAGATCAGATACCCTACACGTCGGGGGGGGGGGGGCAGAGACCACCCTTCAAAGGGGAGCACAAAGACCACCTCAGAAGTATCCTCCAAGTAAACAAATTTTAGGGAGTATCCCCAAAGGGCCAGATTTAACTCTGAGGGTGGAAACCCTCACTATAACCGATATCTTTTTCCCAGGGACCTACACAGGTAAATAGGGATCCACCACATGTTAGGACACCCCAAAATCCCCAGGAAGATAGGGAGCAACTAAACCCCAGACCACCAGTCCCAAACCAAGACAGTGATTCTGATGGGGGATACAGTATGTCTGATCAGGCTGAGTTAGAAATCCCAAGAAATTACAGAAACCGGGTCCCACAACCCAATTCTGATAGGCCCGTGAGCAACATGGAGACCAAAATAGATCGAATGATTGATATGTTAAACGGTTTTGTTGCTGCATGGAACCTAAATAATCCTTCTTTAGGGGCAAATCCTGTGGCCCGGGGAGATGATCAGTGACAGTGTCACTGTTCTTCCTTTTCGTGAGGCGATCGCATGTACCCCGCGGACATCGAGTCCGTGGGGCCCGCGGTCGGGCTTACGGAGCTTGCAGTGGGCACGCGCGTGCGCCCGCTAGCCAAGACTCGTGAGATCATGTACAATAACGTGATTTCATGCAGTGGAGCCAACCTGCCGCAGTGAAACTAGTGGGCATAGAGGAAGATGAAGATAGTCGGCTGTCATTTATCCGGAGTGTATATGCCCACATCTGTGACTCTGTAGTCACATGGGCTGCACAGATAAGTGAAAGGAGGAAATGAACAGCTTAGAAGGCAACTGAAAGTGGAGCATGCTCAGTAGATGTGACTGGTCTACACAATTTCAGGCTGCAGTGGGGACACAAACAAGGAGGGAAGGACAATGAACAGCAGGATCAACCATTTTTTTTGCAGAATACAGAAACTTACGAATTCCATAATGACTGCGTGAGTATGAACAGCATGTACTAATAGTTATTGAAGATGTGACTTTAAAATTTTACTAAACCCATGACCCTGCATTCACTATATCTGGTCTCCCATAGTACACAGAACTAGAGTTGGGTGAATGGTTCGGCCCGAGCATGAGTTCAGGCCGAACATTGGCTCTTCACCCGCTTGACGAACACCTGAATTATAGGGGTGTTTGATCGTTTGTTCATCCCGCGGACTGACCACAATACACTGTGCTGCCGCCCAGTGCATTGGAAGCCCTGGTTGGCTAAATCAATGAAAGATTTTCCCAATCAGGGCACAGAGCACTGTCAGAGCCATGATTGGAGAAAGTAATGATGACTCTAGCCAATCATCACTCATTGATCTTAGTCCCATCCCACACACTATATAAATGTTCTCCCCATAACAGCCATTTTCAATGTGATATTGGCGTGGACAGAAGTAGAACAGGGCTCTGTTCAGTGCTGCTAGTGATTTAGTGTGCTATAGTGTGATATTGTGCTACTATTGTCAGTGTAGAATATCAGTTTAGTTTAAATCTAGTGATGGTTCAGTGTGAGTGTAGTGTGACCATCAGGGCCGCTTATAAGCCAGTACAACTGGCCCTGTTGTACCGTTGTACCGAGCCCTGCCAGCAGGGGGGGCCAGAGCAATCTGAACAGAGTTTAGAATAAAAATAAAGTCTGTGACTGCACAGGGCTGACTGAGGGAGGAGGAGTGCGTCACCCCAGGAGCCTGGATATCACCACTGCTCAGAAAAGACACCCCTGGGGTCTATGGATAAGATAGGAGTGAACTTGTGTTCCTGTCAGCACCCAAGCCTCCCTCCCCCCTCCTCAGGAAGGACAGAGCAGGCAGGACAACACACCAGAGCTCTCCTCAAGGCAAGATAACAGGTGACAGATTGCATTCTTCTCCTGTGAGTCACCATTGTTCTGCCTCCATACAAATATGTGCTGTAAACTTGCACTGTACCTCAGCAGGACAGGTCTGGTGAAAGTGAAAGCTAAATTCCTGAATATGTTAGGAATATAATGGGACTTTTCAGGTACTACACACAGATGCACTTCACAAAATCTTTTTAATATATGTGTGTGTAGAATATATTTATATAGCACCTGAAAAGTCCCAGTATATTCCTTACATATTCATAAACTTGAGCATTAACAGCAAAGAATGTGTATACATATATATAATACAGCCCATCTCCAGGAAATTAAATAAAGTCCAATCTTGCAGTGTGTGTATGTGTGTATATGTGTATGTGTGTGTGTGTGTGTGGGGGGCGGGGGGGGATAGACTCTTTCTCCTACCTGTTTCCAGCCAGCCAGCTGCAGAGCCCTCTTCCTCCACCAAAACCTAAGGCCCCTTTCACACTAGGGTGGTGCAGGCGCCAGCGGTAAAATGGCGCGATTTTTAGCGCCGCTTTACCGTTGTTTTAGCGGTGCTATTCGGCTATACCTTTGCAAGGTTAAAACCACCCCGCTAGCGGGCTGAAAAAAATGCCTGCAAAGCACCGCTGCAGCTGAGGATAGTCAGTAAAACATACACAGCACTGTGGGGAACCAGTCAGCGCTGGAAGAAGCCAGCTAAAGCAAGGAATTAGGTAAAGCTGGGTACACACACATTAAAATTCAGTTTAGCAGGGATCGGCCAAATTTTGATCTCTGTGTAGCCCTCCCTGTTAGAAGCCAATCATTAGACCACCTTAGTATATTCATGCCATCCCACATACTGACTCCTACCACCTTGACCACTTCAAATCACGGAAGTGGTCATGGTGGTTAGAGTGTTCCTTTAATATCTCTCAGAAGAAGTAAACCTCTGTATACTGATTCCATCTCATTCAATCATCCTCTAGTTGTGTTAAATTGGTGGGGGGTGCTGTCTGTATACCCTAACCTGTCTGTATGCCCTAGTCTCTCTGTATACCCTAGCCTTTCTGTATACTCTCTAGCCTGTCTATATACTCTAGCCTGTCTATATACCCTAGCCTCTTGGTATATGGGTGGGGCCAGGGGTGGGGCTGATTGAGGGACCAGGGGCGGGACCAGGGGTGGAGGTGAAGGGGGCCCCCTCAGGTAGGCTGTACAGGGCCCCATGATTTCTATCAGCAGCCCTGGTGACCATTCATTTTTACTTTAGTGTCAGTTATTGTGAGTGTCGTGTGACCATTCATTTTTGCTTTAGTGTCAGTTTAATTTGTCGGGGCAAATTTCCTGCAGTATATATCAGTGCATTACGTTTAACCACTTAAGCCCCAGAAGGTTTTACCCCCTTAATGACAGGCCATTTTTTGCGATACGGCATTGCGTCGTTTTAACTGCGTGCAACGCTTTACCCAAACAAAATTAATGTACTTTTTTTCCCACAAATAGAGCTTTCTTTTGGTGGTATTTGATCACCTCTGCAGTTTACAATCTTTTTTACTTTCTGCTATAAGACATATCCAAAAAAAAAAAAAAAAATAATTTATTCATCAGTTTAGGTCAATATGTATTCTGCTACATATTTTTGGTAAAAAAAAAAAAAAGCTATAAGCGTATATTGATTGGTTTGTGTAAAAGTTATAGCGTCTACAAAATAGGGGATAGGTTTACGGACTTACATTTTTTTTTATGTTTTTACTGGTAATGGCAGCGATCTGCGATTTTTAGCAGGACTGCGACATTTCAGCGGACAAATCTGACCCCAAGTGACACTTCGTGGGACCAGTGACATTATTACATTGATCAGTGCTATAAAAATGCACTGATAAATGTATAAATGACACTGGCAGGGAAGGGAGTAACACTAGGGGTGATCAAGGGGTTTACTGTGTTCTCTGGGTGTGTTCTAACTCTGTGGGGGGCTGGGTTGCCTGGGACAACTAGGAGATCACTGTTTCTGATCACTAGGAATAGCAGATCTCAGTGTTGTCCCCTGTCAGAATGGGTATCCGCATTGTTTATACTGGCAGATCCCCGTTCTGCCTCTCCTCACCACGATCGTGGGTGGCCGGCAGACATTGAGTCCGAGGGACCCGTGGGTTTAGCCTGCATGGACGAGGTACGGGTACGTAGATTTGCGCAGGAGAGCTGACCTGCCACAGTATATATACTGTTCCTGGTTGGCAAGTGGTTAACACAGTATATATGCGTGCGTTATGTCACTTTTAATGCAGTATATATAAGTGCGTTAATGTACGTTTAATGCATTATATATCAGTGTGTTACTGCACATTTAATGCAGTATGTATCTGTGCGTTACTGTACGTTTAACAAAGTATATATCAGTGTGTTACTGTATGTTTTAAGCAGTATATATCAGTGCGTTACTGCATCAGTGCAGTTTTACTGCAGTATATTGTAGTGTATCAGTGGAGTGTGTCTGTGTAGAAAATACTCAAGTTAAAGTGCACCAAACACCACTTTCCATTCATTAAAGTGCATCCACGTACACATTCCCACATTCTTTATTACATTCTGTTTTAAGCCCCCCTCCCCCATCATGTCTGGGAGGCCAACAAGGAGTAGACATGGGAACTGTCAAAAAATTTGTTTCGTTTCGTTTCGTTTCGTCCCGTTTCGTATATAAAAAAATTCGTAATTCGTGTACGAAATTCCGTTCAAATTCGTACGAAATACGAAATTCGGACGAATCGTAATTTTTTTTCCGAATCGTTAGTAAAGTTACGAATCGTTACGAATCGCTACGAATCGTTAACGCGGCTAATGAATTGTTGGTTCTCATAACACAGAGAACAATTTGAATCCAACTACAAATATCGAATTTCAATTTCAAGTTACGAATCATTACGAATAGTTACGAATCGTTAGTAAATCCAACTACAAATATCAAATTTCAACTAATATGAAAGAAATTATAATAGCGGATATAACGAATGCTTCGAATGTTTCGAATTAATTTGAGATTCAGTATATCTAATATAGAGAACTGTTCCTGCACAAAGTGTCATTTTTGCAGGAAAAAAAGCTATTTAAAATCACTTGCGGCTATTGCCGGCAAATGAATTGTCGGCTCCATAACACAGAGAACAGTCATTCATTGATATAAAAAAAAAAAGCGTAGGGTCCCCCCAAATTCAATAACCAGGCCCTTCAGGTCTGGGATGGATTTTAAGGGGAACCCCGGCCAAAAAAAAAAAAAAAAAAAATGGCGTGGGGTCCCCCTCAAAATCCATACCAGACCCTTTATCCGAGCACGCAACCTGGCAGGCCGCAGGAAAAGAGGGGGGACGAGAGCGGCCCCCCTCCCGCCTGAACCGTACCAGGCCACATGCCCTCAACATTGGGAGGGTGCTTTGGGGGTCTGAGACCCCCAAAGCACCTTGTCCCCATGTTGATGAGGACAAGGGCCTCTTCCCCACAACCCTGGCCGGTGGTTGTGGGGGTCTGCGGGTGGGGGGCTTATCGGAATCTGGAAGCCCCCTTTAACAAGGGGACCCCCAGATCCCGGCCCCCCCCTGTGTGAAATGGTAAGGGGGTACAAAAGTACCCCTACCATTTCACCAAAGAAGGTGACAAAAATGGTAAAAATGACAGGAGACGGTCTTTGACAATTCCTTTATTAAAATCTTCTTTCTTCTTTCTTCATCCTTCGGTTTCTTCATCTTCTCCTTCCGTCATCTTCTTCCATCTTCTTCTTCCTTCGATTCGCTTCTTCTTCCTCCGGTCTTCTCGTCCTTCTCATCCGGCGTCGTCCTTCTCGTCCGGCATCGTCGTCTCTTCTCGCAGGCCGCTCCTCGCAATGGGAGTCTCCCGCTCTGTGAGGCTTCGCTCCGCTGACAGGTCTTTTATAACGAAGGTACCTGGTAACCCTGCCCCCTCTGACGCACAGGGACGTCATGGGGAGTTCCCTATGGCTTTCCCCATGACGTCAGAGGGGGGGCGGGGTCACCAGGACGAGAAGGACGACGCCGGACGAGAAGGACGAGAAGACCGGAGGAAGAAGAAGCGAATCGAAGGAAGAAGAAGATGGAAGAAGTTGACGGAAGGAGAAGATGAAGAAAGGAAGACCAAATGAATTGTCGGATCCGTAATACAGAGAACAGTCATTCATTGAAGTCATTGATAAAAAAAAAAGCGTAGGGGTCCCCCCAAATTCAATAACCAGGCCCTTCAGGTCTGGGATGGGTATTAAGGGGGACCCCAGCCAAAAAAAAAATGGCGTAGGGTCTCCCTCAAAATCCATACCAGACCCTTGAGGTCTGGGATGGATTTTAAGGGGAACCCCAGCCCAAAAAAATGGCGTGGGGGTCCCCCATAAAATCCATACCAGACCCTTATCCGAGCACGCAACCTGGCAGGCCGCAGGAAAAGAGGGGGGGACGAGAGCGCCCCCCCTCCCGCCTGAACCGTACCAGGCCACATGCCCTCAACATTGGGAGGATGCTTTGGGGGTCTGAGACCCCCAAAGCACCTTGTCCCCATGTTAATGAGGACAAGGGCCTCTTCCCCACAACCCTGGCCGGGGGTTGTGGGGGTCTGCGGGCGGGGGGCTTATCGGAATCTGGAAGCCCCCTTTAACAAGGGGACCCCCAGATCCCGCCCCCCCTGTGTGAAATGGTAAGGGGGTACAAAAGTACCCCTACTATTTCACCAAAAAAGTGGCAAAAATGGTAAAAATGACAGGAGACGGTCTTTGACAATTCCTTTATTAAAATCTTCTTTCTTCTTTCTTCTGGTCTTCCTTTCTTCATCTTCTCCTTCCGTCATCTTCTTCCATCTTCTTCCATCTTCTTCTTCCTTCGATTCGCTTCTTCTTCCTCCGGTCTTCTTGTCCTTCTCGTCCGGCGTCGTCCTTCTCGTCCTTCTCGTCCGGCATCGGCGTCTCTTCTCGCAGGCCGCTCCTCGCAATGGGAGGCTCCCGCTCTGTGAGGCTTCGCTCCGGCTGACAGATCTTTTATAACAAAGGCATCTGGTGACCCCGCCCCCCCCTCTGACGTCATGGGGAAAGCCATAGGGAATTCCACATGACGTCCCCGTGCATCAGAGGGGGCGGGGTTACCAGGTGCCTTCGTTATAAAAGACCTGTCAGCGGAGCGAAGCCTCACAGAGCGGGAGCCTCCCATTGCGAGAAGCGGCCTGCGAGAAGAGACGCCGATGCCGGACGAGAAGGACGACGCCGGACGAGAAGGACGAGAAGACCGGAGGAAGAAGAAGCAAATCGAAGGAAGTAGAAGATGGAAGGAGATGGAAGAAGATGACGGAAGGAGAATATGAAGAAAGGAAGACCAGAAGAAAGAAGATTTTAATAAAGGAATTGTCAAAGACCGTCTCCTGTCATTTTTACCATTTTTGTCACCTTTTTTGGTGAAATGGTAGGGGTACTTATGTACCCCCTTACCATTTCACACAGGGGGGGGCGGGATCTGGGGGTCCCCTTGTTAAAGGGGGCTTCCAGATTCCGATAAGCCCCCCGCCCGCAGACCCCCACAACCACCGGCCAGGGTTGTGGGGAAGAGGCCCTTGTCCTCATCAACATGGGGACAAGGTGCTTTGGGGGTCTCAGACCCCCAAAGCATCCTCCCAATGTTGAGGGCATGTGACCTGGTACGGTTCAGGCGAGAGGGGGGCGCTCTCGTCCCCCCCTCCTTTCCTGCGGCCTGCCAGGTTGCGTGCTCGGATAAAGGGTCTGGTATGGATTTTGAGGGGGGCCCCACGCCATTTTTTTTTGGCCGGGGTTCCCCTTAAAATCCATCCCAGACCTGAAGGGTCTGGTATGGATATTTGGGGGGGACCCCACGCCATTTTTTTTTTTTTTTTGGCTGGGGTCCCCCTTAATATCCATACCAGACCTGAAGGGCCTGGTTATTGAATTTGGGGGGACCCCTACGCTTTTTTTTTCTGCAAAAATGACACTTTGTCATTCGAATTCATTAGAATTAATTCGTTATATCTGCTATAATAATTTCGTTCAAATTAGTTGAAATTCGATATTGGTAGTTGGATTCGAATAATTTGGAGCTCAAATTCGTAAACGGAATTTTTCCTGCAAAAATGACACTTTGTCATTCGAATTCATTCGAATCCATTCGAATCCATTCGAATGCATTCGAATGCATTCGAATCATTCGGCAACGAAATTCGTAAACGGAATTTCGTATTCCGTACGGAATTCGTATTAAAAAAAATTCGTACTACGGATTCGTAAATTCGTACGAATTTCGAAAAATTCGTACGAATTACGAATTCGTACGAAACGAATCGCACATGTCTAACAAGGAGAGGCAGATGTTTCCATGGCACTATGAGGGGGCCAGCAGCGTATGTGTCCACAGACAAAGGTGGATGTAGTCCATCCTCAGGCAGGGCATAATTTCCTGTGTTTAGTGATGTTGCCTGTGCCATCCAGCCACAGCATGCAGAGGAGGTGGTGGACTGGCTTACTAAATTATCCTCATCCTCCTCATCTTCCTTGTCCACAGCTACTCTTGCCAAAGCCCCAGCATCACACATGGAGGAGTCAGCTGAGTTATTTGAACACCGCGCCAGCCACTTGCTCCTTGACGATGCACAGCCATTATTTGATTCAGATCTTGGTTCTGAGGTTGAGGAAGAGACAGAGAGGGGAGAACACTGGTAAACAACAAATTGGCAGTCATGTTCCCACAGCTGCAGCGTATTGCCAGGTTGTCTCCAGTGATAATGAGGATGGATGGGGTAATGATGAGTTCACTGACACGACTTGGGTGCTGGATAGAGCAGGGGAGGAAAGTGAGGGTGAGGCACAACCCCAAAAAGGCAGCCATCATGGAAGAGTAGAGAGCAGCCACCCTATTCCACCAGATTGTGGAGCTGTTATCACCCACTTCCCACAGCTCAGCTGTTTGAGCCTTTTTTAGCACATGTGCAGCCAATCGCACTGTTTCAGTTTGCAATCTTTGCCTTAAACACATCAAGTGTGACAAAACATCTGCCCTTTGGGTACCACATGCTTGACAATGCATTTAACCTCCCACCACTCAGCTCATTGGCAAAAGCACCTGAAAGCCACACAAAAGGGACACAATTCTGCTGCTCTTTACTCCTCACCTTTCCTGTCTACCCCAATATACCTAATGACCTCTCAGCAGCCTCCACTGACAGGAATGAGGGTGTCCCAGGTCCTTGCAGCATGTCTGCCAGTAGCACACCACCAGCTGTAGACTAAAGCAGGCAAATTTCTCTGCCCCATCTGCTGCAGCAAAAAAAAAAATACAGTCACTGCCACCCACATGCCCAGCATCTAAATCAAAGCTTGTCAAAGCTGCTAGCTTTACAACTCCTGCATTTCTGTCTGGTGGATTGTGCCCCTTCCGTGAATTTGCAGAATGTGCTGTATCACATTGGCAGGTTCCCAGTCACTATTTATTTTCATGTAAGGCTATTCCAGCTCTCTACCATCACGTGGAAGACAATGTTGTGGCATCATTGGGTAAGGCAGTCAGCTGCAAGGTTTATGTTACTGCTGACATGTTGTCCAGCAAGTATGATCACTGATAATATATTTAATTCACAGCACACTGGGTAACTCTGCTTGCAACTCGTAAGGATGCAGGACAAGGCTCAGTGCGGCAGCTTGTTCTGCCGCCATGTCTCCATACAGCTAGTGGTGATGATGCAGGATTTGTTAGCTCCACCCCCTTCTCCTCCTCCATGCCCTCCTCTGCTGAATTGTCCCATGAACAGTACCCCAAAGCATTCATGGGGCTATTCAAGGAGTCAGGCTGAAAGGTGTCATGCACTGCTTCAGCTGGTCCATCTAGGGCACCAGAGCCACACTGGAGCAGAGATTCTGGCAACTCTGCAGGGGCAGGCCCAGAGATGGTTCACGCCATGCCAGCTGGAGCCAGGAATGGTGGTGTGCGATAATGGCACAAACCTCCTGTCTGCCCTTAGACCGGGAAAGTTGACACATGTGCCATGCCTGGCACATGGCCTTAATTTGGTGGTGCAGCATATTTTAAATAGGTACCCATGGTTGGAAGATATGCTAAAGCAGGCCAAAAGAGTCTGTAGCCATTTCAGGCGGTCATACACAGCCAGTGCTTGGGCCGTTATGGACAGGGCACTCGAGTCAGAGCAGCAGGAGGAAGAGGAGGACTTCCTTTCCCCTCAAGGCCCACTTTTTGCAGACACCATTCTTCCTTTGACACAAAAAAAGATAGAGGAGAAGGAGGATTCTGGCAGCTTTGGATGCATTGAAGCAGAGCAAGACATATGTCAACCCTTAACAGATGGTTTCCCATCACTAGAACCCTTGAGAGGAGTATGTGCCTCTGAGGAGGCAGTTCCATATACTTTAATCCTTAGTGCTTCTGCAAACTTGCAGTACATGGGCTCCCTCATTCTTTAAAATCTGCGAAAGGACCAGAGAATACGTGGCATCAAGGAGAAGGATCACTATTAGTTGACAACCCTCCTTGACCACCATTACAATGGGAAAGTCTCAGAACCCAGCGTGCTTTCTGAATGGGCATTCAGTGCTGCCGGAGGTTTTGTGACATATGTAGCAGCCATAACCCCTTGAGGGCCGGCCTTTACTTTTGGGCTTACCAGTTACCTCCTCTTGGCTTGTCAGTGAATGTCCAGGGTTAGTACCCAACAACTTTGGATGCTGACACATAAAAAGTACTTTTGAAGGTTTTTATTCTGCAGTGGTAACATCCAACACAACACAGTCTCAGATAGGAATAGAGGGCAAGGGTGAAGAAACTCAGGCACCTTGAACTGCTGACATCCACAGAATGTCTCTAATCAACCCAGAGAGTAGCCACTCACAGCTGGGTACTTTAATGCCGGACAAACCTCTAGCCAGGGGGTTTGGCAGCCAACAGTGTGATCCGGAAACTTGCAAAAAGTCTCTGACACAGAATAAACTTGCAACCGAAGGTTAATAGGAACCTTTTTCACAGTACCTGGAACTTTCTCTGTCTCCTTGGCAGTACTATGGAAGTGTGGATTCTTTAGTGTCCATACAACTCAGCTTCCAGGCTCTTACTGATATGCCAGCTTGTTGGCCCTCCTTCAAAGAGTCCTCCCCTGGTCACTTGTACGAGTTTCCATGTCCCTCCAATATTGAGAGCACACCGGGACGCCTTGAATCCTCCTTCAGTTACTGGGCCTTCGGCTAACCGGCTCCGAGACTCGGGAACAGACGGATCCCCACCCCACACCATGCGGGTCTATGGGGCTAGTCAAACTGACCATGTTTGCAGGACGGCAAGTGCTCTTAGGCTCGGGACCCCTCGCGGGGCTACCCTGGTCCAGAACCAGGAAGAAGGACTGCGGCCGAACCCCGAACACATGACTTCAGCACCTTAAGTAACCTTTCCCAGACTACACAGCGGGGCCAGACGCGCCCACTGATTGGCTCCGGGGAAGACTGATACCTAAGACGTCCAACCAGGCCTGGTTCTAGGCCTGTCATGGGTGCCTCACTGCACCCATGACCAGGCAGAACCCTAGTACAGCCCAGCCAAACTGATGCCAAAGTAAACCTGTACAATTAACCTTCAGAACCCCATTACTGTTCTGAGGGAAAAAAAAAAATTTCCACTTATAGCGCACACTTGTCCAAGTGTGACCGCTACACATATAATTGAGTGCGTCTGTCCACAGACTCCATGAACCGGCTGACATTTATCAAAATGAATCAGTCCTGGATAAGCAGCAGCTATCAAGCCCATGATGCGATGTCACTGGCCAATTCTTGCTTTCATCAAGAGTACTTCTATAGGGTTACAGTCTGAAGGCACCAACACCCAAAGCCCAATTTATCCACACCCGTTTGACAGGTGGATATCATTAAAAAATTTTACAGGCAAGGCCAATTCTTGCTTTCATCAAGAGTACCTCTATAGCAGTGGTTCTCAACTCCTGTCCTCAGGACCCACTAACAGGCCAGGTTTGCAAGATAACTGAAATACATCACAAGTGATATAATTTGCTGCTCAGTGATTGCAGTATTCTAGACTGCATCTCCCCAAGGTAATATTTAAAATATGGCCTGTTAGTGGATCCTGAGGACAGGAGTTGAGAACCACTGCTCTATAGGGCTACGGTGTAAATGCACCACCAACACCCAAGCACCTGTTACTTCTATACAAAGTATCCAAAAAATCTCTAATCTTGTTCCGAGCGCATTAAATTGTGGCCTCATCATACAGACTGGCTCCCCAAGCCTTTGTTTAAAAAATAAAGAGAGCTTGTATATGGCAATGTCATTCTTTTGGCTTTAGAAATGTCATTATTGCTGCAGCAGGCTCTATACACGGTACAGATGTGCCACATTACAGGCAGACTAAGGATGCCCAAGCCATTTTTCAGCTTTCAGCCCTGTTGCATTTTGAATGACAATTGCGTGGTTGTGCTACACTGTACCCAAACAAATTTATTATCATTTTCTTCACACAAATAGAGCTTTCTTTTGGTGGTATTTAATCACTGCTGGGTTTTTTATTTTTTACAAAAAAGACCAAATATTTAGAAAAAAATATGTTTTTTACTTTTTTTCTGTCAGTAAATATTGTAACTAAGTAATTTTTCACCTTCACTGATGTGCGCTGATGAGGCAGCACTGATTGGCACTGATAGGCTGAACTAATGGGCATTGATGAGGTGGCACTTATGGGCACTGATGATGAGGCGGCACTTATGGGCACTGATTAGGTGGCACTGATGAGGAAACACTAATATGCCGCACTTATGGGCACTGATGGGTGGCACTGATGGGGACTGATAGGAAGCACTAATGGGCACTGTTAGGTGGCACTGGTGGGCACTGATATGTGGCACTATATGGCACTGATAGGCAGCACTGGTGGGCACTGATAGGCAGCATGGATAGGTGGTACTGATGGGCACTGATGGGCATTGATGGGTGGCACTGATGGGCGACACTGATGGGCATTGATGGGCAGCACTTATAGGTGCCATTGATTGCCAGCACTGACTGGCATCACTAATGGGCACTGATTGGTGGCACTTGTGGGCAGTGGTGGGCACTGATTGCTGCCACTGGTGGGCACTGATAGCTGGCATTGGTGGGCAATGGTGGGCACTGATTGGTGACACTTTTTTTCTTTATTGTAATCAGGGCACTGATGATCAGTGCCCCAATTACATTTCTACATATCCCCCTGTGAGGAGATGCCGCTGATCCGCTCTCCTCTCCTCACACTCTGTCAGTGTGAGGCGAGGAGAGACGATTACTGTGAGCGGCTGTGATTGGACACATCCGATCACGTGGTTAAAGAGCCACGGACGCGGCTCTATACAGAGATCCGGGTTGCACCGAGTCCTAGCAACGCGGCGCATCTGTGATCGCCGAGCTGCGTGCCCCCGTGGGCATCATATGACGTTGTCCCAGAAAGAGAGCTGCACCGCTCTGCCGTCATTTGATGGTGGGCCGGCAGCAAGCAGTTAAAGGAATTTTTATTGTTTTTTTTTTCATTTTTATGATGTCATGAATGTACAGTAACGTTCCATGCAGCCTCCGGGACTGTGAGATCATAAGGGGGCAGGGTCACCATGTGACATGAGCCGGTGGCCCTGCCCCTTGGCCGCGCAACACGTCTGGGCCATTCGAAGCGGAGACAGCGTTGTGTCAACATCGGATGAAGATAGAAGAACAAGAAGCAGAAGGCGGCGGCGACGGCGGCAGCGACGGCGATGGTGACAGAAGACCGGGCCACCGCTAGTAAAAGAGCTGCAAGAAGAAAGCGGAGGCCCGGCAAGAAGAACAGAAGAGCGGGACAACACCCCTGAAGTCGGAACAAGACCCCCAGACGGCGGCAGCGACGAAGGAGAAAGCCGGGCTCCTCCGATAGTAAAAGAGCTAACAGAAGATAGCGGAGGAGTACGGCGAGAAGACCCCCCAAGACGGGAGAAGACCCCTGGAGCTATGTAATAAAGTATTTTAAAAACTTGTGCTGTGTTTTTATTTACACATTTTTGACTTGGTGAATGGGTAGGGGTACATCGTACCCCATACTCATTCACATAGGGTGGGGGGCCAGGATCTGGGGGCCCCCTTATTGATGGGGGCTCCCGGATTCTGATAAGCCCCCGCCCGCAGACCCCGACAACCAACGGCCAGGGTTGTTGGGAAGAGGCCCTTGTCCTCATCAACATGGGGACAAGGTGCTTTGTGGTGAGGGGGGCCCCTTTTCCCAAGGCACCCCCAATGTTGAGGGCACGTGGCCTGGTACGGCTCAGGAGGGGGGGGGGGGCGCTCGCTCGTTCCCATCCCCTTTCCTGACCGGTCCGGGCTACGTGCTCGGATAAGGGTCTAATATGGATTAGGGGGGGACCCTCATGCCGTTTTTTGGCCTAGGGATTCCCCTTTAAATCCATACCAGGTGACCGGGCTAGCGAGGTGTCAATCTCGCCGATCAGGGCGGCGGCATTCACTTCCTTCGCTAGTCCCGTCTACCTGGAGTCACTTTCTAAATGAATGGACTTTACTCCGTGTGTGGGCAAGTCCAATCATTTCAAAAGTCCAGCGGACTAGCACACAGACGGCCGGATTTTGAGTGAAAACTTCTTACTAAGTCCATTTCCATGGAATTTTGGGAAGAAAAAGTCCGCTGGAGCCCACACACGGTCAGATTGTCCGGCAGACTCTAGTCCGTCAGACAATCCCGCCGGATAGTCCGCTCGTGTGTACGCGGCATAAGAGGACATGTAAGATTTTTTTTTTAGATAATTTTAGATAATACAAGTAGTACTATATAACATATAACCAAGATAAAGGTACATGGTTCCATCTATAAAAATTCATGGAGTTCAGGGTTCAGAAAAGCAGGAATCAACCTATGTTGTCTCCACATATGCTCACCATACAGTCATTTACATAGACGTGCAGTGCTAAAGTATAATTCTCAGCAAGGGGGGATGTCTTATACGTCTGCTAATTTCAAGTGGGATGGGGGCCTTCACATAAAAGTATTCAGTATATCTTCTGTAAGTACCATAACATTAGCAAGGAATGGGAGAGGTGTCCGACTACTAGGTTGGCATTCACTTGTAAGGCTTTTTGTAAGATAAAAGATAAAGAGAGAAGAGAAAGGAGAAGAGAGGAGAGAGGAAAAGGGAGAGGGGAAAAGAATAAAGAGGAGAGAGGAGAGACGGGGGGGAGCACAGAGAGAGGGGTATTTGGGGAGGGGGTGGGATCACCACCAACATCCCTCCCCAATCCGCCCCAATCAATGAAGATAATGCAGCAGTTTGTACAGCATCTTTCAAGGGTTATCCCGGGTTAGGTCCTGACATTGTTTTAATTTTTTTTTTATCAGTTGTCAAAAGCTAAGCCCTCATCTGTTTTTATTTTTTATCCATTCCTCTATGTTGCTCAAGAAGTGTTCACTTTGAATACCCAATCATTAGATAGCTGACACAAACACAGTTTTACCTTATTTATGTATTTACTTGGCAAATTGGAAGTCTATAATCTTTTCTGAAAACCAATCCATTTGGGTTGGCCAAATCAATAGAAACAATGCAATATGTACTTTTGGTAGATAGTAGGGATGAGGGAACTGAGCAAAGTTCACCAAACCAGCAGGTAATCCACAAACCCTATTGAAATGTATTTACTGGTAATTTTGTTTGAGCAATTTTCCAGCCCAAAGTGCAAGCGTTTGTTAGAATGGAGAGGGCTAGCTAGGCATTGCCATTTAGGACATGCACCAATGCAAAAAAAAAAATACTTTTCAGCAGGGAGCTAAATTACATTATCTCGCCTGCTTTAAGCTGTAAAAAATGAGGGGGACATGTGTAGCTTGGAACTGGTGACATGTACCAATGCAATAACAATAAAATAAAAAAATACTGTTTAGTATGCAGCGGGTCTTTTAATGTGGCTTAAAGGACAACATTAAAAATACACAATTTTCTTTAAATAACATGCTTAGGGAATGCCTTAAATCTGCACAGGAAACTGCACACCTGTACTATGGATTCCCACAAAAGTAGACTGTGCACTTTGAAAATGCAGTTGCACTCTGCAAGGGAATTTTCTCCGGAGCTTAGTAAAAGGTGAAGCTTAATTTTGCAAAAAATACCCAATGCAAGGAAAAAAAAAAGAATTTTTGCTTGCACGTGATTGGATTTTGGAAGTCAGCAGAGCTTCTCCTCACTTACTAAGCTCTGGGGTATGTCCCCTTCTTCAAGGTCCCAGCATACTAGTTCACAAAAGTTTTAGCAGAATGTTAAAAAAAGACAATCTCTGAGAGAAAGAAAAAAAAGAAAAGAAAAGAAAAAAAAAACACACACAAACAAATGTATAGGCAATTGTAATAAAACTAGCATAGTCAGTGAGATAAGACAGAGCTGGGGGGGGGGGGGGGGGCATAATGAGTAAGAAAACCCATATCTAAATTTAGAACATTATCTTTTCTGTCATATAGAACTATCATTCTTAGTTCAAACGTTTTCCTTTCCTGAATAGTTTTGAAATTCCTTTAAAAACCAAGGCTGTCCATACACGGTTTGAATCTCAGCTGGTTCAGGAGGAACTGGCCGAGATTCAAACCATTAATGGGCAGGCTGAATGTATCAACTTGGTCGATCGATCAACTTGGGTACAACCAGCCTGCCGGATTCTTTGCTATAGCCACTAGTAATAATCACTGTCTTCACCTGGCTTCCCCCACCTGCTCCGTCAGTAACAGACAATAGCTTGGCAGGAGGGATTCCTCTGCCAGCACTATCCGTGTAGCTGGGGGAATCATGTGAATTTCCCACCATGTATGGCCAGCCTAAAGCCCCATACACACGCGCGGATTATCCGAGGACCAGGTCCGTCGGATCATGTCCGTCGTACTTTGTCCGATGTTGGTTTTGCGTACACACGGTCGGACAAAGTTGTCGGAAAATCCGATCATTCTGAACGTGGTGACGTTTGTTGCCTACGACGGGACTACGTAGAGGCTAGTAGCCAATAGCTTTGGTCTTGTAATGTGATCTGAGCATGCGTAGCACTTTGTCCGTCGGACTACCATACACACGATCGGATTTGGTGTGATCGGACCTTGTTGTCAAAAAATCTATCCAGCAGGAGATAGGACTTTGTCCGTCGGACAATCCGACATACACTGTCCGATGGTGCATACACACGGTCGGATTTTTCGACAACATTGTCCGATCGGACAGAATCCATGCAAAAATCCGACCGTGTGTATGGGGCTTAAGACATTGAGGTCTTCCATAGTGTGGTCTAGTTGTGTGATGTGATGTCCCAGAACTCATTTTCTTTATGTTCCTTCATGGTGTGTCTGTGCAAATTTATACTTGTCTGTCCTGGTTTACCAATGTAAGATCCTTTGCTACATCTTTTTCATTGGATGAGGTACACCACATTGATGGAGGTGTAGTTGTATGATCCTGGGATATTGAAGGTTTCTTTTTTGTGTGTGACACTTTTAGATTGATTGATTTGGCTGCACAGTTTGCAGCTTTTGTTATTGCGGGGTTTGCTTACATTTTTTGTGACTTCCTAATCATAATCAATTCTGATTAGGAAGTTACAAATAATGGTTGCAAAACAACTTTAACCACTTCAATACAGGGCACTTATACACCTTCCTGCCCAGACCAATTTTCAGCTTTCAGCGCTGTTGCACTTTTAATGACAATTGCGCTGTCATGCTACAATGTACCCAAACTACATTTTTATAATTTTGTTCCCACAAATAGAGCTTTCTTTTGGTGGTATTTGATCACCTCTGGGATTTTTATTTTCTGCTAAACAAATAAAAAAAGACAGAAAATTTTGAAAAACAATTGTGTTTTTTTGTTTCGGTTATAAAACTTTGTAAATAAGTAAGTTTTCTCCTTCACTGATGGACACTGATGGGGCTGCACTGACGGGCACTGATAAGGCGGAACTGATGGGCACCGATGAGGTGGCACTGATAAGGTGGCATTAATGGGCACTAATATGCGGCACTGAAGAGACACTGATAGGCGGCACTGATGGGCACTAATAGATGGCACTGATATGCGGCACAGATGGGCACTGATAGGCGGCACAGATGGGCATGTATAGGCGGCATGGATGGGCACTATTAGGCGGCATGGATGGGCACTGATAGGCGGCATGGATAGGTGGCACGGAAGGGCATGGATTGGGACTGATCGGTGGCACTGATGTACTGTAATTTATGGTACTGATGGATGCCAATCAGTGCCAAACAATAATGCCTGCCAATATGTTATGCCCATTGTGGGCACTGATTGGCATCCATTTTAGGTACTGATTGGCATCCCTGGTGGTCTAGGGTGGCATACCTGGTGGTGGGCATTTCTGGTGGTCTGGTGGCATCCCTGGTGGTCCAGTGTGGGCATCCTCGGGGGGGGGGGGCTGTGCGATCAGCACAGACCCCCCTGTCAGAGGAGCAGCCGATTGGCTCTCCTCTACTCGGGTCTGACAGACGCGAGTGAGGAAAAGCCGATCACCGGCTCTTCCTGTTTACATCGTGATCAGCCGTGATTGGACATGGCTGATCACGTGGTAAAGAGTCTCCATCACATTCTTATTTTGTTTATTTATATTTTCCACCTTTGTTTGCCTGTTTTGTGGTTTGGGTATGAAATGCTTACGTGCACACCCTTAACACACATTTGATTTAACACACAAATGCTTTTCATATACACTTTTTTATGACATGCATCTTTTCAAATGGATTATATGTATTCGGCCGCCATAAGCGGTAACTATACGCACACATGCACCTATTTCCTCTCTTCATCTTGCTGACACAATATCATTGTGTCACTCTTTACTGTTTATAACATACCCAGATCATCTGTTGTATGCCAAATACTAAGATGATTGTGAGAACAACGCACAATTCACCATAGCAATTAAATAGAAAATGATATACCATTCTTCTGACATGGTTTCTCTTATATAGGGATTGGATATAAACTTCTCAACCCCTCTATGGAGAAAAAACCTACATTATATACTAAGTTAACATTAAAACAACTCTGGCAGCGCACGGAGGGGGACTCCTTTCATTAAGAATCTCCCCCTCTCACAATGTCCTAAAAAAACTACCCTTACCTCTTTGGTATGCTGATTATGTACAATTATAATTTTCAGGTGTTCCTGTCCATTTGATTCCCCATTGGGGGGCCGTTAAACATGTGACCACTTGTAAGCCTCACTAATTGGGGTCACCCCCCTTGGGTTGAGGGCATGGACAGGCTCTCAGTGGGTCCGGGATCGCACCTGAGGGGATTATCTGGTTTTAAAGAAGTCTCTGGTTAAGCGAGTCTTCCTGCCGGAAAGGGTAAATACACTGTGATTAGATAAATCAAACACGAAACAATGTATATGTAATAAATGAGACTGTATCAAATTATATGACAATTAGAATATTGACATCTGTCCTCTTGATCTATTTATAGAAATGTAAGAACCCCCTGAAGAAGACCATAACCTTTAAGGGCGAAATCCATTGGGGCATTTCCATACATCAGATGGTGCAATTCCAAGTGTAACAATGTATCATCCTTGATGTGAAACCTTTCCTAGCCTAATTTGTCTTGCCTTGTATATACCAGAGATCATGTGATTTTTACAAAATATTTGACTCCTATTTGCTGCTAAAAAGCCATGTGTGGAACCTTCCACTTTTTTTTAGAGTCTCCATCAGAGACTCTTTACCTAGATCGGAGTTGCGGTGTGTCAGACTGGCTTAATATCCTGAAGACGTCATATGACGTCCAGTCCGGATATTGAAACCACTTTGCCACGGTCTGAAGGCAGGCAGGTTGATCTTGTTGGCCGGCTGTACCCAGTAAACCCAGGCCCTTTCTGAAGCACGGGGACTTCCCCATGGCTTCCCCTGGCATTAGAGGGGGGTGGGGTCACCCGTTTACGTAACCAGGTGGCCCTGCCCCCTCTGAAGCTATGGGGAAGTCCCCGTGCATCAGAGGGGGTGGGGTCACCCGGGGCTACCCCCAAGGCACCCTCCCCATGTTGAGAGCATGTGGCTTGGTACAGTTCAGGAGGGGGGATGCTGTCTCGCCCCCCGTCTTTTCTTGTGGCCTGCCAGGTTGCGTTCTCAGATAAGGGTCTGGCATGGATTTTGGGGGGACTCCTATGCTATTTCTTCAAAAATTTGGCGCAGGGTTCCTCTTAACGGCTAAGCAAAAGCACGTATATATACGTCCCCTTTAATTGCCTAGCCGTGGGGTCATGCACGCGCCACCGCCGGCGCGCTCGCGACCCGGTCGGGAGCTCCGTGACCGTGGCCGCGGGACCAGCGGACCCGATCACTGCTGGTGTCCCGCGATCGGGTCACAGAGCTGAAGAACGGGGAGAGGTCTGTGTAAACAAACCTCTCCCCGCGCTTCCTACACTGCCTGTCACTGATCGGCTGTTCCCTGTCATCGGGAACGCCGATCAGTGACGTCAGACGTCAGCCATGCCCCCTACTGTAAAAAAAAACACACACGTCACACTAACTTCTCCCCGCCCCCTATCGGTTAACTCCTTCACTGCCACTGTCATTTACATAGGAATCAGTGCATTTAAATAGCACTGATTTCTGTATAAATGACAATGGTCCCAAAAATGTGTCAAAAATGTCCGATGTGTCTGCCATAATGTCGCAGTCACAATAAAAATTGCTGATCGCCGCCATTACTAGTAAAAAAAAAATATTAATAAAAATGCTATAAAACTATCCCCTATTTTGTAAACGCTATAACTTTTGCGCAAACCAATCAATACTCGCTAATTGCGATTTTTTTTTACCAAAAATATTTAGAAGAATACATATCGGCCTAAACGGAGAAAAAAAATGTTTTTTTATATATTTTTGGGGGATATTTATTATAGCAAAAAGTAAAAAATATAGCATTTTTTTCAAAATTGTCGCTCTATTTTTGTTTATATCGCAAAAAATAAAAACCACAGGGGCGATCAAATACCACCAAAAGAAAGCTCTGTTTGTGGGGAAAAAAGGACGCCAATTTTGTTTGGGAGCCACTTTGCACGACCGCTCAATTGTCAGTTAAAGTGACGCAGTGCCGAATCGCAAAAAGGGGCCTGGTCCTTTGGCTGCAAATTGGTCCGGGGCTTAAGTGGTTAATTTCCATATCAGACCTGGCTCAGAGTTCCCCTTAACCCAAAGGGCCTGGTAATGGACTGGGGGGATCCCATGCTCTTTTTTTTAATGAGTTTTATCTATATTGCCGAGACCCAACAATTCATTACAGCCGCAAGCAGTTTTAAATGACAATTTTTCTTTTAGAAACGTAATTTTGCTGCGGTACTGTTCGAAAAACGGGAAAACTGCGCCACTTTACAGACATACTATAGATACTAGTAATTGTAACGATGCTTAAACTGCCCCACCTACAAAAGCATCACTCTGCGCCCTCTAACGACACCTGTGTAGTTATATATGCAACCAAATAAATACACTCTGTAAAAGCAGCCAATTAAAATGTAAACCTAAAATATAAATGCAATACTAAAAAAAAATCTAAACCATATAGTCTTTTAAAATATTGCAGCAGCGTTTCTTGTCAAATCCAATTTAGTGACAAGCTTTCATATATAGTTCAAATGTGAGTAAGGAACTGAAGGAGATATATTGTAGCTTATGCTGTGATCTGTAGAGAGCAACTTCCACCATAAACTCCACTGCATGAGGGAATTCTCCCCTTTGGGGATGTACTCACCAAAAATACAGCAATACTGCACCTAGGGACAAGGAGAGGCATTCATACAGACAGAGGAAACGAGCTTGGCGCTCGTCTAAGATAAGCACCACTTTTTATTTGTTTGTGAGTAATATTGCTATTAACCCTTTGATAAACTGTTTACAAAGATTTTTAAAAACATACTACACTATACGGCTCCCCCCTCATTTTTTACATATTACTCCGGCATCTGCCGGGAGAAACAAGGCTATATACACCTGGAACCAGAAACAAGGCTATATTCACCTGGAACCAGGGACAAGGATACCCACCCACCCAGGCAGACGATCGGGATAGAGGGAGAGTGAAGCAGACCCCACCTCATTATTTCATATGCGGTTAACCCTTTACCGCAAGGTAAGGGTCCATTGCTTACTGTAGTGTATCCCACACGAAGAAGACTGACCCCCACCGTTTAGGACACCTCACTGCACGGATACCATTTTTGCCCTTTACTATCCCCACTTTGTCACCAGGAGAAATAACCACATCATAAACTGTTGACGTTTTTTAGATACCACTGACTTATATTAGATACCACGGACTTTTATGCATGCAGCATAGTCTTTTATGACTATTTATATATGCTTCATGTCATTTTGCTTACTACCTTATATACCTCATATACTGTTCACAGTTTAGGTATTACAGGCTTTATTCTGCCAATATTATTTTGTTTATTTTTTCTAGTCACGCAGACTAGTCTCATCTGGCTCTGCAATACTTACACTATCTTTTATGTTTGCAGATTGTGCACTGTACACTTACAGTTCAGTCGTTCACCCCATTTCATTATTTGCACGTATCTCTGTTCACCATCTATCACACATTTTAGAAGTGTGATTACAACAATCGTTTAATCTTGCACCGGATCACTTAGTCGTTTTTTGCTGTGCACACCTGCACTAGCAGGATATTATTATTATTAATATAATTTTTTCTAACACTTTCTATGCACTTTGGATTGTTATTTATATTGTTTTAACCATATGTTCACCCATGTGATTTTATATATGTATATCTGATTTTATCTATGTACTTGCTTATGGTGTTTTATAAGTCATTTATCTAGGTGCTATTAGTTAATTTAACACTCTTGTACCTTAGTATATATTCAATTTCTATCTACTAGTGCCTTATATTTGTCGCAAGATACCCCTCACTACATACAGTAAGGGAGGTACTTTACTCTGCTTGTAGATTTTTGATCCACCAGACTGTCCACTATCACTGTCTTTGCTATTGTTTAGATTAAGGGGTTTACGTCTTTACCCCGATACTGCCATCTTGTGGTAGATTAAGTCATCTTCCTGGGGAACAGCACAGCACCACCCCCCTTTTTTACATACCTTGCTTGGTAGGTACGGTTTAACCTACACCAGGTGCTTGCAGCAGCCCCCCCACATTCAGTCCCTCCACCACCCTCCCTTCCCCTCCCCTCCCCTTTCCACGGTAGCGCAGGAATACTTTACTACATTTCATTTTTATTGTTTCACTTTAACCGCTTCCCAACTGGCGCGCACACATATACGTCGGCAGAATGGAATAAGTGCATACAGCTATGTCCCTTTGAATATGCCGCCGTGCCATCGCATGCGTGCCACCGGCCGGGACACCCGTGAGTCCGGTCGCGGGTCCCACAGGGGTTTCCGCGATCGTCTCACGGCGAGGACAAACGGGGAGATGTGGAAGTAAACAGCATCTCCCTGTTCTGCCTAGCAACAAGTGACACTGATCTCTGCTCCCTGTGATTGGAGCAGAGATCAGTGATCACTAACACACAGCCACGCCCCCCACAGTTAGTAACACACCCCTAGGACACACTTAACCCCTACACTGCCACCCCCTGGTTAACCCCTTCACTGCCAGTGTCATTTACACAGGAATCAGTGCATTTGTATAGCACTGATTGCTGTATAAATGACAATGGTCCCAAAAATGTGTCAAACATGTCCGGTGTGTCCGCCATAATGTCGCAGTCACGATAAAAACTATAAAACTATCCCCTATTTTGTAAATGCTATAACTTTTGCGCAAACCAATCAATAATTGCTTATAGAATACGTATTGGCCTAAACTGAGGGAAAAAAACGTTTTTTTATATCTTTTTGGGGGATATTTATTATAGTAAAAAGTAAAAAATAATGTGTTTTTTTCAAAATTGTCGCTATTTTTTTGTTTATAGCGCAAAAAATAAAAACCGCAGATGTTATCAAATACCACCAAAAGAAAGCTCTATTTGTGGGAAAAAAACAGACGTCAATTTTGTTTGGAAGCCACGTCGCACGTCCGCGCAATTGTCAGTTAAAGCAACGCAGTGCCGAATCACAAAAAGTGCTCTGGTCTTAAGCCAGAAAAATGGTCCGGTCTGAAAGTGGTTAAGCATTTAAAAATCACTGCTCCTGGAAAAACAGCTGTTTTAAAAAAACATTTTTGCATTGATACATGTCCCCTGGGGCAGGACCCGGGTCCCCAAACACTTTTTATGACAATAACTTGCATATAAGCCTTGAAAAGAGCAATTTTGATTATTCATGTTTGTGTCCAATAGACTTTAACATTGTTCGTGTGTTCTGCCAAATTTTTTGCCTGTTCGTTATGTTCTGGTGCGACCCAAACCCGGGGGGGGGGGGGTGTTCGGCCTATCCCTACTCATCAAGAGAGCTCAACTATGTCTGCCGTTTCCTTTCCTGCCTGATCCACCATTCATAGTAGCTGTTCTACAGCTTCTATGAATGACAAGGATGCTGTGACTGGAGGGGGAGGAGCTATCAATCATCCATCTGTCCCCCATTCAGAGATCCAGTGTCATTCATAGAAAGCTTTAGTATGGCTTCTGTGAATGACAGACCAGGCGGGAAGGGACAGAGCATAGTCAAGCTCTCTTGATGAGAGTTCCTGACCACCCCTCTGTTTTAATCCCCGCTGTACCAGAAGATTATGGCAGAAGGATTGGGGGTGCAGGATCGAGTGGATTACTACTAAAAGAAGAAGAATCAACATAAGGGGCACATCATATTACCTGAAAGTTTCCATAAATGACAAGGGAGCTGTGAATGGGGGGGGGGGGGGGGGGCATAGCTATCAATCATCTGACCATCCCCCATTCAGAGATTCTGTGTCATTCATAAAAAGCTGTAGTATGGTGTATATAAATGGTGGATTAGGCAGGAAAGTGCAGGCATAAACAAGCTGTCTTGATGAGAGCTCCAGACTACCCCTTAGCTGTATTAATCCCTGCTGTACTGGAAGATTACGGGGGCTGGGTTTTGGGGGGGGGGGTGCAGGACCAAGTGGATTACTACAAAAAAAATAAGAATCAACAGAAGTGACACATCGTGCTACCTGACAGTTATGTCCCTTGTGCTGATTTTTCTATTTGTGTTTTTGATTGCACACATCCCTGCTTAGTAAGAGTAATGCCCCGTACACACGGTCGGACATTCCGACCGCAAAATCCGTCAGGTATTTTCCGGTATTTTCCGAAACTGGTGTTGCCCACACACGGTCAGACAAAGTTGTCGGAAAAGCCGATCATTCCAAACGAGGTGACGTACACACGATCGGAATTGACACGATCGGACCATGTTGTCGGAAAATTTGAGATCCAGCTCTCAAACTTTGTGTATCGGAAATTCCGACAGAAAAAGTCAGATGGAGCCCACACATGGTCGGATTTTCCGACAACATAATCAGATCGAACATTTTCCGTCGGAAAATCCGACCGTGTGTACGGGGCAATCATCGTAAAGCTCATGCTTTTGAAGGCACAGTTGAGTTTCAACCCTACCTAACCTCAACCCATATATGTAATCCCTCATATTAAATGGAGAAAGCCTAAATCCTTACCCTAAGTATAACCACATCACTTTACCCTAATCAGCTATCCCTGACCTACAGGAAACATTATTCCTTACTTACCCTATGACCCAACTACTAACTCTAGCTTGACTCCTAGGGGTTGATTTACTAAAGGCCAATAGACTGTGCACCTTGGAAAGTGCAATTGCACTCTGCAAGTGCAGTTGCTCCAGAGCTTAGTAAATGAGGTAAAGCTTCACTTTGAAAAAAATACCCAATCACTTGCAAGGAAAATTAAAAAAACAGCATTTTTGCTTGCACATGATTGGTTGATGAAAGTCAGCAGAGCTAAGCTCTGGAGCAACTGCTCTTGCAGTCTGCAACTCCACTTTCCAAAGTGCACAGTCTTTTTGCCTTTAGTAAATCAACCCCCTAGAGTTTCATACCTCATGAGGCTTTGGAGCAGCAATGAAAGCACACAGTCCTGTGCCAAGTTCTTGGCAATGGAAGCTAGTGATTTCTTGTTTCCAGGGCTAAACATATTACATAATGGTTTTAAGAATTCAGTGATGTCATAATGCTGGGAACAGGATAGGAGAATGCATCCAAAGGTGTAGGTTTATGTTAGAACAGTTATGAATAAGGACCATGTAACAGTCTAAAACTGTGTATGGACAGTGCATATGTGATTTATTTGTATTAGGCTGAGCAAACTGCAGCAAATTGGGCATGTGCTAGTTTTTTCTTACTTTATGACATTACACCTTGGTACTTCAGAACTAGTAGCTTTGACATAGTTGCACTAACATGGTTTTGTAGAGTATAAGGTCAACTTATTATATTTCCACATTTAATTTAATATTAAGCAAACAGCAATTGCTACAAAGTTTCACTTTCATGTAGGCAGAATAATGTATTTATGAAGCTGCACTGGGGAAGGGTTCTGTCCTTTAGGATCTGGATACCAGCAGCTTCCCTATTGGTCTACACTAATAAACAACATTTTCTAAATCCTCCATCATAATCCTATTACTTGCACAGAGCTATTTCTGCAAGTGTCATCATTATTATCCAGAGAGTTAAACCTCATTCCTAATCTGTCCACCTGCTCTCAAGTGCTGCTCTGGAGCTGGCTAATCCCTTGTTTCTCAAGGACATTGGCCATCACACAAAACTGAAGCTGAGCATCAGCAAAGGTAAATATTTTTTACAAATAGGTTACTGGAAATGGAGTTTAAATGTTTAAAAAAAATATTAGATTTTGCTGTATATTTACTTCAGCTGCAATCACCTAAATGCTTGTTTTGCAAGGCCTCCATAAATATGAATATATCTACATCCTACATAAAAGTTTGCTAGCATAGTGACATACAAAGCAGACACCAGTACCAGATGAAGTAGCTCATATTCAAAGTACATTTGATTCTGCTTTTAGACATAGTCTCATTTAAACACAGATATATATGCTTTATAATAAAATATTAATTTCATAGCATGTATAAAATGTCACTTATAATTATGCTCTATTTAATGATTTTGTAGAATGTCAAAGAAAGTTGCCTCATGAGTAATTATGTCCTTTAACTAAAGTATTCTAGTTAGCTAATTAATCATGTTACATTGATGTCAGTAGATTAATACTTTATAGTAACATGACAATAGTGAAATGCTGTAGTGAAAATCATTTTATAGTGACTTTGCTTGATATGGTTTTGTACTTAAATAGTCTGTTGCTTTTAAAAGATCAACAAAAAATTCCTAAAAAATGCCAAGGAGTCACAAGATCCACTTCCTAGATACGTTTAATAGCTTAATTTTCTATGATGGGATTTTATCAAGTTGTTTTTTCCTGGAATACTTTTTGACTTGACCACATATCTAGAAATGTGATATGGTGAAAATAATATAAGCAAAAATGCTCTTTGCTGAAGGTATTATAAGACACTGAAGGTATTATAAGACAATATTTGTATTGTTTTAATTTTGATTTTGAGGTTATACTAAGGTAATTGGAAAAGCTTGAATTTACAAGAAAGAATAGAAAGAAGATTTATTTTTTTAATCCCACAGTAAAAAAGAAAAATTTTTTTTTTTGGTTGGGAAGGGGGTGGGGGATATGTGTAGTGCAGCAGCCGCACTATCAGCAGCTAGTATACTAATGGGAAGCTTTTAGGGGAACTATTCTAAAATTATGCAACTTCCCACCCTATTCTGTCTATCCTGCTCCCTTAAAGTTACAGAAAATCAAAAATATGCTATCTGGGAAGAATATGCTATTCTCTTGCAAAAATATTGTTCTTAGCTAAGCCCACTTCCAATCATGTGACCAAATGGCAAACTTTTGGTCACATGATTTTTGCTGAAGGTGAGGATTAGAATTCAGGCAATGCTATTGACTGGCCAAATCTGCCTGAACGTCAATCTCTTAAACCCCTTTGTCAAAGATCACAAGACCCCATTTCTGCCATTTGGTCTTGTGATTGGAATTGTAGGGAGCCAAGAGCACTACTTCAGGAAAGGTACTTATTTTACCATTAGGTATGATTTCACTATATGCTCATTTAAGCTGAAGCAGCAAAAGCACAATGGAAGCTGATGGAAGGGACTATATACATATGGTATGTATCTATATATATATATATATATATATATATATATATATATATATATATATATATATATATATATATATATATATATATATATATATATATACACACACGTATGCTGTATTTGCTTCAGGGAGGCATACAGGAATTTAGAGAAAGGGTCATAGTATTTTCTGTTCATGGTAGATTTTGTTTTATATTAGGGAGGACAGGAAGTGAAAGTAAATTTCTTCATTGGGGACAAGGCAAAAACATAAGAAAACTTTTAGTAAGGTGAAAAAGGTATAGAGATTCTGACAATGTTTTAATTGCTGTTGGTGCCTTCCTGTCCTGGGGGCAACTGCCCCCTCCCCCCCCCCATTTTTTATATGGGCATTAAAGAGATTAGAAGAAAGGGAGAATCTCCCCAATGGGATAACATACAGTAATAAAAACCAAACAAAAACAAACTCTTAACCAATTTATCCACAACTATAAAATCGATTGGAGTTAGGAGAAAACTTTTTCTCATAGGACAATTAAAGCTGGAAAAGAGCTGTGAGATTCTGCAGCTAGCATTGTGTTGTTCTCCATGCCCCACTACAATTTTTATTACCAAAATCAATATAACCAAGATCACCAATAGAACAATTGTTAAACAGCTGACTCATTACCAAACTGCGGTGTCATCAACATCCCCTCTTCAGCATTCAGGCTGTATTGTAGATCCTCCTCACCTTATTCTACTTTCACCTGTGCTTGCTATATTATAAATATTAGAGTGATGCCATGTTTGATGCCACAATTTTTGCTATTTAAAATCTGATCACAGATTGGAAGGACCTCTTAGTGGTAACGTTTTAATAACACAGGACCTACTAAAAATGTTACATGTTAAAATCATGGATATTTAAATGTTTGGCCTGCAAAAGTATCAGAAAATTATTTGCTTTGTGTTTTTCTCCAAGGGTTATGCGATTCAATATGGCATGGCAGTATTTTGCATTACATGTGTGATAGGTTGAGTAGAGACATTTAAAAATGGGGAGTATTGCTATTTGGAAGACATAGGGAGAACAACAATTATCAAGTCTTGGCTGTCTACCTGTCCGCACATGGCAGTGTTACAACATCTTATCATTGCTGCATCACTGTCACTACTGGTTTCCAAATTGTTCCAAAAAAGACATGGAATACAAGTGCCATCCCTGCCCAGGAGTCAGTGTACCTAGACAAACAGAGGTTAATTTACTAAAGGCAACTAAACTGTGCACTTTGCAAAGTGCGGTTACACTGTGCAGGTGCAATTGCTCCAGAGCTTAGTAAATGAGGTAAAGCTTCACTTTGCAAAGAATACCCAATCATATGCAAAGGAAAATAAAAAAAACAGCACCTGATTGGATGATGGAAGTCAGCAGAGCTTCTGCTCATTTACTAAGCTCTGGAGCAACTGCTCTTGCAGTGTGCAACTGCAATTTTCAAAGTGCACAGTCAATTTGCCTTTAGTAAATTAACCCAACAGAGTCAATTCCTGGAGACCTCAGTGTAGAGAATGGACAGTGATTATGCTACCAGTATTTTGAAGATGTGATATTTTAGTTATCTTCCCAGACATTCCACAAAATAGTACTGGTAGAGGAGGCAAAAGATACATCAGATATTAGTGGAAGTAAGGCTGACTTTAAATAATAATGTAGACAGTTTATACCAGATAGGTTCCTTTGTTTCCCTCCTTTTCATTAGCACTGCAGTAGACAACAGAACATTCCTGGCTATAAGAGCAGTAGAAAGTACTTTGGCCAAGAGCAGTGGATAATAATTATGTGGTTTCAGATTTTTCCACTGTGCTTCTTGTACAGAACAGTGTGTTGATCCTTTATATTTTGCAGAAAACCTACTGTTCAAAAATACATTCCATAACTAAGCTTTGTTAGAATTCTCTTGGCTAAAATTGGGTCTAACACAATACAAATACAAACAAAAACTAACATCAGAATCACAGACTTCAGAGCAGCCCACTTAAAAGTAGCTCTGCATCCAAACAATATAATTATTTATATGTAATAGGTTTCCACTGCTTATCTTCCTCTGATGTCTCCTACTTGATACCTTGAGCTGGTTCTTAAGTCCTGGCAACTGTTATAAGATCACCACCTGACTCATTGTCAGACTTTTCATAACAAGTAGTACTGGTAGAGAAAATTGGCATGAATGTTTTTTCCCATTCCCACGTGCTTCGTTGTAGGTGATGTCCCTAAAAGTTTTTTATTTAATACATATTGCTTAAATCTGACAGCAAGCATATAGTATAATATTAGTGTTGGTATGTGATTGACTTTTTTGGTAGGAAACTGAATGTCAAAGACAATTGTCTGAAGGCTGTTGCTGCGCTGTGTTACATGAAATAGGAAAAAACTAAATAATTTAGTATTTGTCAACAAAATGTCATTAATAGAAAAATTTATGAATGTCATTTTTTAAAGACATGTCTTTGTTCATTAACTTCCCTGGCGGTATGATTATTTCTGATTTTAGGTTCTGAAAGCAGTACAATTATTTTGCATGGAAATTTGGCGTTTTATATTGTAGGCCTGCAATTCTCACCCAGGTATGATAAAGTTTGAAACACAAAATCATAAATTATAATTTAATAAATAACTATAAATAATTCTAACAAATAATAATATAATAATAATAAAAGTCATTCAATAATGTAATCAAATCATTTAGTGTTTGATGATGAATTTCCCCACAAATCGCTATCGCTCAATTCTGCAAGTGATTCTAATTTATTATCGCTGTTTTCTAGCTGGTCTAAAACCACTTTTGACATAAAGGGACACTTTTTGGTTGCTATGGACAATCTCCAAATTCCAGGCACTATTTTTTTTTTTTTTAATAATATAAAACTACATGCAGGGCACTGAACAGACCAGTAGGGACAAAGGGGATGTGTCATTTTTTTATACAGTACTGTAATCTGCAAGATTACAGTATACTGTATGTATATTGTGTGTTTTTACTTTTTTGAATTTGCCGCCGATCTCCGCTCCTGTGCATCGCAACGTCGCAGGGAATGGAGCTCAGTGGCACTCGGGCACTGTGTGAATCGAGCGGAGGAGCTCGCACACACAGCAGGGAGACATCGCAGGATACAGAGGACAAGGTAAGTAACTTCCCCCTGTACCCTGAAATGCGATCCTGGCTCGGGGTTACCGCTAATGGTACTGAAATTCCACCCCGGGCCAGACTCAGGAATACCGCCAGGGGGGTTAAGTTACAACTGTCCTTATTTTCAGTTGGGATTTTTTTAATTCTCATAGCTGTAAATAATGATCTTAATATATATTAACAATTATTAAAGTTTAGTCGTACTGAGCCTGTGAGCAAGTTCATGTGTCTGGCTGAGAGTGACACAGCAAGAATTGTAGTTTTTGTCACTGCAGTCTAATATATGTGAAAAAAACACTGTTTTCAGTTTGTGTCAGAAGGACATTCACAATAAAATCTCCCCAACATTCCTAACAAAACAATAAATAAAGTTCATATAAAGTAAAAAATATTAACCCTGCCTGACACCATTAAAAGTTAATACATCATTGCCTTATTAAAACAGATGGAATTTAAATGGCATAACTTATATACATTATAAAAAAAACAAGGGGTTTATGTTTCCTTTTTTAGAAAGAATGGACAGAACCAAAAAAATATTTCTTTGCATAATTTATTCTGACATCAATATGGCTTTTTCTAGCTTTGTTGATAATTGTCATTGCAAACTATTGTATAAAACATGGTTCTGTGGAATTGGGCCAGCCTATTGTGCAAGGTTTAACATTACATGTCACAATTTTTAGCACACATCCAAAAATCTGGTTTATACCCTATGGTAGGAGAGTGGATTTAGCAACAGCTAGCACTGTCAGTTAACTAGGAAATGTCTGAATCTGTCCAGTTGCAAATTTACCAAGAAGCAGTGGAACTTGGAGGTTGTTGTTAAACCCTTCTTGACTGGCTGAAAGACAAGGCAGTTAAATTATGAGGGTTGTAAAGCAGCATGGGTATGCTGCTGAATGTCACCCTCTCCTTAGTTAAAATACACTGCAGCAAACTAACAAGGACGTTTGCAGGGGTGTATTAACATCATGGGAGCCTGAAGGAACTGAAATTATTGTGCTTTAAGTCCTACACCTAAACCTGTTGTGTGGCTTAAAACAGTTGTTTTTCCTAATCACTCTTATTCATTGTGCAGAAAAAAAAGACTATTTTTAGGGGTGCATGGTTGGCTATTGAGGAGAATGACCACCACACTAAAGCGACTGGGGGGGATCTTTTGGTCTGAAGCCTTGTTAGCCACCCATACCTAATGTGCTAAAGGTTCAAGGAACACCACAGACCTCCTCCTGATACAGTTTACACAGCTACTTCACAATGTTGTCTCAGTCTGGAGTGGCGGAGTCCATATCTAAGATGGCACAAATGAAGTCAAGTGACAAGGCTACTAAGCACATAGATCTGCTAGTGACTCCAGTACAGAACTCCCAAGTGATGGCACCAGAGCACCCATGGTCAAGCTCTCCAATTCCTACCTGTTCCTTCCTGTTCCTAACATATCTGCCTTTTTGGAAAGCTCAGAAGGATTGTGACTTTCCAGTACTGTGCAGCGATGTGCAAACCTATATTGACATGGGATGACCTGAAGTAATCTCTTGATGATGACTTCCAACAGCAAGCCTTGCTAATGGACTCTAATGCAATCACTTTGCAACAAGCATCTGATCAGCATGAGGCTAGTCTCTCTGCACTTGACTGCAACACCACCAGTTTATAGCCTCCAGGTGAAGGTCTAAAAATGGTAAAAATCAAAGTTATACAATCAAAATGCAGGGCATTCCAGAGGCCACCTCTCATGCTGATTTACAGTATCTTGAACTCAATCTTGGAAAAGCCACAAACTAAGTCTCTGGAGCTGGTCAGAGTACATCAGGTCCTCAAACCTAGGGAGGAAGCAGCAGATCAACTCTGGGAGGTTCTCTGCAGGATACACTATTTCTAGGCTTTGGATGATAATAGGCAGAATGTCTTGCATTTGGGAGAGGTAAACTTCGACAGGACATTCGTACGTCTCCTTTCTGGCTTGTAACTTAAAAGTGGGGCAATCCTTTCCACCTGGTGATCTGGACAGACGGAAACTAGTTTGTCTTGTACACACCATAACAGTTGCTGGACCTCTTTTGATTTCTTGAGACTAATGCCACGTACACATGGAAAATGGCACCATGTGTATGCACCATCAGACTTTTGCTGGCCAAATTCCCACCATCAAAATATTGAGAGCAGGTTCTCAATTTTTCGGTTGGAAAAAGTTTTGATCAGAAATTCCGATCGTCTGTACCAATTCCGACATGCAAAATGCCTATGCATGCTCGGAAACAATTTGATGCATGCTCGGAAGCATTGAACTTAGTTTTTTAAAGTGTGACCGTGTGTATACAAGCCATGCTTGAGCGGAATTCTCTCGGAAAAAACATCCAAGATTTTTCCGACGGAAAATCCGCTTGTGTTTTCACTCTATTTCATAACTGTATTTCAGTTTCAAACTGATTGGACTATCTTACTATATGCCTTGACCCAGAGATAACATTGCTTATGCTCCAAACAGTTGGGGAGAGAGCAATGCCTGCCAGCCCCAACCATTGCACAAGTGTAAGTATAACATGTTTTTTTTTAAATTTAAAGTGATACTAAGACCCCTTTCACACTGAGGTGCTTTTCAGGCATTTTAGCACTAAAATAGCGTCTGTAAAGTGCCTAAAAAGTGCCACTCATGCCTCCCCAGTGTGAAAGCGGGATGGAAAGGGGCAGTGTGTTTTGCGGTATGGGAAAAAATGTCTTGCAAGCAGCATCTTTGGGGCAGTTAGGGAGCCGCTACCGAACCACCTGCACAGTGCTTCGTCAGCGCCGCAACACGGGTGCTTTCAACCCTTTCTTTGGCCACTAGCGGGGGTTAAAAGTTCCCCGATAGCACCTGAAAAGTGCCGCTAAAATGAGAGTAAAGCACAGCTAAAACAAGCTGCGCTTTACCGCCAACGCACCCTTGCCCCGGTGTGAAAGTAGCCTAAAGTCTCGTTTTTTTCCTTAAAAATAACACACATGTTAGACCCCTTTCACACTGAGGTGCTTCTAAACTGCCAGTAAAACACTGAGCCCTTTTTAAGAGCTTTTCAGGCGCTTTTGAAGAGCTTTCCATTCATTTCAATGGAGAGGGGTGTTTTTTCACTGCCCTGCCAGCGCACTGCCCCAGTGTAAAAGCATTCATTGATTTTAATGGAAATAGGTTTTTGTGAGCTTTTCAGGTGCTTTTTTTAGCATGAAAGCAGCCCAGATGCAGAGCTCTTCTCGGGTCCTCCAGCAGAGTTCCAGGCCCGCCCCTCCCTCCTGTCTAGTGTCCCCACAGCAAGCAACTTGCTATGGGGCACCCGAGCCGAGCCGCAGCTCCCTGTGTCCATTCTGACACAAAGCTGCGGTTTGACCCTGCCCCCTCTCTCTCCTCATTGGCTAACTTATTTTGATTGACAGCAGCGGAAGGGAGTGGCACCGCTGCTGTGTCTCAGCCAGGCCGAGGCACTTGTGGACATTGCTGGATCGAGATGGGGCTCAGGTAAGCATTAGGGGGGCTGAGGGGGGCTGCTGTACACAGAACACAAAACACCTTTTGTCTTTACAACCATTTTAAGATTTACAGTCGCTTTAATTCAGTTGGCATTTTGAGTAGGCCACAATAGCTGACTCTCCACCCACCTTGCCATTGGGAGTGGGGGAATCTGTGCGAGGCAAGGGGTTAAAACACAATGGGGTTGATTTACTAAAGGCAAATAGGCTACACTATAGGCTACACTGTGCAACTTAGTGAATATGATGCAATTTCACTTTGCAAAAACGACTCAATTGTGTTCAAACAAAATAAAAAAATTGCATTATTGCTTGTGCATGATTGGATGAAGTCAGCAGAGCTTCACTTTACTCACTAAGCTCTGGGGCAAATTCCATTGCAAGGCAAATTCTCTTGCAAAATTTAACTTCCTGGGTAAAGTGAACAGTTTATATGCTTTTAGTTAATCTAAATTCTAGCACATGTTCTGAGCATCCCTACATACTTTGATACCTTCATCTGTTACTACTTGATCTTGGATCTTGAGAAGGTTACACTCATCTTGCACTTGCTAGGCACTTAAGAATGTACAGAAGAATTTTGGGGGGTATTCTACACTGAATGTACAAAACTGTTTGTTCTCTTTCTGTTGTCAGCTGCATCTCATGAATGGAGGCTAGGCACCAGGCTATCACTGTATTACCAGTATATAGAATTGTCAGCAGCAAAAGCTTGAATCCATTGCATACCATGCACCCCATTTTTAGGTTTCCTCAAAGAGCCTTTTGAAAGACGCAGGGGTTTTTGTACTTTTTGCATGTTTCATTTTTGGGACCTGTTGAGTTCTGCTTGCTTACCTTCTTTCCCTAAATTTTTTCTCTAAAGTTCCATTCCTGTTCTGTACCACTCTGCTCATTTTCTTCCTTCTCTTTTCTTTTTGCTTTAACTACTTCTTTCCTCTTCTTCTATGTGTTTTTTTTTCTTGAAAGACTCATTTCAGAACCGTGAACATACTTAAAGGCAGAAGGTTTTTTATCTTAATGCATTCTATGCCTTAAGATAACAAACCTTCTGTGTGTAGCAGCCCCCCCCCCCAGCACCCCCCTAATTACCTACCTGAGCCCCTTCTCTCCAGCGATGTCCACAATCCCCTCAGCCATCCACTCCTGATTGGCTTAGACAGAGCAGCAGCGCCATTGGCTTACGTGGCTTTCAATCAAAGTCAGTCAGCCAATTGGGGGAGAGAGGGGGCAGGACCAGGTCGGGGGTCCGTGTCTGAATGGATACACAGAGCTCTGACTCAGCTTGGGTGCCCCCTGTAGCAATCTGCTGGCTGAGGGGCACTCAAAGGAGGGAGGGGCTAGGAGCAGGGAACATGGACCCGAGAAGAGGAGGATCCAGGCTGCTCTGTGCAACAGCAACTGCACAGAGGAGGTAAGTATAACATGTTTGTTATTATTTTTTTTTTTTAATCGAGCCTTTAGAATCAGTTTAAATTCCACAATTGCTACTATCCAGTTGCTTATCACTGTGGCTGGCTCTAATCCATAAAGCGGTTCTAAGGCAGCTCCCAGATACCTGAAATCATTCTGAGGGCAGGGCATTGTTTGTGAAAGGAAAGCTGCAGTTTGGCCCTGCCCCCTCTCTCTCCTCATTGGCTAACTTACTTTGATTGACAGCAGCGGAAGGGAGTGGCATTCTGACACAAAGCTGCGGTTTGGCCCTGCCCCCTCTCTCTCCTCATTGGCTAACTTACTTTGATTGACAGCAGCGGAAGGGAGTGGCACCGCTGCTGTGTCTCAGCCAGGCCGAGGCACTTGTGAACATTGCTGGATCGAGATGGGGCTCAGGTAAGCATTAGGGGGGCTGAGGGGGGCTGCTGTACACAGAACACAAAACACCTTTTGTCTTTACAACCATTTTAAGATTTACAGTCGCTTTAATTCAGTTGGCATTTTGAGTAGGCCACAATAGCTGACTCTCCACCCACCTTGCCATTGGGAGTGGGGGAATCTGTGTGAGGCAAGGGGTTAAAACACAATGGGGTTGATTTACTAAAGGCAAATAGGCTACACTATAGGCTACACTGTGCAACTTAGTGAATATGATGCAATTTCACTTTGCAAAAACGACTCAATTGTGTTCAAACAAAATAAAAAAATTGCATTATTGCTTGTGCATGATTGGATGAAGTCAGCAGAGCTTCACTTTACTCACTAAGCTCTGGGGCAAATTCCATTGCAAGGCAAATTCTCTTGCAAAATGTAACTTCCTGGGTAAAGTGAACAGTTTATATGCTTTTAGTTAATCTAAATTCTAGCACATGTTCTGAGCATCCCTACATACTTTGATGCATTTACCCTCATCTGTTACTACTTGATCTTGGATCTTGAGAAGGTTACACTCATCTTGCACTTGCTAGGCACTTAATAATGTACAGAAGAATTTTGGGGGGTATTCTACACTGAATGTACAAAACTGTTTGTTCTCTTTCTGTTGTCAGCTGCATCTCATGAATGGAGGCTAGGCACCGGGCTATCACTGTATTACCAGTATATAGAATTGTCAGCAGCAAAAGCTTGAATCCATTGCATACCATGCACCCCACTTTTAGGTTTCCTCAAAGAGCCTTTTGAAAGACGCAGGGGTTTTTGTACTTTTTGCATGTTTCGTTTTTGGGACCTGTTGAGTTCTGCTTGCTTACCTTCTTTCCCTAAAATTTTTCTCTAAAGTTCCATTCCTGTTCTGTACCACTCTGCTCATTTTCTTCCTTCTCTTTTCTTTTTGCTTTAACTACTTCTTTCCTCTTCTTCTATGTGTTTTTTTTTCTTGAAAGACTCATTTCAGAACCATGAACATACTTAAAGGCAGAAGGTTTTTTATCTTTTTTTTTTTTTTTTTTTTTTTTTTTTTTTGTTTACAAACTTGCGTTCAGGTTTTTTATCTTAATGCATTCTATGCATTAAGATAACAAACCTTCTGTGTGTAGCAGCCCCCCCCCCCAGCACCCCCTAATTACCTACCTGAGCCCCTTCTCTCCAGCGATGTCCACAATCCCCTCAGCCATCCACTCCTGATTGGCTGAGACAGAGCAGCAGCGCCATTGGCTTACGTGGCTTTCAATCAAAGTCAGTCAGCCAATTGGGGGAGAGAGGGGGCAGGACCAGGTCGGGGGTCCGTGTCTGAATGGATACACAGAGCTCTGACTCAGCTTGGGTGCCCCCTATAGCAATCTGCTGGCTGAGGGGCACTCAAAGGAGGGAGGGGCTAGGAGCAGGGAACATGGACCCGAGAAGAGGAGGATCCAGGCTGCTCTGTGCAACAGCAACTGCACAGAGGAGGTAAGTATAACATGTTTGTTATTTTTATTTTTTTTAAACGAGCCTTTAGAATCAGTTTAAATTCCACAATTGCTACTATCCAGTTGCTTATCACTGTGGCTGGCTCTAATCCATAAAGCGGTTCTAAGGCAGCTCCCAGATACCTGAAATCATTCTGAGGGCAGGGCATTGTTTGTGAAAGGAAAGGTCGGAATGCAAATGCAAATCTTTACCTACCGAATAATCAAGTCTGCCGTTTGGTTTGCAGAGGGCACTATTGTAATTGAACGCAATTTTAATATTGTCCTACACCCTACTTTGGATGTGTTTAAATCATCCTTCCAGTTGGCCTATGCAACTTTTTAAAAAACTAGAAGATATCTGCATCTCCTCTATCTGACCACTAAGGACTGCATTCACTTTTCTCACCCCCAACAGTCCGAAACCTGCTTGTCTCCCACAATGAATGAAAAGTAATGGACCTGGCATGTTACTGAGTACTTATTATAGGAGTCTCTAATAATGACTGATGTAAAGAGAGAACTGAAGAAATACTTCCTGCAGAAACATTCTCTGTTGCCCCAGTAATGACATTCCTTCAGATGAAACACGTTGGGCCTAGGGATGAGCTTCGAGTTCGAGTCAAACTCATGTTCGACTCGAACATTGCCTGTTCGCCTGTTCAGCGAACAGCGAACAATTTGGGGTGTTCGCGGCAAATTCGAAAAGCCGCGAGCACCCTGTAAAAGTCTATGGGAGAAATCTCAAGTGCTAATTTTAAAAGCCTATATGCAAGTTATTGTCATAAAAAGTGTTTGGGGACCTGGGTCCTGCCCCAGGGGACATGTATCAATGCAAATTTTTTTTTAAAAACGGCCGTTTTTTCAGGAGCAGTGATTTTAATAATGCTTAAAGTGAAACAATAAAAGTGTAATTTTCCTTTAAATTTCGTACCTGGGGGGTGTCTATAGTATGCCTGTGAAGGGGCGCATGTTTCCCATGCTTAGAACTGTCCCTGCACAAAGTGTCATTTTTGCAGGAAAAAAAGCTATTTAAAATCACTCGCGGCTAATGAATTGCCGGCTCCCGTAACAGTCATTAATTGAAAGTCATTGATAAAAAAAAAGTCATTGATAAAAAAATAAAAAAAAAAGCGTTGGGGTTCCCCCAAATTCAATTACCAGGCCCTGACGTGGGGGTCCCCCTAAATATCCATACCAGACGCTTCAGGTCTGGGATGGATTTTAAGGGGAACCCCGGCCAAAAAATAAATAAAAAAAATGGCGTGGGGTACCGTACCAGGCCACATGCCCTCAACATTGGGAGGGTGCTTTGGGGGTCTGTGACCCCTCAAAGCACCATGTCCCCATGTTGATGGGGACAAGCGCCTCTTCCCCACAACCCTGGCCATTGGTTGTGGGCAGGGCCGCTGATAGCCAGCAGGGGGGGCCCGGGCAAGCTTAGCAGATAAATTATTAATGTAAAAAAAAAAAAAAAATCCTCCAGCCATGGCCGATCAGAGTCCGTCCCCACCACCCCCGGTTATTTTTTTACGTTTTTTTTTTGCAGATAGCTATCTGCAGACTAGGTGGCGGCAGGGGAAGGACTATTTCCTCTATTTCGGGAGCGGAAGAATGCCTCTCCCGCACCCGCTCCTCATGCTGGCTGTGGCTCAAGTTCCAGCCAGTGCGTCCTCTATCATGCCGCCCCCCTGGCGCCGCGGAGTGATTTCTCCCCCTCCTCGTGAGAGAAGTGTCAGTGAGGCGAGCGGCGGTGGCAGAAGAAAAAAAAAAAAAAGAAGTAGCTGCAGTCTGAATGGAATAGTTTGTGGACACTCCAGTCCAGGCAGCAGCAGGATCAGGGAAGAAGTGCCTCGTGGGGCCCAACTAAAAATTACACAGGTGTGTGCTTCCTTTGGAGTGGGGGGGGGGGATTGGGGGGATTCAAGATCTACTACTGATGCAGCAGCATATATACATTATGGTATTGGCGACATGGGTGGCACTGTTTGCAGCAGAATATGGCATTGGTGGCATGGGTGGTACTGGCACTGTCTGCAGGTAGCACATGCGTTATGGACCATAACGCATGCCTGCAGACAGTGCCACCCATGCCGCCAATGCCATATTCTGCTGCAGACAGTGCCACCCATGAAGCTAATGTCATAACGCATGTGCTGCCTGTAGAGACGGTGCCACAATGCTGCCAATGGCATTATGCCATTGGCGGCATTGTCTGCAGCACAATATGGCATTGGCAGCATGTGTGTCGCTGTCAGCAAGTAGCACATGCATTATGCCATTAGTGTCATGGCTGGCACTGTTTGCAGCACATTACGGCATTGGCGGTACTGTCTGCAGCAGAATATGGCATTGGCGGCATGGGTGGCACTGTCTGCCAGTAGCACATGCATTATGGCCCATAACGCATGTGCTGCCTACAGAGACAGTGCCACCCATGCTGCCAATGTCATAATGTGCTGCAGACAGTGCCGCTTATACCATAATGTGCTGCAAACAGTGCCACCCGTGCCGCAAATGCCATAATGTTCTGCAGACAGTGCCGCCCATGCTTATCACTTGTAGACAAACCTGCACTTTGTTTCAAGGCGGGATCTGGAGAGGAGGGGCCAGGGGCGTGGCTGAAGGAGGGACCAGGGGCGGGGCGAGGCGAGGGGTGGAGCTGAAGTGGGCCCCGTCAGGTAGGCTGTACGGGGCCCCATGATTTCTATCAGTGGCTCTGGTTGTGGGGGTCTGCGGGCGGGGGGCTTATCGGTATCTGGAAGCCCCCTTTAACAAGGGGACCCCCAGATCCCGCCCCCCCTTTGTGAAATGGTAAGGAGGTACAAAAGTACCCCTACCATTTTACCAAAAAAGTGACATAAATGTTAAAAATGACAGGAGACGGTCTTTGACAATTCCTTTATTAAAATCTTCTTTCATCTTCTTTCTTCTGGTCTTCCTTCTTCCTTTCTTCATCCTTCGGTTTCTTCATCTTCTTCTTCCATCTTCTTCCATCTTCTCCTTCCTCCGATCCGCTTCTTCTTGCTCTGGTCTTCTCGTCCGGCATCTTCTTCTACGGCGTCGGCGTCTCTTCTTGGGCCGCTTTGCGCAATGGGAGGCTCCCGCTGTGTGAGGCTTCGCTCCGGCATCTTCTTCCACGGCATCGGTCTCTGAGGCTTCGCTCCGGCAACTTCTTCCATGGCGTCGGTCTCTTCTTGGGCTGCTCCGCGCAATGGGAGGCTCCCACTGTGTGAGGCTTCGCTGTGTCTGACAGCTCTTTTATAACAGAGGGCGGGGCCACCTGGTGACCCCGCCCCCCTCTGATGCCCGGGGACGTCATGGGGACTTCCCTATGGCTTTCCCCATGACTTCAGAGGGGGGCGCATTTGCCGCCCGCCATCAGGCACATTTGCCGCCCGCCATCAGGCACATTTGTCACCCGCCATCAGGCACATTTGCCGCCCGCCATCTGACATCTGCCGCCTGCCATCTGACATCTGCCACCCGCCATCTGACACATCTGCCCGCCATCTGACACATCTGCCCGTCAACATAACTAAAAGATCGTACAGCGCAGAGGAGGCTTTCCAGATACTCCAGAGTATGTCGGACGAGAGTAGCGGGGAACTCTCTCTGTCAGACTTGGATAGCGACTATGAGCCAGTGGAAAGCAGTGGCTCCGAGATGGAAGCAGAGGAAGATAGAATCCTAACAAGGAGAAGCGGGAGAAATGAGCAGGCGCAGACAACCACCAGCAGCGCAGCACTCCAGGATGATATGCAGGCATCCACCAGCAGCGCAGCACTCCAGGATAATATGCAGGCATCCACCAGCAGTGCAGCACTCCGGGATAGGCAGGCATCCACCAGCAGTTCTGCAACCTTCCTAGAAGATAGGCCAGATGCTAGCAATGAAGCATCACATCAACAAAGCAGTGCCCATACTAGCCTTTCAGATGTTCTACTGTATCCAACATGGCTGCCTGAAACGTCAGTAGAACCTGTAATTCCCCTTTTTACAGCCCAGCCAGGCCCTCAGATACAGACGGAAAATGTAACCCCACTTTATTATTTTCACTTATTTTTTCCCAATGATCTCTTAACCTACATTGTGGAGCAATATAATCTATATGCCAGCCAACATGGCTGCCAGCCAACATATAGCCAACAATCCAAGTTCTTCCTATGCCCGTCCTTTTGTTTGGAAACCCCTCACCATTGAAGAATTTTAAATTTTCCTTGGCCTAACCCTCAACATGGGGCTGACAAAAAAAAATGAAGTCCATTCCTACTGGTCTACCCAACATATCCACCACATGCCGATCTATTCATCAATGATGCCCAGAACCCGTTATGAAATGATTATGAGATTTTTACATTTCAATAACAATGCCCCATGCCTCCCTCGAAATCATCCCAGTTACGATAAATTATTCAAAATTCGGCCCCTAATCAATTTTTTTTGCGCCAGCTTCAAGCAGATGTTTACCCCAGATAAAAATATCTGTGTAGATGAATCCCTATTACACTTCACTGGAAGACTTGGAATACAGCAATACATCCCCAGTAAAAGAGCCAGACGTGGGGTAAAATTTTATAAGGCGTGTGACAGGGCCACGGGTTACACATATGACTTTATAATTTATGAGGGAAAAGAAAGAAAGCTAAACCCCCCTGGATGCCCTACCTACATGGGAACAAGTGGCAAAATTGTCTGGCAGCTGATCCAAACATTGCTTGGGAAAGGTTATCACCTATATGTAGACAATTTCTACACAAGTCTCCGACTTTTCCGCCATCTGTACCTAAAGCAGACTGTGGCCTGTGGGACAGCGCGGACCAACCGCAAAGGCTTCCCACAGACATTGGTCGCTGAGAAATTGAAGCCGGGTGAAAAGGCCAGTATGCGGACTGAAGAGGTACTAGCGCTGAAGTGGAGAGATATAAAAAGAGATGTCTACATCCTTTCCACAATACACAACGACACCTTGGTGGAACTGCAGAGAAGAAAAGGCCCCATCTAGAAGCCAAAATGTATCCATGAGTATAACCTATACATGGGGGGGTGGATATGAACGACCAGATGATGCAGCCCTACTTGGCCACCAGGAGATCACTGTTTTGGTACAAAAAAGTCGCCATTTATTTGATGCAACTAGCCATGTTCAATTCCTATATAATTTTTTCTAAGTGCACCCAAAGTTCCCTGACCTATCTAAAATTTCAAGAAGACGTCATCACAGCCCTCATCTATCCCCATGGCCAACCCACTCAACTAATTCGCTCTGATGCAGTAGCCAGACTCCATGAAAGGCACTTTTCTGAAATTCTCCCTCCTAGCCAAACAGGTCGCAAATCGCTGTGACACCCGATACTACTGTCCCGACTGTCCCTCCCATCCAGGCCTCTGTATTGGAACGTGCTTTCGAAGCTATCATACTTCACTACACTATTAGTAAAGTGAAGATGATTTTTTTCCAGTTTCCACTTTCTGCCATTTCTGTGAATGACCCGGACTGTTAACGACTATGCCTCTGCCAAACATCTTTCTGCCTTCAACGTGAATTGACCTCGGCCTGTTAAATGACCATGCTTTTTGCCTGCCTCCTGAACTGATCATTTGCCCTGCCACTGTACAGCACAGGGGTCTCACATGTGAGGGGCTCCAGAAAAGGTTTTCCGAGTGGAGAAAACATTTTTCTCCAGGTTTTTTGTTTTCTCGGATTAGGGTCTGGAGACTCGGAGGCTTCGTAGAGATTTGGGTGGGAAGAAGCCGCTACCCCTGTCCTCAGGTCTTACCTGACCAAGGCCTAATGTAAAAAGTGCCGCCTGCTGCCATCTGAACTGGTCATGCCTCTGCCTGCCACCTGAACTGGCCATGCCTTTGCCTGCCACCTGAACTGGCCATGCCTTTGCCTGCCACCTGAACTGGCCATGCCTTTGCCTGCCATCTGAACTGGCCAATTTCTTTGCCTGTTACCTGAACTGGCCATACCTATGCCTGTTACCTGACCTGCCTTCTAAACCTTGGACTGTACTGAACCATGTGTATACTTTTACATATCTGTCTGCTGCCTGGACAATTCCTGGACATTTCCTTTGGCTGCCTAGACAAATGCTTTGACTGCTCTGGAACGGTATTCCTGTCTGCTAAAACCACAGGTGAGAGTTTTTTTGCCCTTTGCTCAGCAGAATGTATTTTGGGGTGCAATTCTTGGTGTATACATGCTATGTGTTAGAAGCCTAAAGGTGCTACTTGCATGTTGGGCTTCTGTATGTGGCCAGATAGTGGAAAAGTCTGACACATGGGGTATCACCATACTCAGGACGAGTAGCAGAATGTATTTTGGGGTGTAATTTTGGCTATGTACATGGTATGTGTTAGAAAGATCTTCTAAATTGACAACTTTCTGAGAAAAAAAATTGGTTTTCATTTTCTTTCCACATTTTTCAAAAACTTGTGGAAAGAAATGATATGTTCAAAAGACTCATTATGCCTCATAGAATATACATTGGGGTGTTTTCTTTCCAAAATGGGGTCACTTTGTGGGTAATTCTATTGTCCTGGTGCTCCAGGGCCTTCAAAAATGTTATAGGTACTCAGGAAATGAAATGTGTAATTTATGCCTTTAGAACACCTGATGGTGCTACATGGATGTTGGGCCTCTGTATGTGGCCAGGCTGTGGAAAAGTCTCACACATGGGGTATCTCCATACTCAGGACAAATAGCAGAATGTATTTTGGGGTGTAATTGCAATTATGCCTGCACCATGTGTGAGAAATAACTTGTAAATATGACAATTTAGTTAAGAAAAAAAAATATATATATTTCTTAATTTTCCAAAGCATTGTGGGGGAAAAATTGCAACTTCAAAAAATTCACTATGCCTCTTACTAAATACCTCAGACTGTCTTCTTTCCAAAAAGGGGTCATTTGGGGGGTTATTGTACTGTCCTGACATTTTAGGGCCTCAAGAAATGAGATAGGCCATCAGTGCATTAGGATTAATACATTTTCAATAATGCGTAGCATGGCCTGTAGGCTCTATAACTTTCACGCAAACCAATGATCATACACTTATCAGGATTTTTTTAACCAAAGACATGTAGTAGAATACATTTTGGCCAAAATTTTCGCCAAAATTTGATTTTTTTGGTTTCTTTTAAAAGAGAAAGTAGATTTTTTTTTTTTTTTTTTTAATATTCGCTCTTTTTTCGCTTGTATCACAAAAAATAAACGCTCTAATATACGCATTAGGGGAATCCCTGAATCTGTGACTGACCTACAAGGGGCTCTTTCAAGAATTGCAACCTGCCATTCCATTATAACGTCTCGATATGGACAGGGTTCATAGAGCCCTAACACCAAAAAATTTTTTTACGGTACTAAGGAACAATTGCTAAGCACAGCAAGAAATAAAGCCTCCTTAAATTTCCAGGGTCATAATTACCAATTATTCACAGATCTTTCACAAATAACAATTGAATGAATGAATGAATAATTTGTATAGCGCTGCAAATGCGAACTGAATCGCCTCAATTAACAAAAGAAGAACATTGAAACCACTTCTTCAAATATTACAACGCAATGCTATAATCTACCAATGGGCTTCCCCCTCTCTGTACGCCTTACCTATCAGAGTCGCAAATACTTGTGCCGATCCGCCAAAGATCTACAAACTACCCTACAAAATTTAGGGTTGATAAATGCAAATAGAGACTTAGCCGATATATGCCAAAAATCATCCCCATCTGCTGGTAGTTCCCCCTCTGCTCCCAGGAATGATGAAGATCGTAGCCCACATAAGAGAAGTCACATGCAATCTCCAGTTCCGGATTTGCCTGATTCTATGGACTGATGACTACTTTGAACCAAAGTTTTCCTCCAACTTCTTCACCAGTTTCAAGGCTGGTCTCCTCCGAAACTTCTGACCCCCAGCCACGGATTTCACTAAACAAACACCTGAATTTTGTCACTTTTGACTAAGGCACTTTTTTTGCTAAATCTTGAATTTTTTTGCTTTTTGATTATGAGTCTACAATGTATTTGTTTGGCTCCCCATGTTCCGCAGGGATGTTCCTTGCGCCTCCTCTTGCTACCCTCAGTTTCTCAGTGTTCGACGGGCAACCGACAGTGGCTCATGTAGACTTGGAGGGAGACCCTCTCTCACTTCAATGGATTTGTTAAGAATTTATATATGTTATGCTATATTTTCATGATGAATGCAGAACGCACTCTTTTTTTATTATTTTTTTTTTTCTCCCTATTTTCTCTTTTTTTTCCCCTTCCCCCCTATACTCTGGAGACACACAATTCCGTACATGATCCTAGTTTAAATATAAACACAAACATAATTAAAACTCCCCCAACACCATGGCCCCTTTGAATATCCTATCCTTGAATACTCACGGATTCAACATCCCACATAAACGCACAAAAGCCTTTCATACGTTTTCATCTAAAAAAAGCACACATAGTATGTCTTCAAGAGACTCATTTTTCTACACATTCCACTCCCAAATTTTTTAGTAAAACCTACCCACAAGTATATATGGCCTCAGCCTCCACAAAATATATCGCAGAACAACAAGAGCAGACAAGCGCCTTGAGGCGATTCAGTTCGCATTTTCAGCGCTATACAAATCATTCATTCATTCATTCATTCAAAACAACGTGGCATACTTATAGCATTCCATCGTAATACCCCATTTGCACGAATAAAAGAAATTAAAGATCCAGAAGGTTGATATCTGATTCTTAAAGGACATTTAATGGATACAGCTATTACCATTATATCTTATTATGCTCCCAATAAAAATCCTAACTCTTTTCTCTCCCATCTATTAAACACTATAGACTACCATAAAATAGGTACAATAATTTTATGCAGAGATTCTAATCAGACCATTTTTCCTTTTTTAGATAAATCACCAATCCCACAGTCCCATAGATCTGATAGACAATCTTTTTCAAAACTAATTGCAAAATATAATCTAGTAGATTCCTGGCAAGAATTGAATCCTACCAAGCGACAGTACACACACTATTCAAATCCTCACTGTTCATTTTCTAGGATGGACCACATATTCTTATCCACAGGTATGATACCCAAAATCTCATCCTCTAAAATTGTCCATTTTCGTTGGTCTGATCACAATGCAATTTACAATACCATAGCCTCCATAATCCCCCAAAAAATAGACCCAACATGGCTATTAAGAGATTTCCTGCTTAAAAATCCAGTACATAAAAATAATATTGAAATGGCACTCAAAGATTACCTAACACATAATTCTACACTCGACATCTCCCCAACCACTTTATGGGAAGCAAACAAACCCGTTCTTCGGGGCATATGTTTACAACAAGCCAATGCATTCAATAGAGAACGAAAAGCCCTTTGCCACACCTTAGAAACTAATTTCAATACGTGCTATACGGCATTTCAACATAACCCCTCTCCTATAGCCAAAAATAAAATTAGATAAAGATAAATTGGAATTTGATTTGTTCCTTACTGAATCCGCAGACAAAACTATCAAAAGATCACAACATAACTTCTATACAAACGCAAATAAACCAAATACACTATTAGCCCGTGCACTAAAATCTTGCCATAATCCAACCAAACCTATTCGCCTGAAAGTCTCCAGAGAGACATACACAAACAACCCATTGAAAATGTTACAAAAATGTAAAACACAATTAAATAATTTATACCCATCCATCCCACCCATATTTAGACCCACATTATCTAAAACACAACTGGAAGTGTTGGAGGAATCTGTGTCTATCATAGAAGTATCTGAAGTCATTAAAAATCTGAAATTGAATAAAAGACCAGGTCCTGACGGATTTCCCGCTCTTTACTACAAAACATTTACAGATATCTTATCACCAGTTTTGACAAATAACTTCAATTCCCTTTTGGAAGGTCATTCCTTTAGGAGAGAAACCCTAACTGCAATCATTTGTATGCTCCCTAAACCACACACAGATGATTCAATATGGTCTAATTATCGCCCTATCTCTTTATTAAATTTCGCTGTAAAAATTTTTGCCAAAATCCTAGCTAATTGATTAAATAGAATCATTGGCAACCTCATTCACTGAGATCAAGTAGGTTTCATTCTAATTCGACAAGCTGGAGATAACATTAGACGTGCAATACTTTTGTCCCATGCCGCTAAATCACAGCGTATCCCTACTTGTTTATTCTCTCTAGATATTAAGAAAGCATTCGATACGATATCTTGGTCATACATGTATTATACCCTCAACAAATGGGGCTTCGGCCCTCATTTTCTACAATGGATTTCTGCATTTCATAAAGATCCCAAAGCCTACATTAAATATGCAGGATACAAATTGGATGAGTTCAGTATACAGAGAGGGACGCGTCAGGGATGCCCACTCTCACCGTTACTTGTTGCACTACTCATTGAACCCCTAGCACAAAGAATTAGAATGGAACCTACAATAACTGGTATAGAATTGGGCGGCTATCACCACAAAATATGTTTATTCGCGGATGACATTCTCCTTTTTTTATCCACACCACAAGTTTCAGCCCCAAACCTTATGGTTGTAGTTCATACATTTTCACTCATTTCAGGCCTCAAAGTTAAAAAAATCATTAGTATTAATCATCTCACTTGACTAAAAAAATAAACAATCTTTACAAAACTCATTGCCTTTTAAATGGGTAGATCATAGTCTACCCTATCTGGGCATCCATCTTACTTCTAACCCCTCAGATTTATTCACGGCTTATTACCCAGCCCTATTGAAGAATACTACTACTTTATTATCTAATTGGTCATCACTACCAATATCGTGGTTCGGAAAAATTTGCATTATTAAAATGTCTATTCTTCCGAAATTTTTATATTTATTTAGAACACTTCCAATTCATATTCCTGCTTACTTTCTCTGGACTGATCCAACAAAAAGTAACACAATTCACGTGAGGTAAAATAAAACCTAGGCTGCATAAGAAAACACTAATTCTCCCTAAATCCATGGGTGGTCTGGGATTCCCAGACTTTTCTGCATATTATAAAGCAGCTCAATTATCGCAATTAACAAATTATCATTCAACCACAGAGATTCCTATGTGGGTATTCATTGAAACTCTATACTGTGATCCTTTTCCGATAAACAAATGTATTATGGTTACAACCTACAGATCATAAAAATATAAATAATCCAATCTCTAAACATTTTTTATCTATCTGGAATAGACATAGAATCTCACATGGTTTACAATCTTCACATAACCCGCTACTTTCCTTTCACAAAAATCTGACCTTTTACCCAGCTTGGACATTTCCTAAAACTTTTAAAGCCTGGCTCAAGACTGGTATTACTTGCCTATATAATTTAACTTCAACCTCCTCGATAAGACCTTTCCCTGAACTATGCTAGTTATATAAATGTCCTCAATCTGAAATATTCAGATATCTTCAAATCAAAAAAATTTTTACTCCCCTGCTTAACTCATGTGAAAACCCTCACACCATTTCTCAATTTGAAAGATTCTGTCTCAAAGAACCACATGCTAAAGGTCGTATTTCATCTATCTATGCCCAATTGATTTCACAATCTTATACTATTATACCTACATATATTGCTAAGTGGGAAAGAGATCTAGACCGTACGATTGACTCTAAAACTTGGTCTCTCATATGGTCTAATACCAAATCTTCTTCTACAAATATATTGGTGGTAGAGACATCATATAAAGTCCTCACCCGATGGTATCTGGTCCCTGCAAGAATAGCCAAATTCACATCAGACAATGCTGGTCTCTGTTTTTGCGGCTGTCAGGAACAAGGTACATTTATGCACATTTGGTGGCAATGTCCAATTGTACAAAAATTTTGGAAAAGTTTTTGCAATAATTTCAAAATTATTTAATTGCTCAATTCTACCAGACCCAATGTTGGCTCTTCTTAACTTAAACCCAACCTCTATTAACTTGAAACAATTTAAATTACTTCTTACATTCCTGATAGCTGCAAAACAGACCATAGCTAAGGCATGGAAAACACCTGTCGTGAATATTGTAGAAACCAAACTTAGAATGAATCGATCTTTCATCCATGCTAAAATGGACGCTATTGATCAGAATCATCTGTCAAAGTTTGACATCACATGGAAGCCATGGATCGATTATTATATGCCAAATACTTATGATAAACATGTACTTTCACCATGGTAATCAATAATACCCTTTCAGGGATTATAACTTCAGTTTGTATATGTAAAACGCCTATCTGGAGTCATGTTGTTTCCCCATCCCATATGTTGTTTTTTTTCCCTCTTTTTATTCCATCTTTCCCTTTTATTTTTATTTTTTTTATGATAACTATCTTTCCTAGAACCAATTTTTCCTTATGTTACATTAGCATTTTCACACAAGATTCCCCTAAGACAGGCCAAACATTATGTAATTCCCTTTCCTTCCACCACAGGTCCACCATTGCCCCCCCCCCCCCCCCACAGTGCCATTGTGTTCTTCTGGTGGGGAGTGCAGGGAGCCATTCAGGAAAAAGCTGACTTGTGTAGAACCAGGGTGCCCATACATGGATTGAATTTCGGCCAGTCCCTGCTAAACTGGATGAATTGTGATCCATGTAAGGCTAGCTCAACTCTTACCCAAAATTCAACATTTTATCTAATTGGAAAAAAAATGGAAAATGTGTAAACTCTGTGTGAAAGTTGTGTGAACTGTGTAAAAATATTTATAAAGCCCTTAGTATTGGTTGAGTTTGTTTTTAATATTGCATTGGTGGATATGTGGCTTACAAACTACTGCTTTTTACAAATTCGGTAGATTACAGTAACAAACAGTCATACATATCAACACAATGCATACATAGCCTCTTTGAGCATTTCAAATAATTTGAAAGCATTTTTTTATGTTTACAGAATCCAAAATTAGTTATGGGGGATATTGACACCCAAAGCCTCGAAGAGGAAACTGATTTTGAAGGATCTGCTACGAACACAGGTAATATGTTTTTTATTTTTATTCACATATGCTTTATGTAATCTTCAACCATATTTTTCATTTAAAACCCAAATAAACTCTGCTATACTTACCTTTGCACCAATGGTCTGATACCCGCAAGGTCCGGCATCTTCTCCCCAGCTTCTTCCATCTGCCGGTCTTTGTGCACCTTGATTGGCCAGCATGGGGATGACGTTATGCAGGAGTGCAGCCATCCTGGCACACAGGCACTGTTCCAGAATGTGAACTGAGCTGTATGTGCATTGGTCAATTTTGTGTATATTTCCTCTGTTGATGGCAGTAGAAGCCTTGGTTGCTTATTATCATGAAAGTGTGCCCCTAATGGACTCTGGGAAAAAGATTTTACAGTGATTACAAATATCCTATGTTCACCCAATAATGTCCCACATTTTAGGGCGTTATATGCAAAACTGGATATTTGAGGACATTTGGAGAAGCAACATTTGTCAGCACTTCAAGGGTTAGCAATTAGCAAGAAGGCGAAAGGGGTGTTCTTCAGTATAAAGAGTAATATTACTTGCAGCCTGTAGGTATGGAAGGCAATTCATTGTTTCAAAAGTTTGTGAACTGTTTAAAATGAACTGCAGGCAATTTAAGGGCAGTATATGGAAACTTTTGGCCAGTTACCTTGCCAAATACCATGGCCACATCTTTGATTTCCAACACAACAGCAGTAGCATTGCTTGGTGCAGAACACTGGGTCAAAAAACCCACCAAAGTGCTAATTGCACGATGAAGCAGCAAGGCAGTGGTGGTTGAAACTTATCATGTAATCCATATGGCTTAATTTTGACAACCTTTACTCTTTTAATGCAATGATAATGCTACTGGCTGCACCAAATACACTAACTAGTAACAGGTGCTGGTTGGTGGTGTAATAATGCACTAAGGACTGGAAAAGGGCTTAATATTCACAAGCATTACTGGTAGATGTCTGCTTGATTAAAGATAGCACAAGCTGGTAGTTTAGTTTGAAAATATAACCATTTATCATCCATTTTTACATGACTAAAAAAATATTCATATTATACAGTATCTATAAATCAAGGGTTTCAAATCATTGCTACTCTGTAGGCAGGTGCAGTCTATTTTCTCCACTGAATGTGGCACTAAACTGCAGCGGCAGTGCAGAGGGAGAGGAAGTTAGGGAGAACATGGTTCCTCTATGGTTTCCTAAATCACTAAGGTAGCAATGCGGTTGGATCCTGACAACCCCTATGACTCTGGTGGCCATCTTGGGTCTTGTTGTGAACTGTTTTACTTTGACTTCAATACAAGTTCTTTCAGTTGCATCTGGCCCAAGTGTGTGTTATTGCTGCTGCACCATGTTGCACCCACCCACAACTTAGTAGTCATTCTTCTTTTTAACAATTATATCATGCCTGCCATTTTGGAAATCAGCTTAGTTATATATAACTGCTGCTAAACAAACCTACCTTACCACTCTCAGTAAATTCCAGGCCTCATCAACTGTTTACTACCTATAACACTGTACTTCATCCCCCTTCTGCCTCCACCCACTATCTTACTTGCTGCCCAGGAGATTGCCAATCATTTAAAAAACAAGATTAATACAATTTGTATTGAGTTTTATACTGTTGAGCTCTCTTCCCCAACCAATATATTTGGGAAGATTTACTAAAACTGGTGCACACAGAATGTGGTGCAGCTATGCATAGTAACCGATCAGCTTCTAATATCAGCTTGATCAATTAGGCTTTGACAATAAAACCTAGAAGCTAATTGGTTACTTTTCACAGCTGCACCAGGTTTTGTGTGCACCAGTTTTATCAAATCTCCCCCATTATGTCTACCACCAAACTCAATACTTTCCTGTTGATCATGTTACTACTGAGAAAGTTACTAAACTCCATTCTGAGGCCTACCTCACCACCTTCTCCCTGGACCCCATTCCCACACAACTACTACAGCCACCCTCCTGCTCAATTCTATACTCTCTAACTCACATCTTTAATCTTTCCCTCTCTACCAGCATTTTTCCTACCCCTCTCAAACATTCACTAGTCACCCCCATACTTAAAAGACCTTACCGGTTTGAACAACTTAAGACCCATCTCTCTGTTCCCATTAGCCTCCAAACTTCTTTAATGCCTTGTCTGCAACTACCTGAGCTGCTACCTCAATGATAGCAGCCTTCTCGACCCCCTACAGTCCAGCTACCTCCTGCAACATTCCACTGAACCTGCCCTACTAAAACTCGCTGAATTCCGCTCCATACTCATACTAATAGACCTTTACACTGCTTTTGATACAGTTGATCACCCGCTCCTCCTCAAAAAGACTCCATTACCTTGACCTCCATCACTCTGCTCTTTTCTGGTTCTCCTCCTACCTATGTCACTGTACTTTCAGTGTCAACTACAACTACTTCTCACCTCTTCCTCTTTTGGTTGGGGTCCTCCAAAGCTCTAATCTTTGGTCCCCTCTATTCTTTTTCTACACTTTTCTCTGGAGCAGTTGCTAACCTACCATGGCTTCCAATATCATATCTATGCCAGTAAAACCCAAATCTATCTCTCTACTCCTCAGCTCACCCCTTCTACCTCCTCGCTTAACACTAATTTACATATCAGTATTGATGTCACAATACGTCTTTAAGCTCAGTCCGTCAAAAACTGAGCTTTTCATATCTTTAAATGAATACTGCTCCTTTAACCTCTGTAACATCTCCAGAATTTGCCCCTAACTAATGACACCACAAAGCAATGAATCCACTTCCTGGTTCCCATCTCAAGTATTGTAATCCTTACTCGCCGGCGTACCTTCGCACAGGTTAGCCCCCTTCAGTCTATAATGAATGCTGATGCTACACTTGTCACTGTACTCACCAATCTGTGCCCTCCTCTAGACATGTGCACTGCCAAAAAATGTGTTAGTTTTAATTTTCGTTTCATTCGTTTTTTATTTTGTTTTTATTTTTCGGGTCATTCATTATGATCGCAATTTGTAAATTCGAAAATTCGAAAGAATAACTAACTAATAATAACTAACTATTAAATTATAGGTATTGGAATTTCCTTTCAAATTTGGCTGTTAGTGAAGGTAACGAATACGAATTTATCCGAAGTTACAAATTATCTGAAATAACAAATTCTGCATCTAAACAAATGGAATGAATTAATAATAAATAATAATAATATTTTTTTATTATTATTGTTATTTATTATTAATTTGTTACGTTCCATTCGTTTAGATACGGCATTCGTTATTTCGGATAATTCGTAACTTCAGATAAATTCGTATTCGCTACGTTCCCTACCAGCCAAATTTGAAAGGAAATTCCAATACCTATAATTTAATAGTTAGTAATAGTTAAGTTATTAGTTAGTTATTATCTCAGATTTTAGAATTTTAGTTTTTTCGGGTTTTCGATTTTCTAATTTATTAATTTACGAACTTATGAATTATCGAATATTCTGAAAAATTCATTAAATGGATTTTATCACAGTTATCCACAACTTTGCCCTCAGGTACATCACCAACCTCATCTTAAAAAATCACCCAAATTTCTACTCCCAAGACCTCCTATTTTTGAGCTCCCTTGTCACCTCCTTCCATGCTTGCCTCCAGGACCTTTCCCATCCTCCAGAGCTCTGGCTGGTTATTTCATACTCGGCAAGCTACTAACATTGGTTTTACAATCATTAACCTGTGTTCATCTTTCTGTGAACTTCAACAAAGTTTAATGCACAGGAGTTGAATGACTAATCTAACTTCTAACATATTGCTTGTAGCACACACTACGCAAATTTAATATTAAAGTATACAAACCTAACCATTTCAAATGAAGCATATGATAAAATAAATATCTCAACTTTTTTCTTTAAATTCAAGTTGGGACCTTAACTGTCACCTAATTCTCTGTTTGGTCCTTTATTATAAAGTAAAGCCTCGCTGACTAAAAGGAAGGCTTACAGATGGGGGCAGTAAACTTACTCCATTGCTCCATCAAAGTCCACCTTCTAGTGCTGTTGTCCCAGTGGGCAATCATCAGGCCTGAGCACTATCTCAATGGGGGGGGGGGGGGGGGGGGTGGGTGCTATAAATTCACAGGTTGGACTTCTGCAGTAAGGACATGGCGAGTGAGCATGGATCAATTAGTGTATCTTGCTAGAGTGGTGGGCTATCTGCTGTGAAATTTCATCTTTAAGTGTAAAGTGTTTTTCAAGGATATTATTTATTGTTCACATAGGGCCTAAAGGTGTCATACATGATTGGAGGAAGTTCAAACTTGTCAGTGAGGACCAAGAAGCAATACCTGTAAATAAAAAAGAAATCCTTCGACAAATGTCTTCTCCGTACAAATCACCAAGCAAAGAAGAGAAGGACACAAGAGAAAAATTCACTCGTAAGGTAATAGATATTGCATAAGTTAAAGTATATCTAAATCCAAAAAAAAAAAAAGTATATCTAAATCCAAAAACATAAAAAGTAGTATATGGCAGCTTACTAGTCCTTAGATGAGTTGGCTGTATCCATTTTCTTTTTTCCAGGCTCTTTTATTTATTTTTACCAGGCAATCCTAGAAATACCACACTTCCTGTCGTATGTGGGTATGCTCACTCACTTGACTGTATCTTTTGAGATAGTCATGGTTGTCCCTTAGTCTGAACTGCAAACATGTCTATCTATTTTCATATCCATTACAGTTTGCAAAGGAGAGATTATATTTTGTGTACTTTCAGTTCAACAGAAAGTGACAATAAAACAGCATTGCAAGCAAAATCAACAGGTATTTTCTGTAATTGCAGAAAATGTTTGTAGCCTGAAAAACTAATGCTTCCACCACATCTAAGGACTGGTAAGCTACTGCTGCAAATATATTACATTTTGGTTCTTTAGTTTAGATTTCTTAAATTAGTCAATCAATAGATTTTTTCATATGTAATCATGTACATTCTGCATATGTATTTGTATACATTTACCATAATGCACCAAGGGTGATGTGTGCATGTAATGTTTCTTATCTTTTTAAAGGGGGGTTGATATACTGTATACTGTCCCAACATCAATGTACTATTTTTATAAAATGAGAGGTTTCAGGATTTTCACAGAAAAGCAGCTCAGTTCCATAGAGAATGGGGGCTCACTTGAACTTTGCAACACAACAACGTCCAGAAAGTGCATTTAATGTACTTGGTTGCTTTGTTCATAGTGATTGGGCAGTTATTTTCAATAGGAGAGAGACGCAACCAGTGATCTCTCTGTCCCTTGCAGTGGTGGCTTCATAATGAAATGATGCCTAGGTACAAAATTATCTAAGAACAGGAGCTTCTTATGGGCAACAAATGCGAATAGGGCAGCCCATTGAAGTAAATGGGCTGCTCTATGCATGATACATAGAATTATGTAAAAATCGCCTACACAATATCCTGAGCGCCACATGTAGTGTGAATGGGGCCTAACTGCAGTAGGGGCCTGGGCAGGCTGGCAGCTGAGCACCACAAAATTAAACTCAGTTGCTGCAATAACAGGACTGAACTACATCTTGAGTCTGACCTTATATTTACTGCATATATGATGCAGGCAACTCAGCCAGAATTCATGCCGCCTCATAATAAATGGAGCTTAGTGGAGCATAAGTTTGTGTAAACAATCCCTTAGTATAACAGTATTTGGGAAAATTCTTGGCCACAATTAAATCAATAAATCATTTAATCACTTAATGAACAGACCAAGCAAAAAGCCATGCCTTTTTTTCTTAAGTTGTAAATATGTCTAAAGCCATGTACACACAGGCTTTAGCTAAGAGCAGTGAACCACACTTTCTAAGGATTTTTTTTGCCTTCCTCTGGATCCACTATAGACTTAGAATTTGGAAGATACAAGATGGAATTTTCAGTAAATGTTTTCAATGGACATGTCTTTTTTTCAATCTATGTAACTAGTATATGGCACATGACTGGCTGCTTTCATCTAAACAAGAGCTTTGCTTCATAACAAAGTTCCTTCAAAAATCAACTCCAATTCCCCCCCTACCCTCTCCTGCCTCCACCCCTATTTAACCACTTGCCGACCAGCCAGTAGTAATTTTACTGCTGGCCAGCGACTCCCTTGGGCATCCTCTGATGTACCAGAACTTCCGGTTTTACAGACGCACATGCAGTATTCCCTGCCACTCATGCTGTTGTTGGGCACAGCACAAGTTTGTCAGCAGGCTCCCAACCAATGATTTTGGCTGTGAATCTATTGATTGTTGTGGCTAAACACAACACAGATTTGTGTGTGTTAGTAAATAGAGTTGGGCGAACAGTTCAAGCAGAGCAAAAGTTCGACCTGAACATTGCCTGTTCACCCGAATTTGCATGGCGCTTGGCGGAATGTTCACTCGCCAAGCTCCCCACAATGCACTGCGCACTTCACAATGCATTCTAGGGCCCTAATTGGATGAAGCAATGCACCTGACAGCTGATCTGGTGCAAGGCTTTGCCAATTACGGCACAGAGCACTGTCAGAGCCCTGATTGGACAATGTGATGATGACTTTGTCCAATCACGGCTCAGTGTTCAGTGTTCCATCCCACACTATAAAAGGTTCCTTTCCACAGTGTGTTGTTGGAGTGGAGATAGATAGAGCAGGGCTCAGTTTGCTAAGAGTTAGTTACTTATTGTGACTGAGTGTAGAGTGTTAGTGTAGTGTTAGTATAGTGTGTGAGTATAGTGTGACTATAGTGCAAGTATAGTGTAGTGTGTCAGTATAGCGTGTTAGTGTAGTGCAGTGTTTAACTGAGCAATTCATAACATTTAGTGCTGTATACAGTTCAGTATACCCTTTTTTTTTTTGGTTGCTGCATGTTTTTTGGGGGTTTTTTTTGCCCTTTTTATCCCCTGCCTGTCCTCCTTTTTTTTCAATTGTCAACCACAGTTTTTTTGACTATGATGCTGGTTTTCCCTTTTTTATTGTTTTTATTGTTTTTACATTTCTGTCAGCATCAGTCCTCAATTTATGCACCAAACACCACTTTTTATTCAATAAAGTGCATCCAATCACACATTTCCCAGTTTCTATTAAATTTGGGTAATGAGCCCCCCCCCCCTCCATCATGTCTGGGAGCCCAGCAAGGAGAGGCAGACATTCCCATGCCACTTTAAGGGCGCTAGCAGTGTCTGTGTCCAGTTTAGTGGTGTTGCCCATGCTATCCAGCCACAGCATGCAGAGGAGGTGGTGGACTGGCTTACTAAACCATCCTCATCCTCCTCATCCTCTATAACCCAAGCTGACACTAGTGCGCAGTCCACCGCAGCTGCTAAAGGAGTTTATTCTGCCTCCTTGTCCACAGATACTCCTGCCACAGCCCCAGCATCATGCATTGAGGAGTCAGCTGAATTATTTGAACACAGCGTCAGCCACTTGCTTCCTGAGGATGCACTGATAAACAACAAATTGGCTGTCATGTTCCGCCAGCGGCAGCATATTGCCAAGTTGGCTAAAGTAATGATGAGGATAGAGGGGATGATGATGATGAGGTTGCCGGATAGAGCAGAGGAGGTGATAAACAATCCCAGTGTGACAGGATGTCCTCCAGAGACAGCCATCGTGGAAGAGTAGAGAGCAGCCACCCTATTTCATCAGATTTTGGAGCTGTTATCTCTTGGCCCACTTCCCACAGCTCAGCTGTGTGGGCCTTTTTTAGCACATGTGCAGCTGATTTCACTGTTGCTATTTGCAATCTCTGCCCCAAGCAGATCAAGCATGGCAAAAACACCAGCCATTTGATAAAGGATGCATGCATTGTACTGTCACTATTTGAGGAGGTGACAGACTCTGTTGACCAGCTGACATTTGTCAAAATGAATCAGTCCTGGGTTAGCAGCAGCTATCAAGCCCCCGATGCCGATGTCACTGATTAAGTGTTATTGGGTTCTCAAATCTCTGCAAGACTGTGTAGGCTTGTAGGTGTTGATTTTATCTTGAAGTAATGTTTTGGTATAGGTTTCATAGACACATTTAACACCCAAGGACCATTTTTTTCGCATCTGGTTGACAGGTGCATCAAATTTAAATTTTTTACAGCAAGGCCAATTCTTGCTTTTATCAAGAGTACCTTTATAGGGTTATGGTGTGAAGGCACCACCAACACCCAAAGCCCAATTTTTTCTGCACCTGTTCTATCCAAAGTCTTCGAAAGAGCCACCCGACTTTATCTAAAAAAATTGTTAGGCCTGAGTGTACTGTAATTTGGCTTCTTCACATAAGGCTTGCTCACTGTGGTGCAAAACTTTGCTATTTCCATCCAAAATCTGCCAAAGAGACACCAGAATTTATCCAAAAAAATCTCTTATCTTGTTCCAAGTGCACTAAATTGTGCATCCCCAAGCCATTACCAGGCCCCAGTACCCTTTTTTATGGCAAATAACTTGCATATAAGCCTTCACAATGGGGATGTTTGATTTCTTAAATTAGAGTCCTGTACACTTCAATAGGGTTTGCGGTTTGGGTCCGAACTTTAGCGATGTTCGAGAGTTCTGGTGCAAACAAAACCAGGGGGTGTTCGGCCCATCTCTATTATTAAACACAACCCACATCTGGCTTTTTTTCCCCCTAATTTCACTTACCATTCAGAGATGAAATCAGGGAGAAAAGCCAGCCAGCCTGTAAGTGAGTAAAAGCAGCACACATACACTTGTTATGCACGCAACTAACAATTGATTTCCCTCCTGATCACCCGTTACCCAGCCAGTGCCATTAGTACAGTGACAGTGCACAGTATTATCACTGATCACTGTATTAGTGTCACTAGCGGTGTCAGATAACATCAGAGTCAGTTTGCATCCCTCCCAGCCAGTGTGAGTTAGCACCAGTCCCTGATTGCCCACCACACTATTGTAGTCACACTATAAGCCGCTGATCACCGCCATTACTAGTTTAGTGTCTATCCAGGTCCGTATCCTAGTCACAATCAGAACTATACTAGTATCACCAATAGTATAGTGTCCCCAAAAATGCAGTGTTAGCAGTTAGCAATAAAAAAAACCAGTGGTGATCAAATACCACCAAAATAAATCTCTATTTATGCAAAAAAAATGATACAAAATTTCATTTGTGTACAGTGTTGCATGACCGTGCAACAGCCATTTTTTTAAATAGCACAGTGCTGAATAGCCAAAATGGTCCGGTCATGAAGGGAGTAAAACCTTCCAGAGGTTAAGTGGTTAGGCACCCCATTGCCCCCTCTTATTTAAAAAAAAAAATCTGTATAGATACAACATGGGAGGTCATTGTATTTTTTTTTAATAACATTGGGGTAGGGCTTTACAACAATTATCAAAGTGATTCATTTTATATACGTTCTCTGTGTTATATCTTCTTTTCCAGATGAGTATGCAAGAATATGAATTAATGCATGACAAAGAAGATGAAAACTGTTTACAGAAATACCGCAAGCAATGTATGCAGGACATGCACCAGAGGCTGAGCTTTGGTCCCAAATATGGGTACTTATATGACCTAAAAAGTGGGGATGAATTTTTAGAAGCAATAGAAAAGGAACGTAAGAGCACTACAGTTCTAGTTCATATTTTCTCTGATGAGATCAAGGCTTGTGAATCACTGAATAACTGTTTAACCTGTCTTGCTTTAGAGTATCCAACAGTGAAGTTCTGTAAAATAAAGTCAGCTGATACAGGAGCTGGAGAAAGGTTTTCTAAAGATGTCCTCCCTACCATATTAGTCTACAAGGCAGGTGAACTTATCAGTAACTTCATCAATATTACTGAAAAACTCAGTGAGGAGTTTTTTGCTGTGGATGTGGAGGCCTTTTTTAATGAGTATGGCCTTTTGCCCGAGAAAGAAATCCAAGGCCTCGTATGTGATGATGGAGAAGGTGACATTGAATAACTGAAAATTTTGCAAATATGTACCTTAAAAAAGTATGTTTTTCCCCTCACATTAAATGGGAATACAATAGGATATTTTTGGAGTCGTTTGAAGCATGTTTATGGTTATGTTAACCTAATAAACATGCTATTATTATTGATGTAGATTGTAATGCATGTAAGGTTTTAAGAACTATATATCCTGTAGAATAGATTTTACCAATAAAACATATTAAAACATTAACTATATCTAGCAAAGGATATCTTTTACTAAACGTGCATTTTAATAATGTGCTTTGCCATTCCTCATGTTATTACGCTGCTGAATGACTTTTGTAAATGGATCAATGTCAATGAGAGAAATGAGAGAAAACAGCATTAAAATATGAACTGTGTATTCTTGGTCACAGTATGACCAACTTGCTTCATTACCTGAAATGAATAACATATGTAAGACTACATTCTGATTTCTGGCTTAATGTAGGTACCTTTTTCTCACAAGAAGTACCAGTATGTGAAATTCACATAGTATACTGAACCTTCAGGTTCAATCAACAAAATACATGTTAGGTGAATACAGACAAAAGGTGTTTATACGAGCTTCAGCTTGTATAAGAGCGGAGTGTACATCAAGGGGTATACACTATAAGAAAATCAGGCAAACAATCGGCTGGTTTTCCCCGATGTTTCAAAGCCGGAACCAAGGATAGAAATAATAAACAAAAATTCTCCTACGACAAAGGCTTTTTTTTATTTGTTGTTTCTAATCATGCACAGTCTTTCGTCTCTGAAAATCGTACAAAACGGTACATACTAAAACGGCAATCGTTTGTTCTGTTCACATAAAAGAATATTTTGGAGTTTGTCCCTTTTCACTTGCAAACTCTGAATCGGATGAGGAGAGTTCTGTACAACTATACGAAAATGTAAAAATTGTGCCTCATACAGAATTTTTCTCTGATTTTCTCATAGTGTCTACGGGGCATTACATAAAGCATTTGCAGAGCTTTCAGCAAGCCTTTGAAGCCTTAAAGCAGGGGTCTCAAACTGGCGGCCCTCCAGCTGTTGCAAAACTACAAGTCCCATGAGGCATTGCAAGGCTGACACTTACAAGCATGACTCCCACAGGCAGAGGCATGATGGGACGTGTAGTTCCGCAACAGCGGAAGGGCTGCCAGTTTGAGACCCCTGCCTTAAAGTCTAAGTTCACATAGAATGCTACTGTAGTGATCTAATCTATAATCGTTCCTTCCTCGTAGATGGAATATAGTTATTAAAAGTATTGTCCGCAGCAAAACCCGATTCTCCCAGAGAGAGATTTTATTGACTTCCAAAACAGAACATTATTACAGATGACAAAATCCAGCAGAGTACATGACAAGGAATTTCTTCTCCTAGACCCGTCTTTCTCTCTAGACTAGCTGACAACCTGCCTGTCTTCTCATATACTGATCTGACACTGGGGGGGGGGGTCAACCAAATGTTTACCATGAATACCCCCCTCAATTCTAATTACCATCAGTAAATACCAGGTGAAAAGGCTATTCCTCACACACACAACTTGCATAAGATTTACACATCAAAGGGTAACAGATAACATTGTCTTTGATGTGTGCGACTACTGATTAGATTAAGAGATGACACCTGGACACCCTTTTGAGGTGTAGAATAGACTTGAATCCCCAATCTATATTCTTGCATAATGAATTTGTCTTAGAATGCCTAAATAGAATGTCTATACGAACTACATAAAAAACACTACATATATATATAAATATGTATATATATAATATATATATACATGTATACATATATATATATATATATTAGATATAATATACTACATATACCCCCACTTGGGTCGTTCTAACTACTAGAACTGACCCATAAATCGAGCAACAAACATAGCATTACCGACTTGAGGTATTGGATGCTTCACAATGGCTCATATGAAATATAAAGTTGAAACTGGTTACATCTCTCTTCACCAGCCTCTAAAATATCCCCATGAAACAGTCATTAGATAATATAGCTTTAGACCATGACTGGAAAAGGATTCGGTAAACATCCTTATTATATCACATCAAGATCTTGAATATTGCACAAAAACGAGCGGATGTCGCAGTTCATTCTTCAATTTTCAATTTCATCATAACTCTCATTGAAAGTAGACTTGGTGTGCTGGGAGCTCCGATCCACATAACTCCAGGATTCCTCTCCAGGCTCAAGGTTTTCATTTTCCTAAAGATGCTTTTGCACAAACACCAGCAAATCCCGAAATTCTACTTCCATCTTTATAGTAAGAAGAACCATCCATGTACCAGCATTCACTTTCAAGTTCAAAAGGCTGAAAAAAACTGCTATTGCTGTACTTTGTAATTTGCTGTAGGCCGACTCCTCATTTCCATCCTTAATAGAGCAGTTGCTTGAATCATTCAGTCCATAATTCCACCTGAATGGTATACCAATCTATATACCAATCTATAATTCATATATCCATATAATCCATATATAATCCCCCACTTTCAGATAGAATCAGCTTGACATCAGCGTTTATCAGATCTTCTATCCAGACAAAGCAGCAGTGGAAAATCTTGCCAGTAAAGTTAGGTCTTTTTTCATCCATATGTCAATAATATTAATGACTGATTCAACAAAGTTTCAAATCATGACTGGAGTGATGAACTTCACTCACCCCTCTTATAAATTTAGGAAAACCACCCAACATACTATAATTTATGCTATGCCAAGCTCTGGGTTTAAGATAAAGTTCAAGAAATAAAACATAATAAAATAAAAAAATAAAAAAATAAAAATAAAAATGGAAAAGGGTGAAAAATAAAAATAAAAAATAGGGCTTGATGAATAAAAATGGGAAAGGGTGAAAAATAAAAAAAATAAAATAAAAATATAGGGAAAAGTCCATTGTCCAAGTAAAAAAGTAAAAAAAAAAAAAGGTCAATTGCTTGATGAATATTGAGAGAGTCCATGATATTGTTTATTCAGTGTTTCTCCCCCACTAGCCAGAAATTTCAGCTTGCAGTTCACATGCTATGCGGATGCAGTATCTTCAATATCTGAAAGACAAAAAACTCTCCAACAAAACGAATTAGCAAGGTCCTTAAACACTGTTTGAAGTCAAAACAAAGGACTATTTACACATCCACAGGTTGAAACTAAACCACCCCCACTGCTAGCGAAATGTCATTTGTATTCAAAAACAGATCTGGATAATGTAATCTGTTTAGCTGTCCCAGCAATGTGTTATGTTCCATTTTCATTTTATCGTACTCAATCTTCAAGTGGTCATATTTCTGTTTTAACTGAGAAAATGGTATCCAAGCCTTAGATACCGTTTTATTATGATTTTGGTCAGCTCTGCTTTTCATATTAATATCACCTATATTTGACCTGGTGTCTCCTCTTTGATTGTTATCATAAGACATTATCTTTTGATCTTTATGTTCAGTATTTGTCCTAAACAATGTGGCTAAATCAATCTTGACAGCTTGCTCATTTGACTTTCTCCATAAATTGTCTGCTTTCAACAATACATCTTTTAAATCATGGGGATTTGGGGTAACTAGTAAAATATTTTGTCTGATCTCTTCATTTAAAGCATGTAGAAATATACTCATATGTAACAAGCCACCATGCTCAAATGCAAGATTATTACTGACCAATATTTCCATAATAGATTTTATCCTTCCTGACAGTTCGTAGGGAGATTCGCTTTTCATTTGTTTGATCTTCCCATGAACAGTAACATCAGAACGTACACCATACAAAACACATAACAATTCCATCAATATGTCCCTTGTCCTCATTGGCTGAGTACAGATCTGCTTAATTCTCACCCAAAGACTATTTCCTATAGAATGTTGCATAACTCTGTCTAAATCAGATGGGTTGAGATTGTACATATCTCTGACATTCTGCAAGTCACAAAACCATTTTAAAAATCTGTTTAAATCATGGCAGGGAATCATTCCTATTTCTTTAAGAATTGCATCTAATTCTTTTGGTTTCAAAGGCTTCATTACAAGCTGAACTTCACCTGCATTATTATTATTGTTATAAACTGTGGTGGTCACAGTGGGTGCGGCTGGCAATGAATTATCAGATTTAATATGAGGTTCTGTTTCATTTGATAGAATGTTTGTATTTGCATTTTGCTGCAGATTGCTGAATCCACGATTCGATGCATATCTGCATTCCTGAGATCTCTTCTCTAATTCCATAATTCTTAATTTCAATCTCTCATTTTCCTCTGATAATTCATTACAACGTTTAGACTTCTCAAGCAGAGCTTCCCCAATGGTGACTGCATGCAATTTTAAATTTACAGTCTCAGATTCTGATTGGTTTTGTAACCTCTGACAAACCTTGTTGCTATTATCAACTGCACTCTGTAACTGGGTAATTTCCTCAACCTTATCTTTCAAAGAACTTTCCATTGTTAAACAGCAAGATAACAAGCCCTGTACAATACAACCTTTTCTTTTACTTTCTGAAATTTTGCTCTCAAAAACAGTTTTTTCTAAAAATTCATTCATCATAGTCCATGTCTGCTTATATTTTTCTGGCACTTCATAAGGACCGCCATGACGCTTAATACATTTTAACACCCATCTGTTAACTTTATCAGAACTGACACTAGCTTCACACTGAGTAAGCATTTTTACTATATTATTAATAATTTAAAAAGAGAGAAATATTTTACTCACCACATTAATTACTCCTTCAGCTTCCAGCTCACGTCTTCTGGTACACGATGCAGTCCTTTTTCTTCGTTTCCAGTCTCCAGAGAATAATTCTGGGGTTCCAAACTTGTTTGATTTTGTAGATCAGACTCTCTTATGTCACAACCAGACGTTAGAGTCACAGCACAGGTCTTGGGTCTCCATCAGACTTCTGTCCAACTCACGGATTGTTATCACCACGATTTCTAATACAAAGTCCTGAAAATGCTCTTCTGGTCGCTTGAACGGCACCAATGTAGTGATCTAATCTATAATCGTTCCTTCCTCGTAGATGGAATATAGTTATTAAAAGTATTGTCCGCAGCAAAACCCGATTCTCCCAGAGAGAGATTTTATTGACTTCCAAAACAGAACATTATTACAGATGACAAAATCCAGCAGAGTACATGACAAGGAATTTCTTCTCCTAGACCCGTCTTTCTCTCTAGACTAGCTGACAACCTGCCTGTCTTCTCATATACTGATCTGACACTGGGGGGGGGGGGTCAACCAAATGTTTACCATGAATACCCCCCTCAATTCTAATTACCATCAGTAAATACCAGGTGAAAAGGCTATTCCTCACACACACAACTTGCATAAGATTTACACATCAAAGGGTAACAGATAACATTGTCTTTGATGTGTGCGACTACTGATTAGATTAAGAGATGACACCTGGACACCCTTTTGAGGTGTAGAATAGACTTGAATCCCCAATCTATATTCTTGCATAATGAATTTGTCTTAGAATGCCTAAATAGAATGTCTATACGAACTACATAAAAAACACTACATATATATATAAATATGTATATATATAATATATATATACATGTATACATATATATATATATATATTAGATATAATATACTACAGCTACCAGTCCCTGCACCCCCCCACCCCTCCCCTCGGTGCCTCCCTCCCCCTGTGACAACGGTTGGGGGTTCCTCCCCATCACAATTTAAAAACAGTGAATCTGTAAATGAATGAACTACAAGTCCTGTCTGCCATCACAGCAGAAAGATTGTAGTTCTCAATGAACTGCAAGGGTGCTGATAAGTGCCCTTGTAGTTCATTGACACTTCCTATAGCGTTAGCCTAAGTTCACACTGTAGCAATGGGAGAACCAGTGTGATTCCAGCGCCAGTTCCCGCATCGCATCTCTCCTGCAGGCAGTTCACACTGCCCTTTGCAAACCGCTGCCGGTGTCAATACAGTGTTAATGACACCCGCAGAAAGGTTCACAGATCGCAGTGCGAACTGTGGATTCAGACTGGAATCGGATTGCATGGGTGAGAACACCTATGTAATCCGATTCCAGTGCGGGGAAAAAAAGTCTGTGCACCTTTTTTGTGCGAATCCAATGCGAGATCAGCCATACAACTATATGGCTGAACTCGCATTTCACAGACATCGCATACGATTGGCACCGCAGTGCAAATCACATGCAATGTCTGTGTTCGCTATAGTGTGAACCCGGGCTTAAACAGAAAGCCTGTGCACAGGTGTGGGCAGAAAGCTGTTGGCAGTGTCTACAGAAGCCTAACATTTCACCCGCAATCTATTGATCATGGGTGCAATGCTCTCTAGGCTCCTAAGAAGAAAAATAAATAAATTTAAATTTTCTTGCCTACAAATTATTATTTTTTTTTTTAAGTGAACTGCTTTTTAGCAGAATTATACTCACAGAATTATACTATACTCACGCAATATGGGGTCCAGATGCTCCCAGCTGGCCATTGACATCTTAGGCTGGTCTTCTTCCAGGTTTCCATCTTTGGCTGTTTTGATTGGTTGGGCCAAGATGACGTCACTTCCCCTCATTTATTCATCTCAGTAGAGAATTGTGAACCAAAGTGCACGTACAAATCATACTTTAATACAGAATAGACATAATCAGTCTCTTCTGTATTAAAAAGCCTATGTGTTCACATTCTTTTAAATTAAAGTTCCACTATAACCGCTTCAGCCCCGGAAGATTTTACCCCCTTCCTGACCAGAGCACTTTTTACAATTTGGCACTGCGTTGCTTTAACTGACAATTGTGTGTTTGTGCGATACTGTACCCAAACAAAATTTGTGTAGTTTTTTTCCAACAAATAGAGCTTTCTTATTGCGCTATAAACAAAAAAAGAGCAAAAAAAAAAAAACACAATATTTAAAATTTTTTGCTATAATAAATATCCACAAATTAAAAAAATATATATTTATTCATCAGTTTAGGCAAATATGTATTCTTTTACATATCTTTGGGAAAAAAATCGCAATAAGCATATATCGATTGGTTTGCACAAAAGTTATATCATCTACAAAAATAGGGGCTAGATTTATGGCATTTTTATTATTTTATTTTTTTACTAGTAATGGCGGTGAGCTGTGATTTTTATTAGGACTGCGACATTGCAGCGGACAGATCTTTTGACACATTTTGACCCTTTTTTTTGGGTCTATTGACATTTATACAGCAATCAGAGCTATAAAAATGCATTGATTACTGTGTAAATGTCACTGGCAGGGAAGGGGTTAACACTACTGGGCGATCAAGGGGTTAAATGTGTTCCCTCGTTAGTGTTTTTAACTGTATGGGGATAGGACTGACTGGGGGAGGAGACATATCATTGTTCCTACTTAGTAGGAAATAACGATATGTCTCCTCTCCCCTCACAGAACAGGGATTTGTGTGTTTACAAACACAAATCCCCATGCTGGCACTCGTGCACCCGATTGTGGGTAGCCGGCAGCAATCGAGCCCGCCTGCCATGCGCATTGGGATCCCCACCATGCAGTGGTGTGCGCATGCCCCCTAGAGACTCCTAGACGATGTACCCATACAGGGTTTCACCCAGCAGTGCCATTCTGCCGCAGTATATAGATGTGAGCTGGTCAGGAACTGGTTAAAGTAAAACATTTTTTATTAAAGTGATTATAAACCTCAGACAAGAAATATGCACAAAGCATTTCTATCTGCTGCCTCATTCCTATGCTACCAGTATGAATTACTTGGGCAGGCAGGGTTTTAATGCATAAAAGATATACTATGTCTTTTATGAATTCCATCTACCTGTCTATATGCCCTGTACATCGAGCTGTGTATGTGCAGCTCAGTGTACAAATTTCGGCAATGCCGAGTTTAATGAACTCCCGTGCATGCACGGGAGTGATGTCATCTCAGCTGGGCCAATGAAATTGACCAAAGATTGGTACCTGGAATCTGATCTGGCCAAAGATGACAATGGCTGACGGGGAGCTCCAGGAAACTGCAGAGCTGGATAGAAGGCAAGTATAGTTTTTAACACTGGAACTGAAGAGTTCTTTAACCACTTTCAGACCGGACCAATTTGCAGCCAAAGGACCAGGCCCCTTTTTGCGATTCGGCACTGTGTCGCTTTAACTGACAATTGTGCAGTCGTGCGACGTGGCTCCCAAACAAAATTGACGTCCTTTTTTTCCCACAAATAGAGCTTTCTTTTGGTGGTATTTGATCGCCCCTGAGGTTTTTATTTTTTGCGCTATAAACAAAAAAGAGCGACAATTTTAAACGCATTATTTTTCATTTTTTTGCTATAATAAATACCCCCCAAAAATATATAAAAAAAACTTTTTTTTTCCTCAGTTTAGGCCGATACGTATTCTTCTACATATTTTTGGTAAAAAAAATCGCAATAAGCGATTATTGATCGGTTTGCACAGAAGTTATAGCGTTTACAAGATAGGGGATAGTTTTATAGCATTTTTATTAATAATTTTTTTTTTATTAGTAATGGCGGCGATCTGCGATTTTTTTTGTGACTGCGACATTATGGCGGACACATCGGACATTTTTGACACATTTTTGGGACCATTGTCATTTATACAGCAATCAATGCTATTTAAATGCATTGATTCCTGTATAAATGACACTGGCAGTGAAGGGGTTAACCACAAGGGGGCAGTGTAAGGGTTAAGTATGCCTAGGGGTGTGTTTCTTACTGTGGGGGGGCGTGGCTGTCAGCTAGTGAATGCTGATCTCTGCTCCAATCACAGGGAGCAGAGATCGGCGTCACTAGTTGCTAGGCAGAACGGGGAGATGCTGTTTATCTCGGCATCTCCCCGTTCAGCCTTCCCGTGAGACAATCGCGGGGGTCCCCGCGGCGATCGAGTCCGCGGGGACCGCGACCGGAGTCACGGGGTGCTCCCGATGGCACGGACAGGCAGAAAGGAGGGACTTATATATACGCTCTCCTGCCTGTCCGTGCCATTCTGCCGACGTATATCGTCGTGCACCGGTCGGCAAGTGGTTAAAGTCTTCAACAAAGCTTTGCAAATACTTTGCCAAATCTGTTTTACACATTGCTCTCATACAAGCTAAAGCCCATGTGAGCTTCTAAATGTCCCTGCATGTTAGCCTATATTTCCATTCACACGTAGATGTTTTTAGAGGTAGGAGCATTTAGAGGCAGAAAAGGAAACACTGCTAGAGCAGAGTTTTTTTTTTTTTTTGCCGAAAATGCGTTTAGGTTCATTTAGGCACTTTTACTGCTGGAGCCTTATTTCATTTCAATGACCAGAATAAATTATTTCAGTCATTGAAATGAATTAATGCTCAAGCGCTAGATGTGCCTCAATGTGCCTAAATGCACTTAAATGCGTCACAAGTAATTTACAGACATCAAGTGTTTTTCTGCAAAAATGCCTCTGCCAGGAGGAAAGGTATAGGAAAGATAGCAAAATGTCCAGCGTGCATGAGGCTTAATACACAGAGAGCAAAATTCCTTCTCTGAAACATTCTAGCAGAAGACAGGCTTTTCTAATCAGAATGTGTCTGCTTTCTAAAGAAAAAGAAACTGCATTTGCACACATTTGGTTTGATGCATGATGCAATGGAATGTACAGTGCCTTGAAAAAGTATTCATAACCCTAATAATTTTCACATTTTGTCATGTTACAACCAAAAACGTAAATGCATTTTATTGGGATTTTATGTGATAGACCAACACAAAGTGGCACATAATTGTGAAGTGGAAGGAAAATGATAAATGGTTTTCAAAATGTTTTACAAATAAATATGTGAAACGTGTGGCGTGCATTTGTGTTCACCCACCCCCCGAGTTAATACTTTGTAGAACCACCTTTTGCTGCAATTACGGCTTCAAGTCTTTTTGGGGATGTTTCTACCAGCTTTGCACATCTAGAGAGTGACATTTGTGCCCTTTCTTCTTTGCAAAATAGCTCCAGCTCTGTCAGATTGGATTGACAGTGTCTGTGAACAAGTCTTGCCACAGATTCTTAATTGGATTTAGGTCTGGACTTGGTCCATTCTAACACATGAATATGCTTTGATCTAAACCATTCCATTGTAGCTTTGGCTGTATGTTTAGGGTCGTTGTTCTGCTGGAAAATGAACCTCGGCCCCAGTCTCAAATCTTTTGCAGACTCACTTTTCTAAGATTGCCCTGTATTTGGCTCCATTCATCTTCCCATCAACTCTGATCAGCTTCCCTATCCCTGCTGAAGAAAAGCATCCCCACAACATGATGCTGCCACCACCATGTTTCACAGTGGGGATGATGTATTCAGGGTGATGTGCAGATTTAGTTACCTGCCACACACAGCGTTTTGTTTTTAGACCAAAAAGTTCAATTTTGGTCTCATCTGACCAGAGCACCTTCTTCCACATTTTGCTGTGTCCCCCACATGGCTTCTCATAAGCTGGAAACTTGACTTCTTATGGCTTTCTTTCAACAATGGATTTCTCCTTGCCACTCTTCCATAAAGGTCATATTTGTGGAGTGCACAACTAATAGTTATGGTTTAGAGCCCTACGGCCGATACGAGTAAAGATGACATACAGGATTAACACAAACTTACCAACATGAAATGGACCTGAAAGTGTGCCTTCGTCTATCGTATGGTAAACCAAAATAAGGGGGCATAACCTGGATAAGGATTGATGGAATGAGGGTAGCTATGAAATGATGTGAAATGAGTATTCTGTTTGGAGTAAGAATACTTGAGAAATGCCCTAAGAAGGGGAAGGGAGGGTGGGTATCTCGCACAGGAAACCGACAAAGACCGGCAGGCTGTGGGCTGCTTATATACCCTCCGGGCTCCTCCCATAACTTCAGGCCACTATACTGGCCTTCCAATTTATGGTTTAGAGCCCTACGGCCGATACGAGTAAAGATGACATACAGGATTAACACAAACTTACCAACATGAAATGGACCTGAAAGTGTGCCTTGGTCTATTGTATGGTACACCAAAATAAGGGGGCAAAACCTTCAGGTAGGGAATAGCTTAATTGGCGGGGTAAGTCACTGGGTAAGCTTGGCAAACGCCTGGGCCATTTCCACTTGTGGATTGGGTATACAGCGGGAGAAGCAGGCTGACTCCCATCTACCTAGTTTCTAGATGATGTGGTCCGGGATTCCCTGCCGGGACGCTGTTGTGGCTGCCCTGGTCCAAATGAAAAGCCCGGAGTACCGACTGAGGTTCAGGGGTAGGTTGCTGAGGAGAATCCGGGTAGGTTCCATGAACAGGGACGTGTTGAGTGGTTCCCCAGGAAAGGCAGAAGAGGGCTGATGTCTGGTTGGCCGGACATAAGTGTGGCCGACCAGTTCAGTGTGGCGACTGGGCACCAGTTACTGTGGTTTTGAAGAGGTGTGTGTCCGTTCCTGCCCTAGCTGCTGAGTATTTGACCCGGTCAGGGTATAGGACGAAATGATACTGGTGACAGGCTAAATTACTTGCGTAACACTGGACCAGCCGGGTGGTTTGCAGGTAAACTCGCTGAGTCGTAGAAAGCCCTAGAGGCCAAGTGTATGGCGGCTTGTAGGACCGTACTGGGGAGAAGACCGAACGGGGACATGGCCAGGATGGTGGACATGTCCCTGAAGACCTCTCCAGTTATCGGTAGTCGCTTGGGCCGACTACAGGCGGACGTTTCTGAATTCTGCGCGGGACGGCCCGTACTGCAGGGAACGAGAATACGAAGGTGTCGCGGGGTCCTGGAGGGACATGTAGTGCTGCACACCAGCCAGGTACAGCCGTACGGTATTGTTGGAAAATGCCAGGAGTGAGTGGCAGTAGGAAATAAAGGCCAGAATTTGTTTGACGCTGGACAGTACTCGGGGATATAGAGGCAAGAACTTGTTGAATGCCCTCCAGGCGGTCTGATAGGCCTTGCAGGTATTGCAGGAGAGTGATGCGTTGACAAGGTTGGTAGCTAACGGTAGGTGCTGAGTTACTCCAGGGTCAGCCGTGACCAGTCCAGGGTAGTGTCCGACCGGGGACTGGCTCCAGGCATCTGTCTGAAGAAGGACACATAGTTAAAAGAAGGAAGCGGCTCCGCTGCTAAGTTGCGCTTCCCCGGGATGGATGAACAGTAGATGTTAAACTGATGCTGAAGGGACAACTGGACAAGCCTACGAAGGAAGGACATGACGGGCCTGGACTTGGACCTGCCTTGCTGATGATCTCTGTTGTGGCTAGGTTGTCGGTTGTAGCGCTACGATCTGTCCGGACCAGCTGTGGCCCCATAAGTGAGCAGCTGCCATTATGGGATAGAGCTCAAAGAGGCAGACGTTGTGACGAAGCCGGGTGTGGCCAGTGCCTGTGGAGGCCAGGGGGCTGTAAACCATAAATGGCCAAAAATGGTGGCACCCTGTGGAAGCCGCCGCATCTGCCACCACCCATGGTGACAGCCGAAACAGATATGATTGTACGAACCTGCGACTCGGAACACAAGCGCAACACGACACGAACGACAATGACTGACGAACACGAAACAAGGAACTGCAATCCACTGAGGAAGACGGGACTAACGACAAGGAACTCACAAACAGGAACTCACAAATGCTTGTCTTGAATAGTCAGATATCTCGCACAGGAAACCGACAAAGACCGGCAGGCTGTGGGCTGGTTATATACCCTCCGGGCTTCTCCCATAACTTCAGGCCACCATACTGGCCTTCCAATTTGTCCTGTGAACAGATTCTCCCACCTGAGCTGTGAATCTCTGTAGCTCCTCCAGAGTTACCATGGGCTTCTTGGCTGATTCTCTGATTAATGCTCTCCTTGCCCGGCCTGTCAGATTAGGTGGACAGCCATGTCTTGGTAGGTTTGCAGTTGTGCCATACTCTTTCCATTTTCAGATGATGGATTGAACAGTGCTCCCCTTGAGATGTGCAAAGCTTGGGATACTTTTTTATAACCTAACCCTGCTTTAAACTTCTCCACAACTTTATCCCTGACCTGTCTGGTGTGTTCCTTGGCCTTCATGATGCTGTTTGTTTCCTGAGGGCTTCACAGAACAGCTGTATTTATACTGTGATTAAATTACACATAGGTGGACTCTGTTTACTAATTGGGTGACTTCTGAAGGCAATTGGTTCCACTAGATTTTAATTAGGGGTATCAGAGTTAAGGGGGCTTTTCTTCAGCAGGGATAGGGAAGCTGGTCAGAGTTGATGGGAAGATGGATGGAGCCAAATACAGGGCATTCTTAGAACAAAACAGGTTAGAGTCTGCAAAAGACTTGAGACTGGGGCGGAGGTTCACCTTCCAGCAGGACAACGACCCTAAACATACAGCCAGAGCTACAATTGAGTGGCTTAGATCAAAGTATATTCATGTGTCAGAATGGCCCAGACCTAAATCGAATTCAGAATCTGTGGCAAGACTTTAAAACTGCTGTTCACAGACGCTCTCCATCCAATCTGACAGAGCTTGAGCTATTTTGCAAAGAAGAAAGGGCAAAAATGTAACTCTAGATGTGCAAAGCTGGTAGAGACATAAACAAAAAGACTTGAAGCTGTAATTGCAGTGAAAGGTGGTTCTACAAAGTATTGACTCAGGGGGGCTGAATACAAATGCACGCCACACTTTTCACATATTTATTTATATAAAATGTAGAAACACATTTATCATTTTTTCCTTCCACTTCATAATTTATAATATCCCAATAAAATACATTTACATTTTTGGTTGTAACATGACAAAATGTGGAAAATTTCAAGGGGTATGAATACTTCAAGGCACTGTATCTAGCTGATTTAAGCTAAAATTTAATTTGGGTTTTAATGTTTTTTTAAGTATAATGTACACACTATTTGACAGGATCACCTTTGTATAATACTACAAATGGCTCCTGCTTTCCCCAGCCCCTTTTAAAGGACTTGGGGGGAGATTTACTAAAACCAGTGCACTCAGAATCTGGTGAAGCGGTGCATGGTAGCCAATCGGCATCTAACTTCAGATTATTTTATTAGGCTTTGACAATAAAACCTGGAAGCTGATTGGTTTCTATGCGGAGTTGCACCAGATTTTGCATTATCCAACTTTAGTAAATAACCCTCATAGCTTTCTTTTTTTTTTTTTTTTTTTTTTAAATTGTGTTTTTATTGAAAATTTCAAAGTTACAGAAAATGCAGTGTCATAAATGTATATTCAAATTCAGACAACAAAGAAAAATGGGGTTCACAGATGTGAACCACCTAAAAAAAAAAACAACAAAGAAGAACACATGTACGGGTTGAATTAAAGTACATATAACTTACAACATAGGGGAAGAAGCCAAATACAATACAAGTCAGTATACAATTTAGGGAAGCACTTAGGACATTGAGGATTCACTGGGGTGTCGTATCAGGTAAGGAGGAATGGATGGTACGGCCAATCAAAGTGCGGTATCAGGTAAAAGAGTGCCATATTCAGACATGTCCCAAAGGTCCCATATTTTGTTAAATTGGGGGATACAATCGTGGACAGAGGCTGTCATGTATTCCATCCTGCGGATATCCGTTATGAGTTGGAGGAGTCTAGATTTGGGAGGGGTAGATGTGGAAAGCCAGCAAAGGGGAATTAGTCGCCTGGCAGCCAACAAAAAGTAGGTCACCAGGCGGTTGCCCTGTTTTGTGATACCTGGGAAGGGGAGGCCTAGTAAATAATGAATGGGATCAAGTGGCAAAGATACGTCTATTACTTTCTGTATTAGCTCCATTACTTCCTGCCAGAGAGGTTGGATCAGGGGACATTGCCAGAAAATATGATATAGGGAACCAACTGAGAGTCCGCAACGCCAACAGTGGGCCGGGGTCGAGGGGTCATATTTATGGATGACTTCAGGTGTTTTGTACCAGGACATAAGAATTTTTATAGATGTTTCCCTCTGAGTGACACATTTGGAGGATTTAAAAATAGAGGACCATATTCTATCCCATTTTTGGAGGCTGATAGGTCTTTCCAGTAAGATTGCCCATTTTTTCATGTATAGGTGAGTAGTCTCGGACATAGGGACTGACTCTTGGAGAATAAGATGAATGGAGGAGACTAGGTGAAGTTGGTGGGGACCTTGAGCACAGAGTGATTCAAAGGGGGTGGGAATATCCAGAGTTAGGGTAGGAGAGTATGTTTGGAATAGGTGTCTAATTTGCAGGTAGAAGTAAAACATTTTGGGGGGAATTGCGTATTTCTCTTGTAAGGTATCAAATGTGTGCAGGTGTCTAGATACAGGATTGACTAAATTACGCAGTTGGAAGACAGAAGCGTTGACCCAAGGGAGAATATGTCCCAGAGATAAACTGTCTGGAATGGATGGATTAAATAAAATGTTCAAAAGGGGGGGGCATGGGGATGAGAGGGAGTAGGACTTGCAACATTTCTGCCATATAGACAGAGAAAAATTCATAGGGGCAGTACATTGGCGTTTAAAGATAGAGTTAGTTTGTGGCAAGTCTGACCATATTAGGGAACATGGATGAACCGGGTATAGAACACCTTTCTCTATATCTGACCAGTGATTAGGGGCCTGTAGACTGGACCAGGAAACAACGGTCCTAAGGTGAGTGGCGTAATAGTATTTTATGACATCCGGTGCACCCAGCCCCCCACGAGTTTTGCGAGAGAATACTACCGAGGCTGCTATACGGTGGGCCTTATTGTTCCAAATGAACTTTAAGAAAGCCCTCTGCACAGCTTTGAGCTGCGAGAGGGGGATGGCTACAGGGAGGGTTTCAAAATGATAGAGCAGTCTAGGCAGAATAGCCATTTTGAGAACATTTACCCTGCCCAGGAGGGAGATAGGATATTTGGACCATGTCTGTAGTGATTTATTGATGTCTGTAATCAGGGGGGGGAAATTTTCAGAGTATAGTGTGGAATACGTTGATGTAAGACGTATCCCTAAGTATTTGAGGGATGTAGAGCACCATCTATAGGGGTAGGAGGACTGCAGTTGGGAGAGGAGGGGTGGAGGGATATGTATAGGGAGGGCCTCTGTTTTTGAAGTGTTGACCTTATAGCCTGATATAGCACCAAAGGAAGAGAGAAGGCTGTGTAAGGAGGGTAAGGAAATTAGAGGTTGCGTAATGGTGAGCAGAATGTCGTCTGCAAATAAAGATAGCTTGTATTCCCTCTGTCGCATTACCACCCCATGAACACTGGGTTGCAGGCGGATATATTCGGCCAGGGGTTCCAGGCATAGTATAAACAGTAATGGGGAGAGGGGACATCCCTGCCTCGTGCCATTATGCATGGGGAAGCAAGGCGACAGAAAGGAGGACATTTGAACCTGTGCAGATACTTGTGAATACAGAGCTTTTAGCGCACTAATAAAGGGGCCCCTGAGGCCAAATCTCCCGAGGGTAGCGAACATATATGGCCAACTCAACCTATCAAAGGCTTTCTGTGCGTCAAGACTTAAAACCAGGGCTGGAAGAGAGTTTCTGTCTAATAGGTCAATAAGATCTATGGTGCGTCGGGTATTGTCCCCCGCATGCCTGGATGGAACAAACCCCACCTGGTCTCTGTTAACGAGCTTAGGAATAAATTTGGACAGTCTGGATGCTAGAATTTTAGTAAATATTTTGTAGTCTGAATTTAACAGAGCAATGGGCCTATAATTGTCTCGAAGGGAGGGGTCTTTCCCGGGTTTGGGGATCACAGATATGTAGGAATGTGTGAACTGCGAGTGAGGGGATTGGCCTTTAAGGAGGGAGCTATAAAGGGATAGAAGATGAGGGGACAATATGTCTATAAAGGTTTTGTAATAGGAGTAAGGGAGGCCGTCAGGGCCGGGGGATTTATGTAAAGGGAGGCCTTTAATGGTGTTGTAAAGTTCCTCAGTAGAGATAGGGGCATTGAGGTCAATGAGGTCTGTAGAGGAGAGAGTCGGGAGCCTAAGGTCAGCAAAAAAAGTTTCAAAGTTATCTTGTGAAAAATTGAAGTGGTTTTCGGGTGACAAGCAATTATAGAGTTTTTGGTAAAACTCGCCAAAAGTTTTAGACATTTCACGGGGACAGTAGGTTTTAGTGCCGTCTGTTTTAACAAGGAAGTCAGGGAAGGAGTTAGAGGGCCTAGGGCGGAGTTTATTCACCAACATTCTATGGGGTTTATTCGAGAATTCGTAAAATTTCTGCTTAGACCATAGTAGGGCTTTCGCTGTTTTGTTAAAATGTATAGTTTTAATTTTTTCCCTCAGTAGTACTACTGTGCGAAGCCTCGACACCGTGGGATTTCTCAACAACTGTTTCTCCGCAGACACCAAATCAGATGTCAGCGTCTGCAGGAGCCGAGAACTGTCTTTTTTTAACCGAGAACCTTCTGCAATACATACCCCACGGAAGACAGCCTTATGGGCTTCCCACAGTGTCGAGGGTTCTGGGACAGAGCCTTCGTTTAGCGAAAAATAATCCTTCAGGCTGGAAGCCAAAGAGTTACGCGTGGGTTCCGATCGGAGGAGGTGATCATTGAGACGCCAGTGACATGTCCTAGGATGGGGTTGGGATAGTAAAACATCTAGGGTTATAGGTGCATGATCAGACCATGTGATGGGGGCTATATCAGAATTGACAGTGTAGGGAATGAGAGGAGCTGATATGAGAAAATGATCTAATCTAGAGTACATTTTATGGGCCGTAGAGTAGAAGGTAAATTGTTTGGTCGTTGGGTGTTTGATCCTCCAAGAGTCAAATAATTTATGCGATCTAGTGCATTTGCGGAATGCGTTGGCTTGGGAGGCAGTTTTCTGGGAGAGATTGGCACCTGAGACACTTTGTCTGTCTCTTGTAGGGGACATGACCAAGTTAAAATCACCGCCCACTATAGTGAAGGGCTGAGGGTGGTATTGAGGGGAATCGAGAACTTCGTTCAGGAAGGCTATCTGTCCACTGTTGGGGGCGTAGACATTGACCAGAGTAAAGGAAGAGGACATGTAGTCACAGTCCAGGATAATGTATCTACCGTGTGGATCTGTAAATGAACTTTTAACCCTTATTGGGCAAGATTTCTTGATTAGAATAGCCACTCCTGCCTTGCCTGAAGGGTCTGAGGCAAGATAGGATGTAGGATAAAGTTTAGATGCAAATTTAAACGATCCACCGGTGCGGAAGTGGGTCTCCTGAACCATGACTACATCCGCCCCTGAGGATCTGAATTCCTTAAGGGCGATCCAACGTTTCCGAATGGAATTCAGACCCTTAACATTATATGATAAAAGTTTTAAAGCCATGGGTATTGCAGATAAAGAGGCACATGTTGTTTAAGATCTATAAAATTACATACATTGTTTCCGACTCTATGAGTAAGTTGCAAAGAACAAATATAGGAATACCAGGGGTAGTTAAAACCAAAAAACATGATCAGGAAATAGTTTTCCTTATAAGCTGACACAGACCTGTGATAAAGGGGGGGGGAAGGGTGAGTAGACCTCGGAGGGCTGTATTGACTTGTAACCCATAAAATAGAACATTTCAACCACTTGCTTGTGGTTTCAGTAAGAACAGAAAAATAAATGAAAAACAAGAACAAAAAAGAAAAAAACATTAGCAGAAAGCCTGAGACAAATTCATGTCTCAGGAGGCCCGAGACAACGTCACGGGCCAAGAGGGGACGCATGACGACCACTAACCAGGGGTACTGGAGAGAGAGCAGGAAAACCGACCGTTCTCCTTATGGCAAAAAAAAAAACATAAAAGAAAAAGTGCAAACATCTAAAATGAAAACGGTGCAGAATATCAAAGCACAAAAACATGTTTCACCACATGGGAGTGTGAAAACAGATGTCTCACCTGCAGAGAGGCATGGGGAATGGAGCAAAAAATAAAAACCATTGCCTCATGGTGAGACATGTAAACAAACCTGAAGTCCAGGACACAATACAAGTGTTCATCTTGGACTTTTAGAAGGCAAGGAAGAAGCTGGACATCTTACAAGATGCGTGTCATCATGGAGGTTGCTTGGAGGACCGAGGGCGCTGAGGAGTAGAAAAGTGCTTCTTGGATTGATTTCGGACCGGGGTCCAGGTGCGACTTGGCGTGGTAGGGAAAGGGCGAGTTGGTACTTGAGTAGGTTGGGGGTCCTCATCAGGTAGTGGAGGGAGTGCAAGACTTTTGATGAAAGCATCACCTTCTTGGAGATCTCGCATGCTGTGCTGGACACCATCCTTGGAGACAACAAGGCGGAAGGGGAAACCCCAGTAGTATGGTACCCGGTGTTGTTGGAGATGGGCTGTGATGGGGCGCAGATTTCTTCTCTTGGTTAGGGTTATAGGCGAGAGGTCACTGAAAATCTGCAGCTTGGCCCCCTTGTAGGATATTTGCGATTTGTTACGTGCAGCCAAGCTCAGGGCCTCCTTGCTGTCGTAGTAATGGAAACGTACGATGACATCCCTGGGCCTTGCTCCAGCCGGAGGTTTTGGGCCCAGGGAGCGGTGTGCCCTATCAAGGCGCCAGTCCACATCCACAACTGCTGGAGCAAGGGTATTAAAGAGACCCAGGAGATAGGAACGTAATGAGGTGTCACCAACCGTTTCAGGGATACCACGGAACCTAAGGTTCTGGCGTCTTTCGCGGTTCTCAAGGTCTTCTTGTTGTAGTTGCAATTGGGTCATGGATTGTTTGAGATGGTGGTTCTCTTCTTCTATCGTTTGCACATAGTTCACCAGATCGTCAAACTTATACTCTAAAGCATCAGTGCGCTCACCAATCTGATCAATTTCCCCCCTCAGCTCTGTAGAAATCTTGCTCACCTCTGCCACAATGTTCCTGGTAATCTGCTGGAGCAAAATTTGCAGCTTAGCGTCAAGTTTGGCATCCAGGATGTCTGGGGTTAACACCCCTTGTGTAGCAGGCAGGGGGTGGTCCAGGGTAGGATCAGGGGAGCTACTGTGTTCCTCGGTCCCCATGAGAGGATCCATCGAGGCGAACGGATCTGCGGCGGTACTCGAGGCCGCGGATTGCGGCCTAGTGATGTATCGATCCATGCTTGATCCCGCCCGCGGACCAAACAGGGGATTGTATGAATGTTGCTGCTGGCCAACCTTTCCCATGTGGCGCTTGGATATCAGGGTGTTATGGGTGTCTTACCCCCGGAGCTTTTGAAGCGAATTGAGCGGTGCGGGGGTCTCGGAGAACGGAGCTCACTCAGCAGACGTCCGCCATGTCAGGAAGCCGCGCATGCGCCTCCTCATAGCTTTCTTTATTTGACATGTAAAGCTCCATTCTGACTATTAAAATAAAAAGGTTCCACAAGAGAGACCACCTGCACTAAATGCAAGTTCTTACCTACAAAATCCTCCATCCATGCCGTGCAGATGGACATACAATTATTTATCATGAAGCAGTGAAATTAAAACATACTGTGAACCTTTAATTCATGCTCTTTGTTCAGGCATACCCAATGCCTACACCCATTTGTTCATGCTCATCTACCAGGTCTAAATATATAGCTTGATGCAAATCCTTTCCACCACTGATGCAATTAGTTCAGCTACTCGTCATAAGTGGATCACAAGTGGATCAGATCAGTTCAAGCAGGATTTTGCTCTAACTGGGCAGGACTTTGCAGTTTGAAATCTTTAGATTATTTCATCAGTTAACCCATGTGTTTCCAGACAATTCAGCATGTAACTGTACATTACAAACATAGATGTATTAATGATGTATACATATAATATGTGGTAAAGAGTTTGTGTAACCCTTTTCAACACTTTAAACACTTAAGGAGTTTTCTTTTTTAAAGATGGCTATGTATCTGTGGGAAAATCCACAATCAGCAGCTGGTTTCAAATAATGGTAATAAATAATGGTAATAATATATTTAGGTGCAAAAAAGTACAGAAATTAATATGATGAAAAGCAAAGGAGTAATTTGCTTTGCACATTAGCACACCAGTACATAGACAATGCAATAAGTGAGAGGAAACAAAATTAAAAAATCAATAGTAAGCACTCATTTCTATATTAGAGGGGAAATGCTCAATGACAAAAGGCGGGCTGATCACCCCTAATTACTGATGTGCTTTTTGTTTGTTGAGTGTATAGCGATGCCTTTTGGGGCAATAACAGTGTCTCTTTAAAATGGTTGTATCAGCTATAATGGGTTTTGAATCACCCTGTTGCTCCAGGAACATGGCTTCCATACAATTAGTTTTAAAGTGGTTGTAAACCTCTAAAATGAAAAGTGAATAAAGTATAACACTCTATAGTGTGAATGTGCCTCAATCCAGAGCACCTAGTATCATTTCTGTCTGCTCTGGCTTCCCTTTGCTATCTGCATGAGTCACTTCTGACAGGTCATCCCCACACCACAGAATCCTCAGAGGCACCCCCCCCCCCCCCCCCAACTCCAGAAAACAGCAGGTGAATAAAAGCCTAATGTTTTCCTTTGAGGTTGTAGAGGGGTGTGTCTATTCCCTCTACTCAGGTCTCAGATTACACTCAGCTCCATGCTGTATGCAGAGCACTGTGAAATGTTATGTCCCCTCCCTTTGCCTTCTGGAGCTGAGATAATAGCCTTTGTTCTGTATACTTTAGATGTCTGCAGATAAAAGATAGGTACAATTTATGTAGGACAATTTTAATCAGCTTCTGGCAGCCAGTGGCTGGGAAAGAGATATTAAGCTTCATGTATGCACAGCCTATCTCAGGTTCCATGCAGGGAGCTCACATAGGGAAGAGCAGAGCAGCTTACGTGACATCACCCGAGAACGGGGAGCCTGGGTCTAAACGCCCTCTATTTATGTAGGAGGATTTGTTAGATCCCTGTGTATCACCTAAGGCTAGTCTCTTCACCAAATGGAGCAAAAAACACTGGACTTTATAGGCACCAAAATACACATTATTAAAAGCTAATATCTTTATCTCCACTCTCCTCCACCCTATCTCCCTACCAATCTTCTCCTCCTCCCCTCTTTCCCCTATTCTCTTTCCTAAATATCTTACCTCCCTTCAGGGCTGGTGCTACCACTAGGCGGACTAGGCGACCGCCTAGGGCGCACAGACGCCTAGGGCGCCGGCCGCTGGTTACTTTAGTCCTGCAGTCTGTCTTTGTACTTATCCTGCCATTTAAAGCAGCGCCGCCGCCCCCCCCGCTTTCCGCTGATGTGTAATGTGTTTGTTTACAGACACACAGTAATCCCCCCTCTCTGCTCTGCAGTGAGCCAGTAACGATGTGTCCAGTCCAGCAACCCCCAGGGCGCTCTCTGTCTGTCAGTGTAAATGCCCCCCCCCCCCACATTTCCCTGAGCCAAAGGCGACCATGCCGATGTCCAGCAGCATCTGTGGGTTACAGCTCTCTGCCCGCCCCCCTTGGTGATGTGCAGCTATTGGAGGAGCAGGGCGGGCAGCATTGTACACAGAGAATGAGAGAAAGACAGCTAGGATAGATCCACTCAGACCCAGACTGGCCATAGGACACTCACTGGGCCGAGGCCGCCGGGACACTTGTCCTAGAGAGCTGGAGGATCCTAAGCAAAGCTGCTCCTGCAGCCCGCCCTGCTTAACCAGCCTCTCCGCGGCCGCCGGAGCCCGGGGTGGAACCGAATGATCAGCTGATCTGAACGGGGAGGAGCTGGAGGAGGTTCCCCATGCAGGATCCTGAGACTGGTGACAACGACCGACGCCCGCTGCCTGACATGTGGAGGGAGCTGGAAAGAAGTGCCCCAAGGTAAGAACTTGTCAGGTGGTGGTGGGGGAAGCGCTGGGGATGAGTGCCCCAAGTCAGACCTTATCACTGGTGTGTGACTCCCTCCACTTGGCTGCACCCACCCCCCCCCTCTTGTCCACCTGGCTCATGCCTCCTCCTGACTCCATCCCTCCACCTGGCTCATCCCTCCACCTGGCTGCACCCCCCTCCTGTCCACCTGGCTCATGCCTCCTCCTGACTCCATCCCTCCACCTGGCTGCACCCCCCTCCTGTCCACCTGGCTCATCCCTCCTCCTGACTCCATCCCTCCACCTGGCTCATCCCTCCACCTGGCTGCACCCCCTCCTGTCCACCTGGCTCACTCCCTCCACCTGGCTGCACCCCCCCTCCCCCCCCCTGTCCACCTGGCTCATTCCTCCACCTGGCTGCACCCCCCTCCTGTCCACCTGGCTCATTCATCCACCTGGCTGCACCCCCCCTCCTGTTCAACTGGCTCATCCCTCCACCTGGCTGCACCCCCCCCTCCTATCCACCTGGCTCATCCCTCCACCTGGCTGCACCCCCTCCACCTGTCCCCTCCACCTGGCTGCACCCCCTACTGTCCATCTGACTCCATCTCTCCACCTGGCTGCACCCCCCCTCCTGTCCACCTGGCCATCCCTCCACCTGGCTGCACCCCCTACTGTCCAACTGGCTCATCCCTCCACCTGGCTGCACCCCCCTCCTATCCACCTGGCTCATCCCTCCACCTGGCTGCACCCCCCTCCTGTCCACCTGGCTCATTCATCCACCTGGCTGCACCCCCCTCCTGTCCACCTGGCTCATTCATCCACCTGGCTGCACCCCCCCTCCTGTTCAACTGGCTCATCCCTCCACCTGGCTGCACCCCCCTCCTATCCACCTGGCTCATCCCTCCACCTGGCTGCACCCCCTACTGTCCATCTGACTCCATCTCTCCACCTGGCTGCACCCCCCCTCCTGTCCACCTGGCTCATCCCTCCACCTGGCTGCACCCCCTACTGTCCAACTGGCTCATCCCTCCACCTGGCTGCACCCCCCTCCTATCCACCTGGCTCATCCCTCCACCTGGCTGCACCCCCTACTGTCCACCTGACTCCATCTCTCCACCTGGCTGCACCCCCCCTCCTGTCCACCTGGCTCATCCCTCCACCTGGCTGCACCCCCTACTGTCCAACTGGCTCATCCCTCCACCTGGCTGCACCCCCCTCCTATCCACCTGACTCCATCTCTCCACCTGGCTGCACCCCCCTCCTGACCACCTGGCTCATCCCTCCACCTGACTCCATCCTTCCACCTGACTCCATCTCTCCACCTGGCTGCACCCCCCCCCCCCCCCTCCTGTCCACCTGGCTCATCCCTCCACCTGGCTGCACCCCCTCCTGTCCACCTGGCTCATCCCTCCACCTGGCTGCACCCCCCCTCCTGTCCACCTGGCTCATCCCTCCACCTGGCTGCACCCCCTCCTGTCCACCTGACTCCATCCCTCCAACTCTTCCAGGAGTTCTGATGCTAAAATTATTGAATTCATTTTAGATTTAGATTGATTTTAGATTTTTTTTGGGGGAGGGGGGGGCGCAAGTAGCTGGTCTCGCCTAGGGCGCAAAATAGTCTAGCACCGGCCCTGCCTCCCTTTTCTAGTAGGTAGTTGACATTCTACTACTCTTTTTTTCTATAGATAAACTCATCGCCAGGTCAAGCTTACAGCTTTGTTAAACTTTAAGTGTATGTTTACTAATTATATGGTTTCTTTACAGTTAACAATTGTAGCGTACAAGTCAGTTTATTGATTCTCTGGGATTTCATCCCTAGTTAGCATAAATGGTCAGCTCCTCCCCAAGGGCACAACCTTCTCCTGACTCACTGATGCTGGTTATTCCAATGTTTTTACACGTTTAGTTCATACTTAGACATTTGTCTACAATTTACCGCACACGTTTATATACACTTGTTCACCCCAAGAAAACTTCAGACAGCTCAGGTTGGGCGAGTTGTCCTTCCTCCCGACACAGCGTGTCCCCAAATGGGGTGTCTGTGGGAGCTAGGCAATAACCCTACCTTCTGCATAACTCTTGGAATAGAATAAATTGTTCCCACATGTTTAATACTACAGTTTTGACAATTATACACATTCATGTGAGCCTGTTTCCAGTGATCTATTGAATGGATATCACTGTTTTATCTTCTGTAATGTCTCTATTGAAATTTTAATAAAAACATTGAACAAGAAAAAAGTTAATATCTTTATTACAAAAAATAAGAATATAGACAAACATTGTTAAAATCTTAGCAACAAAGATATTGCTTAGTGAATATAGATCACGCCACCAGTTACACCAAAATAATATTGTTTCCTGAATGGTTAGGAGACCGTCTTGATTCTGACAAATATCAAAATAATTATCACTACACCAGATCTGTGGTGGATGTCTCCATTACATGGTAACCCGTTGCAGTGCCTCTACTACCATAGACAATAAGGATTGCTTATGTCTGCACCACTAAGGCTCTAGTTACCCTACAGAAACTATCTTCTTTTACAGGGGTCATCTTTTTACCCTCTGTTTGTTATATAGCAAGGTTTAGTAATTACTGATGAGCTAATTTAATTTAACATTTTTATGACCTTGGAAATTATACTTAAGCTCCTGAATAAGTGCTTTTGCGTGCAACATGTAAAGCTCATCCATAGTATGCCCTAACCAGCCTATGCCAAGCCTGATGGACTTCTGATATTCGTCAGAATCAAGACGGTCTCCTAACCATTCAGGAAACAACATTATTTTGGTGTAACTGGTGGCACGATCTATATTCACTAAGCAATATCTTTGTTGCTAAGTTTTTAACAATGTTTGTCTATATTCTTATTTTTTGTAATAAAGATATTAACTTTTTATAATGTGTATTTTGGTGCCTATATAATCCAGTGTTTTTTGCTCCATTTAGTATTTCAATTTATTAGGATGCGTCACATCTTTACTAATCTTGCTTCCGCAGTACCATCCTGTGGTGATGCAATTATTCATTTTCTAATAGTCACTTCAGTGGATATATGTAAGCATTTACAACCACTTTAATACTGTGGACACAAAACGCTTTCACAACTTCTATGAACAATACAGTTATCCATAACTAAGACACATTTGCTTGCCTTTTGTCACTGAGGTTTCCCCCTGGGAGTTTGAGTGCTCACGATAATGACTTTTAGTGAATTTTCCCCCTTTCAAAGCTGCTGCACCCATTATGAGACATTGTGGTTGATTTACTAAAAGCAAATAGTTTGTTCATTTTGCAAGGAAAGTTGCACTTTTGCAAGATAATTTTCTGCAGAGCTTAATGAATGAGGTAAAATGCTGCTGACTTTTATCATCCAATAATGTGCAAGCAAAAACGCAGATTTTTAACAAATTTAGTTTGGACGTAATTGGGTGATACTGTGATACTGTGATACTTCACCACACTCAATAAACTCTGGTTCAGTTTCCCTGGCAAAGTACAAATTCCCTTTCAACATAAACTGCCTATATTCCTTTAGTAAATGAAACCTATTGAATTCAAACAGCATATGTTTCCCTTCCCATAATACTTAGGACTGACTGAACAGCAGCGCCTACCTGAGGCTTGTCACACAGTTATTCTGATTTTGACAAATATTATGTTTTTAAACATTCGTTTTCATCTTTACATGTTTTATTTACTTTTTTTTTAAATGTCTGTTACAATTGATTCATATCATAAAGTTCCAGTGCTAAAGGTCTCATTCACAGTAATGTCTGAAAATAGCTTTGAAGATTTTTGGAGGGCTGACTGGCCTATTTTCAAAGATATAAGTCCTGTCATTTTATGTGCAAATCCTACATTTCAAATCTGTAAATAGCAAGATCATGTCACAAGAAGTGGAATGGATAAGAAGGGAACTGCACAGCATATTAAAAATGTCAAAATATTATGGATTTTCCAATAATGAGCTTTCATTCAATGCCCTTCATCATGAAGGAAACACTTTAATAATCCCTGGGAGTCCTGGTTTAGATTGAAAAATCATTGGAATGTATGAAAAATGTACAGGCTGTGCATAGGTTAATAAACACTATTCTAAAATGCTGTTTCTCCTGTTTTCTCTTGTTTGTTTAGAATATTTTCAGATAGAACACACATTTACTTGTTTAAAGATAAACATCAGGCACAAAAACTTTCATCAATATATATCTTGCAATAGCCAAAACGTATATAAACTTACTCTGTGAGCATCAAGTATCTTGCAAGCCCATTTATTGCACTGTAAATGTCATAGTGACATCACTGTGCTGCAAATAGTCTATAAAGAGCTGTGGGAGGGACCTAGAAGGACCCACCCACTACAGGCTGCTTGCAGAAATCTACAGGAGGGGGGGGGGGGCGCAAAACTAATCTCAATGTCTGCAGATTGCATGTAATAAGTCACATTGACAGTATGCTGTCTAAGGCCAGGTCACACTAGTGAGATTTCAGATGCGACTTGTGTCACACAGAATTGCATGAAAGTGGAATTCACATTTGTTTTCAATGGTGTCGGTTAGCATAAATGTGAATAAGCACAGAGCTATTTGGCAAAAGGTTCCAGTACTACTTTGGTGCAATTCCAGTGTGATTTTAAACCCATAGAATATACAAACCTTATCAAAGTTGCATCCAGGTTGCATCCAAGTAGAACTACATAGTCACACTGAAAGTTGGATTAAAATCACATTGCAGCAGTTTGAACCTAACATCATCCTGTTTATTATCATCAACAAAATTGACAAACTGTTTAACGTCTTCCCCATAGAACTTGCACTTAAAGCTAACCTCGGAGCCTGCAGCTAGTAGCTCCTATATTGTAGACCCTAGCACAGTGAAGAAATAATTCTTGTGAGATTTGGGTTCATCAGACAGGATATAAACAAATGGCAACCACCCCAACCTGTAACTGGCCTTTGCAGCAAGGAGCTCATGGAAGGGTGATGCATGTAAAAAAAACAAGGAAACATTCCCAGCTCACTTACAAACCAGCCTGCAACAAACCAAAATTTACTGTCTAACGGTTCATGTTAAAACAAGGGGTTTATTTTGCACACATTTTCAAATATATGCATAAGCTGCAGGGCCATTTCATGGTACCCTAGTGTACTGCAGTCCTAACTTTTTGAGAGCCTCCAAAGTTGGAACACATATATAATAATTGATAGATTAAGCGCTGGTATGCCTGGAAGGAGCCTACCCCTACATAACCACTTGCTAACCGGCTCACACTGATATACGTTGGCAGAATGGCTCTGCTTGGCGAAACCCAGTATTGGTAGATTGTACCCTTTGAGCCACCAGGGGGCGTGTGTCTGCTCCACGGCAGGGGACCTGATGCCCGTGATTGCCCGTGATTGCCGCCGGCTACCCACGATCATGGGCACGAGAACACAAAAGTAAACACACAAATACCTCTTCTGTCAGGGGAGAGGTGACATATCGTTTGTTCCTACTAAGTAGGAACAGCGATATGTCTCCTCCCCCAGTCAGTCCTATCCCCATACAGTTAGAAACACTAACTAGGGAACTCAGTTAACCCCTTGATGGCTTCCTAGTGTTAACTCCTTCTCTGTCAGTGACATTTATACAGTAATCAGTGGCTATTTTTTGCTCTGATCGCTGTCAATGGTCTCAAAAATATGTAAAAAAAATCACAGATCACCATCATTAGTAGTAAAAAAAAAAAAAAAATGCCATAAATCTTTCCCATAGTCTGTAGACGCTATAACTTTTATGCAAACCAATAAATATACGCTTATTGAGATTTTTTGGACCAAGAATATGTAGAAGAATATATATTAACCTAAACTGATGAAGAAATGTGCTTTTTTAAAAAAAATTTGGGGATATTTATTATAGCAAAAAGTGAAAAATATATATTTTTTCAAAATTGACGCTCTTTTTTTGTTTATAGCGCAAAAAATAAAAACTGCATAGGTGATCGAATACCACAAAAAAAGCTCAATTTGTGGGAAAAAAAAGGACGCACATTTTGTTTGGTTACAGCGTTGCATGACCGCGCAATTTGTCAGTTAAAGCGACGCAGTGCCAAATTGTAAAAAGGTCAGGAAGGGGGTAAAATCTTCCGGGGCTAAAGCAGTTACCCACTTTTATACAGGGGGCTTTTACCCCCTTCCTGCCCGGACCAAATTTCAGCTTTCAGTGCTCTCACACTTTGAATAACAACTACTCAGTCATGCTACACTGTACCCAAACCAAAAAAAAAAATTTTACAATTTTACAAATAAGTAATTTTTCTTCATACATTTAGGCCAAAATTTATACTGCTACATATCTTTGGTAAAAATAACCCAAATTAGTGTATATTATTTAGTCTGTGTAAAGTTATAGAGTCTACAAGCTATGGTACCAGTCATTCAAAATTAATCACACCTGATCACACCCGATGTACTGACAGTCTCATTTCTTGAGGCCCTGAAATGCCAGGACAGTACAAATACCCCCCAAATGACCCATTTTTGGAAAGTAGACAAGTCCAAGGTACTGTATTTAGTAAGAGGCATGGTGAGTTTTTTTGAAGTTGTAAATTTTTCCCACAATTCTTGGGAAAATGAAGAAATTATTATTATTAATATTTGTTTTTTTACACAAAATTGTCATATTAACAAGTTAGTTTTCACACACGGCATAGGCACCGCTAGGCATTACAGGGACATAAATTACACATCCAATTTCCTGACTACCTACAGTATCACATTTTTGAAGACCCTAGAGCACCAGGACAATGGAAATACCCACAAAATGACCCAATTTTGGAAAGCAAATGCCTCAACATATATTCTGATAATGAGGCATTATGAGTAGTTTGAACATTCATTTTTTTCCACAAGTTTTTGGAAAATGTGGAAAGAGAATAAAAAATTTATTATTTTACACAAAGTTGTCAATTTAAAATATATTTCTAACACAGCATGTACATAGCAAAAATTACACCCCATAATACATTCTGCTACTCCTCCTGAGTATGGCGATACCACATGTGTGAGACTTTTACACAGCCTGACCACATACAGAGGCCCAACATCCAAGTAGCACCTTTATGCGTTCTAGAAGCATAAATTACAGATCTAATTTCTTGACTACCTATTACACTTTTGAAGGCCCTGGAGCACCAGGACAATGGAAACGCCTACAAAATGACCTCATTTTGGAAAGAAAACAACGTATATTCTAAATCCCCATACACACGCTCGGATTATCCGAGGACCAGGTCCGTCGGATCATGTCCGTCGTACTTTGTCCGATGTTGGTTTTGCGTACACACGGTCGGACAACGTTGTCGGAATTTCCGGTCTGCAAGAACGTCGTGACGTAAGTCGTCTTCCACGAGACTAGAAAAGGGAAGTTCAGCACCACGTCCTGCACCCGTTGGGCTCCTTCTGCTGATCCCGTGTTTATCGCAAGTTAGTCGAAGTTTGGGGACTTACGATTCGCGCTTCTCAGTTTTCTGACTCAGATCGTTACTGCTCTTCAGTTTGTGCTTGTCGTGCGTATCTGTTTATTAGTGCGTGTAGTCAGTTCGCATTTGTTGGTCATTGCGGCTTATATCTTGGTATAGGACGCTTTGATTTTCACTGCTTATTGTCTGCTCGTTTCTGGTATTCATTTCGTTCTTTCAGGCCTTGCTGTTTATCGGTGCTTTCTGTTTGTCCGTTCTGACCAGCCGACCGTTTGTGAGCAATGTTTCCCGTACGTACTCGTCGCCGAGTTCGTGCTGTACGCGGAATTGGTGTCAGGCTTTTAGCTTTGAGCCAAGACCCGTCCATGAACAGAGTGACGAGGAGTATGTGGACCAAGAATTGGTTGTTTCAGCGTGATCAGTTCTCGCACATGCCTTTGCTTCGTGAGATCCGGGAGAATAATCCTGATGATTTCAGGAACTTTCTCCGGATGACGGACCCCGTTTTTCACCGTCTTTTGGCTTTGCTGACCCCTTTTATCAGCCGGCAGGATACCTGCATGAGACAAGCCATCACTCCGGAGCAGAGGCTTGTTGCTACGTTGAGGTACTTGGCGACAGGGAGAAGCCTTCAGGATTTGAAGTTCTCCTCAGGTATCTCTCCCCAGGCCCTGGGAATCATTATTCCAGAGACCTGTTCTCCCATCATCCAGGTCCTGCAGGAGGACTATATTAAGGTAACATTTCTCCTTTACTATTCCCTTCTATGTATGCTCTGTTTGCTAATGTTTTGTATTTTTGACCTCCTTCCCTAATTACCATGATTGCAATATGCTCTAATATGCTGTGCCCCTTTTCTCCTTCATGCATTTTTTCCTTCACTTACCTCCCCAGCATGCTCTTCTGGCCCAATAGACACCTATGGCCTAGTCACTTAAGCAATGTATTTTGTCTGCTGCATAGTATTGTTTTCCCCCAAACACCCCCTAAAATATGCACAAATGTTTACTGTGTGTTTTACTTCATGTAGAGCCCCTTTTTTTCCCCTTTTTGTTGGCTCATTAAGAACCCCCTCCCCCAACTGCTCTGTCAGATGGTACCAATCCTCTATCTGCTGGCTTTCCAAAGGTCAATACACACTATATACCTACCTCTTTATAGTGGTCATATTTAGGGATGAATTCAGCAAAGGATGTAGTGCAAGGGGCTGGCTCCATACTTTCCATTTCCTCTTTTTTTGTGTTCTTTCCCTCCTATTAGCTTGCTAGGTAATTGCAGAATGTCCAAATGTGTGTTCCTTTTTTTTGGGGGGGGGGGGGGGTGGGGTGGGGATTTGGAATGTTATTTTATCTTTCCTGTGGGCTGCCAATAGTGTTAAGTAAGGAGGGTCTGGCTAAACTAGCACACATTATTGAGCCATTTGGCAATCAATGCAGAGGGTTACCTGTCCACCCCCCCCCCAAAACCCTAGTTATTGTCAATGGCCCATCAGAAGTGGGGGGATTGATGGGGGGTGAGTAATCTGCTAGGGGGACCCTCTACTTTGCGTTGCAAATACTTTCCAGCTTAAAATGTAAAAGTCTGATCTTGTTCCAAGATGTTTAGTGTCTAATCTGCTTGCAATGTTTATGTGCAAAGTGACTAATTTTTTTTTCTTGTTTCACTCCACAGTTCCCTTCCACGCCACAGGAATGGCAGACTGTGGCCTCCCACTTTGCCAGCCGTTGGGACTTTCCTAACTGCGGAGGTGCAATTGATGGGAAACACGTCCGCATCGTCCCACCCCCCAACTCGGGGTCCTACTATTATAATTACAAGGGGTTTAATAGTGTAGTGATGTTGGCGGTGGTGTCGGCGACATACGAGTTTTTGTATGTGGACGTGGGGATTAACGGCCGGATCTCGGATGGTGGTGCCATTGCGCACACGGAGTTCTACTGGCGTCTCCAAAGTGGCAGTCTGTGCTTGCCACCTCCAGAGGAGAATGCTGAAGGACTCCCCTTCGTCTTTGTCGCAGATGAAGCGTTTGCGTTGACTCCCCATCTGATGAGGCCTTTCCCGATGAGGACCCTCACCCCAGACCAGAGGGTCTTCAATTACAGGCTATCGAGAGCCCGCAGAGTGGTGGAGAACACCTTCGGGATCCTGGCCAGCCGCTTCCGCCTGTTTTTGACGGCTATTAACTTGGCGGAATACAAACTCAACCACATAGTTCTTGCCTGTTGCATATTGCACAACTTTTTAAAAAGACACAACACCAACTATGTGGTGACCGTTGGCCCAGATGTGGAGGGCCCTTCCAATGCCGACCTCACAGCCCTTCAAGCGGCACGTCCAGGCTTGCCCCCTCTAAATGCCCGCGAGGTCCGCAAGCAATATATGGAGTACTTTGTGGGTAGGGGGGCCATTGCTCTGCCTGACGATGTGTGAGAGGCATTTTTAAATAAATATATTTTTTAACCAAACCTATGATTTCTTGTCATTTCCATATTCTAGCTTATTTGAGATATACATTTTTGCCCTTTAGCTTCAACAGTGGGAATGCACTTTCTGGGCAAAAGGAGGTAACAGTCTCTTCTTCCCAAAAAGATTCTTCTCATGTTGTGTGTTTGATACCTAATCTTTTGTCTAGAGAAGGTTTGTAGTGCATAACTGACACCCAAAATACTCCTTTTCATCACCATGACAGAAATGTGTGTATTCCCAAAAATGGTGTGCTACGTGTTTTCGTACAAATCACTGTGGGTGTCATTTACATAAGTCAAATCTACTATGCTCTACAAGTGCAGTGCAAAAGTGCCCTGGAAAAGAAACTTGCAGTGCAAACTGGACTTGCCTTTAGTAAATAACACCCATTGCCCCCCAAATCCTTTACATTTGACATACATAATGCTTTTGTGTTTTTAAATAAGGAAGCCACACATTTAGAAAATTAAAAAAGTTTACTTGCAACACATTCACAAGTGCGTTTACAAACTTCTTGGCGAAACTGACAAGATCGTGGTTCTTTAAAACATTGTTTACAAACATTCCGCATTTGTTAAATCCAGGCATGGAGCAAAACAGAACATAGGAACTAGGAAAGTTCAACTTTCTAAAGTGAAGACAAGATCAGACATGACTATATGTTCAAAGTGTGTTTGATCTTGCCTTCATCACATGGGGGGTCACCCTTGGAAACTGGAAATTTAGAACATGCACACAATTTGGGTCTGAAAATGGACATTAGATGGTAAAACACATGCCTAGAATCTTCAAAAGTGCCATTTTCCATCATGGGGATGAATGGACGTTTTTTGGGGGTGCAACCCCTTCACCACAACCACTTTAGTAGTTCGTAAAGTGGTTGCACCCCCAAAAAAACGTTGTTATTCATCCACCATGATGGGAGCTAGCACATGTGGACACAATGTGTGCATGTTCCAAACTTCACACAGTTCTTAATTTGCAAATGTGTTCATAAACAGCCACAAATGTGTGTTAATTACTTGGTGCGTTTTCAGATTTTTCCTAAAACATCAATGATGTTCTTCAATTTTTGTTGAACATCATTGATGTTTTGCTTTATGCCATCTAGATCTCGATTGCAGACCATTATCTCCCCGATGAGTACGTGGGCACTCTCTGTGGTAAAGTGCGATTCTTCTTCCACAACATCCACGTCACCTAAAAACAACCAAAAAAAACAAAAATGTGTCTTGGAAATGAGGCAGGCATACATTGATTAGCTTACCAGTAGCTGTGTTCTCCCACACTCACCTGTTGTGTGACAAGTTCTCCAATTTCTATGATCTCTCCTTCCTCCTCCTCCTCCTCTGCTTCTGGTCTTTCCCCTTCTTTGGGAGGTGTTGGTTTTGTGGTTTCCTCAGACGTCCCGAGTTTTCGCTCCCCTATGAGAATGTACAAAAGGAAGATTTAGCAACACAATCTATTGAGGGCAGAAATAGGAAATGACAAACATTGCTTGAAAGTGAGGGACAATATTTTTGGTTGGCCAGTTACAAATGACAACAACATGAATGTAGTCACTTTGTAAAGGTGCTAAACTTACTAGCTTTTTGGTAGAAGTTTGTCTGATGGAGACCCCCCTCTAGTATCCACTGGAGCACATGTGTGGAAAAGCATAATAAAAAGTGGGTTTGGGTGTCCCAGCACTAGTGCTCTAGAGTCCAGATGGGTAAACAGCTACTGGGTGACCTCTCCTTTACATTGAATAAATTGGCTTTACATTCTTGATGACATCTCTAGTGAGAACAAACTTCCTTTCCCCAAAAAAACACCAAACATCGTATTATAAATGGCCGAACGATCGAGGTTGAGTACGATCGAATGGACACACACACGAACATGACAGTGGCAGAAAGATCGAGGTTGAGTACGATCGAATGCACAGACGAACATGAAAGTGGCCATTTTCTAATGTACAACTTTGTAAAAATACAAACACATGGAGCAGTATGCAAGCAAAAAATCAAACACAAAACACAACTACTTACTTTTTTGAAGAACTCGCTTGATCTTTCTGTACTGATCGGGCTCCCTCAGTTTCAGGTCTGACCAGCGTTTCCTCAGTTGCTCCTTGGATCGTTGTACCCCAAAATGATTGTACAGCCTCCTCACAACTTTAGACATGATCTTGGCCTTGCGGACATTGGGGTTGAGGTAAGGCCCATACTTCCCATCATAGTCGCTCCTCTTTAATATGTCCACCATCTCCAACATTTCTCCAAATGACATATTGGAGGCCTTGAATTTCAGGCTCCGGGATCGGGACGTTTCTGCCTCCGGCCTTTCCTCGTCCTTCTCCTCGTTGGTGGGATATTTGGGGCGCACCTGCTGTGTCCCCGCCATGTGCTCTCCCCACTGCGCCGTAAAGAGAAGGGGTGGGGAATAGACGAGAAAGATCGTCAGGGGCGGGCGGAGTTTGACGCATGCGCACTGTATATAAAACGTCACACGCCTGTGTCGTAGCCACGATCTGTGAGACGAGGGGAGAGAAAGCTCACGCACGAGACGATCGCTATAACGAAGGTACAATTTGACGTTGGTACATAACTAGCCTAGACTGATTAGACCTTGAGGCTTCTTTATGGAGAAGATTAGGAGAGTTTAGCCTGACATTATTTATAGTGTTTTGTGTGGTGTTGTGTCTTGCAGAGATTATGCACGGATTCAACGACGTGAGTTTTCTCCCCTGTTCATTGATAAATACAGGGAAATTCCCCTTTTATGGCAGGGCAAACACCCCTATTACGGCCACAAACCAAAGAGGTACGCAGCCATGCTGAAACTTTTGGAATTTGTAAAGCCAACGTTCCCCACGGCAACTGTTCGTAAGTTAAGACAGAAAATTGGCAGCCTGAGGAGTGCGTATATCAGGGAGCGCAAGAAGGTCCTGAAGTCCCAAGAATCTGGAGCTGCAGCAGATGAGGTCTATGTCCCCAAGCTCTGGTACTATGACAGGCTCCATTTTCTCAAAGACCAGACTGATGTCACGGAGTCACTCTCGCCTCCACCTTACACGCTTCCTTGCGCGCAGGCCACCCCTGATGAGGCTTCCGAGGAGCAACCTGGGCCTTCCAGTCTGGAAGATGTGGAGGAGCCCAGCTTGTGGCAGGTATAGTAGTTTGGGAACCAATTTTGTGATGTTCAGTTAATTCAGGATCCCCAATTGCTTAGTTCCTAACGTGTTTGACATATCAACTGACAGTAGTGTTGTAGACATTTGGGGCCAGAATATAAACTGCAGGGCTGAGAATTGTATGGTTTTCTATTTGTAAACATTTTGCAACAGTCACTAGATGAAAATTGTGTGTGTTTGATGAACACATAACTGAAACTATGTCCCTTTTTCATACACAGGAAGACCTCAGCCAGGAGGTGGCTGTGGAATGTGGCAGTCAGGAGGAGGAAGGGGTTAGTGGCAGCCAAGAGGGGGGTAGGCCTAGGAGCCTGACTGACTCCCAAGTCCCTCCCCTCCGCCTTCCCTACAAAAGGGCGAGAAGGGGGGGTGAGGCGGGAGAGTCAGCGCTCCGGATGATCAGAGAGGCTTCAGCCTCCCTACATGCCACACCCACCGACGAGGAGACCTTTGGCTCCTTGGTTGTCACGAAAATGATGGGTATGGAGGTGGGGCAACGCAGCATGTGTGAGGATGTCATCCTTAAAGTCCTAAATAAGGGGATGGCTGGGGGGATGACCCCACTCACACATGTTTGCGAAAGTCACCTTGCTCCGCCTCCTCCTCCTCCTTCTGCCACCCCATCAGCACCACAGCCACAGCGTGCAAGGAAGCGTGCAAGGAAGACAAGAGAGTGACGACCTGGATTCAGTCTGGTCTGAGAGAAGATGGAGCCTCTCGTAGGACCAGAGCCTGGGGACCTAGATGGCATCTGCTGCAGTTCCGGATGTTTTGGACTTCAGGACCAGATAGCACTCCCCTTAAGATACGTACTCCTCAGGCCCCCAATTTTAGATGCTTCAAAAATGATGTTTGCCGTGGGGGTCCAAGGCTTTGCAAATTCCCCAAGTTTCTCCATCGCTGCGTTCCTCTTTAGTTTGTTGCTGAGACCTAAATAAAGGTATTTTTGATTTGAAATAATCATTGCCTATGTGTTTTACTTTTCTACAATGACAGTTTATTTGTGAGTAGGCAGGTACATTTCACAAATCATAAAGTCCAATTAACAAGGGGCAAATAGAAATGTTAATAATGTTGTTTTGCTAAGTTGAGACACACAACCCCCCTCAAAAAAATAAAGAAATTATCCTTAAAATATGTATTCCAAACAAAATACAAAAATGACAAATCATCCAAAAAATATAACAAAGATTCTTTTACGATCTGAGGAAAAATAAACATCTAGTCTAGAAATCCTGAAAACGAATAAAGAACTAAGTTTGGGAGAAGTGCGGGTGAAAAGGAGCAGCTAAAATACGTCATTCTTCTTGCATTGTAAAGAAAAAGAGAATGCGCTGCATTGAAGACATTTTAACATTGCAGCGTGACGAATGTGCTGTGTCGATTAGGAAAGGTAGTTTTACCTGACCGAGCGCTTCCGTCACAGAATTTCTTCTGAGCATGCGTAGCACTTTGTCCGTCGGACTACGCTACACACGATCGGATTTGGTGTGATCGGACTTTGTTGTCAAAAAATCTATCCAGCAGGAGATAGGACTTTGTCCGTCGGACAATCCGATGGAAACTGTCCGATGGTGCCTACACACGGTCGGAATGTACGACAACATTGTCCGATAGGACAGAATCCATCGGAAAATCCGACCGTGTGTATGGGGCTTAAGAGGCATTATGAATCTTTTGAACATGTCATTTTTTTCAACAAGTTTTCAAAAAATGTGGAAGGAAAATGAAAACATATTTTTTACACAAAGTTGTCAATAAACAGGCCAGGGTCAGTTCCCGTCTAAGGAAATGGCATGCATAGTTGAGGCAGCAGACAAATGGCCACCATGGATGTTGAAAATGGGGAAATGGCAGGCTGTTAAAAATATGGGCTAATATCTTTGGGATGTGTGAAAACTATGGAATCATTCTACAATGCATGGGCTGGGTTGGGAGGAACACTGGGGACAATCATAACTGGTGTCTCTTCCCTCTGGTGCATACGCAATATCTTTTTTGGGATATTCTGCCTCCTTCTGATGGTGAAATGGTCCCAGGGAAATTGCACTCATGAAGTCTGCAAACAGCATCAGAGTGAAGGTTTTCTGTGGGGGATCTTTGCTTGAAGATGAGGGATGTGATGATTTCTTCTATGAATTTGAGGAATGCAGTTGGTCTTTCTGTGGATTTGGTGTATGTGACGTAAGCATTATAAATGGTCAAATGAAAAAGATAAGTAGCAACTTCTTTATACCAGAAACCGGACCTCCTTGTTGCTAAATAGGGCTGAAGAAATTGATCGTTGAAATCCAACTCTCCCATGTAAAGATTATACTCTTGAACGCATGCAGGCTTTTAAATGGGACCATGTCTTCCAGGAATCTCCACTGAGGTGTCATTGTGGATGGTGGACAGGGTTTAGACATCTCTCTTATCCTTCCACTTCACAGCCAACACTTTGTCATTTCTTAGACTTGCTGATTACCCTCCTTTGTAGCCCTGTGTACACTAAAGTTTGTGGAAAGCCCTTGATGTTTTTTCTGGAAGTATCGCAGGCCAATGTTTTTTCATGGTGTAGGTGGCAAAAAAGGGGCAGACTGGTGTAGAAGTTATCCAGGTAAATGTGATAACCTTTTTTGGAAAAGTGGTTATGCCAGGTCCCATACAATTTTTCAACTTATGCTGAGGTTGGGCCCTCAGGAGGCATTCCGCATCCATGCAAAATGCATACAAATATCCCGTAGCTCTTTCACAAAGCTTGTAGAATTTTACTCCTTATCTGGCCCTTTTGCTTGGAATGTATTGTTTGATTCCCAGGCAGCCAGTGAAGTGGACAAGGGACTCCTCCACACATATATTTTGGTCAGGGACATAAAGTTCAGCAAATCTTTGGTAAAAAAAAATGAATTAGTGGGCAAATTTTGTATAATTTGTCATAGTTGGGATGATCTTGGGGAGGGCAGTGGGTATTGTCTAATTAAATGAAGCGCATGATCATCTCATAACGAGACCTGGACATTACAGAAGAAGAAATGGGCATGTGATGGATGGGGTGCGTGGACCAGTAGGCATGTCCTTCCTTTTTTTGTAAGCCCCATGTTAAGGGTGAGGTCCCTAAACAACTTGAAATCCTCCAATGTCAGACGTTTCCACTCATAAGGACGGGCATAGGATGAACTGAGGTTGCTATCAATATACTGGTGGGCAGAAAGATTTGTCCACAAAAAATTGTAGTAAACTATCGGGCAAAAATAAATGAAAAAAATCAATTTCTGAAAAATTTTCAGTATTGGCCTGCACACCTGGCTGTGCGGTGAAAGGGGGAATACTTGCTGATCCCGAGTTGGAAGACAGCTATAATGGGTTGGCAAGAGCATCTTGTAGGTATGTATGGGCCCTGATTCTTGGGGGATGTGATACTCCAGTGCTGGTACTTGGGGGATGTGATACTCCAGTGCTGGTACTGGGCCTGGGCCTTTTACCCTGGGGGTCTATCGCTGTTGGCATTTGCCGATTGACCATTGAGGTGTATGGTGATGCTGGTGGCTGCCTGGTTTTCAGAGCTCTGTATCCTTTTAGGAGGGACTCTTCTTCTTCTTATTATTATTATTATACAGGATTTATATAGCACCAACAGTTTGCACAGCACTTTCTCCAATTCAATCAGCAATCCATTGCTTTCGATTGGTTCATACACTGAATTGGAATAGGACTGTGAGAACTCTCCGCTGCTCTCATCAGTCATGCTAAGGATCTGAAATGCCTCTTCACTTGTGTAAACCTTTTTGGACATGGCTGGCTCTGGTGATACTGGGACTGTAGACTGCTGATGGTCGCTGTGTGATGGGTACTCTGATGATGGACGGCTGTAGGACAGGTACTCTGCTGATGGTGTCTGTGTGACAGGTACTCTGGTAATGGGTGGCCGTGTGATGAGTACTTTGGTGATGGGTGGCTGTGTGACGGGTAGTCTGGTGATGGGGCTGTGTGACGGGTATACTGTGGATGGTGGCACTAATAGGCGATGTGCGACAGGTACTGATCGGTGACAGGTTCACTGCTGATGGTCACTGATGGGCGACAGGTACACTGCTGATAGTTGACAGTAACACTGCTGATGGATGACAGGTGCACTAAGGGGCACTGATGGGTGACAGATGCACTGGTGGGTGACAGCAACAATGCTGATGAGCACTGATGAGGACTGTAACACTGCTGATGGGCGATGTAACAGGTTCTCTTTATTTGTGGTGTTGTGTGCAGTACACTAACATACACAGATCATTAATTCACTGTTATCTGGCTCTCCTCTCCTCACACTGGAACTGTGTGTGAAGAGAGGAGATCCGGTAACAGCCAGTTACTGGTCTGTATTTACATTTGTGACAGGCTGTGATTGGCACAGCCGTTCACGTGGTAAAGACCTGCTGTCGGCGGATGGGGGCTGATTAAAGGTATAGGAACGCACTGGATACCTTCGCTGCCATTGTGCTATGGCTGGTTGTCCAGTGTGTTCCTATACCTTTAACCAGCCCCCAGATCCTCTCACCAATTCACCAACGGTGCAAACATATGGCAACCACCCCAACCTATAACTGGCCTTTGCAACAAGGAACACATCGAAGGATAACGCATGTCAAAAAACAACCAGCTTACTTACCAACCAGCTTGCAACAAACTGAATTGTCCTGTCTATTGCCGCATACACACGATCAGACTTTCCGATGGACCATAGTCCGGCGGACATTCCGATCATGTGTGGGCTCCAGCGGACATTTTCTTCCCAAAAGTCCGCCGGACCTAGATTTAACACATGTTTTAAATCTTCCCGCCGAAAGTCCGCTGAACCCAGTTCCTGTCGGGAAGTCCGCCCATCTGTATGCGGGTCTGACGGACTTTCCAAATGAACGGACTTCCCCACACACACGGAGTAAAGTCGGTTAATTTTTAACGTGACTCGAGGTACGACGGGACTAGAGAAGGAAGTCAATCTCGCCGCTTTCATGGGCGAGATTGACACCTTGCGAGCCCCGTCGCCTGGTATGAATTTTGAGGGTAACCCTCTACACCAAAAAAACGGCGTAGGGGTCACCCCAAAGTCCATACCAGACCCTTATCCGAGCATGCAGCCTGGCCGGTCAGGAAAGAGGGTGGGGACGAGCGAGCACCCCCCTGCGGCACCCCCACCCCAAAGTACCTTGTCCCCATGATGATGAGGGCAAGGGCCTCTTCCCGACAACCCTGGCCGTTGGTTGTTGGGGTCTGCGGGTGGGGGGCTTATCGGAATCCGGGAGCCCCCTTTAATAAGGGGGTCCCCAGATCCCTGCCCCCCACCCTATGTGAATGAGTATGGGGTACATGGTACCCCTACCCATTCACCTAGGGAAAAAAGTCAATAAAAAAAACACACTAGACAGGTTTTTAAAGTAGTTTATTAGGCAGCTCTGGGGGTCTTCTTCCAACTTCAGGGGTCTCTCCATGCTCTCCGGCCTCTTCTCCCGCTTCTTCTGCCGGGCTTCTTCCTTCTTCTCTTCTTTCGATGTTCCCCATCAACATGGGGACAAGGTGCTTTGGGGTGGGGGGGCCGTGTGTGTGGGCAAGTCCATTCATTTGGAAAGTCTGTCGGACCTCCGCCGAAAGTCCGATGGATTGTCCGTTAAACCTAGTCCGCCAGAAAGTTCGTTCATGTGTGCTTGTGTGTGGGCAAATCAGCTCATTCGGAAAGTCCGGCGGACCTCCGCTGAAAAGTCTGGCGGATTGTCCGCCGGACCAAGTCCGCCGGAAAGTCCAATAGTGTGTACGGGGCATAACAGTTCATGTTAAAACCAGGGGTTTAGTTTGCACACATTTGCGAATATATGCGTAAGCTGCAGGGCCACTTCACGGCACCCTTGTGTACTGCAGTCCTAACTCTATGTCTGTCTATCTATCTATCTATCTATCTATCTGAGAATGTTGAGTGATATCAGCCTTGGCTATAACAATAGAATGGAAGAAAGGGTTCAACGTCAGTATTTTTTATACTTTATTTAGCATCTTAGGATAGAAGGGTGGGGGGGATACTATATAGGTGTTCATTACTACAAACTTTCTGTTTTAGAAAATATTTCATATATCTACTGTAGATACAACAATCTTCATCAGTGCTTTTAAAAAAATTTACTGTGAAAAATCCTTTAGTGCACGTAAATCAATAAAATAATACATTTTCACATAAATAAATAAAAAGTTCAGTGTGTTTAATCAATCAAGAAAAGTTCATAAATCAAGTACAAGGGTTAAATATTAAATAGATAATAAACACAGTGTCAACATTCATTAAAGTGAATTCATGCCTTTTACAAGTTGAAGAAATAAATGTCAGCCGTGAAGTGAATGCACAGACCCAGTGATCCCAGCACCAAATTTAGGTAATATGATTACTAGACCCACACCCTCTAATAAAGAGGCTGATCGCGTGTGAGGGACTGATCCCAAGAAGAATCAATCCTCTCAGTGCCTCAATCCCTCTATATCAGATACCTGGCACTTCTTTTCTGCACAACCTTGCCATCCTTTTCAGATTCCCCTCCTCACAGACAGAAGTAATAAATATCACATGTAAAGTGAATCCACAGATCCAGAGATTCTAGCACCAAAGGTAGGTATGGTGAACCACTTAGCTTGGTTCTCAGTCATCATGGAAATCCATGCAAAATGTCAGCTGCTGTCTCTTAATAGAAGGACGTTTATAAATGTACCTCCAGCTTCATGCTGGAGTAACCCAATATACAGATAGCAGACAGGAAGGGGTTAAATAAACTGCACATTGAACATCTACAGACAATAACACATTTTGAGGAAGAGATATTCCTTCTCTTTGCGCCTTTTTGGTCACTTATTCAGTTATCTTCTTGTTCTTTTACTATAAGCAGAAATAACATATTCATTGAAATATCATAATTTGACCATTTAGTACAAAGTTGTCGTATCATCTAAAAGAAATCATTCATAATAGAAAGATGGTGGCCACCATTTCGGCCCGCTCTATAAAATGATAGCTGCTTTTCGGTCATGCCATCATACTTCTTGCCACCCTCTTGCTTCAATACAATTGTGACTTTGCTTCAAGTTTTGAAAAATGTTCTGAGACATAGACCCAGAAAGTGTAAAGCCAGTGTGTCAGCACAACAGCCAGGCAACAAATAATTTCAGAAGGTCAGAAATGGCACCTTATTTATTACTCTTTCTCAGCACTGGTTTCCTCTAAAGCAGTCCTGTGCCAAAAGTAATCAATGGCTCAGCCTTAACTCTGAGATCTGAACTTGTTTAGATCATATGAAAATGTCCAGGAAGGATATCGGGAATAAAATATTTTCCTTAAACCTTGCATCAGATCTGTGCATGCTCCCATCTGTGTGTAGAGCAGACCATTCATTTCAGTGGACTGCCCTACCCATGAAATAGGTGGGAAACCTGAGGGGGGTGGAGCAACAACTGAGCTAAGCTGTGAGCTCCATGTGCTTCCCCAAGTGAGCCGTTAGGAGAGAGGACTCTCCCATATAAGCAATGCCTGATATTTGCATCAACTCCATAGATTGCTAAATTTCATGCCTATGTCCATGTTATACCCCGACAACTGCACATACCAGCTGGTCTTTGGTCTCCGTCTCAGCTGTTGCCACCTGGCCGCTGTCTTGTTGCTGGCACTGCTGCCCTGGAGTGGAGTGGGGAGTGGTGAGTGGTTCGGCTTCAGCAGTCGGGGGTGCCCCAGAGCGTTGTCCCTGAGCGTGGGTTCGGAAGCCTTCGGGAGCCATCTGACCAATCTGCCGCCGAGGTCAGAATCTCTGAGCGTTCTTCGGGAGGATCGGCGTGACGGAGCGGCGGGTGCTCAAATGAGGCAGCTATACCTGCACCAGCGTGGTGGGAGCCTAGCTAGCAGAGTCAGCATTGAATACTGAGAACGGAAAGAGAGAGAGGGAATCCTGCAACCGCAGAGACGCGGCACGGCCGGTGTGGACGGTGTAGAACTTGCCTGGAGGTCCACCTGAGAGACTGGGACTGTGAGAGGGACTGTGAGAGGCTCCAGAAGAATCTCTAGAAAGGTACAGGAAGATACCAGTAAATAGCATACAGTAAATACCAGCTGGCAACTACGTTTTTAATCTAGTGTGCAAGCTTTAACCAGTGGTCTGGGCCGGTGTAAGAAGGGTCTGCAGTGTTAGGGGGAGCAGTAACCGCAGGAGTGGATGAAGAGCATACGAACTGCCATGAACTGTTGTCATTAAAGCAGTAGCTATATATAGAATGCAAAATAGATAAAACTGAGTGGTATACACAAACGAACTATACGAGGAGTGTATGCTCTTTGTTATCAGCTCCTTGGTTGTAGAGGGGAGGGAGCAGGTATTTGGACAAAACACTAAAGGATAAAACACCTAAAGGTTAAAGTGGTTGTAAACCCTCTGGGACCACTTTTACCTACAGGTAAACCTAGATTAAGGCTTACCTGTAGGTCCAGGAAATATCTCCTTAACCTACACATTAAGGAGATATTTTACAAAGAAAGGGCATGCGCGCCGTAGACAACAGCGCAGGCGCACTGGGAACGCCGCACGATGCATGAGTGATGTCATCCCGGACAGTCACAGCGCGATACACATAAAGAAGATGGACGCTCCGTGGGAAGAGGGGACAGCGGTGACATCGCTGGCTCCTGTGTCAGGTAAGTGACACATAACGAGCTACTTCCTCTTTAACCACTTCAATACAGGGCTTTTAAACACCCTTCCTTACCAGAGCACTTTTTGCGATTCGGCACTGCGTCGCTTTAACTAACAATTGCGCGGTCGTGCGACGTTACACCCAAACAAAATTGACGTCCTTTTTTTACCACAAATAGAGCTTTCTTTTGGTGGTATTTGATCGCCCCTGCGGTTTTTATTTTTTGCGCTATAAACAAAAGAAGAGCGACAATTTTGAAAAAAAACACAATATTTTTTACTTTTTGCTATAATAAATATCCCATTTTTTAAAAAAAAAAATATTTTTTTCCTCAGTTTAGGCCGATACGTATTCTTCTGCATATTTTTGGTAAAAAAAATCGCAATAAGCGTATATTGATCGGTTTGCGCAAAAGTTATAGCGTCTACAAAATAGGGGATAGATTTATTGAATTTTTTTTTTTTTTTTTTTTACTAGTAATGGCGGCGATCTGCGATTTTTTTTTCGTGACTGCGACATTGCGGCGGACACTTCGGACACTTTTGACACATTTTTGAAACCATTTACACAGCGATCATTGCTATAAAATTGCAATGATTACTGTGTAAATGTGACTGGCAGGGAAGGGGTTAACACTAGGGGGCACTGGAGGGGTTAATGTGTGTCCCTATAGGAGTGATTCTAACTGTAGGGGGAGGGGACTCAAGGGGAGGAGACCGATCATGTGTTCCTCCGTACTGGGTTCACATGATCGGTCTCCTCCCCGCTGACAGGACATGGAGCTGTGTGTTTACACACACGGCTCCACGGTCCCGCCCGGTCCCGTTGTATTAACGGGCAATCGCGGGTGCCCGGCGGACATCGCGGCCGCCGGGCACTCGCACCGGGTCCCGAGCGATGCCGCGGGCGCGTGCGCCCCCCAGGCGGCCGGGAATCCGAGGACGTCATATGACGCCCACCGAGGATGGTAGATCCACCTTGTGGGCGTCATATGACTATGGAGCGGTATTGAAGTGGTTAATTTAGGTTATAACGTAGACTATAACATAGACTAAAAGGCAGGGCCGGACTTACTATTGGACTTGACTGGGCTCAAGCCCATGGGCCCCGCCCAATAGGGGGCCCCGTCGGCCCCGCTGAGATACATAGCTGAGTGTACGCGACTTGCGGGAGAGGGCCACTGTCATCTGCTAGGAGCTTTGGAACAGCAGAGAGAGAGAGAGGAGCGGTGGCAGGGGCTGTGCTGTGAACAGGAGGCGGGGCTGTGCTGTGAACAGGAGGCGGGGCTGAGTAAATGTCTAACAGCGAGGGCTGGAGGAGCAAGTGTATCGTGCAGCAGACAGAGTGTAACCCTCCCCCTTTCCAGCCCACCACATTTGATTACACAGGTGCTGAATGGGGGCCCCCGGGAGGGAGATGCACAGTACCTGAAGCCCGAGGAGGACATAGCAGAGGAAGGTACAACCACAGCAAAATCCTGCAGCAATGAGCACACACATCATTCTGGCTGAATGGAAACAAGATCGTGGGGAGCCCTGCACAGTCACATGTAATGCTGGCTGGACAGTGTCTTCCAGAAATGTATGTCTTCAGGCAGTGCAATGCTACTGATCAGCCTCCCCCTCACTCTGTAATCTTTATTTTTCTTTTCTTTTTGTAGCTGCAAACTGCACTGATAAGATCTCTGGAAGACCCTGCAGCCTACCTGCATTCTGTGTCCAGTGAGGGGTCACACATGGCTGGCTGTTAACCATTTCAGCTCAGCTAGTAAGCCAGAGCTCTGTGTGTGCTGCAGAGTTTGATGTTTTTGTGAAGAATTTAATGCTGATTCAGGCTAGAAGTTTCACAGACCCATTAACTGTCCTCCACTAATCCTGACCAGATCACTGTTTGTAAGAAACATTTTATTTTGGAAATTAAATGTGCTGCTGCCTTGTCACTTGGTTGTACTTTTCAAAGGAGGATCACTGACTTGATCTTGCAGAGCTGGTTTAAATAGAGTGGCACAGCCCTGCAATACTATATACATGTACACTGAGTTCAACCATAAACGCAGTCTCTGACCATCTCTTGTATCATGTCTGCAGTCTCTGACCATCTCCTGTATCATGTCTGCAGTCTCTGACCATCTCCTGTATCATGTCTGCAGTCTCTGACCATCTCCTGTATCATGTCTGCAGTCTCTGACCATCTCCTGTATCATGTGATAGAAAAATAAATCAGCGCAATGGTATAACAAATGAAAATAGAAATAAAATAAAATAAAATAAAATAAAAGCTGCTGAACACCAAGGGTCAACCTTCAAAATCCCTCTGTAGAACCATATATAGAAAAAGGTGCAGCGCTAAAACACACTCAAAAATATACAAATGAAACGAAAACATATATTAAATAAAATAGTCCACAAAAACAGTCCAATGGTGTCTTTCTAAGGTGATGACGGAGGCATGTACATGCAGGTGACAACGTGAAAGAAAAAACTCCCACCACAGAAGGAATGGCCGCTCACCTCACCAAGTGGACCCTTAGATCATAAAGGGTCACTAGAGCCTTCCCACCAGGGGTTAAATGACAGCAATCCTCTGGAGAGATTCGTCACACTTGGCAGAGATGCAGGATGGGTGTCAGTATGTCCAACTCAGGCCCATATCACCATCAATCATGTGGATGAAAAATTAAAAGACCATAGTGTTCTCTGCTTGCAAACAATTTATTTAAAAGAAAATGGGAATATAAAAACTTACAAAAGAGAGCACCTGTGTCCCGGTGCTAGGAAGGTATAGCATGTAACAAAGTGCACAGAATAGGGCTGCGGGTGATGTCGCTTTCGTCCGTATGCATTACGTCCTTGTACAGGACTTCTTCAGCGGAACGACCATGACTACAAACACCCGACTTAAATAGGGAGGCAATAGAATTAACTATCTTCCCATTGGTGGAGCAGGATTTAGTAATCAATCAGAGTAATCTCAGACAACACATCAATGAAAACAAGCCAGCTGTATGTTGTTAAAATTATGATAGCATTGAGAGTCCTAGGTAATTTATTCATTTCCTACCTTAGGCTTGTATGTATCTGTCTCCTTCCCCCATCCTCCTGTGGTCACATGGCGTCCAGAGCGTCCACGTGACCTCCGCGCGTCCTCATGACGTCACGGTGCGTCTCATTAGTATGACACATCGATAGCTGAGACCAGGGGAAGCTGTAAACAAAAAAGGTTGCCACAGTAACGGCTTAGAAAAAAGCCACGTTACTGCAGCCAATGGCGCGATAGCACTGAGTGCGCTCCAACCAATAATGAAAGACCAGGAAGTATCCCCAGCTCCATAATGGAAAAGAGGAAATATACAACAATAAAAATGACCGGACCTCGATCATAATAAACGGAGTGAATATCCAACTCCATCACATATAGTGGCTATACCTTGTCATACAAAATGAAAAAATGCTTTCCTAAAAAAAGAAAACAGTCTAACAAAAGGGGGGGGGATTTAGACATACAATATGTATAAATCCCAAAATGAACGAAAAAAATATATATATATTGCCGCAGCATTACTGGGCAACATAAGACACCACTCACAGCCCTCTGTGCAACTATAAGACAGATATTATCATAATATACATATAAAAATCCATAAATGTGTACCTTATAAATAAATGTAATAAATATATAACAAGAATAATATGACATATATATAAAAAATATATATAAAAAAATATATAAAAATATATATTTTAACCACTTCAGCCCCGGACCAATTGTCAGCTTAAGGACCAGAGGTCTTTTTTCAATTTCGCACTGCACTACTTTAACTGGTAATTGTGCGGTCATGCAATTTTGTAACGAAACGAAATTTGCGTCCTTTTCTTCCCACAAATAGAGCTTTCTTTTGATGGTATTTGATTGCCTCTGTGATTTTTATTTTTGCGATATAAACGGAAAAAGAGCGAAAATTTTGAAAAAAAAAGAGATTTTCTACTTTTTGTTATAAGAAAAATCTAATAAACTCAATTTTAGTCAAACATTTGGGCCAAAATGTATTCAGCCACATGTCTTTAGTAAAAAAAAAAAAATGCCAATAAGCGTATATTTATTGGTTTGCGCAAAAGTTATAGCGTCTACAAACTAGAGTACATTTTCTGGAATTTACACCGCTTTTAATTTATGACTGCCTATTTCATTTCTTGAGGTGCTAAAATGGCAGAGAAGTACAAAACCCCCCCAAATGACCCCATTTTGGAAAGTAGACACCCCAAGCTATTTGCTGAGAGGCATGTTGAGCCCATTGAATATTTTTTTTTTTAGTCCCAAGTGATTGAATAAAGACAAAAATAAAAAATAATTTTTTTTTTCTTCAAAAAGTTGTCACTAAATGATATATTGCTCACACATGCCATAGTTATATGTGGAATTGCACCCCAAAATACATTTTGCTGCTTCTCCTGAGTATGGGGATACCACATGTGTGGGACTTTTTGGGAGCCTAGCCGCGTACGGGGGCCCCGAAACCCAAGCACCGCCTTCAGGATTTCTAAGGGTGCAAATTTTTGATTTCACTCCTCACTACCTATCACAGTTTCGAAGGCCATAAAATGCCAAAATAGCACAAAACCCCCCCAAATGACCCCATTTTGGAAAGTAGACACCCCAAGCTATTTGTTGAGAGGCATGGTGAGTATTTTACAGCTCTCATTTGTTTTTGAAAATGAAGAAAGTAAAGAAAAAAAAATTTTTTTTTTCTTTTTTCAATTTTCAAAACTTTGTGACAAAAAGCGACATCTGCAAAATACTCACAATACCTCTCAGCAAATAGCTTGGGGTGTCTACTTTCCAAAATGGGGTCATTTTGGGGGGTTTTATGCCATCTGGGCATTCCATGGCCTCCGAAACTGTGATTGGCAGTGAGAAGTGAAATAAAAAAAATTACTCCCTTAGAAAGCCTGAAGGCGGTGCTTGGTTTTTGGGGTTCCGTACGCAGCTAGGCTCCCAAAAAGTCCCACACATGTGGTATCCCCGTACTCAGGAGAAGCAACAGAATGTATTTTGGGGTGTATTTCCACATATGCCCATGACATGTTTGAGCAATATATCATTTAGTGACAACTTTTTGTAAAAAAAAAATATATATATATTTTTTTTTTCATTATTCAATCTCTTGGGACAAAAAAAAAAAAATATTTAATGGGCTCAACATTGCTCTCAGCAAATAGCTTGGGGTGTCTACTTTCCAAAATGGGGTCATTTGGGGGGGGTTTGAACTGTCCTGGCATTTTATGCACAACATTTAGAAGCCTATGTCACACGTCACCCACTCTTCTAACCACTTGAAGACAAAGCCCTTTCTGACACTTTTTGTTTACATGAAAACATATTTTTTTTTTGCAAGAAAATTACGTTGAACCCCCCAAACACTATATATATTGTTAAAGCAAAGGCCCTACAGATTAAAATGGTGGGTGTTGCATTTTTTTTTTTCCACACAGTATTTGCGCAGCGATTTTTCAAACGCATTTTTTGTGGAAAAAATACACTTTTTTTTATTTTAATGCACTAAAACACACTATATTGCTCAAATTTTTGATGAAATAAAAAATATGATCTTAGGCCGAGTACATGGATACCAAACACGACATGCTTTAAAATTGCGCACAAACACGCAGTGGCGACAAACTACATACATTTTAAAAGCCTTTAAAAGCCTTTACATGATACCACATTAGATTCACGGAGGAGGTCTACTGCTAAAATTACTGCCCTCGATCTGACCTTCGCGGTGATACCTCACATGCATGCTGCAATTGCTGTTTACATATGACGCCAGACCAACGCTTGTGTACGCCTTTGCGCAAGAGAAGGGGGGGCAGGGGTGCTTTTTTTTTTTTTTTTTTTTAGTTTTTTTTTTTTTATTTATTTAGCTTTTTTATTCTATTTTTAAACTGTTCCTTCCATTTTTTTTCTTTGTTATGATTTTTATTGTTATCTCAGGGAATGTAAATATCCCCTATGATAGCAATAGGCAGTGACAGGTACTCTTTTTTTGAAAAAATTGGGGTCTATTAGACCCTAGATCTTTCCTCTGCCCTCAAAGCATCTGACCACACCAAGATTGGTGTGATAAAATGCTTTCCCAATTTCCCAATGGCGCGGTTTATATCCGGGAGGGGGGACATTCCCTCCTACTGCTTGTAAAAGCAGTCTAGAGGCTAATTACCCGCTAGAATTGCTTTTACATGAAAGCCGATCACTGGCTGAAAAGAATGATACCAAGATGATACCTAAACCTGCAGGCATCATTCTGGTATAACCATTCAAAGTCCAGCAACATACTGGACATATATTGTAATCTTTTTTTTTTTCATGCAGCCTCTTGGCTGAACGAAAAAAAGAGATTGATTGGTGGGTATGCCCACCATTAGAATACCTCCCTTCATCCACCCACTTCTAATGATGGGCATACATGCACCATTTATATATGCCGATGCATGGGGGCATCCTCCCGCAAAAGTTATGCCGTGTACACACGGTCGGAATTTCGACCGTATGTACGTGGCATTAGGAGCCAATCGCTCCTCCCCGCCCCCTGCTGCCCCCATGCTTCGGCACATATGCTCTTTTTTTTAACTGTGGTGGTGAAATCACCTCCTACAGCGTTGGAGTCGCGGCTTTATGTATCGTGGGAGCAAACGCTGTTGCTGTCAAGATAAATAAATCCGCGCTGCAACTGAATGGCGCACCTGAAAACAAAAAAAAAAATGCTTAACACTAAAACACAGTAAACAAAATTACATACCTGAAAAGCAAGCATGATAAAACATGATAAAACATAATAAAACATTGCAGAATAGAATGGAGTAAAAAAAGAGCAACAATAGAGAGAGAGAGAGAACAATAAAACGACAACTATTTTTGTTTTTTTTATTTTTTTGAGATTCACAGGTAAAAAAGCTCCTGACTGTTAGCGACTGAATCAAAACGCTACCACAAAAAAAAATGTTAGCGATCGCAGGGATCAGGCCTGACTCTGCGAACGCTGCAGTTATGTGTGCTTAGTGTTTTGTAAGTGACAGTGATCGATCGATACTGCACTTGGGTGGGCTGGGCTGGGCGGAGGGGGGAAAACGCAGGTGCTAGCAGGTATCTGGGCTGATCCCGCTAACAATGCGTTTTTTTGGAACCCTAAACTGCTGGGACGCTAGTATAGATCTGATCAGATCAGATATTGATCTGTTCAGATACTATACCACTAAGGGAGGTGTATGCTTTGCGCGTGGGTGTTTGCGGTACTGGCACTAACCTGGGGCGACGCAGACCTTATTTGACCCTAAAACCTAATTGATATCACCCGCCGGGCGATCAGGGGGTTAAACCGTTATTGGGTAATAAATGGCGGGTGCCCTGACAGTATAAAAAACAAGCTAACTAACCAGCGTCACCCGTAACAGTAATACAAAAAAAAAACTGGTTACCTAGCGACACTAATGCAGCGATCAGAAAAACGATCGCTTAGTGACACTGGCAAAAGGGGGTGAAAGGGTTAACTAGGGGCAATCAGGGGGTTAAACCTTTATTAGGTAATATATGGGGGTACCTGACGCTATATAAAAACCTGACGGGGAACCTAAATAACGAAATAACTAACTGGCTAACCAGCGTCACCAGTGACATTTTATACGGTGATCACTGGTGAAAGGGTTAACTCTAGGGGCAATCAGGGGGTTAAAACCTTTATTTAGGTTGTAATATGGGGGTACCTGACCTATAAACCTATTTATGAACCTATATAAACATGGCGGTTAACCTAAAAAAAAACTGGTTACCTAGCGACACTAATGCAGCGATCAGAAAAACGATCGCTTAGTGACACTGGCAAAAGGGGGTGAAAGGGTTAACTAGGGGCAATCAGGGGGTTAAACCTTTATTAGGTAATATATGGGGGTACCTGACGCTATATAAAAACCTGACGGGGAACCTAAATAACGAAATAACTAACTGGCTAACCAGCGTCACCAGTGACAGTTATACGGTGATTACTGGTGAAAGGGTTAACTCTAGGGGCAATCAGGGGGTTAAAACCTTTATTTAGGTTGTAATATGGGGGTACCTGACCTATAAAACTATTTATGAACCTATATAAAACATGGCGGTTAAAATAAAAAAAAAAATGGTTACCTAGCGACACAATGCAGCGATCAGAAAAACGATCGCTTAGTGACACTGGCAAAAGGGGTGAAGGGGTTAACTAGGGGCAATCAGGGGGTTAAACCTTTATTAGGGGGGGGTGGGGGGCTACCTAGGACCTAAAACTAACTGCCCTGACAGTTATTACAGTCACACTGACACTAAATGCAGTGATCAGTAAATAAATGATCACTGCAATTAGTGACACTGTGACTGGGGGGGGGGGGGGAGGGGGTGATCTGGGGGGTGATCTGGGGGTGACAGGGGGGGGGATTGTGTGCCTATGTGTACTGGTGTCAGTGTACTGTTTGTGCACTAACCTTTACATCTTCTGTGCTCGGCGTTCCGGTCACATAGACCGGCGCACCGAGCGTGACATCACTTCCGCCTTCCTGTCTATACAATAGACAGGAAGGGGAAGCTTTTCATTCGCCAGGAGCGATCGCGAGGGGGTGGCCAGAAACCACTGGCCGTCCCCTCGTCCCGGATCGCTCCTGAAGCGATGCCGACCGTCCCCGCCGGCGGAGGGGGGTCCGATCGGACCCCCCAACCGCCTGAAGAATGGCACGTACAGGTACGTGGTTCTGCCTGTACGTGCCATTCTGCCGACGTATATCTACATGGGGCGGTCGGCAAGTGGTTAATTCAATAAAATCCCTCTCCAAATCGCATAACCAATCCTATAGAAAATGATATTAAAAATTAGCGATCAGTAATAAAGCAATTTAAATCGAAGTCGACGTTGAGTCCGCCGGGCGTTAATACTTTGGTTTGATATATCCAATAGGATTCGCGACGGCTCAATTGGCGTATAAAATTACCCCCCCTCCAATGTTTCATTACTCTCTCAATGCCCCAAAACTTCAAGCTCCTAGGGTTCTGCTGGTGAACATGCTTGAAATGGCGAGACACGTTGTGAGTGGTGAGACCTCTTTTTATATTATTTACATGTTCACCCAAGCGTACGTGTAATGGTCTCGATGTTCTCCCTATATATTGTAAACCACACCCACACTCCAACATATAAACCACCCCTACAGTGTCACATGTGATAAGTTGCTCTATCTTGTATTCCTTTTGAGTGGCTGTTGCTAGAAAAGATTTTCGCTTTTTAACATTGGCCTTCGAGTGTTTACAGGGGACACATCTCCCACAAGCGTAAAAACCCCCTAAGAAGTTAAAAAGTCTATTTTCAGTGACAATTGGAGGATTGAGGATACTGGGAGCCAAACGATCCCTAAGGGTCGGAGCTCTTTTATAGATAAACTGAGGGCGGGGGGGAAGAACAGGGCCCAATACCTTGTCTTGCTTGAGTATAGACCAATTCCTCAAGATGATCTTTTCGAACTTCTTATGTTGGACATTGTAATCCAAGATCATCTTAAAGTTTTGACCCTCTCTATCATTAACACGAACCACGTCAGATGTCAAAGTAGATCTTTCCATGGTGCTAATTTTATTAACTTCATCCTTTAAGCCAGATATATCATACCCCTTCTGTTCAAACCTAGAGACCAGGATGTCGGACTGTGCAATGAAATCACTACTGGAGGTGCAATTTCGCCGCAACCTAATGAATTGACCCTGGGGATGTTGCACAACCATGATCTATGGTGGCAACTCCCCAGGGGTATATAAGCATTTCGATCGGTCGGTTTGAAATAGTTACACAGCCTAAAGTTCCCTATGTCTCTGTTTATTTCTAGATCGAGAAAGACCACCTTGTCTACTTCAATATTCCAAGTCAATGAAATATTTTTGTCGTTGACATTAAGTGAATCTAGAAATACTTCCAGACTCGATCTTTCACCTTCCCAGATCATAATCAGGTCATCTATGAACCTACGGTAGCAAATGAGCTCAGGTGGACGATGGTCAAAAATGGCACCTTCCTCCCAGTGGGCCATGAAAAGATTGGCCACACTGGGAGCAAAGCGAGCACCCATCGCCACGCCTTTCATTTGTAAATAAAATTCTTTGTTATACCAGAAATAGTTTCTGTTGAGACAGAACTCTAAACTGGTCATCAAAAACTCCTGATGTCTGCCCGACAAAGAGGAGTGTGACAATGCCCATTCTACTGCCTGTAATGCATCCTTATGTCCAATACTAGTGTATAATGAACTGACATCCCCTGTGACCATAATGCTGGAAGGGGAGCATGGTAATTGCTCCAAGATTTGTATGATATGTTTTGTGTCTTTAAGGAAAGCAGGGGTGCTAAAAACCAACGGTTGTAGAAAAGAGTCAATGTATTGTCCTAATCTTGCGGAAATGGAATCCATCCCATTCACAATGGGTCGTCCAGGGGGGTTGACACTATCCTTGTGAATTTTTGGGAGGAAGTAAATAATAGGTGTTCTGCAAAATAAAGGGTTCAAATAGGAAGCTTCCTTCTTAGTTAAAATCCCCTGATCTTTACCATCTTCTATAATATTATGTAATTCGTCCTTGAATGATAACATGGGGTCTTTATTTAAGACCCTATAGGTCTCTTCATCATTCAAAAGTCGGCTCATCTCTCTCTGGTAATATTCTTTGCTAAGAACCACCAACCCTCCCCCTTTATCCGCCGGCCTTATTACGATCTCTTTACGTTCAGCCAAGGACTCCATGCCGCGTTTGATGGTCAGAGGATCTTTGACTTTTTTAATTTTTAGTTCCTCTAGATCTTTGATGACCATATTTTTAAACACTTCCATATATCTACTTTCAACTGTGATAGGGTTAAAAATAGACTTATTCCTCAACGAGGAATGGTCATTGGTAGTGAGTGCCGTACTTCTAGTAGGATTAGATAAGAAGTATTTTTTCATATTAAGGGTTCTCATATATTTTTGCAAGCTAACGTAGGTCTGGAATTTATCGAGGTTCTTGACAGGGGCAAACTTGAGGCCCCTATCAAGGACCTCAACCTCATCCCTGTCCAACGGAACCCCGCTGAGATTATAAATTCCAGTCCCTAATGGGGTTTGGATTTTTTGTAGCCGCCTGCCCCCTCTACATCCTCTCTTTCTTTTCTTTTTCTTAGTGACACCCCTCCCGGTGGTGTGAACAGCGGGGGTTGTCTCCACCATTCTCCCTGTGTGGGAGGATAGACCGGGGGACCTGACCCCTGTCCCCTGTGTTGTCCTAAAAAAGTCCCTGCTTCATATGATGTTTGATCAATTAATGGCGTAAAATTGTTATGGGTAGGGATGGGTCTGTTGTGAGGGATAGGAGGTCCTCCTCTATTCACTTGGCCCCCTCTTGCTACATTTTGTTGGTTCTCTCTCCAATTATCTTGATAATAAGGGGGATTAGAATAACCTGCTCCACCAGATGTAGACGGGGGGTAGTTGTTACCACCTCTACCTCTCCCCCTCTTATTCTTTCCCCTTTTATTTATACTTCTAATTGGATAATAATTATGCTGGGGTCCATAATCATATGATTGAGAATATGTGTATTCATGGGAGGATTCTCTCTTAGGTGTATCTATCCCCACCTCGTTTAGTATTGCTTCACCAGGAACCAGCCCTGAGGATGTAGGAGGGACATGAAGTGACTGCCTGTATCATGTCTGCAGTCTCTGACCATCTCCTGTACCAATTCTGCAGTCTCTGACCATCTCTTGTACCAATTCTGCAGTCTCTGACCATCTCTTGTACCAAGTCTGCAGTCTCTGACCATCTCTTGTACCAAGTCTGCAGTCTCTGACCATCTCTTGTACCAAGTCTGCAGTCTCTTACCATCTCTTGTACCAAGTCTGCAGTCTCTGACCATCTCTTGTACCAAGTCTGCAGTCTCTGAACATCTCTTGTACCAATTCTGCAGTCTCTGACCATCTCTTGTACTAAGTCTGCAGTCTCTGACCATCTCTTGTACCAAGTCTGCAGTCTCTGACCATCTCTTGTACCAAGTCTGCAGTCTCTGACCATCTCTTGTACCAATTCTTCAGTCTCTGACCATCTCTTGTACCAATTCTGCAGTCTCTGACCATCACTTGTACCAAGTCTGCAGTCTCTGACCATCTCTTGTACCAAGTCTGCAGTCTCTGACCATCTCTTGTACCAAGTCTGCAGTCTCTGACCATCTCTTGTACCAAGTCTGCAGTCTCTGACCATCTCTTGTACCAAGTCTGCAGTCTCTGACCATCTCCTGTAGTGTGTCTTACACTTATACAACTCACATCACTCACACACACAGCCTACATAGGCTCACATGTGAGTGATATGAGGTGTATATGTGTGACATAGGCTGCATATGAGGGACATTATACACACACACAGAAAATGTTCACACATATACTAACATGTCATGGAGGGGGGGGTCTTGTCGCGTCACCTCCCTGAAATGAGTTTTTGCAGGTCTGGTTGTCTGTGCGCCGAGCACACTCGGCGACTCTCGGCTGTGCTCGGGACTGCGAGAGGACCAGAGAGCCACAAGATACACATGACTCTGTATCTCGGCGGCGCCATTTTTAAACTTCAAAACTGCAATGACAAGGCTACACTGACAAGGCTGCAATGACACTGGACAAGGCTGCAGATGGACACTGATAAGGATGCATTGATGGGCATATAAATGTAAGTTTTTTTTTCCCCCCGCAACTTCCCTCCTAAAAGTTTTTTTCCTTAAAATTCCCTCCTAAACTTGGGGTGCGTTTTATATGCCGATAAATACAGTAATGTATAGAAGGTAGGGCCCGAAAGTGACTCAAGCCCAGGGGCCCCCACCACCCTAATTCCTGCCCTGCTACAAGGCTTTTATTTGCTAGTGACATCTCCCTGCTTGGATAAGTAAGGACAGCATATTCTGTGGTACATTTGCTTTTGCAGGCCCTTAGGATCATGGATTATTACGGACTATCTTGGGGGGTGGGGTTGTTTTTTTTTTTTTTCCTGTTGTCCCATCTTGTCCCACATGAACTTAGTTCAGCATTTTTTTAGTGTGAACAACTGTATACTACATTGCAGTTACTCCACTATACAATCCATCTGTTTTTACTGGGACTCTGCTTGAACCCTGCATATATATATATCCCTCCCCCCTTTTTTTTGGCAGCTAATTGATTATAAAATAAAATTACAAAGTGAAGGGGTTGCTGTTCGCAGTAACCATCATTGGAGTAAAGTAATGGGGGGGAAAGGAGCTAAGACAAACCAAGTGGAAGGTGGGAGCTGTAATACTATAAAATCATACTTGGTTCAAGATAGGGCAGATCAAGTAGTAGAAAGTATAAGTGAGAATACATCACCACTGCCAGCAGAGCAAGTAAAAAAGAGAGGGTGCATGGGAGAGGAAGAGGAAGGAGGTAAAAAACTGGCAGATGATACACAAAAGGGTAATAAAGTTCAGTCTCCACAGGCTAAGAGCAATAAAATAGATCAGGTACCTTTAGGAGGACAACAACAACAGAAAATGGGCTCCGAAGATTCACAAGTGCTCCCCGCAAAACAAGATATGGCAGATATGATGTCTCATCTAGAGCTTACGATCAAAGGTAAAATTAATGCAACAAGAAGGGATATACAGAATGTCCTACAATGGGTAGAAGAAATGGAAGAACATATGGATGAACATAAAGGGGCAATAATGGAGCTGCGAGAAAGAGTTGAGATGAGATGGCTAGAGGTACATTCAATATAAGCTTGAAGATCAGGAAAATTGTAGTAGACAAAAAAACTTAAGGCTAAGGGGCCTTCCAGAGACTGTTTAGGATACAGATTTAGAAGATGTACTACAGGGAGTGTTCAACAAAGCCCCGAAAAGAGAAGTATCAATGCCTATTTGTTTTGAAAGAGTCCAAAGGAATACAGAGTATAAATAAATCCCCCAGAGATTTTCCAAGGGATGTAATAGCAAGATTTCATCACTATGAAGTAAAAGAACAGGTGTCTCAGTGTACAAGAAATTCCACACCCATAGATTTTACTGGAACTAAGCTACTTATTTTCACAGCTCTATCACCAGGAACATTAGCCCATAGAAGGGCACTGAAACCTTTAACAAGTCATTTACAAGCAAACAACATCACTTATAGGTGGGGATTCCCGGCTTGTCAGATCGCAAAGAATTTAGGGGGTCTCAGCGACCCTACGATTCCCAGAAGACCTAATAGAATTCTGCAGTAAACTTGGTTTTCCATACATAAACTTGGAAACTGGGAAAGGAGGCCGCCAGGCTGGAAGAAATTAAAAGACCAAAAGTGGAATAAAGTATAGATCTTTGAAACACATTAAAGTTGAAAATAAAGATGTAGAAGAATTCTGATTAGATGAGATGGAGTGGAGTGGGATGAGGCATGTAATAGAATCACTTGGGGGGGGGGGCAACATGGAGTGGATGGTATGCCCACTTGGACCTCTGGAACCACTCTTAATTATTGGAGATAAGGTCTGGGTAACAAGGCGGGCATATAAAAGCCCCCGAGATATGGTTCATTAGACTGAGCGCCCTATTGGGCGGAGGCCGGGTGAGACTCAACATTGTTTTTCAATGTAGGGGGAGGGAGGTGAGAGGGATAAGTGTGGAGGGGTATATGTTGTTTCAGTGTCCATTGATAGTGGCGGGAGATTTTAACTTTGTTTTTGACCCAGCTCTGGATACTTAACCTCTTTCTCTGAGGTCAGAAGGAAAATATTTAAAGGCAGTCAAACATAAACTTCATCAACAGCAGTTAGTAGAGGCATGGAGAATTATACATCCCAGAGACAAAGATTTTACATATTATTCTTTAGCCTTATTCTTTATGTCCCATATAGCACCATCAATTTACACATTGGACAGAAGCTAATTAACCTACCAGCATGTCTTTGGAGTGTGGGAGGAAACCCACGCAGGCACAGGGAGAACATGCAAACTCCAAGCAGGTAGTGTCATGGTTGGGATTCGAACCAGTGACCCCTTTTTACTGCTAGGCGAGAGTGCTACCCACTACACCACTGTGCCACCCATGGGAAAGACTTATGGACCAGGGGGGATAAATGGACATGGGATAGCCAGTATATATAGGATGTTGAACTAATTTAAACCATATCAGAGCAAATGAAATGTAAAGTTATAGATTTTTTACATTCCACGTCAATAGATGTGAGGATAAAAGAAATTCATTATAAATTGTTAACTAAATGGTATTATGTCCCAGCAAAACTTCATAAGATCAATCCAGAGGTATCATCATTGTGTTGGAGGGAGTGCGGGCTTGAGGTGAGACATGTCCACCCCCCTTTTTATGTTATTTTTTTATTTTTTAAATTTAAAAAAGGGGGGGGTATAAATAGCATTTAGGAAAGAAGAGGATGGGAAAGGGTGCACGGAATCAGGGTGGAACTAAGGTGGGGGCCTTTGTGCAGCCATCTCTAGACCCACCCCGTAATCTAATTTAATTAAATATTTTATAACACTTTAAGTTCACATGGCTAAAAGGATTGGGGTATGGTAATTGGGATGTGTATTTTTTTTTTCTTACTGCACACGGGGAGTGGAGCTTAAAGGGGGGGGGGAGAAATGGGGGATAAATAGAATTGGGGAAGGAAAGAGGGGTGGGAAAGGGTGCACGGAATCAGGGTGGAACTAGGGTGGGGGCCTTTATGCAACCTCTAGACCAGGGGTCTCAAACTGGCAGCCCTCCAGCTGTTGCAAAACTACAAGTCCCATCATTCCTCTGCTGGGGTAGTCATGCTTGTAACTGTCAGCCTTGCAATGCCTCATGAGACTTGTAGTTTTGCAACAGCTGGAGGGCCGCCAGTTTGAGACATCTGCTCTAGACCCACCCTCTAATCTAATTGAATGAATTACTTTACTTTATAACCCCTTAGGTTCACAGGGGTAAAATGATTGGGTTATAGTAGGTGGGGGATGGTTTGTGTGGGGGTTTTATTTCTTTATTTGTCCCCCCCCCCCGGGGTAGTATACTCCCTCTTGCTCTCAAAAGTTGAGTATATGGAAGGGGGAACCTCAGAATTGTATGTTTACCTATAGGAGATGGGAATAATGTATGATTTATACACCTTAGGAATGTCTGGTATCATGTTTATTGTGATTTGTGAATGTTTTGTAACTAGTTATGTATTCTTGTATGTTGAGATCTTTGATTGTTGTAATAAACGTCTGTCTTTTTTAAAAATGAATAAGAAAAAATGTAAAACATAAAGGTGGGAAACCTGACCCTTTTGTAAAATCATGCTTCACAGAACGCGCATGGGTGCCAATGTGTGAGATCCCCATTATAAATGAATCACAAATCTGCTACAGTGCAGCGTGTTTCTCTATGTGTCGGAAAAGTGCACAATTGTATAGATGTGACATGTAGAGATCTGAGCCTGGCCTAAAAGCTGAAATTTTGGGAATACTCAGTGGAATTGAGGCAGTCCATATGGCATTTTTGACTAAGCAGATCAATACAGGTTTCCCTGAACAAATATTTTTCTTTCCTTTTTTAAAAAAAAGGTGTTTACAATTTTTAACAAGTTATTTAGATATTGACTAGTATGTATACACAATTACATTTTAGCAGCTGCAGGACTTGGCAACACCACATACATTTGTACCAGATGGTAAGAGTGCCATCTATTGGTACATTGTAGGACATCTTAGAACTACTGTATTGTAATATACTGTAGTATAATAGTATAGGAGTCCTTAATATTTTACATGTTTCTATTAAGAAAAACTTCAGATAAGTAATACGAACTTGATTCCCAAAGTTTCCTCACTGTATATAAATAGAAAGTTTAATTTCAATTATGACTCCTATATGCACTTATTACATAACACAATTCCAAAGCAATGTCAGAGAAAAAAAAAAAATTATTTAAAGAAACAAAAAACAAAAAAAACAAATAGGACCAGTGTATGGTTAGCTTTTTAACACACAAGAGCTGAGGCAATGTCTAACTCAAGCAACCCCTCCCAAAGAAAAAATATCTATATTTGCATTAAAAATACAGACAGCATTTTATTCTAAAAGTCTGATTTACAGGATGGAATGAAGTACCAAGGCATGTAAGGAAGTGAGCTTTGGGGACCATTTGCACTACTATTTACCACAGCAGGAATGGCCCTCCAGACGAGCCCCCACGTTACCCAAACCACCTTATTCCAATTCCAACATACTGTACTCATCTTACTCCTGGTGTCAACCAAACAATAAAAAGTGTGATATCCTTGTGCTAAATATAAGTTAATAAATCACATAAGAGACCCACTAAAAGTGCATTAAACATATAATGAACTCATCCTATATTGGCATACAGTATCTCACACAATATGTGACACAACTGAAAAAATTACACTTTGCTACAATGTAAAGTAGTGAGTGTACAGCTTGTATAACAGTGTAAATTAGCTGTCCCCTCAAAATAACTCAACACACAGCCATTTATGTCTAAACCGCTGGCAACAAAAGTGAGTACACCTGTGAAAATGTCCAAATTGGGCCCAATTAGCCATTTTCCGTCCTCGGTGTCATGTGACTCGTTAGTGTTACAAGGTCTCAGGTGTGAATTGGGAGCAGGTGTTTTAAATTTGGTGTTATCATTCTCACTCCCTCATACTGGTCACTGGACTTTCAACATGGCACCTAGACATGGGAACTGTCCAAAAATTTGTTTCGTTTCGTCCCGTTTCGTATATAAAAAAATTTGTAATTCGTGTACGAAATTCCGTTCAAATTCGTACGAAATACGAATTTCGTACGAATCGTAATTTTTTTTTCGAATCGTTAGTAAAGTTACGAATTGTTACGAATCGTTACAAATCGTTACGAATCGTTAACGCGGCTAATGAATTGTCGGTTCTCATAACACAGAGAACAAATCGAATCCAACTACAAATATCGAATTTCAATTTCAAGTTACGAATCGTTACGAATCGTTACGAATAGTTACGAATCGTTAGTAAATCCAACTACAAATATCGAATTTCAACTAATATGAAAGAAATTATAATAGCGGATATAACGAATGCTTTGAATGCTTCGAATGAATTCGAGATTCAGTATATCTAATATAGAGAACTGTTCCTGCACAAAGTGTCATTTTTGCAGGAAAAAAAGCTATTTAAAATCACTCGCGGCTAATGAAATGTGGGCTCCGTAACACAGAGAACAGTCATTCATTGATAAAAAAAAAAAAAAAAAAAAAAAGCGTGGGGGTCCCCCCAAATTCAATAACCAGGCCCTTCAAGTCTGGTATGGATATTAAGGGGGACCCCAGCCAAAAAATAAAAAATAAAATGGCGTGAGGTCCCCCCCAAATATCCATACCAGACCCTTCAGGTCTGGGATGGATTTTAAGGGGAACCCCAGCCAAAAAAAAAATGGCGTGGGGTCCCCCTTAAAATCCATACCAGACCCTTATCCGAGCACGCAACCTGGCAGGCCGCAGGAAAACAGGGGGGACGAGAGCGCCCCCCCTCCCGCCTGAACCGTACCAGGCCACATGCCCTGAACATTGGGAGGATGCTTTGGGGGTCTGAGACCCCCAAAGCACCTTGTCCCCATGTTGATGAGGACAAGGGCCTCATCCCCACAACCCTGGCCGGTGGTTGTGGGGGTCTGCGGGTGGGGGGCTTATCAGAATCTGGAAGCCCCCTTTAACAAGGGGACCCCCAGATCCCGGCCCCCCCCTGTGTGAAATGGTAAGGGGGTACAAAAGTACCCCTACCATTTCACCAAAAAAGTGTCAAAAATTGTAAAAATGACAGGAGACGGTCTTTGACAATTCCTTTATTAAAATCTTCTTTCTTCTGGTCTTCCTTCTTCCTTTCTTCATCCTTCGGTTTCTTCATCTTCTCCTTCCGGCATCTTCTTCCATCTTCTTCTTCCTCCGATCTGCTTCTTCTTGCTCCGGTGTTCTCGTCCTTCTCGTCCGGCATCGGCGTCGGCGTCTCTTCTCGGGCCGCTCCTCGCAATGGGAGGCTCCCGCTGTGTGAGGCTTCGCTCCGGCTGACAGGTCTTTTATAACGGAGGGCACCTGGTGACCCCGCCCCCTCTGACGCACGGGGACGTCATGGGGACTTCCCTATGGCTTTCCCCATGACGTCAGAGGGGGCGGGATCACCAGGTGCCCTCCGTTATAAAAGACCTGTCAAACGGAGCGAAGCCTCACACAGCGGGAGCCTCCCATTGCGAGGAGCGGCCCAGAAGAGACGCCAATGCCGGACGAGAAGGACGAGAAGACCGGAGCAAGAAGAAGCGGATCGGAGGAAGAAGAAGATGGAAGAAGATGCCGGAAGGAGAAGATGAAGAAACCGAAGGATGAAGAAAGGAAGAAGGAAGACCAGAAGAAAGAAGATTTTTAATAAAGGAATTGTCAAAGACCGTCTCCTGTCATTTTTACAATTTTTGACACTTTTTTGGTCTGAGACCCCCAAAGCACCTTGTCCCCATGTTGATGAGGACAAGGGCCTCATTCCCACAACCCTAGCCGGTGGTTGTGGGGGTCTGCGGGCGGGGGGCTTATCGGAATCTGGAAGCCCCCTTTAACAAGGGGACCCCCAGATCCCGCCCCCCCCCCTGTGTGAAAGATTTTAATAAAGGAATTGTCAAAGACCGTCATTTTTACAATTTTTGACACTTTTTTGGTGAAATGGTAGGGCCCTTACCATTTCACACAGGGGGGGGCGGGATCTGGGGGTCCCCTTGTTAAAGGGGGCTTCCAGATTCCGATAAGCCCCCCGCCCGCAGACCCCCACAACCACCGGCCAGGGTTGTGGGGATAAGGCCCTTGTCCCCATCAACATGGGGACAATGTGCTTTGGGGGTCTCAGACCCCCAAAGCACCCTCCCAATGTTGAGGGCATGTGGCCTGGTACGGTTCAGGCGGGAGGGGGGGCCGCTCTCGTCCTCCCCTCTTTTCCTGCGGCCTGCCAGGTTGCGTGCTCGAAAAAAAGGGTCTGGTATGGATTTTGAGGGGGACCCCACGCCATTTTTTTTGGGCCGGGGTTCCCCTTAAAATCCATTCCAGACCTGAAGGGTCTGGTATGGATATTTAGGGGGACCCACGCCATTTTTTTTTGCTGGGGTCCCCTTTAATATCCATACCAGACCTGAAGGGCCTGGTTATTGAATTTGGGGGGACCCCTACGCTTTTTTTTTTTTTTATATATCAATGAATGACTGTTCTCTGTGTTACGGAGCCGACAATTCATTTGCCGGCAATAGCCGCGAGTGATTTTAAATAGCTTTTTTTTCTGCAAAAATTACACTTTGTCATTCGAATTCATTCAAATTCATTCATTCAAATTCATTCGTTATATCTGCTATAATAATTTCTTTCGAATTAGTTGAAATTTGATATTGGTAGTTGGATTCAAATAATTTGGAGCTGAAATTCGTAAACTGAATTTTTCCTGCAAAAATGACACTTTGTCATTCGAATTCATTCAAATCCATTTGAATTCATTCGAATCATTCGTTATATCCGCTATAATAATTTCTTTCATATTAGTTGAAATTCGATATTTGGTAGTCAGATTCGAATAAATTCGGCGACGAAATTCGTAAACAGAAATTCGTATTCCGTACGGAATTCGTATTCGAAAAAATTCGTACTACGGATTCGTAAATTCGTACGAATTTTGAAAAATGTCTAATGGCACCTCCTTTCTGAGGATCTGAAAAAAAGAACTGTTATGCGGCGTACACACAAAGGGACAATCCCGCGGGATTATCCTCTGGACTCAAGTCCAGCGGACAATCCCCTCGTGTGTGGGCGCCGGCGGACTTTTTGGCGCCAAAGTCCGGCGGACCAAAGTTTTAAGTTTGGTTTTAAAATTATCCGCTGGACTTGGCAAGTCCGTTCATTTAGCACGTGACTTCAGGTTACGTAGCTAGCGTAGGCAGTAAATGCCGCCGCGCTAGCTCCGTGACCTGGCATGGATTTACAGGGAATCCCCACGCCGAAAAACGGAAGAAGAAGAGGCGCCGGCGGCGTGGAAAACGACGACCGCCGCAAGAACAGAAGAGACCCCGGAAGACCCCGGAAAACCCCGAAGGCAGATCGAGACCCCCAGACGACGGCGGCGGCGACGAAGAAGGTAGCCGGACTTCTCCGCTCGGTAAAAGAGCTTGGTAAATGGCGGAGGAGTCCGGCGAGAAGACCCCCAAGACGGAAGATGACCCCCGGAGCAGTGCAATAAAATATTTTTTCAAAAGTGTGTGTGTTTTTGTACTTTACATTTTACACCTTAGGTGAATGGGTAGGGGTACATCATACCCCATACTCATTCACATAGGGTGGGGGGCCGGGATCTGGGGGCCCCCTTATTAAAGGGGGCTCCCGGATTCCGATAAGCCCCCGCCCGCAGACCCCGACATCCAACGGCCAGGGTTGTCGGGAAGAGGCCCTTGTCCTCATCAACATGGGGACAAGGTGCTTTGGGGTGGGGGGGCCGCACGGCCCCCATTTCCCCAGGGCACCCCCCATGTTGAGGGCACGCGGCCTGGTACGGCTCAGGAGGGGGGGGGCGCTCATTCATCCCCACCCCTTTCCTGGCTGGCCAGGCTGCGTGCTCGGATAAGGGTCTGAGATGGATTTGGGGGGAACCCCCACGCCGTTTTTCGGTGTAGGGAGTCCCTTTAAATCCATGCCAGGTTACGGAGCTAGCGCGGCGGCATTTACTGCCTACGCTAGCTACGTAACCTGAAGTTACGTTCTAAATGAACGGAATGCTCCGTGTGTGGGCAAGTCCGTTCATTTTCAAAAGTCCCGCGGACTTTGGCCGGCGGATTGTCCGCCGGAGAAGTCCGTGCGTGTGTGGGCAAGTCCGCGCGTGTGTGGGCAAGTCCACACGCTCGGAAAGTCCGGCGAAGCCAGCTGGAAAGTCCGGCGGATTGTCCGCTGGACTAGGTCCGCCGGGAAAAGTCTGCACGTGTGTACGCCGCATTACTCTACATAAAGATGCCCTAGGCTATAAGAAGAATTCCAAGACCCTGAAACTGAGCTGCAGCACAATGGCCAAGACCATACAGCCTTTTAACAGGTTCTACTCAGAACAGGCCTCACCATGGTTGACCAAAGAAGTTGAGTGCATGTGCTCAGCGTCATATCAGAGGTTGTCTTTGGGAAATAGACGTATGAGTGCTGCCAGCATTGCTGCAGGGGTTGAAGGGGTGGGGGGTTAACCTGTCAGTGCACAGACCATATGCTGCACACAGCATCAAATTGGTATGCATGGCTGTCCACCCAGAAGGAAGCCTCTTCAAAATATGCTGCGCAAGAAGGCCAGCAAACAGTTATAGTTTTCTTCTTCCATTTTAGCCACGCCCTTCCCCAGCTCTTCTCCCGCTCTAGCCACGCCCCTCCACAGCTCTTTATCTATTCGTCCTTTCACTTCTCCCTTTAGCTTGACGAAGGAGCGCGGCTGACTTGCCATCTCAGCCCGAACGCTCACGAAGCCGGTCGCAGCATGCCAGTGATGTCATAATCCTACGCCTGTGTTCCATCCCTCGCTCTGTCTTCATGACCATCGCTCTTTCCAAAGCAGCTTTCTGGAGATGACAGTCTCCAGCGTCCCAGCCGGAAGGATGATTGGACCGATCTGATGATTTCCGCTCCCTGGATTGTTTTATCCATTACGCTTTTTAACCTCCTAAATGTAAGTTGTTAAACTTTGTGTGATTAAAAATAGTTTTTAAATCTACACCCAGAGGCGCCTCTCCTTTTTATTCTTTTATCCTTCTGGATAACTGGGGATGAAACAATGCCACCTAAGGTCTGTCCATGACAGGACCTCAAGGTTCGGGCATTCCCTGGACGGGTAGGACAAGACTTCAAAAAGTGACCTGCCTGGCCACAATAAAGGCACAGTCTCTCCCTCCTCCTAAAGGTTCTCTCATCTGCAGAGAGACGCGTGAAACCCAAGTGCATGGGTTCACCTTCACTGACCGACACAGTACCAGGAGGCATGAGAGGTGAGGGAGGCAAGGTTGGGATTGCAAAGCTCAGAGACAAATGTACAAGAGGCTTTTGCAAGCGCTCCTTAAAAGAGAGTCTTTCTCTGAGTCTGGAGTCAATGAGGGTGGCAAACGTGATCAACTTCTCCAGCTCAGTGGGTATATCTCGCTCTGCTATCTCATCCTTGATGTTATCCGAGAGATCATGAGAAAAAGCAGCCACAAGGGCCTCATTGTTCCAAGCAACCTCTGCTGCCAGAGTACGGAATTCAATGGCGTAGTCGGCAACAGTTCTCATACTCTGATGGACATGAGGCACTTGGCAGCAGAAGCGGAGCATGCGGGAACGTCAAATACCATTTTTAAAGAAGTCACAAACTCAGGGTAACTCCAGACATTAGGTTTTTGCCCAGGCCAAGGCTCTCTCAGAAAGCAAAGATATCACAAAACCTACTTTGCTTCTGTCTGTGGGAAAAACGCCTGGAGCAGCAACTCAAAGTATATCTCAACCTGGTTGAGAAACCCTCTGCATTGGACTGGATCGCCCCCAAATCGTTGGGAAGTGGAACAGAACCAGACATACCTCTTATAGAGGTAATACTCGAGGCAGGTGCCTGCACAGAGACTGGAGCAGCAGCAGGGATGGTCTGCAACACAGGTTATACCGGAGCAGCCACAGTGGGAGATTCCAGGTGAGCTGTGCGACCCAGGAGCGTTTGTAACGCTATGGCAAACTGATCCATGTGGTGATCCTGCTCATTCAATCTGGAAAAAATATTACCCCCAACAGTGGATTGACTGTATCTTCTGAATTCATGGCCTTCGCCTACTGTCAGAAACCAGACCGAGACAGAAGTACAGTTAAATCACACTTGTTTAATAATAAAGGTAAGTAGAACAAACGTAGTCAAAACATAGCCAAAGTTCGGTAACCTGAACGGATAGTCAGCCAAGCCAGAAAGACAGAGGTGGAACAGCAAGCAGGATCTGGAGTCAGAAGAGATGTCAGCCAGGCAAGTCTTTAACAGGAACACAGGAGAGCATCTCTAGAGATATGACCAAGGCAAAGGCAGAGATCATCTGGGCTGGACGGCTTAAGTAGGCAGGACTGACGAGCAGGATATCATCAACAGGTGAGTAACTGTGGAGAGATAGCAGTTGGCAATTAGCAGACAGCTGAGCAACCAGCTCAGAGACGGAAGGGCTGAGCCCAGCCCTGACAGGTGCACATTTTTCCCAACTTCTTCATTCCTTTCTTACCTTTAGTATTTTTTTTTTTTCTTGATCTTGCTCATTTTATGTAAACTTTTACAATTTGTATTATTTTGGTTCATAACATCAAACTGTAGCGCCAACAAAGTTTAGATTATATTGCCTTTATGAAAGGGACAAATCACAGATTCAAATTTGCAATTATCCCTAAATAGTTTTGCAACTGAAAAGTTGTAGCTACATTTTTGTTATTCCTTATTATTTTTCAACGGCATTTGCTTCCCTTAGCTTTTGTTCATGGCTTTACACTTGTGTTCTTTTTTGCAACATGAAATGAAAACATAAGGTGGGAAGTTGTGTAATTTTGCACCCTCACTTTGGGTGCCAGAGGACTTTGTCCGAAACCTGCTGTCTCCCATGATGCAAACGGTGTTTATGCCCATTTACTACCCTTTTCTCCAGCATGCTGAACATTTTAATTATTGAGCATATCTGCTTCTTGAATATGCCAATTATCAACTCCTATTTAACCCCAGGCAGCAAGCATAGTTTGAATATTTCATATCAACTTAAAAAATGGGCTACATTTATATATGGTTATATACTCTACCACTCTAAGCCGTGGTTCACACCAGTGCAGGTTGGAAATTGCGCTACTTCAGCATGATTTCAAACCCGCTGATCAGTGCGATTTCATCTACAGCTTGCAGACATCTCTGCAAATTCATTTGCACAGTCAATGGAAGTTGCACATTAACTCGCACAGAAACAGTGCAGGAACCGTTTTCAAAGTCGCTGTGACTTGAGTCACGGCTATTTGAACCGTTCCATTGCCGCAAATGGGGCGCGACTTGTAATGCGACTTTTAACTGTCGAGTTGCAAGACAAGTCACACTGGCGTGAACCAGGGCAAAGGTTGTTTTTATTTTTAAAAAAAATTTTAAAAAATGTTATTTAGAAAAAAAAATTGCATTGCATATCACCCGGGTGAAAATGCATGCACATTTTTCTATGCAAATGGGGCAAAATAAAATGTTATTAGTGTATTTCCTGGGCTTCATGAATGCTTTTCTTTGCTTTCAAATGAAAATGCTGCATTTGGGCACTGGATGGCGCTAGGTATCATAATAAATGATGACTCTTAGTGCCATCTAGTGGCCAAATGCAAAAATATTCATCCAGCACAGGAAATAGCCCAAAAACATTTGTTTTTGCCCCAGAGAATGAATGTACACACTGCACTTTCACTGGGTGAATTGCTATGCAAATGTTTTATAAATGCACCAATAGTCACGAACGTCCTGTCACTGTTCAGACTACATCCTATGAGAATGTCAGCAAGACAGAGTACCCCTAAATCAGAATCAGTAGTAATGTAGATAGGAGGATAGTGTCTGGAAACTAGGAGGAGTCGTTTTTTTCATTACAACTTTGACTGACTTTTATTTGCTTAAAGTGAATATTAGTGGACTTAGTCACGGGACTGCTACTCATTAAGAAATGTATACATTATCAAATAAATTGTTTTTACAATAAAATTGTATAACACATGAAGTTCAGAGTTACAAATATGTGCGGAAAAAAAAATGGAAGCATTTTGGGAAAACATGCAAAGCACGAAGGCTGTGTGTGGATGTAAGATTTACAATGTCTCTTCTGGATATTATATAAATACTGTATTTAAAAAGATGGCTTGGTTTATCTATAAACTTTACCATGAGAGTGTTTAACAAAATGCTTTTCTTTCCCCAAATGGGGTTTACTTTAAGAAGTAAGCTTGGTAGTTAATGGTAAATAGTTTACAGCTGTGTTAGACAGAATTCTAATTATGTTTACTGTGTGTTCCACAAGAAACTGAAGGTCTACTAAAGCTAACTATATATTTTCTTAATCTGGTTTATGTGAAAGACAGTTAAATAACATTCCTGCATAATTATGTCATAGCCTCAGGAAAATTTCCAAGAGAATTGTTCAGAAGTACGTCCAGGGCAGTGGCGTAGCTAGCACATCTGGCACCCGGGGCTGGACATTTTTTGGTGTGGCAATATAGCGGCACCATGCCAAAACTGTGGGTGTGGTTAGATTGCATGAACAGTGGGAGGGGCTTAACGGGCCATATGGTTTAATGACTGTGCCACAAGCGAGTATGTAACAGACAGTACAAAACCTCAGTATGCTAATTTTAATAAAATAAAAATGCTCTATTGCATATCCTTTACTACACACAGCTAACCTTAAAGTGATATTAAAGTCTTGTTTTTTGTTTTGTTTTTCTAAACAATAAATGTTATACTTACCTGCTATGTGTAGTGGTTTGGCACAGAGCAGCTTGGATCCTCCTCTTCTTTGGTCCCTCACCAGCACCCCTGGCCCCTCCCTCCTTTTGGGTGCCCCCACAGCAAGCAGCCTGCTATGGGGGCACTCAAGCAGGCACCCTCCCAAGCCATGGCTCTGTGTGTCCATTCAGGATTCCACACCTTACCTCTTCTGATTGGCTTGCTGGATTGAGAGGGGGCTCAGGTAAGTATTAGGTGTGGCTGGGCGGGGGGCTGCTGCACACAGAAGGTTTTTTAACTTCATGCATAGAATGTTGTGCCTTTACAACCACTTTACCAAAGAATGTGCTGTACTTAGAATGCAGTAGTCAGGAGTAAGAAATGTAAAACACAGTGAGGGGAATTTATCAAAACGGGTGCAGTCAGAATTTGGAACAACTGCGTGTGGCAACCAGCCACAGCTTCTATCAGCTTCTATCAGCTTCTATCTTCACTTTGTTCAGCTTTAAAAATGAAAGCTATAAGCTTATTGGTTGCCATGCATAGCTGTTCCAAATTCGGTCTGCTTTAGTTTTGATAAATTCCCCTGATAAAGGGCTCATTCAGACAGGTTCTGAGACAGGTCCTGTATGCTGTGCCACTCTTTGCTGCATCTGCATCCACCAGAGAGCTTCACCTATAGAAGTGGGTGCACAGATCCGAATGCAATCACTGTGCGTTTGGATACATGCATCCCTTCCTGACTGCATGTCTAATTTTGACATTGCGACTTTGTCAATGCAGCTGCTGAGTCCCAATTGACTTTGACTGGACTGCTAGCACAGGGATGCACAGAATAACAAGTATCCCCATGCAGTGTAAAGTGTTGTCCCTCATGCTACTATGTGAACAATAACAAACTAACTAAAATAATGTGAAAATGCTGCTGGACCTAAAGTGTAACACAATACACAAAACAGTATATAAATGAGGAAAAGTGATCCGCGCAAATTAAGGTGATACTAATTGAAAAAAAAAAAATGGTATAAACTCTTCAAATAATAAACTCGGTATTAAAATCTGTGTAAGTGTAATGACTCTTCTGAGAAATGATATCAGGTTCTACTGAATAATCTTCACAAACGCTAAATGCTCACAGAGCGCTTACCTCCATATGAAGTATAATTAGCCTTGAAGATCTCCTGTAGTTGTAGTCGGTGCACAGCGGTGGATCTCCAGTTAGTGAACGTATGGGGGGAGTTTCCAGAGTGCTGATGATACTCGGCCGGGCTCTATCCTCCCTCCACGTATAATTAACTGCTCCTTCAGACCACGCAATGACACGGTTAATATCTGATTCCAACCATTAAAGAAATAAAGCATAAAAAATGACCTCCCATAGTGTAGTATGTAAAAACAGTATCAATTTATTTAAAACGGCAAGTGGATCCTTACACAAAAACAGATAAAACAGGCTTATGCAAATTATAGTAAATTTTTGGGTTGAAGTGGTGGATTTGTTGAACTCTATTACCTCCGCTCCTTTGCCGTTCTCAATGTCCGTATGTTTGTTAGGCCTGGTGGAGGCTATTCTTCCTATTGTGTCTGAGCGAGTGTTTGCTAATATTACATTATTTTATGCGAGAAAAGCTATTGCTTTACATTGGAAAAAACCCATCTGTCCTACGTGTCTATACTGGAAAAAATTGGTAAATAATAATCTCCCACTGTATAGAGACACTTATATGAATAGGGGTTGTCCTAGTAAGTAAGATAAAGTCTGGGCAAAGTGGCTGGATAAGCCGTTTACGGCCCATGAGGGTTGTGGATTATAATATAGGTATTTATTTATTTATTTTGCCTTTTTTTATATATAGGATACTCAGAGCCACTGTGGATAGAAGGGACTAAACGTTTTGCTATACTAGGTGTGGATTAATATCTAATTTGACAAATAGTGTGGCTTAAACCACAGCCCAGTTAAATGTTTCTTTGTTTGTTAAAGCGGAAGTAAACCTACAGATTTAACAGTTTAAAAAAAAGTAAAACATTTCCGGCAGCTGACGAGAATGTAACTGTCACATTGGATGTACTGTCAACCAAACCATCAAGCTATCCAATTGCTGGTGTCATAACTGATCACATGTGCAGGATCATGGCAGTTGAAGATCAAACAGAGGCAAAGATGGTGGCTTCCTTGGCTGAAAAAAATAGGAGGGTTTACTTCCACTTTAATTACTTTACTCTTTTTATTCTTTTTTATTATTATTATTTGATGGCTACTATGCAATATGATTGGATCTTAAATCTGCATCAATATGTTGGTACAAAGTGTATGATGTGGTGTTCTGTTTGGTTATGTCTGGTATATTAAGGAAGTCAATAAAAAGATTGAAGTGATAGTAGGTGATTACTCCCATTTGGAATCATTTATATGCATGACTTCCATGTGTAAGCGGAAAGTCAACCACATAATCTTTGCTATTCACTGAACTCAACTTTATATTTTGTCTGAGTATTTCTCTGGGATACACCAACAAAGCTTGCAAGGGCAAACAAGGAGCAACAAGGGTTTAAGACACCACAGTTGTGGTATTTTGGTATTTTTGATATAAGAAAACAAACACTTCCAGTGTTCTGTATCATAAATAAACTTGTATTGTATGCTAATCCAGCCAAATTTCAAATATAAGCTGGATGAAAAATATATGTACTAAAACCTCATTTTTTTAATGCATATGCCCCAGTTTGCTCAGTAATACAATGGTAACATTTAGTAACCAAACAATTTTAAGCTTATACAATATTTCATTCAAAAGTTGACAGAGCAATCAGTGCTCTTTGGGAAGACAGCTAAAGGGGAATCCCTACGCCGAAAAAACGGCGTGGGGGTCCCCCCCAAATCCATCTCAGACCCTTATCCGAGCACGCAGCCCGGACGGTCAGGAAAGGGGGTGGGGACGAGCGAGCTCCCCCCTCATTCTTGAGACGTACCAGGCCGCGTGCCCTCAACATAGGGGGTGCCCTGGGGAAAGGGGGGCCCTGCGGCCCCCCCACCCCAAAGAACCTTGTCCCCATGTTGATGAGGACAGGGCCTCTTCCCGACAACCCTGGCCATTGGTTGTCGGGGTCTGCGGGCGGGGGGGTTATCGGAATCCGGGAGCCCCCTCTAATAAGGGGGCCCCCAGATACCAGCCCTCCACCCTATGTGAATGAGTATGGGGTACGATGTACCCCTACCCATTCACCTAAGGTGTAAAAGTGTAAATTAAAAAAAACACAATTTTTTTAAATATTTTTATGCACAGCTCCGGGGTCTTCTTCCGTCTTTGGGGGTCTTCTCGCCGGACTCCTCCGCTCTCTTCTGCTCTTTTACCTAGCTCTTTCATGAGCGGAGGAGCCCGGCTTTCTTCTTCGTCACCGTCTGGGGGTCTCGTTCCGCCTTCGGGGGTCCGCTCTTCTGTTCTTCTTGCCACTGTCGCCGCCTCCGCCTGCTGAGCCTTCTGCGTCGTCATCTTCTTCTTCTTCCGATGTTGACTCGTCGCTCTCTCTGGCCGGAATGGCAGAGACATGCGGTGTTGTGACTTAAATAGGGACAAGGGGCGGGTCACATGCTCATGTCACATGGTGACCCCGCCCCCATATGATGTCACAGTCCCGGAGGATGCTGGCCCCGCCCGCAGACCCTGACAACCAATGGCCAGGGTTGTTGGGAAGAGGCCCTTGTCCTCATCAACATGGGGACAAGGTGCTTTGGGGTGGGGGGGCCCCAAGGCCCCCCTTTCCCCAGGGGACCCCCCATGTTGAGGGCACGTGGCCTGGTACGGCTCAGGAGGGGGGGGCGCTCGCTCGTCCCCACCCCCTTTCCTGACCGGCCGGGCTGCGTGCTTGGATAAGGGTCTGAGATGGATTTGGGGGGATCCCCACGCAGTTTTTTCAGCGTAGGGATTCCCCTTTAAATCCATACCAGGTGACGGGGCTAGCGCGGCGGCATTCACTGCTTTCGCTAGTTCCGTCTACCTGGAGTCACGTTCTAAATGAACGGACTTTCCGATCGTGTGTCGGCAAGTCCGTTCATTTCAAAAGTCCCGTGGACTAGCGCACAGACTGCGGGATTGTCCGCCGGACTGCCGAGTCCAGCGGACAATTTTAAGTCTGAACTTAAAACTTAGTCCGCCAGACTTTTGGTAGGAAAAAATCCGCTGCCGCCCACACACGGGCGGATTGTCCGGCGGACTCTAGTCCAGCGGACAATCCCGCGGGAAAGTCCGCTCGTGTGTACGTGGCCTTAGACAAGTTGATTTGGTTGTCCGCGGGCTGGTTGGTAAGTAGGCTTAGAATTTCTCCTTGGATTTATCCTTGGCCTTGTTTAGATCTTCTTTTAACTCTGAGAAAGGAGTTTCTTACCAGCACTTTGTAGATTATGGTGGTAAAACTAGTCTTTTTATATCTTCCTATGCTGGACTATTCCAGAGTTGTGTTCCCAAATAACCAATTGCTCAGAGGCCTGAAAATTCTTGTTTTTGCTTTTGTAGGAGTTTAACAGTAAATACTTACTATGTGTTACCATGTTATTACTAAGCAAACTCAACAGATGTATTAATAGACTGAAATTTTAGCAGCTTTTTAGGGTTTTATCCTGGTATTTTAAACACCCTAGTAAGTGTGTTCCTTATTGTGCACTCTGGAGGTTTTTATTGATGTCCTCCCATATTTTGTCTCTTATCCCTATGATACTAGGACATAAACTCCATTAGAAAAAAATGTGTCATCTGGACAGGAAGGCACAACAATAACTAGCATGATCACATTTTCCCCAAACTCTACTAAACAGAAGTGTGTTTGTTCTGATCTTTGCCCCAATTATAAAGGTTTCCCATTCTGTCTGTGTGACACTCTGTTATTACAACAGAAAGTGGTGGAAAATCACCAATGCATACCTAGCAAAGTTTCTAGCTGTTTATCGCACCAAATTGAAAAAAAGTTTGGGGCTTTAATTACCTTCTACACTCGTACATTTCTTACGTTTTTTTTACAAATATTTTTTACACATTTTTCCAAGAATGTTATTTTTGGACACCTGGCCGTCACACCTATAAGGAGCTTGCTGGACATTCCACTCCCAAAACCATGAGCATTCTTATGCATCCCCCCTCCCTTGCAGCTTTAACAGCCTCCACTCGTCTGCCTATACAGCCCAAAGAGCATTTTTAAGGTCAGGAACTGATGTTGAATGAAAAGACATGGCTCACAATCTGAATTCAAATTTATCTTAAAGGTTTATAATAGGGTGGAGGTTTTGGACCTGGGTTTTTGTGCACAGGGGCACAGCCAAGCTGGAACAGAAAAGGGTTTTCCCTAAACTGTTATCACAAGGTTAGAAGCTCTGAATTGGAAAGGTGTCCACATATTTTTCGCCATTAAAATGTATTTTTATATAATGGTACTAAAAATTCCTAATGCAAAAAGGTAATTCTTAGTAGCTTTTCAACATAAGCTACTACATTTACATTTTAAAGTAAATCCTCTTTAAAGGAAAAACGTTGTAGCAGCTGTGTTATGCAAACCAAAAGCACAGTTTATACAAAACCCACAGTAACCAAATGCTTGCTTATAGAAGATTTAACACCCACACTCAAATACAAGTTCCAGTTTTGAAACCTTTCTATTTTACTCCAAACAGCACATAAATAGCAAACAGGATATGGTTGATTGATGTACAAGCACACAAAGCAGACCTGGCTCTAGGTCAGATATCTACTTAAAATGCCTGTGTCCTAAAATTTTGCCAAGGCCTGGTTAGATAATCCTGTATTGTTCACCTATGGCCTTATGTACTGTGTTTATGTGTCAGTATGGGGAGTTCTACACACATTTTAATGGCTGCAGAACACTTTCTAATGAAACATAAAAATACATTTTTTACACTTGTTGTAAAGTTATTTTTCTGAGTTTATAGCAGAACACAGATAGATTCAGTAGATTTATCCTGCCCGAGGTGAAAGCTAGGTGCACAAAAATGGTCAAATGGGATGGCAATAGCCAGTGGCTAAACCCCCACCTCTTGCTAGGAAGTTACTGGCAAGCAGTACAAGGAGCTAAAAAAAAAAAAAAAAACAAGGAGCTAAAAAAATAAATAAAAAAAAAAATAGAGACAAAAGCTCTTCAGTTTAATAAATCCAAAGAAAAAATGTGAGTATAAAAATTCTGGAAAATAATGGTGGCCACACAAAATATTGACACTTTGGGCCCAATTTGGACATTTTTACTTAGGGGTGTACTCACTTTTTTTGCCCAGCGGTTTAGACATGAATGGCTGTGTGTTGAGTTATTTTGAGGGGACAGCTAATTTACACTGTTATACAAGCTTTACACTCACTACCTTACATTGTAGCAAAGTGTCATTTCTTCAGTGTTGTCACATGAAAAGCTATAATAAAATATTTACAAAAATGTGAGGGGTGTACTCACTTTTGTGACATACTGTGTGTGTGTATGTATATATATATATATATATATATATATATATATACTCAGCACCCAGTGTAGCCTATATCTACAGTGCATTCTGTGGTGTACTGTTTCTAATACACTTCAGGCGGTGTATTATTATATATATAAAATTAAAATCCCCCATTATAATGACACTTCCCATCCTTGCCGCCATTCCAAACTGTGATAGGAGGTCCACCTCCTCTTCCCTCTGGTTAGTGGGCCTACTGGCATACTCCCAGTATTACTTCCCCCTTGGTTTCCTCCCTTTGAAGCTCTACCCATAAGGATTCCACCTCCTCTCTTGCTCCATTAGTGATGTCGTCCCTCACTTTAACTTGCACATCATTTCTGATATACAGGCATACCCCTTCCCCTTTTTACCCTCCCTATCTCTGCAATATAGGGAATACCCTTGAATGGTTGCCAGCCAATCATGGGGGCTGTTAAATCATGTCTCTGAAATTCCAACATAATCGAAATCCTCCTCATACAACAGCAGCTCTAGTTCTCCCATCTTGTCCGACCAGCTCCTGGCATTAGTGAATAAGCCTTGTAGTTTTGTCCGGTCACGATCTCCTTGTTGGTTGTTCTGAGGTTGCAATTTGCAATTTCATCCAGAATATCTATACATCTGAATCTACACCTTGATACTTAAATTCCTTGTAGTCTTTTGCAAAAATGCCCAAGTTAAATTAAGTTGTATATGATAACTCTTGAAATGTGTAATTTCTTTTCAGACAATTTCTTGCAGATTGACTTTTTGTTAACAAGTTTTCACACAATGTCCTCCAATCTTTGGAACAATAGCCAGTTGTGTTTGAAAGGTTTGTTTGTCCTGCCCATCAGCACAATAGAGAAATAAGCCCCGTATACACGGTTTAATAAAAACCAGCCTACATTTGGCACGTGTGTATGTGAGCCGCTCTGACACAAGCTAGCCATTTGACCGGCTTCTGTTAGACTAAAAACCAGCATCTGCCCAGCTCCCAATTAGCGCTTTCAGCCAACGGTGGTACAAACTATTAGTGTGTACCAGGCTTTAGTCTGTGTATCTTGCCATAAAATGCTGATCTTGTCCACAATACCCTGCCTGTGATCTGAAGGTTCTTGTAAAAATAGAGGTATAGTTTGAATGCACCATGCGGTTTTCATTGGTCATAAAACTAGTTGATTTGTAACCATGAGACCATTTTAGCCTAACAAGATGTCTATTCTTCTTGAATCTAGGTATCATCATATTCACGGGTAAATACACTCATTGTTCTGAAGTTTAAACAACCTTTGCAATAAGAAACTTAGGGGTCAATTTAGTAAATCAACCCCTTAAAGTCTTAAGCCTCGCACACACAATCAGATTTTCTCCAGGCAATTGTGTGATGACAATTGTTGTCCAACTTTCCGCCAACAAATGTTGGATGGCAGGCTAGTAAATTTTCAGCGTACAGCGGTCTGTTGTCAGATTTTCATATCGTGTGTACAGAGGTCCGTCACACAAAAGTCCAAAGTACAAACATGCATGCTCAGAATCAATACTCAAACACAACATTAGCAGAAGGTGCCCAAAGGGTGGTGCTCAAGAGCTGAAATTCCACGTAGTATGTCAACATGTTTGTGTTTGTTGGCCGAAAATTTTGTGCCGTTAGTAGGCAAGACAAAATCCAGGCACACGCCCTTAGGTCAAAATTCTGATGCTTTGTTGGCCAACAATCTGATCGTGTGTACAAGGCTTTAGAGTTTCATGGGTTAGAGGGAAAATTATCCAAGGGTTCAGCCTGAGTTCATACAGCAGAATCCATTAACAAGGTCTATGTTGTAATCATCATATATATACAGTGGTTAAAGAAAAAATCACACCCCCCCCCTTTAAAATAATTACATTGCGTTGCATCGCAACCTGAAATGAAGACAGATACAGTTTTTGTTTTATCCAGCTGTAGTGCAACCTATAACATCCAAGTGAAAGATACAACACCAACATTTAAAAAACAAAAACAGAATCATTGAGTTTGAAAAAGGATCACCCCCCTCCTAAAAATTACTTGTAAACTTAATCACCTTCTCAATGACACACAGCTTTCAGCTGTGATCAGCTGTGGTAATTTTGATTAGCTCAGCATGAAAAGAACTTTCCCACAGCATTTCGTTCCCTGGTGGTGCCGCTGAAGCAAAAAATTGACTATGGGTGGCAAAGCACTGTCAAAAAATCCATTGGATAAAGTTGTGGACAGGCAAGTCAGGAGACGGATACAAAAAAATGTCAAAGGCTTTATCAATGCCTAGAAGCACAGCTTATTAAGAAGTAGATGTTGCTCCAAACTGGATAATGGAGCCAGGAGGAAACTGGTCAGAGAGGCTACCAAGAGGCCTATAACAACTCTGAAGCAGTTGCAGGAATTTATGACAGTGACCATTGTGTGCATGTGACAACAATGTCACCAAATCTCCACAAATGTGGCTTGTATAGAAGGGTTGAAAAATAAAATAAAAAAGCCACTCCTCAAGAAAGGCCACATGCAGTTATGACTGAGCTTTGTGAATACGCATCTTGAAGAGTCTGAGTCATCAGAGAAAAAGGTATTATGATCAGATGAAACTAAAATTTAATTATTTGGCCTCAGCACCAAACTATGTGTCTGGTGGAAATCCAATGCAGCACACCATCCAAATAACACTATTCCTAGAGTAAAGCATGCAGGTGGTAATATTCTGTTATGTGTTTCTCTGGAGCAGAGACTGGAGCACTTGTCAGGATATAAGGAAAAATGTATGGGCCAAAATACCATCAAATTCTTGAGGAAAATATGTTGCCCTCTGCCAGAAAGTTTTCAATGGGAAGGTTTACCTTCCTACATGGCAATGACCCAAATCACACAGCAAAAATGGCCACACAGTGGTTGAAGGAGAGAAAGGTGAGACTGCAGTCCACAAACTGCAAAGAAGAGTGGGCACATATTGCAAAGGCTATTAGAGACATATCCCAACAAACTAAAGGCTTTACTTAAAGCAAAAGGTGGTTCGACAAAATGCTGACACAAAAACTATATCTGTCTTCATTTCAGTCAGCAAAGCATCAAAATGTGATTATTTTAAAGGGTGTCATTCTTTTCTATACCCACTGTAGCTATATATTTATTTTTTATAAAACCTCTGATAACATGTCATTTCAAATTTATGCTTTGGCATGTATGTCCACTTTTTTGTGTGAACTATATGTAACTTTACTGTGTGACTGTAAGGTTTTGTGACTTCTCAATAAAATCTTTCTTGATTAAAAAAAAAAAAAAACCTCTGACAACGTGCACATATCCAGTGGTCACTCTATGCATGGGGCCACACACTGCATTTTGCACATGGACTTGCTCATACTGGTTTTCTTGTGCTTGAACAACCTGGACCTTCCTTACAATTCTTTTATGCCCATTGTAGAATTTTAACCACTTACTGTGCTGCCACTAAACACTTGGTCCTACGCCTTTGTGGTAGGTCACTGCCATGGCATTGTTCTATCCAGGACTAGGCGCCATCTTTGCTCCCCCCTTCCACGTGGCAAAAATGTCTTAAACACAGGCACACACACACAGTCAGCTCAGTGACACTCAACCTGTTAATAGTGCAGAGTTTCCTGCCCAGCTGCTGGACCTGTCCCACAGGAGGTTTTCCTACTGAAAACTTCTGCAATTATGTTACACAAGGGTGATCACCCCAAAGGAGGCTACCATGAGTCCTAGCTCATTATGAAGCAAAGCAGATAGGACCAATGAAGGGTCAGAAGTAATCTGGCATCTTTGGGAGCTTCTCCTGAGGAAGAAAAGTTCTCAGCAGTCCTACTTCCCGCCTAGATGCTGCAGGTACAGGAACAGGAATGACCTCTTGATGTATAGAAGCCAACTGAAGTCCTCTAACTATCTCAGATATATGTGGACAAAGGTCTCCAACACCTGTGATGCTCCCACCGTAGGAAGCAGATGAACGAGGTGTAAACATCTTCATGGTTGGTGCCAAACCAAACAGGAGGGCCACAAACTTAACAATGGACACCTGATGAAGTCATGTGACCGTGACGTAATGCATAGCACACAAGTGGAGGAGTACCCCGAAATCACGCCGCACACGAACGAGTTTGCTTGTGGATTTTCGCAGTTAATTAGCTTTTTTAATGTGAGTTTTCAGCTGTTTATTTTTAATACATTGTTTACATTACTGTAATACTCTACGCGAGTCTCCTTTCCTCATCTACATACATTTGGGAGTATATGGAAGAGGAAATCCCTAGGATATCCAGCATTTCCTAATAACAATTAGACCACTGGAATTAGACAACAGAGGACCCCTAGAGGTAATTCCATGGTATACCACAATCCCTGGGAGACAACTGCATATTCTGATTTAAAGCATATCCAAAGTGAGAGGCTAGAGAGCATGGAGGTGGTATGAGAAGAAAGGGATTAAGTCACCAAATTATAAGGATTTCTCACCATGGTGAAGGGATAGATCACGGACAACTATCCAAGAGATCAAAGACTTTTTGATTAAAGAAATAAATAATTTTATGGTTTATATGATTCACATTTGTTTTAGTGTCTAGCCTTAAGACACATGACTATTGATTTATTGCACAGTTAACACTTTAAGGGAATAGAGGATTCACATAATAGAATGAAAGATCCTTTGTCTCAACCATGGGAGCCAAACTCCTCTATGTGGGAGAACTGAAGGGATTCCTCCTATGCACTGGTGGCCACTAAATAAGAGGTAATGAAGAGGGGGAGGGGTGCTCTAACCCAAAGAAATCTGGTCAGGGTTTATTACAACATACAAGAACATATTTGAGAAGCACACCCTAATGCGTTTAGATTCAAGATGGTGCTGCCATAAGACCAACGAACAATAGCGAACATATTACAGCGCACACATTCAAGAATAACATTTCCTGCAGGGCTAGTTAAAAACACCTGAACATATTCAAAAAATACGGGGGTTTGATCACACTATATGGTTATATAGTGCTAAGCCCACTTACTGCGACAAAGTAACCCGAATTAGTGGGCACACATTAGGGTGTGCTTCTCAAATATGTTCTTGTATGTTGTAATAAACCCTGACCAGTTTTTTGGGGGTTAGAGCACCCCTCCCACTCTTCATTGCCTCCTATTTAGTGGCCACCAGTGCATAGGAGGAATCCCTTCAGTTCTCCAACATAGAGGAGTTTGGCTCCCATGGTTGAGACACAGGATCTTTCATTCTATTACTAGGGTAGGACCCACTAATTCGGGGTAATTTGTCGCAGTGGGCTTAGCACTATATAACCATATAGTGTGACCAAACCCCTGTATTTTTTGAATATGTTCAGGTGTTTTTAACTAGCCCTGCAGGAAATGTTATTCTTGAATGTGTGCGCTGTAATATGTTCGCTATTGTTCGTTGGTTTTATGGCAGCACCATCTTGAATCTAAACGCATTAGGGTGTGCTTCTCAAATATGTTCTTGGATGAGGGTTGAAGACTCATGCCAGTTAAATCCACAAATAGCTATGCTTTACTCTATTGTTTACTTGCAAGACACCTAATCAACTAGGGCGCCCTGTTGTGGCATGGAACACTTGCGCCTCCACCCAACCTTTGGACACTCAATGCTGTCCGAGGGCTGGGAAGTCTGTGCCATGTTGGCACAGACACAAATTTTGTTTAGTTCAAAGAATTCGAGGGGCATCTCCCTCCCCGAAATCCATTTTTCACCTCTAGGAGAGCTTCTTTTGTGTATTCTTTTCTGTCTCCCTCCTCCTCTTCCCTTCCCACCTTCTCCTTGAAAATGTGCCTAATTCCATTATCTTTTTCAGACCACCAACAATACAGCCAGGAACTAGGCTCCAAGGCCTCCCGCACACAAGCTGGAGATATCCCCGAAACCACATTGGCCTCAAGACTTCAAAGGGTGAGTGGGGGTAGGTTATGCCGCTGTTTGTCCCTTTTGCTCCATGACTGAATGTCCAGACACTAAAATCCTCATAGCTTCCCACAATGTCCAAGGCCTCAACTCCCAGATTAAGCAGGGAAAGGTTCTAGATTATTACAAATCACTCAAGCTAAACATTCTTATGTTACAACAAACACATTGCCCTGCCCGATATAGCCCCGAGTTCCTTCATTCACACTTTCCGCACTTCTTTCTAGCCAGTGCAGAAAACAAAACCAAGGGGGTGGATATCTTATTATCAAAATCCTGCAAATTTGTGAAAATCTCTGACTATATTGACCTGGAAGGGAGATTTATCCAGGGTCGGATTAACATAGGAACTATTGGAGCTGCAGCTCCAGGCCCCTTACCTTAAGATAGGCCCATTTAAAAAAAAAAATCACAAAAAAAAAAAAGATTGACTTTGAGGGTCGTGGCTCGGCGACCAGGGGTCACATATTGCCCAAATTTAGGGTCTATGTAGCTGAAGGTCTACCCCGCTACTGGTCAAAATTCGGGGCTCCTATCATCTATGGTTCCAGAGATATGGGGCTCCTTGCTCAGCCTGTCAGAAGCTACATACGGAGCCGCCAGTTTAAATACAAGCTGGCACACTCTGTTTGCAGCAGACTGAGAGGATGAGCTCACATTGCCTCTCCTCACTTCTTGTCAGAGGCACTGAGCTTAATGGACAGCTTGGAGCCTGCAGAGTTTGACAGGCAGCACCACCTGTCAAACTCGCTCGCAGGAGCAACATAGTCCAACAATGTAAAACAGCCATTCAGCAATGTAAAAAAAAAAAAAAAAGGAAGTGGCAGTAGCACCTCATGAATGCCTGTCAGCTGCTGCTATACCACGCGTTGAAAAGCAATACACCACAGATCACTTTTCAGAGGGCAGTAAGCATTACTGCAAATGTGAAAGAAACTTGAAACACATCATCCATTTTACACTCACCACCAACCAGGTCACTCCCCAGCCACTTCCCATGTTAGCCATCTCCCTTCAAATTATATCACAGGTGCCCATTTCCCAACCTGCAAATGACAGACCCTACTCCAAAAGATATCACTCCCCATTAATCCCCCCACCCGCTGATTGATATTCCTCCATGACCACCTCACACCCCCCTGTTGACAGACCTCTCTCCCCAGCCTGTTCCCACACACCCTCTCACCTGCTGACCTGCAGTGCCCTTCTGGCTGGCCTTGAACCACCCGTAGCCACTACCCCCAACAACCCCTGCACAGTGTTAGACATAGAGGACATACAAGGAGACTTACCGGGCTGACCAGGGGAATGTGTACCCGCCACCGTTGCTCCGAAATCCACTGCAGCCTGACGCTCCTGGACCTCATCCACATGCAATCCCGTCAGCTCCCCCTTGGACCGGTCACCCGGTGGCTCCAGGAGGTCCAATTTTTGGCCTGGACACTGTGCTGTCCTGGTTCTGCTGGCCCCGCCTCCTGGCACTGGCTCCGTCCCCTGATTTGGCCTTCTGCTTGCCCTGGGCTATGACCTCTGGTGGTGTGTCTCCACTGGTGGTTCCATGTTGCCCACACTGTCTGGCGGTGGGAAGTGCCCGTCTGTGGCCGCCGGCCAAGGCCGGTGAAAGCCCGGCAGCCGTTACTGCTCTCCTCCCTCGCTGGGAACTCCCACTCGCTGTAACATCTAGGGAGGGGGTGTCCGTTCGAACCTGCTTTCCCCGCCACATGGGCGAAGTGATGCAAGTGCGCACGGTGAGGCCCAGCCAACCAAGCTCTGCCGGTGTAGAGGATTTTGCCCTGGCCCGGTGGAAACCAGCTGTCGGTCCCGTTCAGGGGGGCTCCTACTATGGCGCAAAGCCCTGGGAGAGGCTCCCAGAGAGAAACACTCCGGAGGCTGCGAAGGTGGTCCTCTCCCCCTGCCACCGATCCGGATGCTTGTTCTTTTGCTGGGCAGCCATTCGGGGGCCCTTGGAGGCGGCGGCTGCCCATAGCTGGGCTAAGCCAGTCCACGTCGGCTATTGCTGTGCAGGGGGTGCAGCACTAAACAGCTCCTCTGAAATGCTCCTCTGCAGTGTTTCCCAGGTCACCCCCCCTACTCCTTAAATAATATAAACCCCACCTATTCCCATTTCTCCTCCAATGATTTTGTTAACCCTTGCTGTTCCCTTATCACTCTTGTCATGCCGGCCCTTTGCTAGTTCTTTTCATTCCCTCGCTCCAGGCCTCTCTTTACAACCACTTTTTACTACAGGTAAGCCTATAATAAGGCTTACCTGTAGCTACCGTGGATATCTCCTAAACTGTGCAGGTTTAGGAGATATCCCCTGTATCTGCATGTGCTGACATCATCGGCACATGTGCACTAAAGCAACGGTTTGTTCGTGCCATTGCTTCAGCTGACATGCTGTTACCAGCAGCTCCCTCACGCATGTGCAGGAGTGACTTCATCGTGGCTCCAGTCAATCACAGTGCTGGAGCTTGCGATACCTGGAAGTAACTTTGGGAGACATGTCGCCGGCCAAACGGTGTGCTGAGACCGATGCAGGGGCTTTGATCTAAGGTAAGTATATCATAATGAGCTAGTATTCTATGCATACTAGCTCGTTATGCCTTTGTCTTGCAGGTTTTTTTTCCTCCCCATGGGTTTACAACCACATCTGAGCCCCATATCGATCCAGCGATATTGCACAAGAGCCTTGGCTGTCTGGGACTGCCGCTCCTGATTGGCTGAGACACAGCAGCAGACATCATTGGCTCCCGCTGCTGTCAATCATAGTCAGTGAGACAATGAGAGGAGAGAGGGGCGGGGCTGAGTTGCGGGTCCATGTCTGAATGGACACACAGAGCAGCGGCTCGGACCAGAAGAAGACAGGACAGGTGAAGGGGAGCCGTGCTGTGCATTACAGAAAGGATCTCACAGTGTGTGCTCTCTGTGGCATTGAGTTTAGACATCAAGCTATTTACTGACACCTCTGGCTACTATGTGCATGTGCACCCCTTGAGGTGTGTTAGAACAGTGAATGACTATTCGCTGTTCTAACACTGAACCGCCTCTCCGCCAATCAGGAAGCGCAGGTTTGTTACCCGTCACCTGATTGGCTAAAATGACAGGCGCTGTGTTTGGACACCTATCAGGAGGAGGAGAGGAGACGCATGGAGGACACAGCTCGCCGCCGTCACTGAGATAGGGTAAGTGCTGGGCAGACAGCGAGCAGGCGGGGTGCGGGGGTCACAGTGTTAACTTTTAAATGGGCACAGTGACAGCATTTGATGGGCACAGTGTTGGCATTTGATGGGCACCGTGGCGGCATTTGATGGGCACAGTGTCGGCATTTGATGGGCACATTGGCAGCGTTTGATGGGCACAGTGGCAGCATTTGATAGGCACAGTGGCAGCAATTGATAGGCACAGTGGCAGCAATTGATAGGCACAGTGGCAGCATTTGATGGGCACAGTGGCAGCATTTGATGGGCACAGAGGCTGCAATTGATGGCACAGTGGCTGCATTTGATGGGGCACAGTGGCTGCATTTGATGGGGCACAGTGGCTGCGTTTGATGGGGCACAGTGGCTGTGTTTGATGGGCACAGTGGCTGCAATTGATGGGCACAGTAGCTGAATCTGATGGGCACAGTGAGGCTGCAATTGATATTTTTTTTCTGTATTTTTTAGTTTGTTTGCGCCCCATCTGAATTTATACAGGTGTGTGGGGGGGGGCTGACATATATACAGGGGTGAGGGGGGCTGACATATATACAGGTGTGAGGGGGGCTGACATATATACAGGTGTTAGGGGGGCTGACATATATACAGGTGTGAGGGGGGCTGACATATATACAGGTGTGTGTGGGGGACTGACATATATACAGGTGTGAGGGGAGCTGACATATATACAGGTGCGTGTGTGTGTGTGTGAGGGTTAACATATATACAGGTGTGAGGGGGGCTGACATATATACAGGTGTGTGTGTGTGTGGAGGGGCTAGTGTATATACAGGTGTGTGGGGGAGCTGACATATATACAGGTGTGTGGGGGGGGGGTTGACATATATATATACAGGTGTGGGGGGGCTAGAATATATACAGGTGTGTGGGGGGCTGACATTTATACAGATGTGTGTGTGGGGGGGCTGGCATATATACAGGTGTGTGTGTGGGGGGGCTGACATACAGTCATGGCCGAAATTGTTGGCACCCCAGAAATTTTTCCAGAAAATCAAGTATTTCTCACTGAAAAGTATTGCAGTAACACATTTTTTGCTATACACATGTTTATTCCCTTTGTGTGTATTGGAACAAAATAAAAAAGGGAGGAAAAAAAGCAAATTGGACATAATGTCACACAAAACTCCAAAAAAGGACTGGTCAAAATTCTTGGCACCCTTTCAAAATTGTGGATAAATAAGATTGTTTCAAGCATGTGATGCTCCTTTAAACTCATCTGGGGCAAGTAACAGGTGTGGGTAATATAAAAATCACACCTGAAAGCAGATAAAAAGGAGAGAAGTTCACTTTGCATTGTGTGTCTGTGTGTGCCACACTAAGCATGGACAACAGAAAGAGGAAAAGACAACTGTCTGAGGACTTGAGAACCAAAATTGTGGAAAAATATCAACAATCTCAAGGTTACAAGTGCAGCCCCAAACAAGTTCCAAAGAAATTCAAGCTGTCCTTCAGGCTCAGGAAGCATCAGTGTCAGCGTGAACTATCTATCGACATTTAAATGAAATTAAACGCTATGGCAGGAGACCCATTAGGACCCTACTGCTGACACAGAGACATAAAAAAGCAAGACTTCAGTTTGCCAAAATGTACTTGAGTAAGCCAAAATCGTTCTGGGAAAATGTCTTGTGGACAGATGAGACCAAGATAGAGCTTTTTGGTAAAGCTCATCATTCTACTGTTTACCGAAAACGGCCTACAAAGAAAAGAACACAGTACCTACAGTGAAATATGGTGGAGGTTCAATGATGTTTTGGGGTTGTTTTGCTGCCTCTGGCATTGGGTGCCTTGAATGTGTGCAAGGAATCATGAAATCTGAGGATTACCAAAGGATTTTGGGTCGCAATGTAGAGCCCAATGTCAGAAAGCTGGGTTTGTGTCCGAGATCTTGGGTCTTCCAGAAAGACAATGACCCCAAACATACGTCAAAAAGCACCCAGAAACGGATGGCAACAAAGCGCTGGAGAGTTCTAAAGTGGCCAGCAATGAGTCCAGATCTAAATCCCATTGATCACCTGTGGAGAGATCTTAAAATTTCTGTTGGGAAAAAGTGCCCTTCCAAAAAGAGAGACCTGGAGCAGTTTGCAAAGGAAGAGTGGTCAAAAATTCCAGGTGAGAGGTGTAAGAAGCTTATTGATGGTTATAGGAAGCAACGGATTTCAGTAATTTTTTCCAAAGGGTGTGCATATTAAATATTAAGTTAAGGGTGCCAAGAATTTTGACCAGCCCATTTTTGGAGTTTTGTGTGGTATTATGTCCAATTTGCTTATTTTCCTCCCTTTTTTTGTTTTGTTCCAATACACGCAAATGGAATAAACATGTGTATAGCAAAACATATGTTACTGCAATACTTTTCTGTGATAAATACTTGATTTTCTGGAAAAATTTCTGGGGTGCCAACAATTTTGGGCATGACTGTATATACAGGTGTGAGGAAGGATGACATATATACAGGATTGAGGAGGGCTGAGTGCGTACCGGTGGGGAGGCCGATGTGCGGATTCGGTAGGATGGCCCGTGGCAAGCCCTGGGGAATGTTGGTAGTCAGGCTCCGGGGGGGCAGGCCCAAAGCTGTGTAAGGTGCCCAAATATTTCTGATGGCTGCCCTGAGTTTGGGTGAAAGGAACTCTCTCTTTGTCAGGGCCTGAGTTAAAAATGAGAGCCTTGAATGGACACAAAATAGGGCTTTTCTGTGTGAATCTGTGCAGGAAAGCTAATTGCTGGATAGGAACAATTATTGGCCAGCAGTATTCGCATGAGCAATCAAGATAAGCTTATTTTGATTACTGATGCAGATACTGCTGGCAAGTAATCCTTCCTATCCAGCAATTAGTTTCCCTGCACATATTCACACAAGAATGTCTATCTTATTTTAAATCGAATAAAGGTTCTCATTTTTAACTAAAGCCCCGATGAAGGAGGAGTTCCTTCGACCCTCGAAACGTATTGGCTGTCTTTTACCAATAAATTAATTTGGATTCTTTTGGTCTGGTGCTTTTTCCATGTATGTATGTTTTTTTCTGGTGAGGTCAGGCTTCCTTCCTCAGGATAGACGTCCGTCCAGTCAGAAGAGGCTCCAGCGCAGAAGAGTTAGTACTGAGCGTTCAAGGGAAGCATGCTCCTTTAGGCCCGGCTGAGACTTCAGAAGGAATTGGAGCAGAGGGCAGGCATCCTCCCAGAAGCCCGCCAAGAGCCAGGCATCCAGTGGACGAGAGCCGGTGTCCTGTCAAATACTGTCGGATAGTGTCCGCCGTCTACTACGCATGCATAGTACGGGTGACAAGCAGATTCCAAAAAAATATCTGAAGATGAACGGTGCCTGCGCCGTGAGTTCAGGTTCAACTAGGTTCGGACACTATTCGATAGACGGACATTTTTTGACAGAGCACCGGCTAAGTCGTTTTGAGATTGGCCCCTCCCAGGCAGGTCGGGTGGGGGCGCGTCTGCTTCTCTTCTGGCACATCTGGGTGGCCTCAATTTTGGACTACTGGACCATCATGATGGTCTCCATAGGCCAAAAATGGTCCTTCACCAGTACTCCTCCCCCCAGATTTATTTCCACCCTGCTACCATGGTCAAAAGAAAAGAAGCATGTGTTACTGTCCTACGTGGATTCGCTGATAGTACAGGAGACCGTGGTGCCTGTCCTGAAGGGCGAAGAGTTTCAGGGGGTATACACTCCTCTCTTTTTAGTTCAGAAGAAAAACGGTTCATGGCACCCAGTGATAGACCTAACTTACCTAAACAAGTTTATATAATATGAAAGATTCAAAATGGAGACTCTGTTTACCATCCAACAAACCGTGCAGCCAGGCGATTGGCTGATCTCAATTGACTTAAAAGATGCTTACTTCCACGTGCATGTGGCAGAGGAATTCCGCAAACACCTCCGGTTTCAAGTCGGGCAAGAACATTTACAGTTCACCTGCCTCCCTTTCAGGCTGACAACCTCACCTTGAGTTTTCTCGAACGTTCTTTTGCCCATGATGGCCCTCATCAGAACAAAAGAGATACGCTTGTACCACTACCTCCCAAACCTGGAAAAAAGCCATTTAGATTCAGTCCAGTGCTTGATATACTTAGGGGCTCAGTTCGACACGCTGTTAAGTACCATCTCTCTCCAAGTGGAGAAGATCCCAGTCATTTGGGCGAGAATCTCACGAGCTCTGAGCTCCCCACGCATGAAGGCCTCACAGTGCTTAAAAATTATCGGCCCCAATGGTCAAGTGGTCTCTGTGGAGGTTACGCCCTTTCTAGACAGGGTTTCTTCAGCAGTGGAAATCAGCGGACAACAATCAATCGATTCACATAATGTCAGTGATGAGGAGCAGTCTCTTCTGGTGGCTTCAGCACAGAAACCTGCTCATCTGCCACTCCATTGTCTCCGTCTCATGGGTCACAGTCACGACCGGTGCCAGCGGTGCTGGATGGGGAGCCCTCTGCAAGTCAGAGCTTTCTCAAGGCAAGTGGGATACCAGTCTTCACAACCCAGGCTCAAATGTTCTGGAACTTCGGGCAGCCTGGTGTGCCCTCCAATCCTTCACTCATCTCCTGAAAGCGGAATCAGTGTTATTAAGGATGGACAACACCACAGCGGTCTCCTATCTGAAGAGACAAGGGGGCACCCGGAGCTCCACCCTGCTCCAAGAAGTCAAGCCCATCATGTCTTGGGCCCTGAGAAATCTGACCAATAATTTAGCGGTCTTCATCACGGGAGTCCAGAACGTCCAAGCGGACTTCCTGTCTCGCACTCATTTGGACAACAATGGGTGGTCCCTTCATGTGCAGCCGTTCGAATGGATCCTGTCCTTGGGAGTCAATCCCGAAGTAGATCTATTTGCATCCCCCTGCCACTTTGTGAAATCAGAAATTAGTTATCAAAACTAACATATATTTAACATCATTAATTTGACAAACAGAAATATTTTGAACAATGCTATCACTCAAGCTTGGCTCCTCCCCATGTTTCTGCCTGGAAGGCCCAGGTTGGTCATCGGAAGCCTCAGCTGGGGGGGAAGGAAGCCTTGAAGGAAGACTGGAGAGTGCTGGCCCGGGTTCAGTCTGGCCTGGCAGAAAATGCAGTCTACTTGGAAAGTTGCGTATCACAACAGAATGGTACTGTGGATACGGTATGGGATAAAATGTGCCACGTCCCGATATTTGGATTTTCATGAAAATAACAACGAATTTTTGTTGAGAATGATGGACTTTTTAGGCGTACACTCTAAGTTTTTTTAAGAAGTTTGACAAAATGTATTTAAAACATAAACATACAATTACTCAATGCAAAAAACATATACAGAGATCTGCAAAAATACAAGAAAGACTACAAGCATATAGATAACTCTTCAAAAATTGTTATGAGCCATATACAGACAGTGTTATCATAAATAGCTTTTTATTGGTTGCCCTACATGTTACGCGTTGTGTAATGCTTATTCAGGAGCTTTGTATGTTCTCTAGAAGTAAAAAAACTAAATTAAAAAACATTTATGGTTGAAGCCCTATGGCCGATACGTGTCTGAAGAGGAATAACTTAACCATAAGATCTACAACATGAAAAGGGGGACCTGAAGTGTGCCTTGGTCTAATGGACGGTATGCCAAAATAAGGGGGCATACCCTGATTAGAAATGAGTGTTTGATGAGGGTAATGTTGTGAGGAATGCCCTTGAAAGGGGGAATGGGAGGGTGGGTATCGCGCACCGGAAACCGACGAAGACCACAGGCGAGTGGGCCAGTTAAATACCACCCCGGGCTCCTCCCATAAATTCAGGCCACCATGTTGGCCTTCCACTTATGGTTGAAGCCCTATGGCCGATATGTGTCTGAAGAGGAATAACTTAACCATAAGATATACAACATGAAAAGGGGGACCTGAAGTGTGCCTTGGTCTAATGGACGGTATGCCAAAATAAGGGGGCAAAAACTGAGGTAGGGTTTGAAGATGTTTATTGACTTTTAGAACCGTTTACTGCGTGAGTTGGGCAAAGGCCTGTGACATTTCCACCTGTGGGTCATGTATATACCGGGCGAAGCAGGCTGACTTCCATCTGCCGAGTCTCTGGATGATGTGGCCTGGGACCCCATGCCGTGAGGCGGTTGAGGCGGCTCCGATCCGAAAAGAGTGACCGGAGTATTCGCTGGGGTTGAGGCGTAGGTTGCGAAGGAGAATCCTTACGTGTGTCATGAACTGGCAGGTGCTTAGGGGTTTGACTGGGAAAGGTAGAAGGGGATCGGTGTCCCTTTGTTCTGGCAGGAGTGAGAGCAGACGGTTGAGTACAGCCACTGGACACCAGGAATTGCCAGTTCTATATAGATGGATGTCCACCCCGTGGCCAGCTTGCTGAGTCTTGGAGGCGCTGAGGTGGAGCACTAAGTGGTCTTGATGGCGAACTAGGTGGCGTCTGCACAGGGTTTGGCTGGTCGAGCTGTTACAGGTGAATTCGCTGGGACGTAGGAACCCGTAGTAGGCCAGGTAGATAGCAGCTTGTATGACCTGCCTGAGGAGGACACCAAAAGGGGAACCAGCGAGTATGGCGGACATCTCGTGGAAGATGGTACTCATGATGGGGCGACGTCTAGTTCTGCTTGCTGGTTGCTGTTTCTGGACGCCGCGTAGGACGGCTCGAACGGCGTGGGACGAGAAGACAGACGGTCTAGTGGGATCTTGAAGGGCCAAAAAGTGCTGTACACCGGCCAGGTACAGACGGATAGTGTTGAAGGACAGGTTTAACTGTGTGTGGCAATGTGAGACAAAGGCCAGAATGTTCCTGGTGTCTGTGGGTGTTGACACGGCGTTGGTGGCTAGGAACTTGTTGGAAAAAAAAAAAAGGAAAAAAAAAAAAAAGGAACTTGTTGAACGTGTCCCAGGCTGCGTGGTAGGCTTTGAGTGTGTTGTGAGATAGGGACTGGTTGATGAGCTGGGTGGCCCCACGTAGGTGTCGGTCTAGTCTAGGGTCAGCTGAGACCAAGAGGGGATAGGGGCGGACACCCGGTCGGCCTCTGGTATCTGCCGGAAGAAGGAGACGAAGTTAAAGCGTGACAGCGCGTCCGCTGCCAAGTTGTATTTACCTGGGATGTAAGAACAATGGATGTTGAACTGGAGCCGTAGCGACAGTTGGACCAGCCTGCGTAAGAAGGACATCACGAGAGTGACTTGGACCTGCCTTTGTTGACGATGTCTGCCGTGGCCTGGTTGTCCGTCGTGAAGTTTACCGTCTGCCCGGTCCAGTTGTGACCCCAAAGTTTGGCCGCTGCCACGATTGGGAGAGCTCGAAAAGGGGGGAAGTCTGGCTGAAACCGGGGATTGAGAGAATCTGCGGAGGCCAAGGGCCAGCGAACCAACGGAGGCCAAAAATGGCTGCGAAGCCCGTGGAGGCCGCGGCATCTGTCACCACCTGTGGTGAGAGGGGTGAGATGGCCGGGATAAACATGGATATTCCGTTCCATGAGGAAAGGAATTCTTCCCACATCGCTAGGTCTGCTATGGCCGCGGCGTCCAGCTTGAGAATCTGATCGGGGTCTTGAGCCTGTGACAGGTAGACTAAGAGCCGTGAGATGAAGGAACGACCTTGAGGGATTATCCGCATGGCAAAATTGAGCATGCCAAGTAGTGACTGGAGCTGTCGTCTTGTGCACCCTTTCGTGCGGGTGAAGTCCTGAAGAACTGCCCTGATGCGAGTCAACTTGTCGAGGGGGAGGCTGGCCTGCATGGAGCATGTGTCCAAGACAACTCTGAGGAAGGTGATGGAGTGTGCGGGTCCGTCGACCTTGTGCTCAGCTATGGGGACATTGATGTTCTGGAAGATGACTCTCAACTTGTCGAGGTCTACTGGTGACACGTCGGGCTGCTCTATTAGTAAGAAGTCGTCCAGGTAGTGGATGACTTCTGTGCATTGGGCCTTGTGTAGGAGAATCCAGGTGAGGGATTGAGCGAAAGTGTCGAAGAGCCAGGGGCTACTTTTGGAGCCGAACATGAGCTTGGTAGCGAAGTAGTACTTGTCTCTCCACTTGATACCGTGCCAACATCAGAGAGATGGGTGATTCGGCAGAAGTTTGAAGGCGTCCGATATGTCGGCTTTGGACAGCCAGGCCCCTGTGCCTGCTTTGAGGATGGCCTGGATCGCCATGTCGACGGAGGCGTATTTTAAGGAAAACTCCTCGGAGGGAATCAGGGAGTTGAGGCTGGGGACGTGGCAAGAATGAGGCGCAGACAGGGCGTACACCAAATGAACTTTATTCGAGAACTTGCCCTTGACAAGCCCAATAGGGCTGACTCTCCAGGTGTTGAAGGGGGGTTGTGTGAAGGGACCTATGATGAAACCTCGCTCTAGCTCGGCTAGGAGTAGTTCATCTACGGCTTGCTCGTCGGTGGCCGCTGACTTGAGATTTTTACACTCGTAGGTAGTGTGGGGCAGGGAGACAAGGCCGGTGTGGAAGCCCGCCGTGAATCCTTGTATGAGGAACGTGGCTAGTGAGGGGGTGGGGTGTGAGTCAAGATAGACTCCTAACCATAGGACGTTTATGCGGCTCAGTCATAGGTTTTTCGGCTTGACCTCGCATAAATTTTTCAGGGGCGCCCTGTGGCATACGACGCACACGTGGAGCATCCTGCATTGGCTGAAGTTGCACGAGCCGTAGTTGTAATTATTACAGATGGCCGCTCCTCCCATGGTCCGGACGGGGCGTCCGAGTTTGTCAACCTGGGGTTTCTGTGTCGGCGCTGGCGGGTTTTGAGCTGAAGCCGAGGTCGAGGGAAACTCGACCGAGCGGCTGACTGCTACACTGGAGCACCAGGTGGCGGTGTGCGTGGAGGATTGGCAGACTGCCCACAATGGTGAGCGCAGACCGGCAAAATGGCGACAGAATAATTCTGTGTCCATTAGGCTCCAGTCCGTGGGTGACTGGAACTGCGCCATCCTGGCAGCTGCTTTTGCGGAAAAGGACCGGTGGTAGTCGTAGAATGAGAACCCGCCGTACTTGTAGCCCAAGTCTACCACGGTGTGGAGATATAAATCCAGCTCTTCCCTTCTGCCGGGGTAAGCTGAGCATATGACATCTCTAAGCATCCCAAATTCAACGCGAATTCTGGGACGGACAATTTGCGGTTAAGTCTGGGGTCCTTAGCTTTGAGGACCACCGAGACATCTCCCCAGGCATAGGCCTTGTTCTCGGCTACGTAGATGTGTATATGTGTATATATGTATATTCTCTTCGTTCTCTACAATCCTTCTCTTTTTTTTGTGTTCAAAATAAAGATATTATACTCACTAAACACCACAGGTTTGACCTGGGTATTATTATTATTATTATTTATCTATGCACTATATTAAGCTGTCAATATCACTTTATAATTACAACATTATGTATTGCACAGATTATACCCTAATTAGGGCAAAGAAACTTTTCCAGTCCATACTTGGTGATATTGTAAGGTCAAAAATCAGTGTCCCCCGCTCCTATGAATTCTGTCCCTACAAGGGAATGTAAGTAATAATAACAATATCAAAAAGACGTACCATATATATTTGTTACTATTCTTTCTTTTTGGGTCATATTGCACCCGTTCCCATGGTGCAATCTGTTCCACAGTCCCCGGTCTTTCCTTGGTCAAGTCACTATCTCTGTTCAAGTACTAAAAATCATTCTTTCTCATTTCTTTGTTTTTCTCTTTTTTCTTTTATACTTTACACGATGTTGTTGGGTGGCACCCTACTGACTCGGATCCATATGAGCACAATCACATATAATAGTGTTACAAAATGACACATATGTTTTTGTATATATATGTTTTTTAATTTTGTTTTTTTATTTCTAGAGAACATACAAAACTCCTGAAGAAGCGTTACACAACGCGTAACATGTAGGGCAACCAAGAAAAAGCTATTTATAATAACACTGTATGTATATGGCTCATAACAATTTTTGAAAATAACCACTAGGCGTTAAATCTGAGTATCAATATTCAGATCCAAGGGTTTATATGATCCATATTGTTTACTCTTGGCAGAGTTATATATATGCTTGTAGTCTTTTTTGTATTCTTTGCAGATCTCTGTATATGTTTTCTGCATTGAGTAATTGTATGTTTATGTTTTAAATAAATGTTGTCAAACTTTTTAAAAAAAACTTAGAGTGCATCATTCTCAACAAAAATTACTTGTTATTTTCAAGAAAATGCAGTCTGTAATAGTACCAAAGCCTGGGTACATAAATGTTATCTGCTGCAGCTCCTGATCTCTGGGAATCCTGTACCTTCTTGTGTTCCCTATTATAGGGTGCTCTTCATGCCACCAATTAGGGCCTTCAAATAGGGATGTCTGCCGTGGGGATCACCAGCTTCACAAATTCCAGCAATTGATCCAGCGCTGCCTTCCTCTTTGGTTTATTGTTATAAAAGGGGTGGTTTACCTGCCACAGACAGGGCAGCTCCCTGTACATAACAATGAATATGGGGATAAAGTCCTCATCATAGAATAGATCCATTTTCTCTGCACAAGACACAACACAAGACAAATCCTAATGTCAGGCGAAACTCTCCTAATCTTGACTCAATGTAGGCCTCAATCTATAAGCAGTATAGGCCACTGATGCACCAACTTAAAATTGTACCTTTGTTATAACGATCGTCGCTTCCGTTACTTCTTCCTCCGCTCACAAATCGTACGTACGACGCACATGTGTTACGCTTTATATACACTGCGCATGCGTGAAACTCCACCCACCCCTGATGTTCTTTCTAGTCTATTCCTCGCCCCTTCTCTTTCTGCGCTGTGGGAGAGCACATGGCAGAGAGACAACAGGTGCAAAGACAAAAGGCCAGAGCCCCGAACCTCCCACTCCCGGAGGAGATTGAAGGCCTCAATTATAGCCTTTATAGAGATGGTGGAGACAGTGGACATCTTCAAAACAACTATTTTCCAGACATATAATACATAACAATACATATAATACTTAACAAACTTAGCTTGTTTACAGTACAACAGTATCTATTCCTCAGAAATCACAGAACAAGCTCTGAACAAGTTCTGAGAGATAGCGTTGTGGGAACCTGTGTAGGCGAACTCCTAATGCCCCGTACACACTCGGACCATGTTGCCGGAAAATACGACCGTGTGTGGGCTCCATCTGACTTTTTCCGTCGGAAATTTAGACCGAAAAAATTTAAGATTCTGCTCTCAAATTTTCCGACAACAAAGTCCGATCGGACTTTTTCCGATTGTGTGTAGCGAATTCCGATGGACAAAGTGCCACGCATGCTCAGATCACATTACAAGACCAAAGCTATTGACTACTAGCCTCTACAAAGTTCCATCGTACGCAACGAACGTCACCACGTTCAGAATGATCGGATTTTCCGACAACTTTGTTCGACCGTGTGTATGCAACACCAGTGTCGGACAAAATCCGTCGGAAAAAATCAGACGGAATTGGAATTTCCGACCGTGTGTACGGGGCATAAGAGTTAAAGTGGTTGTATACCCTAAATTGCAACTTGCACCTACAGGTAAGCCTAGATTAAGGCTTACCTGTAGGTACAAGAAATATCACTGCACGGTTTAGGAGATATTTGGAAAGAACGATTTACAACGTTGTCTACGGCGCATGCGCGCCGTAGACAACGCTGCATTGAACGGGTTAATCCCCATTCCCATCTGCGGCTGCCCCATCTGAAGTGCCCCGCGCGCATGCGCGAAGCGACGTCTTCGCTGCTCTGGCCAATCACAGCGCCGCAGCGGCGATACCCGGAAGAGCGATGGCTGCGGCTGGAGGGGGAGAAGAAGACGGCGTTGGGGGCCCCGATCTAAGGTAAGTGATGCATAATGAGCTAGTATGCTAGTCATACTAGCTCATTATGACTTTTTCTTGCAGGTAGTTTAAAAAAAAAAAAAAAAGTTTAACTGGGTATACAACCACTTTAAGAGTTAAACAAGTAATGTTTGACTATATGCATACTGACAAAATGGATACTAATCACAAAATGGAGTCACAGTGGCTCTAGGGAATGTACATATTCCTTCAGTAAGTATTCCAGCTTTAGAAAGGAAATAAAATGTTCTTCAGCTTGGCAAAACAGACAATTGTACGACACTTCCAAGCAATGTTTCATATTCCTATTTCTGCCCTCCAATATCTGTGTGCTAAGTATACCTATTTTCTTTTTCACATAGGGGAGAAAAGACTCGGGATATCTGAGGACACCAGGGACCCCCCACCTCCTAAACAAGGGGAAATCCCCGCACCACAAGCAGAGGATGAGGAGGGAGAGGTATATGAAGTGGGCGAAATTGTCACCACAACAGGTGAGTGTCTGAGACCACAGTTTCAGGTAAGATATCTGTTGCTGCATATTTATAATACATGGTGTTTTTTTTTTTCTTTTAGGTGATGGGGATGTTGTGGAAGAAGAATCTCATTTCACCAGTGAAAGTGCCCAGATCCTCACATAGTTTTTCTATTTATTAACATTCAATTTGCAACAGTCATGAGCTGAAAATTGTGTGTGATTGATGAACCAAAAAATAAAACTATGTCCCTTTTTCAGACACAGGAAAGCCTCAGCCAGGCCATGGAAAGTGGCAGCCAGGAGGTGGCCGGGCCCAGTAGCCTGACTAAAATAATTCTAGAAATGGAGGAGGGCCAATGCCTCTTATGTGAGGAAGTTATGTTACAAGCCCTAAATAAGGGGTTGAGGGGCGAACTCACAAGCCAAAGCCACATTTGTCAGTTGAACCATGGATTCCTCCTCCAGGTCCTCCTCCTCCTCCACCTCCTGCCACAACTCCTACACCAGAGCCACAACCTGGAAGGAAGCATGTAAGGAAGACCAGAGATTGATGGCCTGGGTTCAGTCTGGTCTGGAAAAAGACGCAGACTGTTGTATGACCACAGCCTGGGTACAGATATGTCATCTGCTGCTGTTCCTGATCTCTTGTAGTCCTGGACTGGATTGTGCTCACTATTATAAGGACTTCTCAGGCCACAAATTTTAAATGTAAAATAATTGATGTGTGCCCTGGGGTACAAAGGCTTCACAAATTTCAGCAGTTTCTCCAGCGTTGCCTTCCTCTTTATTTTGTTATGACCCAGAATAAATGGCTATTTTTCTTTCACAAATACTTGGCTATGTGTTTTAGTTCAAAAAGGACAGTTTGTTTGTGAGAAGGCAGGTACATTTCAAAAATACAAGGTCAAATTAACAAGGGACCCCAACCAACCTCCTTGAGGTAAAAAAATACTAAAGGTAATAAGGGTGTTGTGGGAACTTGACACACAAAATGAGAAATAATATTATGGAGAGCACTAGGAAAAAATAAAAAATGCAGACCTTGATAAAAAATAAAAAAAAATAAAAAAAAAACATTATTATGGAGATGTGATGAAAAACAACATTTATATTATTCATAAAATCACGAGAAATAATAAAGAAATAAGTTTGTGAGAACTCTGTGTGAATATGAGCAGCAAAACAACTCCATTACGAACGCTAGTTTTACCCGACCGAGCACTTCCGTCTCGTAATTTATTCTGAGCATACATGGCACTTTTTGTGTTGGAATTGTCTACACACGATTGGAATTTGCGCAAACAGATTTTGTTGTCGGAAAATTTGAGAACCAGATCTCAAATTTTGTGCGACAGCAATTCAGATGGAAACTGTCCGGTGGAGCCTACACACGGTCGGAATTTACAACAAAAAGCTCCCATCGAACATTTTCCATTGGAAAATCTAACCGTGTGTATGAGGCATTAGTTACCTCTTGTTTATTATTGTCTAATTGGACTCTTGCCTTAAAGGGATTGCTTTATGGACTTGCCTTCTACATAAGGTATGCACATTCTGTGGGATATTAGAAGGGCTCGGCAATGAAATTGTGTTGAGAATGTTTCTTGAGAACTTGTACTGTCATCAGCAACTACTTCAGTAAAGGACTTTTGTTTGTTTATTTGCTTTGCCTGGTCTAAAGTCTCTGAAAGGGGTGGATGCACATCATATAAAAAAAAACACTGCTTGAAATACAACAAGGGGACTGAGTTAGAAGAGATGCAATACATGGGCCTAACACACAGAGTGCTATCCAGAGGAAGCTAATGTGCTTTAACTAAGGGCTACAGTTCTTGTGTCACATGCAATGCAGCCAGTCAGCCGAGAGATGGGTGACATGGCAAAGGGGACGGCTACTCTCCTCATTGAGGGGGTTAAGTGCTGGGCACTGGCAGTTCCCCATTCTTTGGGAGCGGACAGTTTACCTAGGGACCCAGCCTTGAGTTACGGGAGAGATGTATGAGGTACCTTGGGAGAATAAGAGCATGCGCAGAGGTTGGAGAGAAAGAGAGTATTTCTTGTTTTCCATAGCAACCATGGGATTAATCACTGGGAGAGAGGTGACGTGAATGCTGGATTGGTGGAGACCCGTACAGGCTCTGTGGTCCCTAAATGCTGCACACCTGAGGAGTGGCATCCTCCAACAGAAGGAGTGTCTGAAGTGTACAAGTGTCATCAGTGTAATGAAGTCAGCCACCGATTACAAAGCGTTAACAGTGCAGTTGCAGCTCACTTCTAAGCTCGGAAGATCTACCTTAATGTGGACTGTCACATGACCGCAGCTACCTGCCTTGGGATTAGGCAGTAGTGATTGCAGTTACACTTGTCCCCACTAGGGTATCTAAGCCCGCCTACACACATGTGCAATAAACCCTAAAGAAAAGTGACTGGCGCCCAACATTTTAACCACCCTGAGGACAAGAATTGTACCTGTCCCTGAGTGGAATGTGCCTGAGACAAATATCAAAAAAAGTGATTCTGGGATATTTATGATGTCGTTACACCGGCATAACCATAATGCTGTGTATGAGTTGTGTTGGCTGTTGATTGTACAGAATGTATTCCTGTCTAAAAACAAATCACTCACAATATTGAGTCTCACACTGGATACCACAAGGGCCAGCGTTTTCCTGCTTTTGATTATTTTCTCCCACTTGTTGCAACCACATCAGCCATGACTATTTTGGAGCTGGCTGTTTTTTACTTTAGGGAATCCTCTTTATTTCTCCATAAGAATAACATTATTTTAAGAACTAAATAATCCTTTATTGCTGGTAGTCTCTGCTCTCCGTATTTAGGTCTCACCGTGAAGCATTTTTCTTCACTGTTTTGATGCAAGATACTGCCCTGTTTAAGTTTGATTCTGGAGGGTCCCTATATAGGTACTCCAGATTCCATAGCCACCATTTGTTGGTGAATTTAACATGTTATTGTTCAGGAGTTTGGTTTGATAGGTAGGGCATCCCTATTCAGAATCATCTAATCAATTGCTTACAGGTGGAATTATTTGCCAGTCTGCTAGCTACCCTGTTTCCCCGAAAATAAGACCTAGCGTGATTGTTGGTGATAGGTGCAATATAAGCCCTACCCCCCAAATAAGCACTAGTTAAAGTCCTTGTAGGTCTTATTTTCAGGGTAGGGCTTATTTTTGGGAAAACAGGGTAGGGCTTATTTGGGGTGTAGGGCTTATATTGCAGCCATCACCAACAATCACGCTAGGTCTTATTTTTGGGGAAACAGGGTAGTAAACGCTCATGGCAAACTTGCAAGCATTCTTCTCTATAGACTGAAGGAAAGAAACCTTCATGCCGCGTACACATGATCGGATTTTCCGACAACAAAATCCATGTTTTTTTTTCAGACGGTAGTTGGCTCAAACTTGTCTTGTATACACACGGTCACACAAATGTTGTCGGAAACTCCGAATGCCAAGAACGCAGTGACGTACAACACGTACGACGGCACTATAAAAGGGAAGTTCAATAGCCAGTATGCCACCCTTTGGGCTCCTTCTGCTAATCTCATATTTATCTTGTGTTAGTAGAAGTTTGGTAAGAGACGATTCGCGATTTATCAACCTCGTGTTTTTCAGATCGTTACCGCTCTTCAGTTTGTGCTTGTGGGTTTGTATCTGGTTTTCAGTGCTTGCCCCCCCTAAGCTGAAACTTTGAAAACTCCCATGATGCTCTCTGTTCTCGTACAATTGTCTTTTTTGGCAGAGTTCCAAACTGAAGACATTCTTTTTTTCCCTTTATAAAGCTGGAATACTTACCTTTTTTGTCCAATTTTTTACACATGGAGACACCCCTAGTATCGACTGGAGCACCTGTATGGGACACCCGAAAAAGGGTGTTCTGGTGTCCCACACTAGTGCTCCTGCGTCCAGATGTGTAAAAAGCTGCTGAGTGTCCTCTCCTTACACTGAATCAAGTTTGCATTTCATTCTAGTTACAAACCCATCTAGACAACAAACTTATTTTAATACAAATAGGGATGAACAAATGTAGTTAACCTGCATCTGCCAAAAACATCATATTAGTGGGTGAACGAACGATGTTTACTATGAACTATTACTGTGCCCACGAACCTGAAAGTTGCCATTTTAGACTGTACAACAGTAAAGAAAAGCACATGGAGCAGCATGCAAGTAATAATAATAACAGGAACACACGACAACTACTTACTTTTTTGAAGAACTCTCTTGATTATTCTGTACTGCTCCCTCAATTTGAGGTCTGACCATAGTTTCCTCAATTGATCCTTGGATCGTCGTACCCTAAAATTCCTGTGCAGACTTTTCTCAACTTTAGTCATGATCTTGGCCTTTCTCACATTTGGGTTTGGGTAAGGTCCTTGCTTCCCGTCATAGTCGGCCCTCTTCAAGATGTCCACAATCTCCTCTTTATAAAGGACATATTTGAGGCCTAAAATCTCCTCCTGGATCAGGACGTTCGTGGCTCCGACCTTTCGTCATTGCTGCTGCTGTCTGCATGCACTTGCTCTTTCTCCGCCATGTGCTCTCCCACTGCGCCGAAAGACAAGGGGCAGGGAATAGGGGCGGGCGGAGTTTCACGCATGCGCAGTGTATATAAAGCCTAACACACGTGCATCGTACGTACAATCTGTGAGCGTAGGAAGGAGTAGCGGACGCGCCAAACGTAATAACTATCAGGAGAGTACTTACCGAGGCCGAAATGCCGAGAGTGGTTCACCCTTGCAACTGAGCGCAGTCCGCCCCCTGGAGGTGAGACAGGGGGTGAATGGCTCAAAGAGGCACAGGCTACCCAACCAGAGGATGAGGACTGAAGAAGGAGCCAAGTGCTGGGGTCTGGGAGACACTGGGAAGTTCCAGAAACACAGGTGCAGGTACAGGGCTGAAGATAAGCAGGTCCGGGTCACAGGCAGAGGTTCAAGGGGCCAGAGGCAAGCAAGCAGGTAAGTCCAGTAAACAGTCCAAAAGGTCAAGGGCAGGAGAAGGCAGCAAGGTCAAAGGCGAAGTCCGGGTCAAATCAAGCAATCAGGATACCAGGAAACAGGAACAGAGCTTTGGCAGGAAGCTGAAGACAAGCCAGCGCTGGACTGGTCTCATGCACTTCCTTAAATGGGCGGTGTGAGTGGTCATATGACGCTGCCGCGCACTGGGACGCTCAGGCGTGCGCTAGTGCGCATGCGCGTGCGTCAGAGCGCCGAGCCGCGAATGCGCATGCGCCGGAGTGCCGTTCCGCCGCGCATGCGCACAGGTACTCGGCGCACAGCGCTAAACTGAAGGTTTTCCTGACAATAACGAAGGTACAATTTGAACTTGGTGCATCAGTGGCCTATACTGCTTCTAGATTGAGGCCTATATAGGTACAACATTAGAAGAGTTTAGCCTGACATTAGGGTTTGTCTTGTGTTGTGTCTTGCAGAGAAAATTGATCCATTCAATGATAGGGAATTTCTAGCAATATTCATTGACATGTTCGGGGAGCTGCCCTGTCTGTGGCAGGTGAACCACACGTTTTTTAATAAGCTAAGAAAGAGGAAGGCAGCGCTGGAGAAGCTGCTTGAATTTGTGAAGCCGATGATCCCCAGGACAGACATCACCTATTTGAAGGCCAAAATTGGTGGCATGAGGAGTACTTATCTTAGGGAGCGAATGAAGGTCCAGAATTCCCAGAGATCAGGAGCAGCAGATGATGTTTATGTACCCAGGCTGTGGTACTATGACAGACTGCATTTTCTGTCAGACCAGAGTGAACCCAGGCCAGCACTATCCACTCTTCCTTCAAGGCTTCCTTCCACCTCAGCTGAGGCTTCCGATGTCCAACCTTGGCCTTCCACCCAGGAAGATGTGGAGGAGTCCAGCTTGAGTCAGGTAGAGCATTGTTCAACATATTTCTTGTTGTAAAATTAATGATGTTAACTAGATGTTATTATTGATCACTAATTGCTGATTTAACAAATTGGTTTACATATCAATAGACAGTAGTGGCCACAAATGATTGGGACAAGAATCAAAAATGCTGGGCTCAGAATGATAGTGTTTTCTATTTGTTAACATTCAATTTGCAACAGTCATGAGCTCAAAATTGTGCGTGATTGATGACCAAAAAACTAAAACTATGTCCCTTTTTCATACACAGGAAAGCCTCAGCCAGGAGGTGGCTGGGGTAAGTGGCAGCCAGGAGGTTGACAATCGTCCTCCTCCACCTCCTGCCACAACTCCAACACCAGAGGCACAGCCTGAAAGGAAGCGTCTAAGGAAGACAAGAGTGTGATGGCCTGGGTTCAGTCTGGTCTGGCGAAAGATGCAGGCTGTTGTATGACCACAGCCTGGGGACACATATGTCATCTGCTGCTGTTCCTGATCTCTTGGACTCCTGGACTGGATTGTGCTCACTATTATATGGACTCCTCAGGCCACCAATTTTGCCTGTAAAATAGTTTTGATGTGTGCCCTGGGGTACAAAGGCTTTCGCAAATTTCACCAGTTTATCCAGCGTTGCCTTCCTCTTTATTTTGACATTACCCATAATAAATGGCTATTTTTTTTTAATACTTGCCTATTTGTTTTACTTCAAAAAGGACAGTTTGTTTGTGAGTAGGCAGGTACATTTCAAAAATACAATGTCAAATTAACAAGGGACACCAACCAACCTCCTTGAGGTTAAATACAAGATAATAATGGTGTTGTGGTAACTTGTCACACAAAACGAAAAAATATATTATGGAGATCAAAAAAAAAAAAAAAAAAATCGGGAGCGCATGCGCGGCAGCCGAGACGAGCGGTAATGCCGTCTTAGAGCTCCGCTCCTGAGGGGAATTCGCCGGCGGACTACGGGTCCCAGCAGTACCGCGAACGGTACTAAAGTAAGAGGATAGTGCCACCCTAGACACCAGGGATTAGTACAATGGTTTTGAGAGGCTCAAAACCTAAATTTAAAGCCGCCACAACCAAATCAATTTCGGCCAGGCAAACGGCCAAGATGGCGGCCGCTATTCCCTCACACAGCAGCACACAGCGTAATAAGCCTGTTGTACCCCAATTACTGAATAACCCTTATAATTCTGACTCAGATGCTGAGGGCTCTCAGCATGAAGAACAAACGGGCATATTTGAAAAATTTGAAAAAATGCTGCAGAAAGCCTTAAAAAATACCTCAGACCTCATCACTGAGAAACTAACCAAGGAAATTAGAGAGCTGGGACATAGAACCGCTGAGCTGGAAATTAGAGTAGATGAAATTGATAGTCATACACAACATTTTACATCTGAAATGGAGAATCTTAAAGAGGAAAATATCCTATTACAGTCCCGTTTAGAAGACCAGGAGAACAGGGATAGAAGATCGAACTTGAGAGTCAGAGGGATTCCTGAGTCTGTAATTGACCTTCATGCCACCATGTTAGCGTTATTTCAGGAAATACACAACATTTTACATCTGAAATGGAGAATCTTAAAGAGGAAAATATCCTATTACAGTCCCGTTTAGAAGACCAGGAGAACAGGGATAGAAGATCGAACTTGAGAGTCAGAGGGATTCCTGAGTCTGTAATTGACCTTCATTCCACCATTTTTTTTTTAATACTTGCCTATTTGTTTTACTTCAAAAAGGGGTAAAGAATCCCTACACATCTTGAAACGAAGTATGTCTGTCGCTCTTCAGAGGACTTACAAACAGCACTGATTGAAATGGGCATTGTTGATAAATCTATATCCAATGAACAATCACGTAGACGCCCAGCCTCCAGATCTTCCCAACGTAGTTCAGATACAACCTTTAAAAATTTAGCCGCAGCTTCTCAACAACATATTAATAAACGGGGTCGATATGAAACCCCAACACCCGTGAATGAGGACTCTATGGACTGAATTATTTATATCATCAACCCAGATCAGTATTCAAACCCCTGTGCTGATGGAAATCTATCTTTATGGACAACGTTTAAGCCACTTCATATCAAACCTGGACCCTTTGTTGCTTATTTCTTATTTTTTTAGTAAACTTCTTTACAGAAGGTCCTTTACTTCATACAACTATTTTTTTCTATTCTCAAACATGCGTTTGCAATGGACTTTTATTTTCCTAAACCAGCGTCTTTTTTTGAAAAGGGTTTTTTTTTTCTTGCTCTCAAATCGTTCGTTATTATTAATTTAGTGTTTTTCATAAATCTCGTGGTCCTCCGGCGAAATCCCTCTCCAAGGAATTTCTTGCTGCCCCCTATACCATCCTCAGATTCCTGCTACAGTTATGCGGGTTTCTGCAGATGGTCTTGGAACCTCTCGGAGTTTTGTGTTTGGGCTCCGTAGATGTTCTCATGCCCTGATTTGCTATTTCACATTGTTATTATTATGCTCTCATAATTGGGTCCTAACTCTTTTTCTTTTCCCTCCTGTGTCTTTCCTTTCTCTTCTCTTTCACCTCCAGGTGGTGGATGCGAACCTTGACGTAAGGTATATGTTCTTTGATGTAATAGTATCCTCAACACAGCCATGGCACCCATAAATGTTTTATCTCTAAATGTACAAGGGTTTAATATCCCACATAAGCGCACTAAAGCCATGCGATCTTTTTTGGCAAGGAAAGCACACATCATATGTTTGCAGGAGACTCACTTTAAGGTAGATATGTGCCCTAAATACCTTTCAGCCTCATACCCCCAATTTTATACCGCCTCAGCCTCGGTTAAGCAAAGAGGCACACTTATAGGTTTTCACCGTAATACTCCTTTTACACTTGTATCACAGGTAAAAGACCCAGAAGGCAGATACATCTTGATCACCGGTTATATATCAGACTCTCCTATCACTATTGTTTCTTATTACGCCCCTAACAAACGTCCAACAGCCTTCCTGTCCCATCTATTTCAAACGGTAGAGGCACACAAGATGGGAACAATAATTCTCTGCGGGGATTCTAACGCTACGGTCTACCCTTTTATTGATAAATCTCCCCCTCTACCTAGAAACGACTCACATAAATCGCACTTGCAAGCTATACTCACGAACCATAGATTTGTAGACACATGGAGAGAGATTAACCCTACAAGTAGACGCTTTACTCACTACTCGTATCCTCACAAATCCTTCTCTCGGATAGACCATATATTTGTCCCATCCAGTATGTTGCCTGAAATAATTTCCTCAAAAATTATCCCATTTCCATGGTCAGATCATTGTGCGATATTCACCACTATTGCATCCACCATACCTAGATCACAAGATACCACATGGTGTATTAATGACTCTATATTAACCCACCCATCATATAGTACTGAGATTGAGCAGGCTCTTTCCGAATATCTTGTTTCTAACGATACGGAAGAAGTCTCTTCTCTTACACTATGGGAGGCCCATAAAACAGTTATTCGGGGTAGATTGATTCAACAAGCTTCTACTATTAAGAGAGATCGCAAACTTTTGTTTGCAAAATTGGAAGCATCTTTTAATGCATGCCACTCGGCATTTCAATCCTCCCCGACTGCTATCAACAATACGAAACTAGAAAAAGCCAGACTTGAGTTGGATCTTTTCCTGACAGATTCCGCTGACAAGGTATTGCGTAAGAGCCAACATACCCACTACATCAAAGCGAATAAACCAGACACCCTTATGGCACGATGCTTAAAGAAAACACTTAACATTCAGTCATCTTTTAGACTAAAAACCACACGTGACGAATACACCAGCAATCCAGTTAAAATACTTGAGGTGTTTCGTTCTAATTTGTCAAAATTATACTCCCATGACCAAAAGTTTGATGTGACCAAGGCTGATACTCTGTTCTCTAATATTAAACTTCCTACCCTAGACCAGGAACAACTAGATAACCTTGAAAGTCCCATAACAATCTCGGAAGTCCTGAACGCAATAAAACTGTTAAAACTCCATAAGAGACCGGGCCCAGACGGATTTTCTGCCTCATACTATAAACGATACTCCCACATTTTAGCACCAATCCTTACCAGAGCCTTTAATTCGATCCTAACAGGTCAACCTTTTAGACCTGAAACACTCACCTCTATTATAGTAATGATCCCCAAACCACATTCGGACTCGACTTCATGGACAAATTATCGCCCTATATCTCTTCTTAATCTAGACATAAAATTATTAGCAAAGATATTGGCTAGTCGTCTAAATGGCATTATAGGCCAACTAATCCACCGAGACCAAACTGGTTTTATACCAAAACGACAGGCAGGGGATAATATCAGACGCACTCTCTTACTTATTCATGCAGCTAAAGTCAGACGCATACCATCATGTCTCCTATCTTTGGATATCAGAAAGGCATTTGACTCAGTCACTTGGCCTTATATGCAATATATGTTAGGAAAATGGGGATTGGGTAATCATTTCCTTACTTGGATCTCCTCATTATATGACAATCCAAGGGCATACCTTAAATATTCTGGCTATAAATCGGCAATGATAGACATTAGAAGAGGTACTAGACAGGGATGTCCTTTGTCCCCTCTACTTTTTGCCCTTCTGATCGAACCTTTAGCTCAATTAATTAGATCTAACCCAGATATAAAAGGAATTGAATTAGGGGGATATCAACATAAGTTATGCCTCTTTGCAGATGACATCCTTGTCTTTCTATCTCATCCACACATATCAGCCCCTAATCTTCTAAATACCTTAGATAAATTTGCCAAAGTCTCCGGACTCAAAGTTAATCCTATCAAGTCGAATGCGCTTAATATCTCTATGTCGCAAATAGAACTTCAACATTTTCAATCCACCTTACCATTCCACTGGGTCTCCCACCAAATACCATACCTAGGAACACAGCTTACTATCTCTATAAAAGATCTTTTCACTGCTAATTACTTACCCTTACTGAAACAAGCTACTGGTTATTTGAAACAATGGTCTTCTCTCCCAATATCTTGGCTGGGACGAATTAACGCTGTAAAAATGTCTATAGTACCAAAGTTTTTATATTTGTTTAGGGTTCTACCTATCCCACTACCTGCATATTTTTTGAGACTCTTACAAAAAAGAATATTATCATTTATATGGGGGAAAACTAAGCCTCGAATACCAAAAGCTACGCTTTACCTCAACAGACTTAAAGGTGGACTGAGTTTGCCAAACTTTACATCTTACTATTATGCAGCACAAATCTCAATCCTTACCAAATACCATTCCATTGTGGAATCGCCCCTGTGGGTTCTGATTGAATCGGTTGATTGTGATCCTATTCTAGTAGACAACATGTTATGGCTCCATCCTAGTGATAGATCACATATTACCAATCCCATCACGAAACATTCCCTGTCTGTCTGGGACAAATTTAGTAGATCTTGTAATCTTCAATCTCCTCATAACCCTCTTCTATCTTTCCTTAGAAATCCTGCTTTTTACCCGGCATGGAAATTCCCGAAATCATTTGCGGCTTGGTCCACCTCTAACCTAACTAGACTTCACCAGATATGCAATAAATCCAATATTATTACATTTCCAATGCTTTGTGATACATACGGACTTCCGAGAACTGAAACCTTTCGATATTTACAAATCAAAAATTTTTATACCCCTCTACTTAACAAGGGTTCGATACTTAATCAAATGTCACAATTTGAACGCATCTGTAAGAGCGATCCACATGTAAGAGGGGTGATATCTGGATTATATCAACAATTGAATGCACTCCCGAATGATGTTTTTCCTTCTTATGCAGATAAATGGGCCACGGATATGAATCGAGTAATAGACGCTAATGACTGGTCCAGAATATGGTTAGCCACCAAAAATTCTTCCCCAAATTCCTTAGCCTTGGAAACTAATTATAAAGTTCTTGCGAGATGGTATCTGGTACCAACTAGAATCGCTAAATTCATCCCAACCTACCCGATTAATTGCTTTAGAGGCTGTTCATCCCCAGGTACCCATTTCCACATATGGTGGCAATGCCCGATAGTTCAAGAATTTTGGAAAAATATTTTTGTAATGGCCTCTAAGGCCCTGGAATGTTCGATATCTCCAGACCCAGCTATGGCTTTACTTAACTTAAAACCTGCTGGCCTAAACGGTAAACAATTCCAATTATTCATCCAACTTAGTACAGCAGCGAAACAAACCATTGCAAAAGCCTGGAAGACCCAAACATTGATAATAGCGGAAGCTAAACACAGAATGAATAGAGCTCTTATATATGCTAAAATGACAGCTATAGAGAACAACAATATCAAAAAATTTACAGAAATATGGCAACCATGGGTTAAGCATTATTTTCCGACGGATTTTGACCAGTCATTACTGTCACCTTACTAAGATATAACTGAATATATATTATTTATTTACATGTTTACACACCACTTAAAAAACACCACCTGGAGAGTACCCCCTTTATCCTTCTTCCTCTATCCTTTCTTCTTTTTTCTCTTTTTCCCTCTTTTTTCCTGAATTGATACTGACAACACTCTATACATGTGGAAACTGTTGCTTTCTTTGTTACTATCTTCAATAATTAATTGATTATAGTATTTATAAGATATGTTAAAATGTTTAAAATATACATTAGAATGCGAATTGTAACATCTTAACGCTTATATTCATACTCATTTGTTATTGATTATACCGCATGTATGTCTCGAATACATGTTATTGTCTTTCCTTTTTGTTTTGTTTTTGTATCTCTGAAAACTTAATAAAATATTGAACGAGAAAAAAAAAAAAAAAATCACTCTAAAAATATCACTATTTTTCATATCACTATAAAAATTAATACAAACATTATTATGGAGATCTGATGGAAAAAATAACTAATATTATTCAGGAGATCACCAGAAATAATAAAGAAATCATTTTTTCAGAACTGAATATCAGCAGCAAAACAACTTAATTATTCTAGCATTATAAAAAATTAGAGAATGCACTGCATTAAAAGATTTTAAAATTTGCAGTGTGATGAATGTGCTCCATTACAAACGCTAGTTTTACCAGACCGATCGCTTCCGTTTTGTAATTGATTCAGAGCATGCGTGGAACTTTGTGTGTCGGAATTGTGTACACACGATCGGAATTTACGAGAGCGGATATTGTTGTCGGAAAATTTGAGATCCAGATTGTTTGTCGGAAATTCCGACGGGAAATGTCCGATGGAACCTACACGCGGTCGGAATTTCCAACAACAAGCTCCCATCAAACATTTGTTGTCGGAAAATCCGATCGCGTGTACGCGGCATCAGTGTGCAGCTCCCCTCTCAGCCCACTCTTATACTCACCTGAGCCCGATCCCAATCCAGCGATGTGAACTAGAGCATAAGCCCTCCCGGGTCTCTCCCTCCAATTGCTCCTACTGCTGTCAATCACAACCAGTAAGGAGGGATCGGGGTGCGGGGCCAAGTCACTGTCTGTGTGTCTTTGAGATGCATGAATGCCCCCAGAGCAACCAGCTTGCTTTGGGGGCACTTAGTGGGGGGAGAGGCTAGGAGAGCCTGTGGAGGACCTGAGAAGAGGAGGATTGGGCATGCAGGTAAATATGACAGGTTTGTTATTAAAAAAAAAAATCTTAACCTTTACAAACGCTTTAAATACAAACAAAAAGAGAATGCTTCAGATTGCACAAAACACTACCACATTTATTAAAAAAAAGACAATGGGTGCATTTAAAGCAGAGCTTCACCCAAAAGGAGAATGTGACAGACCTAGACGGGACAGAGACTTTGGAGAGGACTGAATGCTAGCCTCTTGCCTTGCGATTATGGGCCCTGGCATTTGGGGGAACGGTGCTCTTTGTGAGCTGTATGCCTGGGGACCCCTGAGGTGGTGTTACTTTGGATTCAGGTCCATGTCCCCCCAAGACACACAGACTCTAGAGACCCTGTATATGCCCTATTAGCAATAGTGTCTGATTCATAATGCTGAGACAAATACTGTTAGGAGATGCTGATGTCAACTCCAGCCACCTGTCTGTCTGTTGTCTGCTATAATGTAAATTAGTCTAGTATGACTTGTCACAGCTTCTAAGAGTCTTTCACCCCATTGTTGTTTATGCTAATTAACCCTGCAATTGTATGAAGGAGTTCTGTGTTGAGATGTATGATAATGTGTACTATAGTTAGGGAGTATCATCGACTGCTTTAAGGGATTAGCTAATTAGCTCATGTTAATTAATGTTTCTGGTTACAGGTGTATTGTTAGTAATATGAGCAGGAGGTAGGAACCTCCTCTTTAACTGTATATGACTTGTAATATACTATATAATAAGTATAATATAATAATTATATAATATAATAAGACTTGTTTTCTTGTTCTAATAAACTGTCTGATGTTTTACCCTACACTGATCTATGACTACTGAATGGGAAAGCTAAGGGGTCTTGGATTGTGTGGTACTGGACAGAGGAGCGATACGGCAGACAGACTCATCTTGAGTACGGGGGGTCCGTCACAGGGAAGTTCTGCTTTAAGTCCTCTTCCCCCTCTTCTACCTATTTTGACATGTATTCTTTTTTGGAGGGGGTGGGGAGCAGGTACCTAGCTTTGACAGGTACCTCTCCCCCCCTCCTTGCAGTCTCCTGGGACATGTCACAGGTCCCAGAAGACTGTGGAACCGTTCACAAAGCACAGCATGCCTCTCGCATGCACAGTGGGCAGCCGGCTGTGAAACCACAAGCAACACAGTCGGCTGCCCACAGTTAAGATGGAACCCAAATGCTGGTGAAAAACTAGGCCAGGTGAGGATAGAGCTGGATTATTAGACAGGTATGTGTCCTATTATTAAACTGTTACAGTGTGGAGAACCGCTTTTAAAATTAGAAAATGTGATCAATAGTATATCAGAAGCTGAATTTCCCCATCAGTACCATCAATCTGTGCTGAAGAAGAATTCTTAAGTTCCACTGTGGTACCATCAGATAGAGGAGGTAATGCAGATTAAGATAACTGTCAAGGGTAGGAATGAATGTAGGATGCCAAAACCATGTACTGCCTGATGTGCAGGATATCAAAGATGGGACAGCTGGGTAGCAGCAAAAAAAACTGTCAGCTCCGGTCAGAGATGCTGTACTAATGATCCAACATTAGTGCCACGATCTCCCTCCACTGAGCTGTTGTGTTCTGACAGGGGGCATGTCCAACAGACTGACATACACCAGGGCCGAATGTCAGACATTTTTTTTTAACCGGCCAATGTCTCCCGACATTTGGCCTGTGTGTACCTGGCTTTAAGGTGCTGCACAGCCAGAACAATGCCACAGAAAGTAAACACAGGCTATTGTTCTCTCAAACCAAGGGACGACATTGACTGGGCTGCAGGAAAGGCAGAAAGCTGTAATCTCTTCACATCATAAACAATTTATGAATACCAGTCTATGCCTGTTAGCCAGGACAATGTGAACATTGGAAGCTTAAAAAGGAAGAGAAAAGCTCACAACTCCAATGAAAAGTGTCCATTTAAGGCTGTGCAGGAAAGAGGTCTTGTATCTCCCCCCTCCCCCCCCAACAACATTCCAATGGAGAAGGAAAAGAAATTACTATGCAAAAATATTTTTTTATAAAAGGGAGTGGGGAACACAACATAGATGGAACAGGAATAAAACTGTAATGAATGCTGGCTAGTAATACAGGTTGACAACCACTAGATGTCCCTAAAGGACCTAATTGGTAAAAGAAGAACACTGGATGTTGGTGCAAACTCAGTATAAAAGTAGATGTAATATACCAGGGAATAAAACCGAAATAATGTTATTAAAAGTAGTATCGTTACCACAATATATGAACTTCTGGGTCTTCATTAAGGTCAAAGTGGGACAAGGTGCTCATGTTAAACCCTTCCTTATTGTCTTATTATAAAGCCCTCATTTTTGGGGGGAGAAAAGAAAAAAAGTCACATGTGCCAAATTTTTTTTGGCACATAAATAGGCATTGGAATTTGTTCAGATAATAAAGATTTATTTTGTGCAATGGTATGTGTAATCCATTGTGGTTTACAGACAACATTTTTAGGTTTATCAGTGAGTTTGGTACCTAGAACTGGATCCAATTTCAGAATGCCCCATTTCTTGTATAGGATTTACTTCATTTGAAATGCTTTGGTGTTGTTCCGAGTGGTAAATCTTCCTTGTTCAGATTATAAACTGAAGAACAAAGCCTCATACACACGATCGGATTGTTGGCCAACAAAACCGTGGACTTTTGTCCGAAGGGCATTGGCCCAAACTTGTCTTGCATACACACGGCCACACAATTGTTGGCCAATAATTACAAACGTAGTGACATACTATGTTGTTTTGCAGCTCTTTTGCGCCACCCTTTGGGCTCCTTCTGCTAATTTCATGTTAGTAGAAGTTTGGTAAGTGTTGATTCACGCTTTTCATTTCATACTTTTCATTTCGCACTTTTCATTTCGCACTTTTCATTTCACGCTTTTCAGTTTGTTTCTGAACGGCTGTTCGTCAACCAGACATGTTGCGGAATTGTAGGAGAGAACGTGTTATTTATTATTGGCCTAGAAGTTATTGCTTTGACATTATTTTTTGGGTTGAATAATGATTTGATTTGGTATATTTTCTATATTTTTGGGTGCATAGAATGCACTTTTTGGTTACGTTCTATTGGCAGATAGCATTTCTAATTTTATTTGTTTTCTTTTTTTAATGCATAGAAAAAAATTGTGTAGAATAATGCATGACTATGTGTTTTACCTCAAATGACATTTTGGGAGTAGGCAGTAGGGATGAGCTTCGAGTTTGAGTCAAACATGAGTTTGACTCAAACATCGGCGGAGTGGTGCGTCACAGCCCATAATGCACTGCGTCATCGCAGCTGCAGTATATTCAGTATACAGTATCCAGTTTAGCTAGATCTCACTGCAGACCGTTCCTGTGGTTCTGTTCCCAATATACTACAGGCAGGCAGTTGATTCAGTTAGCTGCAGTATATTCAGTAATGTATCCTGTGCAGCTAGATCTCACTGCAGACCGTTCCTGTTGTTCTGTTCCTTATATACTACAGGGAGGCACTTGATTCAGTTAGCTGCAGTATATTCAGTACTGTATCCTGTGCAGCTAGATCTCACTGCAGACCGTTCCTGTTCTCTTCCTTATATACTACAGCCAGGCAGTTGATTCAGTTAGCTGCATTATATTCAGTATACTGTATCCAGTTTAGCTAGATCTCACTGCAGACCGTTCCTGTTGTTCTCTTCCTAATATACTACAGGCAGGCAGTTGATTCAGTTAGCTGCAGTATATTCAGTACTGTATCCTGTGAAGCTAGATCTCACTGCAGACCGTTCCTGTTGTTCTCTTCCTAATATATTACAGGCAGGCAGTTGATTCAGTTAGCTGCAGTATATTCAGTACTGTATCCTGTGCAGCTACATCTCACTGCAGGCCGTTCCTGTTGTTCTCTTCCTAATATACTACAGACTGGCAGTTGATTCAGTTAGCTGCAGTATATTCAGTACTCTATCCTATGCAGCTAGATCTCACTGCAGACTGTTCCTGTTGTTCTCCTCCTAATATACTACAGGCAGGCAGTCGAGTCAGTTAGCTGAAGTATATTCAGTACTGTATCCTGTGCAGCTAGATCTCACTACAGACCGTTCCTGTTGTTCTCTTCCTAATATACTACAGGCAGGCAGTTGATCCAGTTAGCTGCAGTATATTCAGTATACTGTATCCAGTTTAGCTAGATCTCACTGCAGATCGTTCCTGTTGTTCTGTTCCTAATATACTACAGGCAGGCAGTTGATTCAGTTTGCTGCAGTATATTCAGTACTGTATCCTGTGCAGCTAGATCTCACTGCAGACCGTTCCTGTTGTTCTCTTCCTAATATACTACAGGCAGGCAGGTGATTCAGTTAGCTGCAGTGTATTCAGTATTGTATCCTGTGCAGCTAGATCTCACTGCAGACCGTATATGTTATTCTCTTCCTTATATAATACAGGCAGGCAGTTGATTCAGTTAGCTGCAGTATATTCAGTACTGTATCCTGTGCAGCTAGACCTCACTGCAGACCTTCCTGTTGTTCTCTTCCTTATATATTAATATTACAGGCAGGCAGTTGATTCAGTTAGCTGCAGTATATTCAGTATACTGTATCCAGTTTAGCTAGTTCTCACTGCAGACCGTTCCTGTTGTTCAGTTGATTCAGTTAGCTGCAGTATATTCAGTACTGTATCCTGTGCAGCTAGATCCCACTGCAGACCATTCCTGTTGTTATCTTCCTAATATACTACAGGCAGGCAGTTGATTCAGTTAGCTGCAGTATATTCAGTATACTGTATCCAGTTTAGCTAGATCTCACTGCAGACCGTTCCTGTTGTTCTGTTACTACTAAACTAAAGGCAGGCAGTTGATTCAGTTAGCTGCAGTATATTCAGTACTGTAGCCAGTGCAGCTAGATCTCACTGCATACCGTTCCTGTTGTTCTGCTCCTAATATACTACAGGCAGGCAGTTGATTCAGTTAGCTACAGTATATTCAGTACTTTATCCTGTGCAGCTAGATCTCAATGCAGACCGTTCCTGTTGTTCTGTTCCTAATATACTACAGGCAGGCAGTTGATTCAGTTAGCTGCAGTATATTCAGTACTGTATCCTGTGCAGCTAGATCTCACTGCAGACCATTCCTGTTGTTCTCTTCTTAATATACTACAGGCGGGCAGTTGATTCAGTTAGCTGCAGTATATTCAGTATGATGTATCCAGTTTAGCTAGATCTCACTGCAGACCGTTCCTGTTGTTCTGTTCCTAATATACTACAGGCAGGCAGTTGATTTAGTTAGCTGCAGTATATTCAGTACTGTATCCTGTGCAGTTAGATCTCACTGCAGACCATTCCTGTTGTTCTCTTCTTAATATACTACAGGCGGGCAGTTGATTCAGTTAGCTGCAATATATTCAGTATGATGTATCCAGTTTAGCTAGATCTCACTGCAGACCGTTCCTGTTGTTCTGTTCCTAATATACTACAGGCAGGCAGTTGATTCAGTTAGCTGCAGTATATTCAGTACTGTATCCTGTGCAGCTAGATCTCACTGCAGACCGTTCCTGTTGTTCTCTTCCTAATATACTACAGGCAGGCCGGGTTATTCAGTTAGATGCAGTGTATTCAGTATACTGTATCCAGTTTAGCTAGATCTCACTGCAGACCGTTCCTGTTGTTCAGTTGATTCAGTTAGCTGCAGTATATTCAGTACTGTATCCTGTGCAGATAGATCCCACTGCAGACCATTCCTGTTGTTCTGTTACTACTAAACTAAAGGCAGGCAGTTGATTCAGTTAGCTGCAGTATATTCAGTACTGTAGCCAGTGCAGCTAGATCTCACTGCAGACCGTTCCTGTTGTTCTGCTCCTAATATACTACAGGCAGGCAGTTGATTCAGTTAGCTGCAGTATATTCAGTACTTTATCCTGTGCAGCTAGATCTCAATGCAGACCGTTCCTGTTGTTCTGTTCCTAATATACTACAGGCAGGCAGTTGATTCAGTTAGCTGCAGTATATTCAGTACTGTATCCTGTGCAGCTAGATCTCACTGCAGACCATTCCTGTTGTTCTCTTCTTAATATACTACAGGCGGGCAGTTGATTCAGTTAGCTGCAGTATATTCAGTATGATGTATCCAGTTTAGCTAGATCTCACTGCAGACCATTCCTGTTGTTCTGTTCCTAATATACTACAGGCAGGCAGTTAATTTAGTTAGCTGCAGTATATTCAGTACTGTATCCTGTGCAGCTAGATCTCACTGCAGACCATTCCTGTTGTTCTCTTCTTAATATACTACAGGCGGGCAGTTGATTCAGTTAGCTGCAGTATATTCAGTATGATGTATCCAGTTTAGCTAGATCTCACTGCAGACCGTTCCTGTTGTTCTGTTCCTAATATACTACAGGCAGGCAGTTGATTTAGTTAGCTGCAGTATATTCAGTACTGTATCCTGTGCAGCTAGATCTCACTGCAGACCGTTCCTGTTGTTCTCTTCCTAATATACTACAGGCAGGCAGTTGATTCAATTAGCTGCAGTATATTCAGTAATGTATCCTGTGCAGCTACATCTCACTGCATGCCATTCCTGGTATACCTATTCAAATACAATACGAATACATCAAATACAGTATTTCTGGAAGGCCAACATGGAGAGGCAGACACTCACAAGCCACTAAAAGAGGGCAAGCAGGCTTTGTGTCTACAGCCAACATTCTCAGCACGTGGCCGTGGGGCACGCTTGTCCTTTTTTTCGGCATCTGGCCGTGTTGAGCCACAACATGCAGAAGAATTGGTAGAGTGGATGACCAAGCCGTCCTCATCCTCTGTCACCCAGGCTCAGAGTACTTTGGCTGCCAATGCAGCTGCCAAAGCAGCCTAATCCATTGGCTCCAGGTCATTAGTTACTCCTTCCCTAGCCCCACCATCATGCATGGAGGAGTCCCCCGAACTGTTCGACCACAGTGTTGGGTACAAGCTTTGAAGGATCCGATGATGGTACCCAGCTTGAGGAAGGCAGTAACGTGAGCCCAGAGAGAGGGGGTGCCCAAGAAGGACAACAAACTGGCAGTCATGTTTGCACAGCTGCAACATACTGCCAGGTCTGCTCCAGTGACGAGGAGGGAGGGGATGATGAGGTCACTGACTCTATGTGGGTGCCTAATAGGAGAGAGGTGGAGGAGGAGCAGGCAAATCTCCAACGAGGCAGGATGCCCTCCAGGGGCCAGCTTAAGGGCAGCCAACTGACTGCATCACACCGCAGAGCTCCGCATGTGCAGGGTGAGCAGTGACAGTGAATGCATCATTGATACTGTCATTGATACTGTCCCTCTTGTTTAACTGTTGGAGCACACGCTGCATGGAATAATGGACAGGGCACTTGAGGCAGAACAGAGGGAGGAAGATGAGGACTTCCTTATCTCTAAAGGCCCCCTTTATCCAGACAGTGTTCATGCGGGCCCGCTGATCACACAGGTAGAGGAGGAGGAGGATTGTTTCAGCATGGAGGTGGAGCCTAGCACTCAGCATCAGCAGCAGTCTTCAAGGGATTGTTTTCAGTCCCCAGAAACCCATGGACTTGTACGTGGCTGGGAGGAGGTGGCTGCGGATCATGTCACCCTTAGTAACCCAGAGGACTCCGGACCGAATGCCTCAGCAAACCTACACTGCATGGCCTCCCTGATCCTGCAAAGCCTGCGAAAGGACCCATGGATTCGTGGTATCAAGGGGAGAGATCATTACTGGCTGGCAACCCTCCTTGATCCATGTTACAAGGATAAGGTTGCAGAACTTATCCAGCCATTGTAGAGGGAGCAGAGGATGAAACATCTTCAGGAGGCATTGCAGAAAGGTTTGTTCCAGAGCCTGGGAGGTTACAAATTCCTGGTCCTGGACAACGTGTTGCTGAGGCTTCAGTCAGTCACAGAAGGAGTGGTGGAGAAGGTGGCCGTCTGACAGATGCGTTCAGACAATTTTTTAATCTGCAGCCCCAAGGTCTGATCGGTTCCAGCAACCATCGCCAGCGTCTGATTTATATGGTGCAGGAATACCTAGGGGCAAGATCAGACTTGGAGACCTAGGTTACTGGGTCTTGAGAATGGATCACTGTCCAGAAATTGCACAGTATGCAATTGAGCTGGAATGCACTTTCAGTGCTGCTGGAGGCTTCGTAAACAATCACAGAGTGTGCCTGTCCACCGACTCGGCCGATCGTCTCACCTTCATAAAAATGAATCAGTCTTGGATCACCAGCTACCAAGCACCTGATGCTGATGTAACCGAAAAATTTTTTTATGAATGTGAGATCCCTTGAAGATTTCCTATGCTGATGCTGAGTGACTATACTGTTATGCTGAGTGACTATCCTATTCCTCCTCAATGTTCATGTTGATAGCTTGTAAGAAAATGTTTGGTTCTGGTCACCACCACCAGTGCCTAAGGCCCAATTTTTCTTCCCCTGTTCAACAGGGGCATGTAATTACAATTTTTGCTGTAATATTTTGCAGCAGGGCTTGTTCCTGCACTCAACTAGAGTATCTGTGAGGGGTTGCAGTGTTGTGGCACCAGCACCAGTGCCTAAGGCCCAATTTTTCTGCCCCTGTTCAACAGGGCGTGTAATTACAATTTTTGCTGTAATATTTTGCAACAGGGCTTGTTCCTGCACCCACCAAGAGTAACTGTGAGGGCTTACAGTGTTGTGGCAACACCACCACACCACCGCCAAAGGCCCAATTTTTCTGCCTCTGTTTAACAGGGGCGTGTAATTACAATTTTTGATCTAATATTTCACAGCAGGGCCCATTCCAGCGCCCACCAAGAGTAACTGTGAGGGCTTACAGTGTTCTGGTACCACCAACACCTAAGGCCCAAATTTCTGCAGAGTATATAGGGCAGGCCCCTACTTTCAAACATGCAACTTACAAATGACTCCTACTTACAAACGGAGGGAGACAACAGGAAGTGAGAGGAAATCTACCCCTAGGAAGGGAAATTCTCTCCTGTAAGAGTTAATATGGGAAAAAGGTGTCTCCCCCTTGTTTCCCTAAAAAACCCAAATTTTCTAAATCCAGTTGTCATTGGGACAGAAAGTGAGGTGAAATCTTCTGAACAGGGGCACAGACAGCAAAACAAATGTTACAGGGGTGATAACCGTTCCCTATGTTTTCCAAAAAGATTAAAAATTGATTTTTTGGCTGGAGCTACACTTACAAAATGTATCTGTTCCAAATTACAAACAGATTCAACTTAAACTTAAGAACAAACCTACAGTCCCTGTCTTTCTTGGGACTGCCTGTATACTGCTGTTCAGAGTATATAGGGCCTGGGGGCCCCACGCCTTTTCTTTTTTTAATTTGGGTGCGGGGTTCCCCTTAACATCCATACAAGACCCAAAGGGCCTGGTAATGGGCTGGGGGTTACCCATGCCATTTTTCTCAATAATTTTCATCCATATTGCCAGGACCCGACATTACATTACAGCCGCAAGCAGTTTTAAAGGACTTTTATTCCTTTAGAAATTTCATTTTGTGCAGGGACTGTTTTAAACACGGGAAACATGCGCCACTTTACAGGCATACTATAGACACCCCCCAGGTTTGATATTTAAAGGAATATTTCACTTTTATTTTTTCACTTTAAGCATCATTAACCCCCTGGCAGTATTCCCGAGTCTGGTTTGGGGTGGAACTTCAGTACTATTAGCGGTAACCCCGAGCCAGAGCCGGAATCGCATTGCAGGATACAGGGAGAGTTACTTACCTTGTCCCCTGGATCCTGCGATGTCTCCCCGCTGTGTGTGCGAGCTCCTCCGCTCGATTCACACAGTGCCCGAGTGCTGCCGAGCTCTGTTCCCTGTGACGTTACGAAGCACGGGAGCGAAGATCGGCGCCAAATTCAAAAAAGTAAAAAAAAAACAAATTACATATACAGTACTGTAATCTTACAGATTACAGTCCTGTATACAAAAAATACACATCCCCTTTGTCCCTAGTGGTCTGTCCAGTGCCCTGCATGTAGTTTTATATTATAAATACAGTTTTTTCTGCCTGGAATTTGGAGATTGTCCATAGCAACCAAAAAGTGTCCCTTTATGTCTAAAGTGATTTTAGACCAGCTAGAAAACAGCGATAATATATTAGAATCACTTGCAGAATTGAGCGATAGGGATTTGTGGGGAAATTCGTCATCAAACACTAAATCTAATGACAACGACAATTCTGCAACTGAGCAAATTTCTGTGTTTTTGATTTGTTTACATTATTGAATAATTTTTATAGTTATTTATTATATTATAATTTATGATTTTGTGTTTCTAACTTTATCATACCTGGGATGCCTACTAGACTCTGGTTTGGACAGATTTAAGTGAGTTATTCCTAAGAATTGCAGGCCTACAATATAAAATGCCAAATTTCCATGCAAAATAATTGTACCGCTTTTGGTACAAAATTCCTGACATAATCATACCGCCAGAGAGGTTAAAAACACTGCTCCCGAAAAAAAGGATGTTTTTAAAACTTTTTTTTGCATTGATACCTGTCCCCTGGGGCAGGACCCAGGTCACCAAACCCTTTTTAGGACAATAACTTGCATATTAGCCTTTAAAATTTGCACTTTTGATTTCTCACGTTCAAGTACCAGTGCTCGAAAGTTTGCGTGAACTTTCGGTCCATTCGCATGTTCTGGATGCAAACCGAACAGGGGGGGTGTTCGGCTCATCCCTAGTAGGCAGTTACATTTTAAAAAATACAATGTAAAATTAACAAGGGACACCAACATAGTTGTATCTTTGATCTTAAAAACTACGGGATAATGGTGTTGTGGTAACTTTCCCGAAATTTGTTTGCAATAACTCCATCAGTATCACCAGCAAAACAGCTTCATTATTATCTCATTAAAGAAGCAGAGAATTGTTCGCTGAGATTTCATAATTTGCCACATCACAAATGTTAATTCTCCATTACAAATGCTAGTTTACAAGAGCATACGTGTTTGCACTTTGGACTTTTGTCTGACGGACTTGTGTACACACGCTCGGAAAATCCGACAACACACATTTGTCCGCTGAAAATGTGAAAACCTGCTAACCAACATTTGTTGGCGGAAAGTCCGACAACAATTGTCCGAGCATACACACAGTCGGATTTACCGACAGCAGCCTGTCATCGAACATTTCCCGTTGGAAAGTCTGATCGTGTGTACGGGGCTTCAGAGTTATTTGTTTCTACAGGAGGGTGAAGGTATCTATTTGAGACCTAATGAGATTATCTTTACCATACCAATTTTCTGTTAATTTGTTTTTGGTAATACTGAGTTTTCGAGCTATTCCTACGTAAATTGCAAACCTGACTAAAAGGGATGTTTCTAATCTATCTTATATGGTTGTAGCATAGAAGTAGAAATTGTCACCTTACTTATCAACTTTAGAACTTGAAAAATGAGACACCACAGGGAGATTAGCACCTGAGCTATGGTAAAAAGTGGGATTTATTAAATTCTTCTGAATGTTTGGTGTGGCTTAATAGAGTCTGATCCTATTTGCGTATGTGCAACAAACATACATTACAGTCCTTGTACTCACAACATACCCCTTAAGTACAGTTGTACAAATAAAAATCTAACAGACACACAAAAACCTCAGTACAAAGAACCAATTCATTTTAAATAGCCTTGCTAACATGAGTACTGACAGTAATGTTTTTTTTCGCACTTAGAGCCACAACCCTGGCCCTGTGGGGTCACTTTGCCAGCATAAATCAGGTTGGGGGGTCTTGGTGACTTTAGGTAGGGCGTTTTGTGTCTGAGATCCTAAAAATATAGAGCTCTCCAGCTAATAAGTGAAGAGAGCTGAGCTCTAGGGATGAAGGGGTCAACATTCCTTGACTTCTGTTCTAGCATTATTGGGGGACATTGGATGGCCTGAAGGCTGTTGTCATGTTATTAGGCTCTCTTAACAACAGGTTGCACTATTGAAATGCATTGGAGAAGAAAGAAAAAATTTCTGTACTGAGGACCTGGAACAAGAGCAGGGCAGGTGTGTGCACAGATGACAGGAAAGAGTGCAGACTTGAAGGGGATGGGGGGGGGGGAGTAAAGAGCCAGCACCAGTATTCAGTGTTGCTGGGATGGCTAAAGGAGGGTGTTTTTTTGGGGAGTCAAGAGAGACTGTTCACTTGGAGGTGGAGGTCTGGCAGCCATGTGCAGTGGAGCTGGAATGGGAAAGAGTGTGCTGAAAAACAAGGAAAAGAGTGCAGATCGAATAACTCTAAGGTCCCTCAAGGTCTGGCAGCCTCGAAAGGGGAAACTGGCTAGGATGTCCCCTCCAGTGTTTAGGCTTCCTCAAGCACAGTCTCAAGCATTATCAGCCCCTGGTATGCTTTCGTCAGGGAGGTAGATGGGCCAGTCCATGTCATGTGCCAGCAGGAAAGGCATCAGGTGCCACCCTAGCATGCATTTCTGGGGGTGCTGACCCCTGCACTAAATCAAGATTTAATTTGTCAGGATCAGTGACATAATAGAGGTTATTGGACCAAATATGGGTATTCTCCATATAACAAATGAATAAGTTAACATAGTTCAGAGCACAGATCACCACAAATATTTGTGGATGAAGTTTGAATCGAGTATGTGCAAACTCAACCTGTTTGCAGTTCACAGTTCTAAGACATAGCAAACTAATGTGCAGTTTTGCCACCATAGCAACCAACAACCAGTAATCCACCTGCTAGCCTTTGAACTTACATCAGATGTGCTAGAATGGCCAATAATGTTTGCTTTGTTATATGCAAGCCCCAAGGCTGGGTTCCCAGCAGTGTGTGTTGAAGTACACAACAAGAGCTAATTGCTATATTTATATATTTTTTTTTTGCTTTCTGCTAGATTTGGTTAAAAAAATGTATAAAAGTTAGAATTTTCATGTTTCAGGGTTTCTTTTCCAGGCAGGTATATTTTATTCCATTTAGTTTTCTTGGATTTTTTTTATTCTGTAGCATTCATTTGTTACTTACAAAATCTTCTTTTTGTTTGCAGCACATCACCGCATACTTGTACTGTAAATAATAATGACTAGGGTTGAGCGAACCCGAACTGTAAAGTTCGGGTCCGTACCGGACTTTTGGGTGTTCGGGACCCGGACCCGAACCAGAAATATTGGCTGTAAGTTCAGGTTCGGGTCCGGTGTTCGGCGATGTATTGGTTGCCTTTTTAACAGCTGCAGGGCAGCCAATCTACGCTAGTTTCACTAGTGTGCCCTTAGAAGCCATCACAGCCATGCCTACTAATGGCATGGCTGTGATTGGCCAGTGCAGCATGTGACCCAGCCTCTATATATAGTACACACACACACAGCACACAGCGTCATTCTGCTATAGACAGGTTCCTGTGCTGCAGAGAGATAGAGGATTTTAGGAGTTAGTGTGCTAAAGTCAGTCAGTCAGTCAGTCCACATTCCTTGAATTTTCTTCTAATTAGTTAGATCAGTGAGCGATCTAGATAGCTAGAGTAGGGAGTTTCTTTAACCTCCTTCTGCGTTTTCATAAACGCTTTAGACACTATCCGTTTATTCTGATATTGTAGGGAGTTTCTTTAACCTCCTTGGCGGTGTTCGCGAGTCTGGCTCGGGTTCAGTTTTTTCTGCCAGGAGCGGTAACCCCGAGCCAGACTCAGACTGCATTGCAGGATACAGGGGGTGAAGTTACTTACCTTTTCCCCTGGATCCTGCGATGTCTCCCCGCTGTGTGAGCGAGCCGTCCGCTCGCTCGAGTCACACAGTGCCGAGTGCCGCTGATCTCCGTTCCCTGCGACGTTCCGACGCACGGGAGCGGAGATCGGCGCCAAATTCAAAAAAGTTTAAAAACACAACACATATACAATACTGTAATCTTACAGATTACAGTATTGTATACAAAAAATACACATCCCCTTTGTCCCTAGTGGTCTGCCCAGTGCCCTGCATGTCATTTTATATAATAAAAATATTTTTTTTCTGCCTGGAAACTGGAGATTGTCCATAGCAACCAAAAAGTGTCCCTTTATGTCAAAAGTGGTTTTAGACCAGCTAGAAAACACTGATAAAAAATTAGAATCACAATTTATCATCAAACAATAAATTTAATGACAGCGACTATTCTGCAACTGAGCAAATTTCAGTGTTTTTGATTTGATTACATTATTGAATCATTTTTATTTTTATATATATTTTTATTATATTATAATTTATGATTTTGTGTTTCAAACTTTATCATACCCGGGATGTCTACTAGACTCTGGTTCGGACAGATTTAAGTGAGTTATTCATAAGAATTGCATGCCTACAATATAAAAACGCCAAATTTCCATGCAAAATAATTGTACCGCTTTCAGCACAAAATTCCAGCCAGAATCATACCGCCAGGGAGGTTAATAAGCAAAAGAAAGAGGCAGAGAGAATTATTGAAGAGATTCCTAAATCAATTGTACCCTGGCTGGGGTGCAGTGCTATTGGAAACACATTGCAAAAAAAATTTATTTTGCTGTGTTTTTTTTTCCCCAATAGCATTTTCTGCGTGTTCATACACGCTTTACATACTGTCCGTGTATTCTGATATTGGAAAAACATTGCCAAAAAATTTAATTTTGCTGTGTTTTTTTTTTTTCCCAATAGCATTTTCTGCGTGTTCATACATACACGCTGTAGACACTATCCGTGTATTCTGATATTGGAAAAACATTGCAAAAAAAATTAATTTTGCTGTGTTTTTTTTTTTTCCCAATAGCATTCTCTGCATTTTCATAAACGCTTTAGACACTATCCGTTTATTCTGATATTGGAAAAACATTGCAAAAAAATTTAATTTTGCAGTGTTTTTTTTTTTTCCCAATAGCATTTTCTGCGTTTTCATAAACGCTTTAGACACTATCCGTTTATTCTGATATTGGAAAAACATTGCAAAAAAATTTAATTTTGCAGTGTTTTTTTTTTCCCAATAGCATTTTCTGCGTTTTCATAAACGCTTTAGACACTATCCGTTTATTCTGATATTGGAAAAACATTGCAAAAAAATTTAAGTTTGCAGTGTTTTTTTTTTTCCCAATAGCATTTTCTGCATTTTCATAAACGCTTTAGTGTATTCTGATATTGGAAAAACATTGCAAAAAAATTTAATTTTGCTGTGTTTTTTTTTCCCAATAGCATTTTCTGCGTTTTCATAAACGCTTTAGACACTATCCGTTTATTCTGATATTGGAAAAACATTGCAAAAAAAATTAATTTTGCAGTGTTTTTTTTTTTTTCCCAATAGCATTTTCTGCGTTTTCATAAACGCTTTAGACACTATCCGTTTATTCTGATATTGGAAAAACATTGCAACAAAAATTTAATTTTGCGGTGTTTTTTTTTTTCCCAATAGCATTTTCTGCATTTTCATACATACACGCTGTAGACACTATCCGTGTATTCTGATATTGGAAAAACATTGCAACAAAAATTTAAGTTTGCAGTGTTTTTTTTTTTCCCAATAGCATTTTCTGCATTTTCATAAACGCTTTAGTGTATTCTGATATTGGAAAAACATTGCAAAAAAATTTAATTTTGCTGTGTTTTTTTTTCCCAATAGCATTTTCTGCGTTTTCATAAACGCTTTAGACACTATCCGTTTATTCTGATATTGGAAAAACATTGCAAAAAAAATTAATTTTGCAGTGTTTTTTTTTTCCCAATAGCATTTTCTGCGTTTTCATAAACGCTTTAGACACTATCCGTTTATTCTGATATTGGAAAAACATTGCAACAAAAATTTAATTTTGCGGTGTTTTTTTTTTTTTCCCAATAGCATTTTCTGCATTTTCATACATACACGCTGTAGACACTATCCGTGTATTCTGATATTGGAAAAACATTGCAAAAAAATTTAATTTTGCTGTGTTTTTTTTCCCAATAGCATTTTCTGCGTTTTCATAAACGCTTTAGACACTATCCGTTTATTCTGATATTGGAAAAACATTGCAACAAAAATTTAATTTTGCGGTGTTTTTTTTTTTCCCAATAGCATTTTCTGCATTTTCATACATACACGCTGTAGACACTATCCGTGTATTCTGATATTGGAAAAACATTGCAACAAAAATTTAATTTTGCAGTGTTTTTTTTTTTTCCCAATAGCATTTTCTGCATTTTCATAAACGCTTTAGTGTATTCTGATATTGGAAAAACATTGCAAAAAAATTTAATTTTGCTGTGTTTTTTTTTCCCAATAGCATTTTCTGCGTTTTCATAAACGCTTTAGACACTATCCGTTTATTCTGATATTGGAAAAACATTGCAAAAAAAATTAATTTTGCAGTGTTTTTTTTTTCCCAATAGCATTTTCTGCGTTTTCATAAACGCTTTAGACACTATCCGTTTATTCTGATATTGGAAAAACATTGCAACAAAAATTTAATTTTGCGGTGTTTTTTTTTTTCCCAATAGCATTTTCTGCATTTTCATACATACACGCTGTAGACACTATCCGTGTATTCTGATATTGGAAAAACATTGCAAAAAAATTTAATTTTGCTGTGTTTTTTTTCCCAATAGCATTTTCTGCGTTTTCATAAACGCTTTAGACACTATCCGTTTATTCTGATATTGGAAAAACATTGCAAAAAAAATTAATTTTGCAGTGTTTTTTTTTTTCCCAATAGCATTTTCTGCGTTTTCATAAACGCTTTACATACTGTCCGTGTATTCTGATATTGGAAAAACATTGCAAAAAAATTAAATTTTGCGGTGTTTTTTTTTTTCCCAATAGCATTTTCTGCGTTTTTATAGACGCTTTAGACACTATCCGTTTATTCTGATATTGGAAAAACATTGCAAAAAAATTTAATTTTGCTGTGTTTTTTTTCTTCCCAATAGCATTTTCTGCGTTTTCATAAACGCTTTAGACACTATCCGTTTATTCTGATATTGGAAAAACATTGCAAAAAAATTTAATTTTGCAGTGTGTTTTTTTTTCCCAATAGCATTTTCTGCGTTTTCATAAACGCTTTAGACACTATCCGTTTATTCTGATATTGGAAAAACATTGCAAAAAAATTTAAGTTTGCAGTGTTTTTTTTTTTCCCAATAGCATTTTCTGCGTTTTCATAAACGCTTTAGTGTATTCTGATATTGGAAAAACATTGCAACAAAAATTTAATTTTGCAGTGTTTTTTTTTTTCCCAATAGCATTTTCTGCATTTTCATACATACACGCTGTAGACACTATCCGTGTATTCTGATATTGGAAAAACATTGCAAAAAAATTTAATTTTGCTGTGTTTTTTTTCCCAATAGCATTTTCTGCGTTTTCATAAACGCTTTAGACACTATCCGTTTATTCTGATATTGGAAAAACATTGCAAAAAAATTTAATTTTGCAGTGTTTTTTTTCTTCCCAATAGCATTTTCTGCGTTTTCATAAACGCTTTAGACACTATCCGTTTATTCTGATATTGGAAAAACATTGCAAAAAAAATTAATTTTGCAGTGTTTTTTTTTTTCCCAATAGCATTTTCTGCATTTTCATAAACGCTTTACATACTGTCCGTGTATTCTGATATTGGAAAAACATTGCAAAAAAATTTAATTTTGCTGTGTTTTTTTTTTTCCCAATAGCATTTTCTGCGTTTTTATAAACGCTTTAGACACTATCCGTTTATTCTGATATTGGAAAAACATTGCAAAAAAATTTAATTTTGCAGTGTTTTTTTTTTCCCAATAGCATTTTCTGCGTTTTCATACATACACGCTGTAGACACTATCCGTGTATTCTGATATTGGAAAAACATTGCAAAAAGATTTAATTTTGCAGTGTTTTTTTTCTTCCCAGTAGCATTTTCTGCGTGTTCATACATACACGCTTTAGACACTATCCGTTTATTCTGAGATTGGAAAAACATTGCAAAAAAATTTAATTTTGCTGTGTTTTTTTTTTTCCCAATAGCATTTTCTGCGTTTTCATAAACGCTTTAGACACTATCCGTTTATTTAGATATTGGAAAAACATTGCAAAAATTTTTTATTTTGCTGTGTTTTTTTTCTTCCCAATAGTATTTTCTGCGTTTTCATAAACGCTTTAGACACTATCCGTTTATTCTGATATTGGAAAAACATTGCAAAAAAATAAAATTTTGCAGTGTTTTTTTTCTTCCCAATAGCATTTTCTGCGTTTTCATAAACGCTTTAGACACTATCCGTTTATTCTGATATTGGAAAAACATTGCAAAAAAATAAAATTTTGCGGTGTTTATTTTTTTCGCAAATTGCATTTTCTGCATGTTCATAAACGCTTTAGACACTGTACGTGTAATCTGCTATATACAAAAACACCCATTTAGGGCGAGATCATAAGTTTTGAAAATATGAGGAGATCATCAAAAAGGGGACGTGGCCCGGGTCGTGGTGCTGCTGGTGGTGCTCCTGTTGCAGGAAGAGGACGTGGTCGATCTGTGCCAGCTACACGCACTAGTGAAACACCTTCCTCAGGTGCGAGTAGGCGACAGAGCCTGCAGCAGTATTTTGGCGCGCCTAATGAGGCTGTACGAATGTTGAGGCCAGGACAAGTACAGGCGATAGTAGATTGGGTTGCTGCTGACAGTGCCTCCGGTTCCTTCACATTGTCTCCCACCCAGTCTCCTGATAAGAGTTCAGAGTTGGCACCTGCAGCCGATGTCCATCAGTCTTTCACCTCACCCCCTTGCAAATCAGCCAATCAGTCTGAGCCCCAAATCATGCAGCAGTCTCTTCTGCTTTTTAAATACTCTGTTAGCAGGGTTTCCCAGGGCCATCCACCTAGCCCTGCCCCAGAAGTGGAAGAGATTGTGTGCACCGATGCCCAACCACTTATGTTTCATGATGAGTACATGGGAGGACCATCGCAGCACGTCTCGGATGATGACGAAACACAGGTGCCAACTGCTGCTGCTTTCGCCATTGTGCAGACCGACAAGGAGGGCAGGGGTGAATTTTGGGTGGAAGATGATGTGGAGGACGATGAGGTCCTTGACCCCACATGGAATCAACGTCATGCAGGTGACCAGTGTAGTTCGGAGGAAGAGGCAGGGGTCGCACAGAGCCACCAGCACAGCAGAAGAGGGAGCAGGGTACAAAAGCGGAGTGTCCTTCCCCTAGACAGTACGTCTGCTACTGCCCAACGCAGCAAGGGACCGAGCACACCAAAGCCAGGTGCAAGGAGTTCCCTAGCATGGCAGTTCTTCAGACAATGTCCTGATGACAAGACACAAGTGGTTTGCACGCTGTGCAATCAGAGCTTGAAGCGAGGCATAAACGTTCTCAACCTGAGCACAACCTGCATGACCAGGCATCTAAGTGCAAAGCACGAGATGCAGTGGAGTAGACACCTCAAAAACCAAGAAAGGTCTCTGGCTCCTCCTTCTTCCTCTTCTGCTGCAGTCTCGGCCTCTTCATCCACCTCTGTAGTGACAGTGACACCTGCCAACCCGCAAACAGAGGATCTGCCAGCAACACTACCACCTGGGTCACCAACCATCTCCACAATGTCCCATGGAAGCGTTCAGCTCTCTATTTCCCAAACACTGGAGCGGAAGAGGAAGTACCCCCCTAGCCACCCGCGATCCCTGGCCCTGAATGCCAGCATTTCAAAGTTCCTCGCCTTTGAAATGCTGTCATTCCGTCTGGTGGAGACGCAGAGTTTTTCCCAATAGCATTTTCTGCGTTTGTCATTGGCTGTCCCACAGTACATCGTGCCCAACCGCCACTACTTTTACAGATGAGCTATCCCTTCCCTGCACAACCAAGTGGGGGACAAAATCAGGTGTGCACTGCGCAACGCCATCTGTGGCAAGGTCCACCTAACTACGGATGCGTGGACCAGTAAGCACGGTCAGAGACGTTATATCTCCCTAACAGCACACTGGGTAAATGTAGTGGTGGCTGGGCCTGAGGCGGATAGCAGTTTGGCGCATGTCCTTCCACCACCGAGGATTGCAGGGCACTTCAGTTTGCCTCCTGTTGCTAAATTCTCCTACTCCGCCTCCTCAACCTCTACCGCCTCCTCATCCGGTCAGCGTAACACCTTCACCACCAACTTCAGCACAGCCAGGGCTAAACGACAGCAGGCAGTTTTAAAACTTTCCTGTTTGTGGGAAAAACTCCACACCACGCAGGAGTTGTGGAGGGACATGGAACAACAGACCGATGAGTGGTTGGTGGCAGTGAGCCTCAAGCCCGGCCTGGTGGTGTGCGATAATGGGCGAAATCTCGTAGCAGCTCTGGGCCTTGCCGGTTTGACTCACATCCCTTGCCTGGCACATGTGCTGAACTTGGTGGTTCAGAGGTTCCTTAAGAATTACCCCGATATGCCAGAGCTGCTGCAGAAAGTGCGGGCCGTCTGTGCGCACTTTCGGCGTTCTCACCCTGCTGCTGCTCGCCTGTCAGCGCTGCAGCGTAACTTCGGCCTTCCCGCTCACCATCTCATATGTGACGTGCCCACAAGGTGGAACTCCACCTTGCACATGCTTGCCAGACTGTGCGAGCAGCAGCAGGCGATAGTGGAGTTTCAGCTGCAGCACGCACGCGTGAGTCGCTCTGCGGAACAGCACCACTTGACCGCCAATAACTGGGCCACCATGCGAGACCTGTGTGCCTTGTTGCGCTGTTTCGAGTACTCCACCAACATGGCCAGTGCCGATGACGCCGTTCTCAGCGTTACTATGCCAGTTCTATGCCTCCTTGAAAAAACTCTTCAGGCGATGATTGAAGAGGATGTGGCACAGGATGAGGAGGAGGAGGAGGAGGAGGAAGAGGGTTCATTTCCAAGGCTTTCAGGGCAGTCATTTACAAGTGGCTACGAGGGTGGGTTCCTGCACCAACAAGTGCCAGGTACACAATTGTCTGGCAGCAAGGGCACAGTTCTGGAGGATGACGAGGTGGAGGATGAGGAGGAGATGGAGGAGGAGGAACCATGTTCACAGCAGGGTGGCACCCAGACCAGCTCATGTCCATCACTGGTGCGTGGCTGGGGGGGATACAGAGGACACAGACGATACACCTCCCACAGAGGACAGCTTTTCCTTGCCTCTGGGCAGCCTGGCACACATGAGCGATTACATGCTGCAGCGTCTCCGCAACGACCGCCGAGTTGCCCACATTTTAACTGGTGCTGATTTTTGGGTGGCCACCCTGCTGGATCCCCGTTACAAGGACAACGTGCCCTCCTTAATTACCTCACTGGAGCGTGATCGTAAGATGCGCGAGTACAAGCGCACGCTGGTAGACGCGCTGCTGGTGGCATTCCCACTTGGAAGCGGGGGTACGGTGGAAGCACAAGGCGAAGGCAGAGGAGGAGGAAGAGGTCGCCAACGCAGCCCGGGGCACCGCCAGCACCTCGGAAGGCAGGGTTAGCATAGCCGGAATGTGGAAAAGCTTTGTCAGCACGCCACAACAACCAGCACCACCAGCTGAGATGGAACGTCTTAGCAGGAGGCAGCATTTCACCAACATGGTGGAGCAGTATGTGTGCACACGCCTACACGTACTGCATGACGGGTCTGCCCCCTTCAACTTTTGGGTCTCCAAATTGGGCACATGGCCTGAGCTTGCCCTTTACGCCTTGGAGGTGCTGGCCTGCCCTGCCGCCAGTGTATTATCTGAACGTGTATTTAGCACGGCAGGGGGCGTTATCACAGACAAGCGCAGCCGCCTGTCCAGAGCCAATGTGGACAAGCTCACCTTCATTAAAATGAACCAGGCATGGATCCCACAGGACTTGGCCGTACCTTGTGCAGAATAGACACATATACCGGTGTTCTGATGAAAACTTTCTTGCTATCGAATAGTGTCCGGCCACTTACTGCGCAGGTGCAGTGCTTGAGCAGTACGGAGGACAAGGAGATTCACAAAATCTCCAAAGATGAACGTCGCCTGCGCAGTGAGTGCAGGTTCAAGCCCGACCATCAAAGTGGACATACGGTAGCACATAGTAACAGGGCCCCTCACGGGCTCGCTTGGCTAGGCTTCAACCTCGGATGATGTGGCTTGAACCTGGAGTCACCGCGCATCGTCTTCAGAGAGTTTCAAAATCCCCTTGTCCTACGTACTGAGCAAGCGCAGTACAGGGCGGACACTATGCGACGGGGGACAGAATTCGACACATCATTCACCACTAGCCTTACCCAGCCATTGTTGTATTTTTGAACCAGTGTTGGCTACCTTGTCCTCCTCCACCGCCGCTTCCACCTACACCGCCACATCCACCGCCACCTCAACCTCCTACTCCATTTGAATTTCGTCCTCCTATGTCAAGATTATAATTTTTTCATTTTTTTTTAATTTCCAAGTATTTTATTTTCCCACTATCTTATCCATTAAATTGAATAATTTTTTCCAGAAAGTGGGTATTCTGGGGTATTCCCACCATCTGTGCGGCATCGTGCCGTTGAGTTTCTGAGGTTGTTAATGACTTCCTGTACCTCTTCTGCTGAGAAGGGGGCCTCCAGCATTTTATTTTTTATTTTTTTATGTTATTTTAAGTTATTTCCCTATCCACATTTTGCAGATCACTTGCCATGCTGTTAACAACATTTTGTTGCCATTTGCAGCCCTCTAGCCCTTTCCATTACTTTTTTACAGCCATTTTAGTGTTCAAAAGTCCGGGTCCCATTGACTTCAATGGGGTTCGGAGTTCGGGGTCAAGTTCGGGTCAAGTTCGGTCCCGAACCCGGACTTTTTTCCGAAGTTCGGCCGAACCCGCCAAACCCGAACATCCAGGTGTCCGCTCAACTCTAATAATGACTAATAATTAATAAAGTATTATTATTGTGGAAGCAGAAGTGCGAGAGTAAAATGCAACTTTCTTCAAGCAAATTCCAGTAGTGGTGTCTCCACCTTTGGACAATCAACCACAAACAAATACCCAGATTGGAAAGTTTCTCAGTTTTTAGAATTAGGTTGGCAGAAGGTTTTCATATCCCCTGTAACTTAGTGTACACTCCTCCTGTCCCATGTAAGTTAGGATCTACGTTGCAACACGCCCAGGTAGTTTCATCGAAGTTGCAAAGATTGACTTGGGCCAGATAGGATGGCTTTCGAGTCCCTTCCATATTAGAAGTTGGTAGTGTCTTCTTTGGACGAGGTCCCTAAACAAACACATTTCAGCTCAATCATTACTTGTCCTTTCCAAAAGAGGGCTCAGTGAATGATGCACTTGACTCTTAGCTGTGTGCAGTGCCATAAATGTCCTTAGATGTGGCCATCGTGTCATATCCACATACCTGGTTATTCTATAATGGTGGCTGATTCTTCATCCCCATTTCAGTAGAACAAGTACTGGTTGTTGGCACTGGAACCATGTTTAATTTGGATAATAGGTCAACCTTACTTTTACTGGGGAGCAAGAAAGATAGACATTTGGTCCAATGGCAGCCAGCTGGGAGCCCTGCAAAGGGAGGCAAATGTAAGGTGGATAGTCATACCCAGGATGATCTGGAGCTGTATGTTACCAGAAATGTATCCCTACTCCCGGCTAGATGGACTACCTGACATCCTGGTCTTACATGTTGCCTGGAAATGATGTGGGTGTGCAGTAAATGTGGGAGCTAATTAGAGACATTAAATTTGATGTGTTGCGGTTACAGGTATTTTTCTTCGGTGCCCTTATCATCTAATCTGATATGGTAGCTTGTAGGATCTGGTGCGTGGCTCATTTTGTGAACACGGTAAATAAGGCTGTTATTAAAATCAACCAAGAGCTGGGGAGGTGCATAGCTGCAATGGTGGTTTACTGGTTTGGCACAGGGAGTGAGGAACACAAATTATACCTTAGAAGGGATGGAGTCTATTTAAACTCAGAAAATATATGTGGTTTCTAGGAATGCAGGACAGAATACAAATGATCATGATGGTGTGGAGGTGCATTCAAACATAAGGTCTCAAGCTTAGATGCTATGAGGATTTGTTGAGGAGAATTGAAGACATTTATGTGTGTGGGACCCAAGGTACAGCAGCCTGTGGCATCATCTGGTCCTGTGGTTGGTGGTATGGGATGAAGGTAAGTAGTGGATTCTGTGTCAGGTTCTGTTATTGTCCTGGAGTCAGTGTGGTGAGCTGGGGGCATAGCAAGTAACAGAGTTGGTCACAGAAGCAATACTGTTAGTGATGTAGTTGCTGTTTATCTTATGCACCTTCAAAGATCATTATCCCATGCTTGATTTAAAAATTATACTTGATTATGTATTTTTACAATATTGGAATGTAATTTTATTAATGAAGGGGCCAACCTGGCCATTAAAATCTGATGCGGTGTCGGCTGCATTTGTTATGCGATTAAGGGGTGGGATTTGGAATGTTTGATGTAGGATTAGAGATACCACTGCGGTGACTGAAGTGTGCACTGCAGCCAACTGACACAGTATATACTGAACTGGAAAGGGCCATATTCAGAGATTAGTGCTAGAATAGCTTACCCAAGGTATACTTCCACATGGAACTAAAAGAGACTACGTTATACTCAAGGTTATTCTTAGACATGTGCAATTGGTTTTGGTCTGAATACAAATTTTGACAACATTTTGCCACCGACTGGGGCATGATGGGTCGGATGAAGTCACAAGTGGGGGTCACACGCTAATGTCATCAGGTGACTCCGCCACTGAGCTATTTAAGAAATGTCAGAAGAAGGAGCAGGCAGTCGGCGGGGAGCCATTGACGAGACCGGATGTTTTTGTTTTTTCAGGGTCTGTCGGTGCGGCATGATTAAGGATGGATCTAAATTGGTGGGATTTTCAAAAATTCATGTACTGTCTTTATTTACTTTTTACACTTTTTTGGTGAATGGATTCTATGTACCACATACTCATTCACATATGGGAGAGGCAGGATCTGGAGACCCCCATGCTAAAGGGGCTTTCATATTCCAATAAGCCCCCCACCCGCTGACCCCGACAACCATAGCCTAGGACCATCAGCTTTGGGGTGGGGGGCAGAGCCATTTTAAGGACATGTGGCCTGGTATGGTTTCTGACCTGCCGCGCTGCATTCTCGGATAAGGGTCTGGGATTTTGTCATTTTTAAAAACATTTTGGCGCTTTTTGGGGGGGGGGGGGATTTTCTATTGCTGGCATTCTAAAAGCTGATGAGTCATCGATTTTTAAGGACGCAGCAGACGGCTTCCCGGCCCGCTGCTAAACAACCAGCTATTCTTCACTCAGAATTTGAATTGGCTGGTCAGTTTTAGCCTGATCCGCATTCAAATCATTCAGAAAATTTTTAAATTCGTTAGAAAATTTATTAACAAAATTAAATATAACAAAAACTAAAAGGAAACTAAACTAATTCCAAAACGAATCAACAAAATAAAATTAGTAACATAACAAATCTATCAGAAACTAAACTAAATACATTTTTCTGTTCTGCACGTTATACTACTGCTCTGAAACTGAATAGTGCCCTGAGGATAACTGACCCAGAAAGCTCCACCTGCAAAGCCCAGTACCCAAAGTTCAGATTTTCAAGGTGGTAAAATAGCCTAATCCTGGAGAATTCCTTCCTAGCTGTTCACAGATGTCAAAGTCAAGGTATCTCAAATCGTTTTTGTACATACAAGCTATACATATACCATGCCTAAATTCACAAAAATCTTGAACTCTTGGGTCATAAACTCATTGCCTCTCCTTCCAACTTCTTCATGGTTTATTTGAATCTTATTAATAAAACACATGCCCCAGCAGAATGTAACATGTAAAATTTCGGCTCAATAATTAAAAGCATTGTGTCATTCCTTGATATGTCTGCTCCCCTTGGGGTCTATGAACAAGCTCTATTTATTACCCTATTGGAGTACCTATCTGAAACACTCCTTTTCTCTTTCCCCCCTTTCTTAGCCCTTGACCCCTACTTCAGTAGGTTACTTGTTTTTTATGTTAAATAAATAAACAAGAAGGGTTTCACTGAGATGTAGATGTGCATTACCAATTACCAAAACCACCTTCCATTCTCTGTGCTCCTTCATAAGCATTTTGTAAACTGCTAATACTGTAAAATGATAATTTAGCACTGTGACATGTGCCATAAAAACAATGTACCTTTCAAGTTGTTGACATATGTTTACAGTTGACATTCTTTTTCTTCTTCAATATCCAATAAAATGTAATTAAAAAAAATACAGGACTCCCTTATTTTAACATCCATCTACCTGCTATTTGCCAACTTTTGAAAAAAGTGGTACTTTTCTTTTTGGCACCAAGAGTCTGTTGCAGCTAGATACTCCTGTAGGTGAACTAAGCCTTTGATTGCCTACCTCTCTCGTGCTGAAAGCCTCCATGCTGATAAAGAGATTCAGGGTACTGTGGCAAAAGATACAAATCTTGTTTTACTAAAATCTCCATGGATTTCAGTATAACAAGATCGGTACACTAGATTTTAGTCAAAGTCTTCTAAATATATGTAGCGCAGGTGTTTTTGCCACCTAAACTACCATATAAATAATGTGATTTTCTTTTAAACAGAGCTTGGCTCCTTTCAGTGACTTTTCTTGTATTTATGTTGTTAAGACTTTTGTTTGGCTTTCACAATAACCAGCCCAATGCATTGTGCGGTATGAAGTGAGTGAGAAAGTGACTCATATGTAAATTACCAGTCAAATAACTTACCTACCCACAATGCTCACTTACCTACCCAAAGGCCATGTTAAAGAACTGCATGCTGGGTAGGATTATAAAGACACAGCACGGCCATGTCTCGCTCTCTTTCTCCTGGAACGCCATTGAGGACCTGCCTGCAGGGAGTGTGTGACTGCGGCCTGTTTGGCGTGGAGCTGAATCGCGAGGCCTTTACAAAGTTCCAAAGCACAGCTGTGCTGGAATAATGTGTAGACGGATCGGAGGACCAGACATAAACCAAAGGTTCCTGCATTACAGTCGCCGGTCATCTGACGGAGTAGCGCCAGCTTGGAGCGGGTCCGAACCAGCTGAAGCGGAACAGGCGAAGCATCCGGGCCCTGATGAGCGGGCTCTTGCCCATATCATTATAACACTTTATTGCTATACAAACTAGTTTCAGAAGGCTGGTGGGACCTGTAGTCCCACAGGGGGGTTTTCACCTGATTAGACTGTGTACAGCGAGGCCTCAGAGTTTGTTTTACTCTAACAAGTGAATGTGGTGTTGCACCCTTCAGGTACAGAGGAGTTTCACCAGTACTTTAAATAATCAAGCACTCAGTTACCTATACATAATCTTTACTGGATTACAAATACTGCAGTTTAAAGGCTGGCTGAAGAAAGAAGACCAAAGACTTTACTGTTCACCATAAAGCACTTCTTACTTGTCCTTGTGAAATCTGAGGACTGCAGTGCAGCCTAGAGGGAGTCCTTGAGTAGGGATGAGCCGAACACCCCCGGGTTCGGTTCGCACCAGAACCTTTGAACGGACCGAAAGTTCGCGCAAATTTTCGAACCCTATTCGTTACAATGGACGCGAACGTTCGAAATCAAAATTGCTAATTACAACGGCCAATATGCATGTTAATGTCATAAAACCGGTTTGGGGACCCGGGTCCTGCCCCAGGGGACATATATCAATGCAAAAAGAACTTTTAAAAAACTAACGTTTTTTCGGGAGCAGTCATTTTAATGATGCATAAAGTGAAAAAAAAAAGTGAAATCTTCCTTTAAATATGGTACCTGGGGGGTGTCTAAAGTATGCCTGTGAAGTGGCATGTGTTTCCCGTGTTTAGAACTGTCCCTGCACAAAATGACATTTGTAAAGGAAAAAAAGAAGCCATTTAAAACCACTTGCGGCTTTAATGTCATGTCTTGTCCTGGCCATATGGCTGAAAATCCTTGAGGAAAATGGCATGGCTACCCCCCCCCCCCCCCCCCCCCAGCCCCTTTGGGTCTTGTATGGATATTAAGGGGGACCCCGCACCCAAAATAAAACCCTATACCTACAACCCTATATACTCTGAACAGCAGTATATAGGCGGTGCAAACAAGACACAGACTGTAGGTTTGTTCTTAAGTAGAATCTGAACAGGTACATTATGAAGTGTAGCTCCATCCCAAAAAAATCTATTTTTAAGCTTTTTGGAGAACATAGGGAGGGGTTATCACCCCTGTAACATTTGCTGTCTTTGCACATCTGTTCAGAACATTTCACCTCACTTTCCGTCCCAATGACAAATGTTTTTGGAAAAATGGGGTTTTAATTGAAACAAGGATTGGTGATAAAGCATCAGTAGAGAGGAGATACCTTTTTCCCAAATTAAATCTAACAGGATCGAATTTCCCTTCCTAGGGGTAGATTTCCTCTCACTTCCTGTTTTCTCTTTCCGTTTGCAAGTAGGAGTCGTTTGCAAGTAGGAGTCGTTTGTAAGTTGGATGTTTGAAAGTAGGGGCCTGCCGTATATACTCTGCAGAAATTTGCCCCATTAGATGTTGGTGTAGCCACAAGACTGTAAGCCCTCACAGTTACCCTTGGTGGGCACAGGAATGGGCCCTGCTGTGAGTTATTAGATCAAGATTTGTAATTGCATGCACCTGTTGAACAGGGCAGAAAAATTGGGCCTTTGGTAGTGGTGGTGGTGGACGGTGTAGCCACAAGACTGTAAGCCCTCACAGTTACTCTTGGTGGGAGCAGGAATGGGCCCTGCTGTGAGTTATTAGATCAAGATTTGTAATTGTATGCACCTGTTGAACAGGGCAGAAAAATTGGGCCTTTGGTGGTGGTGGTGTTGGTGGACGGTGTTGTCACAAGACTGTAAGCCCTCACAGTTACTCTTGGTGGGCGCAGGAATGGGCCCTGCTGTGAGTTATTAGATCAAGATTTGTAATTGCATTCACCTGTTGAACAGGGCAGAAAAATTGGGCCTTTGGTGGTGGTGGTGGTGGTGGTGGACGGTGTTGCCACAAGACTGTAAGCCCTCACAGTTACTCTTGGTGGGCGCAGGAATGGGCCCTGCTGTGAGTTATTAGATCAAGATTTGTAATTGCATGCACCTGTTGAACAGGGCAGAAAAATTGGGCCTTTGGTGGTGGTGGTGGTGGTGGACGGTGTTGCCACAAGACTGTAAGCCCTCACAGTTACTCTTGGTGGGCGCAGGAATGGGCCCTGCTGTGAGTTATTAGATCAAGATTTGTAATTGCATGCACCTGTTGAACAGGGCAGAAAAATTGGGCCTTTGGTGGTGGTGGTGGTGGTGGTGGACGGTGTTGCCACAAGACTGTAAGCCCTCACAGTTACTCTTGGTGGGCGCAGGAATGGGCCCTGCTGTGAGTTATTAGATCAAGATTTGTAATTGCATGCACCTGTTGAACAGGGCAGAAAAATTGGGCCTTTGGTGGTGGTGGTGGTGGTGGACGGTGTTGCCACAAGACTGTAAGCCCTCACAATTACTCTTGGTGGGCGCAGGAATGGGCCCTGCTGTGAGTTATTAGATCAAGATTTGTAATTGCATGCACCTGTTGAACAGGGCAGAAAAATTGGGCCTTTGGTGGTGGTGGTGGTGGTGGACGGTGTTGCCACAAGACTGTAAGCCCTCACAGTTACTCTTGGTGGGCGCAGGAATGGGCCCTGCTGTGAGTTATTAGATCAAGATTTGTAATTGCATGCACCTGTTGAACAGGGCAGAAAAATTGGGCCTGTGGTGGTGGTGTGGTGGACGGTGTTGCCACAAGACTGTAAGCCCTCACAGTTACTCTTGGTGGGCGCAGGAATGGGCCCTGCTGTGAGTTATTAGATCAAGATTTGTAATTGCATGCACCTGTTGAACAGGTCAGAAAAATTGGGCCTTTGGTGGTGGTGGTGGTGGACGGTGCTGCCACAAGACTGTAAGCCCTCACAGTTACTCTTGGTGGGCGCAGGAATGGACACTGCTGTGAGTTATTAGATCAAGATTTGTAATTGCATGCACCTGTTGAACAGGGCAGAAAAATTGTGCCTTAGGCACTGGTGCTGGTGCCACAACACTGCAACCCCTCACAGATACTGTACTTGGAGCACAGCAGTCAGACGTGTTGCGAAGCATTGCTTAAAAAATTGTAATTACATGCCCCTGTTAAACAGGGGCTGAAAAATTGTGCCTTAGGCATTGGTGCCACAACACTGCAACCCCTCACAGATACTGTACCCTGAGCACAGCAATGAGACCTGTTGCAAAGCTTTGCCTAAAAATTGTATGTGGTGTGGTGGCACCCAGAAACAAAAATGTTCTTCCAAGCTATCAAGGAATGGATCATTGAGGAGGAGGAAGAGGATAGTCAGTGAACATAACAGGACAGTCACTCAGCATCAGCATAGGCAGTCTTGAAGGGATGTGACATTATAAATTATTCAGTTATATCCGCTTCAGGTGCCTGGTAGCTGGTGGTGATCCAAGACTGATTCATTTTTATGAAGGTCAGTCGATCAACCGAGTCGGTGGACAGGCGCACCCTGTGATCGGTGACAAATCCTCCAGCAGCACTGAATGTGCGTTCGGAAAGAACGCTGGATGCAGGACAGGCCAGTAGCTCAATTGCATACTGTGCAAGCTCTGGCCAGTGATCCATCCTCAAGACCCAGTAAGCCAGAGGATTTTCGTGGGAAAGGTGTCCAAGTCTGACCTTGCCCCTAGGTATTCCTGCACCATGTATATCAGACGCTGGCGATGGTTGCTGGAACGGCTCATACCTTGGGGCTGCGGACTAAAAAATTGTCTGAACGCATCGGTCAGACGTCCACCTTCCCCACCGCTCCTTCTGCTACTGACCGAAGCCTCAGCAACTCGTCGTCCAGGACCAGGAGTTTGTAACCTCCCAGTTTCTGGGAACGCGTTGCACAGACCTTTCTGCAAGCCTCCCTGAGATGTCTCATCCTCTGCTCCCTCTGCGACGGCAAGATAAGGTACGCAACCTTACCCTTGTACCGTGGATCAAGGAGAGTGGCCAGCCAGTAATGGTCCCTCTCCTTGATCCGAAGAATACGAGGATCCTTCCACGGGCTTTGCAGGATCAGGGAGGCCATGCAACGTAGGTTAGCTGAGGCATTCGGTCCGGAGTCTTCTGGGTCACTGAGGACGACATGATCGCCAGCCACCTCCTCCCAGCCACGTACAAGTCCACTGGTTTGTTGGGACTGTACATCATCCCTAAAAGACTGCTGCTGCTGATGCTGAGTGCCAGGCTCCACCTCCATGCTCACACAATCCTCCTCCTCCTCATCCTCATCCTCTTCCTGTGTGATGGGTGGGACAGAAGGAACACTGTCTGGATAAAGGGGGCCTTGAGAGGCAAGGAAGTCCTCCTCTTCCTGCCTCTGTTCTGGCTCAAGTGTCCTGTCCATTATCCCACGCAGCGTATGCTCCAACAGGTGGGCAAGAGGTACAGTGTCACTGATGCATGCACTGTCACTGCTCACCATCCTCGTGGCCTCCTCAAATGGTGAGAGGACAGTGCATGCATCCCTGATCATGCTCCACTGGCTTCAGGAAAAAAAGCCAAGCTCCCCTGACCCTGTCCTGGTGCCGTAGTCGCAAAGGTACTCATTGATGGCCCTCTGCTGTGTGTGCAGTCGCTGCAGCATGGCCAACGTTGAGTTCCACCTGGTGGGCATGTCACATATTAGGCGGTTCTTGGGCAGGTTCAGCTCCTTTTGCAGCTCAGCCAGCCGAGCACTGGCATTATACGATCGGCGGAAATGCACACAGACTTTCCTGGCCTGCCTCAGGACATCATGTAAGCCTGGGTACCTGCCCAAGAACCGCTGCACCACCAGGTTGAGGACGTAAGCCATACAGGGCACATGGGTGAGCTGCCCCTGTCGCAGGGCGGAGAGGAGGTTGGTGCCATTGTCAGAAACCACCATTCCTGGCTTAAGCTGGCGTGGCGTCAACCACCTCTCGGCCTGCCCCTGCAGAGCTGCCAGAACCTCTGCCCCACTGTGGCTCCTGTCCCCCAAACACACCAGCGCAAGCACGGCATGGCATCTTTTTGCCTGCGTACTCGTGTAGCCCCTTGTACGCCTACGAAGCACCGCTGGTTCCGAGGACAGAGCACTCGAAGAGGCCATGGAGGAAGAAGAAGAGGAGGGGGTGGAGGAGAGAGGTGTGTCACAACCAGTAGTAGCATTTTGGAGGCGTGGTGGCGGAACAACCTCCAACACTACTGCACCTTGTCCTGCATCCCTCCCAGCTGCCAATAGAGTGAACCAATGGGCCGTGAAAGACAGATAACGTCCCTGTCCATGCCTGCTGGACCATGAGTCAGCAGTAATATGCACCTTACCGCTGACCGCCCTGTCCAGCGAGGCATGGACATTGTCTTCCACATGCCGGTAGAGAGACGGAATCGCCTTCCGTGAGAAAAAGTGGCGTTTGGGAACCTGCCACTGAGGAACCGCACATTAAACAAACTCACGGAAGGGGGCCGAGTCTACCAACTGAAAAGGCAGCAGTTAAAGTGCTAGCAATTTAGCCAAGCTAGCATTCAACCGCTGGGCATGTGGATGGCTGGGAGTATACTTCTTTCGATGGTCCAGCAGCTGGGGCAGGGAAATTTGCCTGCTACAATCGGACGTCGGTGTACTGCAAGTACTTGGTTGTGACACACCTAATTCTACACCTTCAGTCCTCTCAGAGCAGCTTTCAGAGAGGACTGAAGATATAGTTGGGATGGAGATCCCAGCTGATGAGAACCAAGGAGAGGTCCGCTTTGTTCTTTGGTGTGGGTCTTTAATGTGCGCTTGCCAACGAGCTGCATGGCAGGTCGACATATGTCTGCTCATGCTTGTGGTGCCCAAGCGGCTGATGTTTTGGCCACGCGAGATACGCTTGAGACAAATATTGCAAATAGCAGTGGTGCGATCTGATGCACTCGTCTCAAAAAAGGCCCACACCAGAACTTTTGTGATAACGTGCAGAGGCAGCGCCCTGCACAGGCGGAGCTCTGCGGTGTGATTCAGTTGGTGTGCTGGCCTCTAGCTGGCCTCCAGGGGGCATCCTGCCTCGTTGGACATGTGCCGCCGCATCCTCCTCCTCCTCCTCCTCCTCCTCTCTCCCTTCAGGCACCCACGTGGAGTCAGTGACCTCATCATCCCCTCCCTCTTCACCACTAGAGCATACCTGGCAGTAAGCTGCAGCTGGTGGGACATTACTGCCAGATTGCTGTCCTTCAGCATCCCCTCTCTCTGCGCGCAAACTACTGCCTTCCTCAAGCTGGGTATCATCATCCGAGCCTTCAAATCGTTGGGCATCTTCCTGGAGCATGTACCCAACACTGTGCTCAAACAGTTCGGGGGACTCCTCAGGAGGACATGGTGGGTCTAGGGAAGGGGTGGCTGATGATGCCATTGAGTATGCGTTGGCAGCTGCCCTGCCAGTACCCTGAGCCTGGGTGAGAGAGGATGAGGAGGATGAGGAGGGCTTGGTCATCCATTCTACCAAGCCTTCGGCATGATGCGGCTCAACATGTCCAGCTGCCGAAAACAAAAACAAGCGTGTCCCATGGCCACGTGCTGATGACGATGCACGACCACGTCCACGACCAGCACTGTTGTCTCTAGAAACAGAGCCTGCTTGCCTTCTGTTCTTGCCTCGGGACGGTCTGCCTCTCCTTGGCGGTCTTCCAGCCATTGTAGTGGGTAGTGTATATTGTATAAAAAATAGAGCTCCTATGTGTGCTCACAACACACTGTAGGTCCTATGGGTACTGACACAAACACACTATAGGTACTATGTGTGCTGACAAGAAAATATAGGTCCTATGTGTGCTCACAACACACTATAAGTCCTATGGGTGCTGACACAAACACACTATAGGTACTATGTGTGCTGACAAGAAAATACAGGTCCTATGTGTGCTCACAACACACTATAAGTCCTATGGTGCTGACACAAACACACTATAGGTACTATGTGTGCTGACACAACACACACTATAAGTCCCATGGTTCCTGACAAAAACACACTATAAGTACTATGTGTGCTGACAAGAAAATATAGGTCCTATGTGTGCTCACAACACACTATAAGTCCTATGTGTGCTGACAACACACTATAAGTCCTACTGACAAAAACACTATAGGTACTATGTGTGCTGACAAGAAAATATAGGTCATATGTGTGCTCACAACACACTATAAGTCCTATGGTTCCTGACACAAACACACTATAGGTACTATGTGTGCTGACAAGAAAATATAGGTCCTATGTGTGCTCACAAACACACTATAAGTCCTATGGTGCTGACACAAACACACTATAGGTACTATGTGTGCTGACAAGAAAATATAGGTCCTATGTGTGCTCACAACACACTATGGTTCCTGACACAAACACACTATAGGTACTATGTGTGCTGACAAGAAAATATAGGTCATATGTGTGCTCACAACACACTATAAGTCCTATGGGTGCTGACACTATAGGTACTATGTGTGCTGACAAGAAAATATAGGTCCTATGTGTGCTCACAACACACTATAAGTCCTATGGGTGCTGACACAAACACACTATAGGTACTATGTGTGCTGACAAGAAAATATAGGTCCTATGTGTGCTCACAACACACTATAAGTCCTATGGTGCTGACACAAACACACTATAGGTACTATGTGTGCTGACAAGAAAATATAGGTCATATGTGTGCTCACAACACACTATAAGTCCTATGGGTGCTGACACAAACACACTATAGGTACTATGTGTGCTGACAAGAAAATATAGGTCCTATGTGTGCTCACAACACACTATAAGTCCTATGTGTGCTCACAAACACACTATAGCTGACACAAACACACTATAGGTCCCAAGACAATATAGGTCCTATGGGTGCCTGACACAAACACACTATAGGTACTATGTGTGCTGACAAGAAAATATAGGTCCTATGTGTGCTCACAACACACTATAAGTCCTATGGTTCCTGACACAAACACACTATAGGTACTATGTGTGGCTGACAAGAAAATATAGGTCCTAGTGTGCTCACAACACACTATAAGTCCTATGGTGCTGACACAAACACACTATAGGTCCTATGTGTGACAAGAAAATATAGGTCCTATGTGTGCTCACAACACACTATAAGTCCTATGGTTCCTGACACAAACACACTATAGGTACTATGTGTGCTGACAAGAAAATATAGGTCCTATGTGTGCTCACAACACACTATAAGTCCTATGGTTCCTGACACAAATACACTATAGGTACTATGTGTGCTGACAAGAAAATATAGGTCTTATGTGTGCTCACAACACACTATAAGTCCTATGGGTGCTGACACAAACACACTATAGGTACTATGTGTGCTGACAAGAAAATATAGGTCCTATGTGTGCTCACAACACACTATAAGTCCTATGGTTCCTGACACAAACACACTATAGGTACTATGTGTGCTGACAAGAAAATATAGGTCCTATGTGTGCTCACAACACACTATAAGTCCTATGGTTCCTGACACAAACACACTATAGGTACTATGTGTGCTGACAAGAAAATATAGGTCCTATGTGTGCTCACAACACACACACTAGCTCCTATGTGTGCTGACACAAACACAGTATGGCTCCTATAAATCCCTGCCTGGGATGGGACAGAAGGTTGGTACAGAAGTTGGGGTGCAATGCTGTTCTAACAGCACTGCGATTGGTGCTACTGCAATGCTGTACTAACAGCATGCACACACCAGACTAATCCCCAGCAGCAGATAATATCACACTCTGTGCAATAAAAGCAATGATCACTCAGTAATGATTTGAATGACTCAGGTCAGGAGTTAGCAATGGTTTAGCAAAGAAGAAAGTCAATCAGCAGACCGCTCTGCTAAAATCCGGAACACATGTGCCCTGGGCCGACGGCGTGGCGGCCTTTTATAGAGTGGGGCGTGTACTAAAGCCCCTGAGCTTTAATTGGCTACAGGCGTCCTGCCTGTAGCCAATTATTGCTCTCCTAGTTTCCGGCGCTGTGATTGGCCAAGCATGCGGGGTCACAGTGCATGCTTGACCAATCATCAGCCAGCAATGCACTGCGCCGGCCGCAATGCATTGCGAGCCGCTCGCATCACACGAATGTGATGCGAACGGCCCAAATAGTTCTGGGCTCGCCGAGGGTTCGAATCGAGCATCGGGCCCATCCCTATCCTTGAGTATATGACATAAGTATATGTGTTATATTACACTGCAGTATTGTACTTTATAACATATTGCAGGTTCTAGTGTGTGTGTATGCTCTGAGGAGGAAGTGGAATGTGTTCAATAGAAAGGATCTACTATATTGAGTGCAGATTCCACTCTTAGCCTGTCTGCATAAACACTCAAGTGAATATTGAGTTTGGGCGTTCACATTCAATTTGATTACTATTGTTATTTTTGCTGTCATATCTTTAATCAGAATTACCACTGTTACTAATGTGTTCAACTAAGTTACACCAGTAAACTGTTTATGTTGTTAATTTACAACCTGTGTGATATTCTATCTTTTATCACAGCTGGAGAATAGAGGATTCCAGGATAACGGTAAATTGCAGTATATTGTGTTACAATTGTGTTGCTCTTTATCATTGGGTCTCACACAAACATTACCACACAGTTGTGCCTAGGGGGTCGAGCTTATATTCTCAGGTTGACAGGCAGAGTGCAGACCCAAAACAAATATCAGCAGCTCCTTAGGGGGGTCAGTGCTACATATATTTTATATATGGACAGTGTTTTTCAGTTTTTATAGTAAATGACAATAAACCAGCACATTAAAAGATAATTTATTAACATTTTTATAAGACACAAACTTGTGTTTAAATATATGCACTTTTCTTATTTGGTCACTCACATTTGGTCAATACATTTACTGGAAAATATGCTCCTATAAATTTCCCCTTCCCTCAAACATTCTTCTACAGACAGACATTTTTTGTACTGTGGTTCTGCTGTAAAGCTTTTTATTACCTTTATGTAGTGCTGTTTTAATCCAGGCAGTCTAAAAAATGACATGGGACATTGTCTAAGTTCCATCACTTTTCTTTGGTCTTAATAAAGCCTATTGGTATTGTATAATGCTGTTTCAAATTCCTACTGCTGTGTTATATATACTTGTGGCAATGTTTTGCCTAGACTGAATGAGCTAAAAGCTAAAAAAAAAAACACTGGGATTGCTTTACTTAGGAAGCAGAGACACTTAGCAAAGTGTAAAGTCACTTAGCCTATGACATAAAGTAAAGCAGTGTTTACTTCAATCATCCAAATCTCTGCATGAAAAAATCCTGTTCTGGATTTAAATTTCCCTTGCACGTGACTCACTTCATTTACTAAGCTTAGTGAACTTTTACTTTGCAAAGTGATTATTTACCTTAAGTGAACAATCTTTTTTATCAATAGTCATCTGCTGGAGGAGAAAAATAGATGCATACCAGTCTTGCATTCATAACAAGTAGTCTAAACTTTAGGGTTGAAGCAAATTAATACCATATAGCGGTCCTTCAAAGATGTTTAATTAAAATGTACAACTTGGTATCTTCCTTTCATTCTTTGCACTTGTAAAAGTCCTTTGTTGTTTTCTGCTCAGCCTCAACTGGGGGTTTAATGGCAACTTTGCTTGACATGTTGATATTGTAATATTTGTCTGTAAAGAAAAAGCATTTAAATATATAATTCTTCTCAGAAATGACCAAATTCTTTTCATTTGTTTTCACCATTAGATTGTCATAATTTAATTGCCGTACCATAAAGATAACCCTTGGCAAAATGCATAGTTAAAATGTGTTTATATACAGTATATATACAGTTGGAAACCTGGTCCACCAATCTTGTGGTCCACAAATCGGAGGAAGTGTGGAGCACTGGACCGTTGTTTCTCATAGCTGTTCTAGTAAGAGTTAGAGCCCAGGACTGGAGGTCAAAGGGTATGTTTTCTCTTCTAGGCAGATATCCAGGAGCAGCAACTTTATAACAGCATATATCTCATAAAATGGTGTATGGTGAGGAAAGTGGCACACACATTATTGTAAGGTCCAGAAGTTAATTTTTATTGAAAGAAATGTTCACATAAAAAAAAAATGTGTATTTTGGGAGTTTAAAGGATTCCCCTGAAGATAACATAAATCGGAATCAGTAATATTTACACTTTCTATGATATCTTCTTTTATACCTGATAAAGAGAAACAAGAAACATGTATGCTTTTATTTGAACACATCTTCCAATAAAAAATACCAACTGGCTTACACAATAATGTATCTGGTGCTTATCCTGTGATACATCAATATTATGATCTAGGCACCCTTGCCAGATATCCATAATTTAGTGCTGCACCCATCTGCAAACTGCACTGCAGTTAAGCAAGACAGCTTGGTTCTGGACCTGCCCCTTTCTGAAAATGTATAATGGACTAGCAGCGCACTGATGAGGTCATCCCTGTGCTTGTCCTTCCTAATACTACTTTCCAAGCATCAGAATCTGGTTGACGCAAAGTGCTGACTCTATCTCTGAGTCTATGACCTTTTGTACAGGACATTAATTGAGGGTTATATGAAGAGAGATGTAGATATGGATGCTAAATCATTATTCTTAATAAATAGATTTATTTTTCATTTTAATATCTGCTGGGGTTCAGATTTAAAGTGTATAGAAAATATCTCTTCACGTCAGAGAGAGCTCCCCTTTCTACTGTATTTCTGGAAGAGGAAAAAAAAACAAAAGGCTTTACATACACTCATATATGATATTCTAATATTCCCAACTCTGCTGAAAATTGTCCAAAAGTCCATGATTAACTTTGCAAAAATCCTCTTTTGAGACTTTAAAGGCAACCAAAACAAAAATAAAAACAGTATATAAAAAATCTTGACTTTATTAACTATGAATATTAAATTATACAAAAATTCTAAATAAAAAATGATACACCATTATTAACCATCAAGACATAACAGTTAACACATATTCAACTCTGAATATATTCAACATATATTCAACTGTGTGTGTTCAGAAAGTGGCTTTCTGGAGAGGTGTGCTTCCACATTGTCTAAGGACAGGACATTTGGTATTCAAATTGCAATTGTTATAATTACATACGTATAAGATTGTTAGTGTTATACAGACTAATTAAAAGTTTAATGTATGAATTATGTGATGTTATGAGATCCCAGTTTTGTTTTTATCTGATTTCAGAATGGTACTTTTTCCCCCTTGAGGAAGGAAAGGAGAAATAAAGACTCGAAAAGCATTGGGTTGCCCAGTATAAAGATGCTATTGATGGTTATATGTTATGAGTCTGATCTGGGGGTACCATTTAGTTGAATATATGTTACCATTATGTCCATGTTGAATATATTATATTATGTCCATTAGTTGAATATACCGTATGTTAACCATTATGTCCTAGAGCTTAATGATTGTGTACACATAATTTTTTATTTAGAATTTTTTGACAATTTTTTATTGATATTTAATAAAGTTTAGTTTTTTTTTTATATATTCTTTTGTTTCGGTTGCCTTCAAAGTCCCAAGAGAAGCTTTTTGTAAAGTTTGTACAGCATTACAGGGATGATGGCCTCCCCATCTGCAACAGAGAAACAATAGTTTATTCAAATGTCCAAGACTAAATAGGATTTGGTAAAATTGAGGGACATGAAATGTCTCAGTTTTTCTGAGTTGTGGTTTTCATGAACCAAAGCAACAACCTGATTGAGTCTCTAATTAGAGATATATCAAATGTAAATCAGTGTTATGTACTTTCCATGCAGTTCTGAACACTTTGAAGTGCAGAGGGTACCATGCATTTTTTTTTGTGTTTGTTTTTGTTACATGCATATATAGAAACTTACCTTTAGTAAAGACAAAATAATCAAATCCATCTTGCTTTTGGGGATTAGGTAGTGATACAGCAGAGACAATGTTGTTAGGGATACCTCTCCAAGTTGAGCGAATTGAACGTTCTTCATGAAGGATTCCTGAATGTAGTAAACATTAACAAATGCAATCAAAGTACAGGAGCCAATGTGGTATACATGTATCCATCTTACCATCAAAAGAACAGATGCACTGTTTTGATTATCCTTCAATGCATGCAAAAAAGTTGTTACTTTATCTCAAAGTAGTGAGAGACCTTGCTTATGGTAGGTTGTATAGACAGTCCATTGCAAATTATTTGATTACTTAACAATTCCTTTTTTTTCCTCTATCATCAATTTAGGGAAACAAGATTCTTGAAGTTATATGTTTTGACTGCTGCCTGCAGAAACAAACTGTAGGCCAGCCCCAGGATCTATAACCCCTCTTACATACTATGTTCAGCTTTTCTTAGTGTTCTTAGAAGGATAGATGTCTATTCTCAGCTCTGCTTTTTAAGACCTTTTTTCAGATTTTCACTCAACAATCAACAGCTTCTGGTAGTTTCAAAGGGAACTTTGCTAATCTGGGAGCCTGTCCAGTGCAGCCATTGAGGGCAGTTTATCTCAGCCAGCATACTCATTGATTCCACTGTGAAAGCTGTGCTGAGGCATGTTGCTGCTTCCAGCATCTATTACCTTTTATACCACCACCACCTCCCTTTAGAATGTAAGCTTTATGAGCAGGGCCCTCCTGTCCCTTCCATATTGAACTGTACTGTAATTTTGCTGCCCCCCCCCCCCTCCACTACATTGTAAAGCGCTGCACAAACTGTTAGTGCTATATAAATCGTGTATAATAATAATATAATAATATTACTATCAAAGGTACTATTTGTATGATGCCTATACCAATGACCTCCTCCAGACAGAGAAAAAAACAGTCTGGAATCATGAGTTCTATGGCCAAATTTACTGTATATAAGCATGTACTTGTATTGTGTGCATTGTGTTCAGCAACACAGATTTTGAACAGCTTTGTTGGAATTTTTAGAGCAATATTCAGCTTCATCTTCAGTTGAGTATGTTAAGCAGAGATCTAAATGGGAGTTTAATGTGACACTAAACCCACATCATAAAAAAACTAAAGTAAATTCTGTATTACATGCTGTTTAAACTCACATAGTCACTATGAGATTTGTTTTTTTGTATTCTGCAAAAAACCTGGTTCATCTTGCTGCTCTTTATCTCATCCTTCTGTTCACGTCCCCAATTTAATTAGGCATTTTGCAGCTGTGGTGGCAACTCTGCACATGCTCAGTCTTCAGTGCGTTTCTATGCTGAGCATTTCCTTCCTATCACATCTGAGCAGTCCATGTGACTATAGATATGTGGTAAATGACAGCCCACTGACTTCCTCCTCCTCTATGCCCACTAGCCAGCTAAACTCAACATGGCCAGGATATTACATGTAGATTAATGGAAGCTTCTCCTCCCTCTTATTCTAAGACATAAGCTGGAGGGACAAGACACAGCCTGTGACTGGCAGAAATCTGCAGACACCATGTTATTACCAAAAATAATAAGGATTTAATTTCAAATATATATGTGTATGACAATTTAAAACAGTTTATTGATATTAATTATTTATTTTTACTCTGTATTCCAGATGCTGTTTTTTTTTATTTTGAACATGTGCTGTATATCAAATAGGAAAAAGGTACTTAGATGTTTTTTCTATTACAATAATTACAGTGCCATCATCCATATACAGAAATAGAGGGGGCAATGTCAATTATACAGTGAGTATTTAGTATCACTTTGTCTTTAGCCATCTCTCATTTAGATCCATATTGAACAACCCCTAAATTGCATGCTCCAAGGACAGTGACTGAGCTATCTCTAATTATGATGATCAGGAGGTGGCGGGATGGGCTCTCGATCATGTGGCCAATCACAGTGGTCAAGTCATCTGGTGGTCCATCCCGCCTACCCACCTTATAACCCAGATAAAAGGCCACAGTGGGCAGTTAGGCGGAAAATAGTTAAGCTGTAAACACTTCTAAAATGTCCCTTCTTATTGAGCTTTAAAGAAGTATATCATTTCAGTAAAAGCAACTTAAATGAAAACTTTAAATGCTCTTATGTGTGTGGAAGTTACTACTAAATTATTAGCTACAGAATTATATTTCAAATTATAAAGCACCTTACACACTATAATATTAATGCATATAGCTTGATAGTGGCAATTACCTAAAGGTTGTGGTATATTAGTGAAAGTACGGCGTATCTCTATGCGATGCCTCACAATGTCTCGTGGAAAGCGGAACTTCACAGTCTGAACCTTCTGGGAGTATATAGGATAATTTACACTAGGCTGTTTCTTTTTGGTGCACCGTTTGGTCTGTTCTTGACGGAATGTGTATTTTTGAACATTTCCACCTATAAAACAGTAATTTCGAAATCATACTCAAAATAATTAAAAGCAATGAAATAGAGAATGCACAATCGGTGTGGGCAAATATTGTGGTCCACTTCAATTGAAAAGCAAACCTGTCATTAGAAAAATGTGTGGGGGGGGGGGGGGGGGGGGGTCATTGCCTGCATCAGATAACTCAGCATACCTAGTCTGTATAATTGTTAGATGTAAAGTATTGAACAAAGAGCATGGCAGCCAGGCAATTTAGGCCCCTTTCACATGAACGGACCGTCTATACGCTTTTCTTCTATCCGTCAACGGACGACAATGCATTACTATAGGGAAATGAATAACCATCTGTTACCATCTGTTAACCTCCGCTTCCAATTTTATCAGTTTTTTTAACGTACAAGGCTACCTCGAGATCCTTGAAAATGGATATTAACTGACGTTAATGGACAATGTCCATCAACATCCGATCAGTTAAGATCTGTTTTGAAGAAATTTTTTTTTTTTGTTTATCTGTGAACTTAACCTATGACCCAGGCAGTAGTTGGACAATAGGAAGTATATTGGAAGTACATCCCTAGTACATTCCCAAGGAGAAACATAGCCAGAGATGTCCCCCAGGAGACACTAATAAACCTGGGGCATGAAAGGCCAGGCTTGTGGGACTCAACATGTGGGGACCACAGTGATAAAGTGTCAAAATTGTTGGAATCCATTGCACTACACAGATAGCACACAGAAGGACAAGGAAAAAGCAAGGACACACTCAAGGACAAGTCACTCACTGAAAACTGCAATGCAGCATGGGAGCATTGCTTTCTGGGTAATGTCATCAAAGCCACAGAAACTGCTGTAACCGTATCGAAGTGGATGCAAAAATGGATGTAAACGGGTAAATAAACGGATGTAAACGGATGTTAACAGAACGGAAGACAGATGAAAACGGAGATTAACGGAACGGAAGATGGATGAAGACAGATGAAGCAACGAATAAGAACTGATATCATATCTTTTTAACGTGGCTAAACTGACGGTGCCCGTGTAAATGAGGCCTAAAGGTCAACAATGGAGGCCTCAATGTTTCTCTCATGATTTTCTTTGATGTGATTAAGTGAAAACAAAAGACAACTTAGCCAAGACTTAACTGTAATAATAAAAAGAGGTTAATTTACTAAAGGCATATAGACTAATCACTTGCATGCACTTAGTTTATTAAATGCGGTAAAAATTTGCTTTGCAAACAAAACCCAATTGCATGCAAGAAAAAAAATATATATTTTTTTTTTCTTGAACATTACTGGATGATGAAAGTCAGCAAAGCATCACCTCATTCACTAAGCTAAGTTAATCAACTACATATTTTTTATTGGGTTTTACAGGAACTCAGAGCAAGCGATTTCACGACGTGCATCAATACCATGTACTGAATGTATAAGATGCAACTCAAATCAAGAAAATGTATATCATACTTATATGGTATTTACATTATTTTTTTTTTTCGAAAGGTTGGTTATTAAAACCATAAGAATCTACTCAAAACAAAATAATCAGTTCTATGTTGACTCAAGCTTCAGGCCTGTGTTCTGTAAAGCTGGACATACTAAACAGGCAATTTAAAGATCAAACTTTCAATTCCAAAATCAGAAATTATAAGAAAGGTGGATTCAATTAACTGCAAGGAGATGGTATCAAAATTGCCACAAATAAACCTTGGAGAAAAAATGTGATCACTTTCAACTAAACTATATTTTTTTCCTTATCGGTTTTTATATTTTTCTATTTGAGTAGCTATCAATTTATTCCCAATTCTGCTAGTTGAATAAACGTGTGGGTAGTAGGTTGCTTAGTTTGTGGCACTTCTGATCCATAGAAATATAAATTACTACTAATAATAATATTATAACTACTACTAATGATAACACTATGTGGGACTCCTTATAGATGGAAAGTGGTTGAAACCATTTGAAAATGTATGGTCAACTTGTAACTTCTGCTAAAGCTGTGGTCTCAGAGTATTTCCCTTACAAATGACAATTGGGTTGGGCAAAAATAAAATGAACACAATTTTAAAAAAGAAAAGAGGAAGGGGGAATGGTAGGACAATATATGAAGCACAACACCAGAACCAAATGAATCAATTAGTAGATACTATTTAATGGTGCATATGGATGCATGTGGGACAGTAAATAACATGTAATAAATAACATAATAAATACATATAAATATATAGACACACATAAGTGTTCCTACATAGTAAATATATATTTTAAAATGTATTAAATGTAGCCCAAACTTGCATATAGACATGATTGATTGCACACATGATAATGTAAAATTGATTAAAATTTCTTTAAGGTGCAGTCTCATATAAAGTCCCAACAATTTTATTAATGAACAATTTTAAAAAGGGTGTTTGACATTGAAGTAAATAAACTCCAACTTTAATACAGCTGCAAAGGTGAACCTTATTAGGCCAACTACTGATTAGCAGAATGTTTCAGCTATAATACTGACCAAATAATAAGCAGTTTTGTGACATTTTCACTCATACTTCAAGTGCAAAAAATAATGAATGGAAAAAAGCAACCTATTGTCAGTTATATTTATTGATTCTCAGTTATATTAGTAGGTTGCATTTCTCTGTTTTGTCTTTTTATGGTATAAATCTGGGTGAAAGTGGTTAAAAAAGCTGCAACACTCTGAAGCGAATAGCCATTTTTGTGTCAGTTAATAAATTACAGCATTGACAAGGCATTTACAAACATCATTTGCAGGGGTCACAAACTAAAGATTCCTGACACAGATAGGCAGACATTTTACAAGATAGTCGTTAGCCGCCACCAAAACAGGGCTTTCCTAGAGATTTTAATCGGTATAATGTTAAATGTTATAAAAAAAATGTATTCCTATTACCGGATATTAACCTGAGCCTGTAATCAATGGTCTTCACCATTAGGAGTGCCATTTTCTGAGATGTCCACTAGATGGCATGTTAGAGTGATTAGCAGCCCTCTTTGCATTAATTGCCTGCTTTATATATCCTTTTAGTATAGAAGAGCCATTACATTTTTTGACCACTAGATGGCGATGTGTTATGATTTAACATGGTCAAAAATATATAGTTTTTAAATACATAATTTTCTGTCTATTATCTAATTACATTTTTATTATGAGTATTACAATGAGGTTACCTTATAAATTTATTTAAGACGGGATCGGTTTTAGGATTATGCGGGTTTCTATGACAACCGCTTTTCTATAACAGTCACCACCGTGCACGGGTGACGTTCGTTTCCGATTCTGTTTTTATATCATCTAATTGTAAGTGTTTGACCATTTATTAAACTGCCAGATTTTAAATACTGCACTATGGAGTCCTCCCTCTCCTTTCTTTAAAATACATGGCTGAGTGTCTGGAACGCCCTGGATAGATCTGACGGAGGATAGAGACCCACAGGAATTGTTCTATCTGTAAGGCTGTTTTTATTCCACATTGAGGTGAGAGGCTGGGGGAAACACTATTTATTATATACACCAGAGAGTGCTTGGATGGGGTCACTCGAGTATCTGATGAACTGTATCGCATATTGTAAAGAGATTGTCACAATTGGATTGCATTGCACTGTGTATGGGACCCTGCTTTTTCACTAACTTTTAGATTTTCGTTATTTCTCTTTATGAACTTTTATTTATAGCTTTTCTTGAGCACTTTTTTGGATTATTTTGGACATCATATATATTTTTCTGCTGCAGCTTTGTCTACATGAATATTTGTTTTTTGCACAGTGTTAGGTGCAATTAATTTCTGCTGTTATTTGCACAGATATTTTCATCTTTTGTACATTTATTGTTGCACAATTATTGCTGCACTTAATTTGTTCCAATACTGCTATTTTGCACAGATTGTGGATTTTGCACAGATTGTGGAATTTTGCACATATTTTTTGCTCATCTGCATTGAAGTTTACACTTATATTTTTTGCACACATTTTTTGCTCATTTGCACAGCTTGTCTATTTTGCACTTTGGATTTTTATCGTATTTGAGGATTGTAGCTACGTACGTTTTACTGTCTGAGCTATCATCACACATAGTTTGAAGGACGGTTATTCAATAATTGCTATAGAATTTGTTTGCTAATCTCTGGCTATACAATTTTGATGAAGAAATGAACATTGGGATGCTATATTTCTTTGAATATATCCTTTTGGAGTCTCCAAAGGATTTATTTTTTCCAATTAGTCTCTAATGGTTGTAATGCCATTTTGAGTAAGCGCCACATTACCATTTTTACTTTTTATCATTGTCTGGTGTGAGAACACTTTTATGTTGGCTGCTACATCGCTAGGTCCCTTTTTTTAAAATGATATATATTTTTTTCCTTGTGGCTTGCGCATTAGTTCCCCCTGCTTTGCATAATCGGTATAATGGCCAATGAGTCCACGTTCACATTCTTTTCTACAATTATATGGACTTATTGAAAGAAAAAGAGAGGATGCCTTCAACCCACAAGGTCTGTTGCTATCTATTAAACATGTTAGGGTATGCATAATAGTCATCCATGTCTTTGTTAGATGATTTCCCAGCACATAGGTACAACCTTTTTGTAAAATTCTAAAAAGCAGAGTGCAAAGTTGATTTCCATCTTATTCATGACGCATACGTCAGAAGTCATATGACAGTACTCCAAGCAGGCTTAAAGCTGTTGTGAAGGCAAAGTTTGACCCTGCTCATTATTAGCTTTTGAAGTGCATACATTATTTATTTACCTTCTGTACATTCCAGGGGAACTACTGCTATGTATATTTGTTTAGCTTTGTATTTCATTTATTTGCCATGATGAAGTTTGGAAAATACAGGAGCCCAATCATAATCAGGGAAATCACCAAGGACAAACCTCAGCAGTACATGACAGGTCAGAGCAAGCTATGATTCAGTCAAGCAATGTTAACTGGGATGCTGAATAAGCTGATATAAACTGATATACGAGGATCAAACTATGTGAACAATACAGCCATGCATTCGTATATTGTTTACCTGGTTTAAAGAAATAGACAGACTCCGGCCTTGTTTTAATTCCAGCCACTGAAAGTACAGCAGTTACTTTACCTCCAAGTCCTCCAAACCCTTTGATAATTTCTTTAGGGTATCCTTTGTCCATAGCATCATTAGTAAACCGCCAGTAGCGTGGACCCTTTGAAGGAAAGTATTTGTATCATTTTCTTGCAGCTTGCAAAAATTTTTAACACAAATATAGATCTTATACCCCCAAGATATAGTGACTGACTGTAGGATGTTCTTTATTTCTACTGCTGGGGAAAAGTGATTTTTTTATTATTTTTTTTGCAAATTAATGAGCTGGTTAAAAATTCATAAGACACCATTTTGCCACTTCAGCCCATCTCTCTTCCATGAAAAAATTGAATCAAAAAAGTAAATAAATACAGGATCATAAGAGAAGCTCTTCCAGGCAGGTTCAGGACGGGGGGTTCAGAGAGGAGGGGCATCGGCCCTGGGCGCTGTGGTATCATGTGAGGTGGGAGGGCAGCATCCCTACTTCTGTCAGCTTGGTGCTGGAAGAGACAAGATAAATATGGAGAGGAGGAGATAGCTGGGAAGAGGTGAGGGCTGTGGTCTCTCTTCCCTCCAGCTCCTCCCTCCTACTACTGCAGTGCTTCTGGATCCAGAATGTCAAACCGGGAGGGTTTTCTTACTCGCCCACATCTCCTCCCAACAAAGAATGTGGGTAGGAGGTAGATAAGCATAGGAGTCCCAATCTGACAGCAGTGTTGTCCCTGACGTGATCTGATAAGCCTGCAGCTGCTGCATCTTTCTTCTCTGGCTGTCTGTCAAATATGTTAAAGTCATCTTCCCTTAGACTCCTCATCAACTCTGACATATCAAGATGAAGAGTAGCCTAGGAGGAAGGACATCCTATAGCCATCTGCCACGCTGCAACCAAGGTCTGTGTGTTTAAGAGAGGGGGGAATTGCACTGGGTGCACAATTGGGGGGCAGCAGAATAACAAACATTTGTGCTAGGGATAAGAGTGTTTGTGCTAGGAGGTGGAGGGAAAACAAGATTAGTGCTTGGAGATGGTTTGGGAGCGAAATGTGCTAGGGAAGGGGTTGAGGGGGTAAATGTGCTGAGGGGGATTGAGCATAGGATATTTGTGCTGGGAGGGGGTATTTGGGGATGACAGGGGGTATGATTTTTTTGAGGAGGGGGAATTTGTGGGTGTGTGCTAGGGGTGGTAATTTAGGGAGATTTGTGTTGGAGGGGGATGGAGGAAAGAGGATTTGTGCTGGGGGGGGATTTTGGAGGGGGGAGGGGTGATTGTGCTAGGAGAGGGGATTTCAGCAGGGGGAGATTTGTACTGGGAGAAGGGGCAATTTATGCCAAGAGGTTAAGCATGCCCCCCCCCCCCCTGATCTGTGCTAAATTTTTTCGGGCAGAGGGGATTTTTGCTGACACATAATGCTCATGCATCTTGGGGGGGCAGTTTGGTATGTTTGCCCTGGGCACTAGGTGACCTTGTCCCGGCACTGCTGCCAGGTATAGACTACCAGCTTGGCAATTCATTTGTTTTCTAAAAGGTTGTTATATCTAAGAATATTATTTGGCTGGTATGAACTATATGAACTATATATCAGCCCCTAACCTGTCCACGTTTAGGAGATCCCTGAAATCTCACTTATTCAGGGAAGCCTATCCCACACCCCCTAATAACTGTCCCAGAGCCACCCCCATCAAATCATTCCTCACATCTATTACCTTTTGTACCACCACCTCCTCCCTTTAGAATGTAAGCTCTACGAACATGGCCCTCCTGTCCCTTCTGTATTGAACTGAACTGTACTGTAATTGTGCTGTCCGCATTGTAAAGCATTGCGTAAACTGTTGGTGCTATATAAATCGTGTATATAAATCGTGAATATATATATATATATATATATATATATATATATATATATATATATATATATATAATATTTGTTTGTTGACACTGGATCAGCCAAAAATTTACTGAAAATAGCAAAATTCACAACAGCCCATATTTACATACTTGTTGAAGTCTCTTCATACTATAAGGTAGTGGGTGTTAAATCAATGTCTTTTTTTTTTCATTGAAATTGGTAAGCATACACTGGTTACACAAATATTGGCTGGTATACTCTATAAAGGCTGATTTTAACCTCTATATTCCAATAAATACAGTGATGACTGGAATGAGAGGTACAATCTAGCAAATAGAACTACTCTTCTCAATGCAAATAGAGATCTATTCCGCATATTTCCTGTATTTTTTCTCCAAAAAAAGTGTTAGAACATGAGCGAGATAATACATCCATTAGGTTGAATTCACAAAGCTATGGCAATCAATATGTTTAGCATTGAGAGCTGAAAAAATAATCAACTATTATTGTGAATATCACATACAATATTATTTCTATAGTACATTTAGCATACTGCAACCAAAGCATGATTATTTAATGGCAGAATTCATAGACATTTAAGTGGCATACAGTATATTTCAATGGGATAATAATTGTAATTAAAATACTATTTACATTTGTACAATATGATTCCATACCTTAAAAAAGAATGTCTTGCCACCACAATTACATCTTGTAAATACTGTGTCAATTGGAGATGGAATTCCCCATACTTCACTAATTTTACGAGGCATTGCTGTTACTCCACCCTGATTAAGTGTCCAAAAGTAGTGACCTGTAAAAACACAAAGTATTTGTGTTACCATAATGCGCTTTAGTATTTCATTTTAATCACTTCATTTCCTCTACCACCCTTTATGGACCCCAGCAGTTTTTACATTACTGCTATGAGCCTGTTCGGTGGTCATTTTGTGATTAACTAAGATAACAGAGTACATGTATTGTCTTTTTTAGGACAAACAAGGCAACACTACAGGGATCAGTGTTAGTTTAAAAAAATTGTGTTAAGCCCGGTACACACTATGAGTTTTTTTTTCGTTCAACCCAGCGGGTTCAACAGAAAAAAACTGCCAGCTTCAAATGGAGCTGCTGTACTAACTATGCAAAGTTAGTATAGCGATCTCCCCTGCTTAACTGCTGTGTTCTGACAGGGGGATCCCCCCGCCAGAACACTATGATCAGTGCTCTCCACCATTGGCTGAGAGCGCTGATCGGGAGTTGGTTGGCTGCTGGTTTTTCAGCATGCTCATCCGACAGAAGCCGGCCAAACTGCTTTTGTCGGACAGGGTGGCCTACACAATGGCCGAATGTCGGCCATTTTTTTTAGAACAGGCCAATGTCTCCCAATATTCAGCCCTTGTGTATGGGGCCTTACTGTAGATAAAAAGCTATCTAGTGTCCCCATTGGAATATTTCCCATCTACTACTGTTCTGGGAACAATCCAAAATGTTTTATTTTATTTTACTTTCCCTTTTGATGACAGTAAACAGGACAAATAGAGAGGGTGAATCTCCCTAACGGGGGCACAAGCAGAAATAGATTACTAACAGGTGTTCTAATTCATCTCCACTCTGTCCAAAACGAAAAAAAAAAAACTGTGAGACTTCCATTTGTGGATGGACATTTTATGTTTACACAACCTATCACATTAATATAATCTTTTTATACGGACTATAAACTGAATGACTTATGAATAAATGGTTGCGGAACGAATCATTTGAGTTTCCATTATTTCTTGTGGGGAAATTTACGTTGATATACGAGTGTTTTGGATTACAAGCATGTTTCTGGAACGAATTATGCTCGCAATCCAAGGTTTTTTAAATGGTGAAATAGGAACAAACCTCACAGTGTTGCCCCTGACAATGTCATTGTATGACAAAACGCATTTGTTTTTAATATATTAATAGTAAAAAGGTCAAGTCTGAGCATGTAGGCCCTTTACAAAATAATCTAGAGTGGGTGACTGGGGACAAAGAGAAGGCTAATTTATTAAATACTTTCTTCAGCTCTGTGTATACAAAGGAGCATGGGGGAGCTCATGTCCACAATGGGGGTGGTAGTGACACAGCCCTAAATCCACAATGGCTCAAAAGTGATATGGTCCAGAAATATTTAGACAGAATAAAGGTGGATAAAGCACCTGGACCTGATGGCATCCACCCACGGATCCTAAAAGAATTGAGCTCTGTAATTTCAAAGCCATTGTATCTAATTTTTAGGGAATCATTAATGACAGGAATAGTACCACTGGATTGGCGCAGGGCGAACGTGGTGCCTATATTTAAAAAGGGAACAAAGTCTTTACCAAGTAACTATAGACCTGTTAGTTTAACTGCTATAGTTGGGAAGATACTGGAGAGATTATTAAAAGACCACATAGACGAGTTCTTGCAGGAAAAAAATATTTTAAGCAACAGACAGCATGGGTTCATGAAAGACAGAAGTTGTCAGACAAACCTCATTTCTTTTTATGAGGTGGTAAGTAAAACCTTGGACAGAGGCGTGGCTGTGGACGTGGTATACTTGGATTTTGCAAAAGCGTTCGATACAGTTCCCCACACACGGCTCATGTGTAAGGTAAGGTCTACAGGTTTGGAAATATCGGTTTGTAAATGGATAGAAAACTGGCTAAAAGACAGAATTCAGAGAGTCGTGGTTAATGATTCTTACTCTGAATGGGCTAAGGTTATCAGTGGTGTACCCCAAGGTTCAGTGCTGGGACCCTTACTTTTTAATATCTTTATAAATGATATTGGGTCTGGGATCAAAAGTAACATTTCTGTCTTTGCAGATGACACCAAGCTATGCAGTGGAATAACGTCCTTACAGGAGGTCTCCAATTTACAAGCCGACCTCAATGCTCTGTCAAATTGGGCGACTATGTGGCAGATGAGGTTTAATGTTGATAAATGTAAAGTTATGCACTTGGGGGCTAAGAATATGCATACATCATACATGCTAGGGGGAGTACAACTGGGGGAATCCGTAGTGGAGAAGGATCTGGGGGTTTTGGTAGATCATAAACTCAATAATAGCATGCAATGCCAAGCTGCGGTTTCCAAAGCGAGCAAAGTCCTTTCTTGTATTAAGAGAGGTATGGACTCCAGAGAGAGAGATATCATTTTGCCCCTGTTCAAATCATTAGTAAGACCTCATCTGGAATATGCAGTTCAGTTTTGGGCACCAGTTCTCAAAAAGGATATTGGGGAACTGGAGAAAGTGCAGAGAAGGGCAACCAAACTGATAAGAGGCATGGAGGAGCTCAGCTATGAGGAAAGATTAGAGGAACTGAATTTATTCACCCTTGATAAGAGGAGATTAAGGGGGGATATGAGCAACATGTATAAATATATAAGGGGTCCATATAGTGAACTTGGTGTTGAGTTATTCACTTTACGGTCAACAAAGAGGACAAGGGGGCACTCTTTACGTCTAGAGGAGAAGAGATTTCATCTCCAAATAAGGAAAGGTTTCTTCACAGTAAGAGCTGTGAAAATGTGGAATAGACTCCCTGCAGAGGTGGTTCTAGCCAGCTCAGTAGATTGCTTTAAGAAAGGCCTGGATACTTTCCTAAATGTACATAATATAACTGGGTACTGACATTTATAGGTAAAGTTGATCCAGGGAAAATCCGATTGCCTCTCGGGGGATCAGGAAGGAATTTTTTTCCCCTGCTTTAGCAAATTGGAGAATGCTCTGCTGGTTTTTTTTTTGCCTTCCTCTGGATCAACTGTGGGTATAGAATGGGGTATATGGGATTGTATGTATATATATATATATATATATATATATATATATATATATATATATATATATATATATATATATTTTTTTTGTTTAATTTGTGGTTGAACTGGATGGACTTGTGTCTTTTTTCAACCTAACTAACTATGTAACTATGTAACTATATGGTGGCACTGGAAGTGACATCATCGCGCATAGTGGCTGTTGGCTGCAAGATCGGGATTGCGTTGATCGATGCAGATTTTATTTTAAAGTGGTACCAATGATTATTATTGTAAGTGCAATATTTATTTTAGGAGAAGTATGGCTTTTTAAACAAATAAAAAAAATCATGCTCACCTAGTTGGCTGCAACACTGATCCCAGCTGTACCCCGCCGCCTCTAAGACTGAAAACTGAGCAATAAAACCCCTCTGATCGCTCGGCTCTCAGTCTTCAGGCTGCTGGGAGCTGGTAACTGTTAGCCATCGGCTCATTGCTCTGCTCCTCCAGCACTCACTAGATCATTGGGCTGTGAAGGGGGCAGAAGCGGCTGGCTCAGGCTCTCAACAGCTCGATGGGCAGATTGGGGTCAAGGCTTCTAGGCGGATTTCAACCATATGGTCGGGATATTTTCAGGGCCTGAACCCGTATCTGTGATGTCAGCTGACAGCAGGCTTTAGCCAGCTTAGCTAAAAATGGGTCACAGGGGTGCAGAACTAACTACGCACTTGGGATCCATATAGGAGAAGTATAGCCAAAAGAGCTTTGGCTATACTTCTCATTTATATAAAAGGCTTTTCTACTACTTTACCACTCTGTGAGGTTTGGTCCTCTCTTTATATTTTTTTTTTTCGACTCGAACATAAAGCTCATCCCTGGCTAGCATGGAGGAATGTGAGTGTGTTTTTAAAGATTTTTTTAAATGATTTTAATAAAGTATGTTGCACAATGAATCTCTACATCCTATTTTCTTATGATGATCTGGCGAGGAGATGTGTGTAGAATATCAGATGTTCCTTTTTGCACATCTTGACGTGCCACTCTAATTTTGCCACCAACAATAACATTTACTGCAATAAAAGTGTGTTATATAATATGACTTTTTAATTTGAATATACTATATTTTCTGTTAACAAATAATATTATACCTCATAAGACAAATGATAGGAAGTGGATCTTCCTCTGTTAAGGTCAACATTTCCTTCTTAAAACAAGCTAATTATAGATGATCAGTTTCATTCCAAATAAAAAAGTGCAAGGGTTATGGATGTGACTGTGTATATTACTCTTTTATTTCACAGTAGCCAAATATATATCCAGGACTGTTGGATTATAGCACAGGTACAAATTATTTTTAATAGTTTTTTTTTTTTTTTCGTGTGGGCATATTGCTGTCTATTGTGTGTTATCCACCAGCAGGGTAAAATACAACAGTGGTTTACTAGCTACATTTTGGTTCTATTTCTACCAAAACTTTATGAGTTATTATATCTCGTAGCTCCAAGAACTATACATCCTGTCTACCCTTTAAGCAAACAAAATAAATCACCCTACCTCGAAATACCACCATGGATCCATTCTGAAGAGTAGTCATTCCATCTGCTGGTGGTCCAATGCACAAATTCATCTGAGGGTCTATGGTAAAGCATGTATAGATTTAGCAATACCGTGGATGATTCACATTTTATGTAGCAATATTAATTGAAAAGAATAATTATTAGGAACGCCTGCTCATTAGTTCAAGCAGCTAAATGACATGTGACTGTAACTCAAAGCCTAAAATACGCAGGTATAGTTAAGATGTTCAGTTGTTGCTTCACCAAATATTACAATAAAGAAGATGGATGATATAAACGACTTTGACTAATAAATCATAGCTAATGTAAGACTTGTTGGTTGTTTTAGGATTTCAATGTCTGTTATCTTTCTGGCAGTTCATGCACTAATGTCTACAGTTTATAGAAAATGGCATGACATACATTGTACAGCTATTGCAAAACTACAAGTCACATGAGGCATTGCAAGGCTGACAGTTACAAGCATGACTCCCACAGGCTCAGTGTTATCTAATGCACCCTGAAAATATATGCACCTAATGAATACTACCTGCACAATATCTATAATGCTATTGAAAGCATTCCAAATATGAAATTGTGCTACCCTGTGTGCTACAATTCCTTCCAAAAAATGACCTGTTTTTATAAAAAGGGATCATAGCACTTCAATGAGGTTGTTTACCATGTGGGTGTCCTGGAAGAAGGTGGTTTTCACTTTAGAACTTTTGGCACTTTACAACATTGTCCTACGAATTTTGGATTTTTGATATTTATGATATATGCCGTTTTTATTGCTATTAAATAACCACTTCACCTGTACACCCCCTGTGGACCAAAGCCATTTTTGAATTACTACTATGGGCATGTTTATTTAAGAATAACTTTGTCATAACTTAGGACAAAGTAATGCATTTAGTTTTTTTTTTTTTTTTAAACAAACAGGCCTTTTTATTTGCAATATTGTCTTGAAAAAAATATTTAATATTTTATGTAATCCAAAGACAAAAAAAAGTAAAAAAAAACATAAAAAAGTACTTTTTTCTACTTCAGCAGTATTTAACAATAATTATTGCCATTGTAGATAAAAAAAGTATAAATGTCATGCTATAATTTGTTCTCTTTGAAATGACATTACTATTACAATTCTGCCACAAATCATTGTAAAGACATTTCGAAATGCAGTAAAGGTTTTTTTTTCCCCCAATTTTTCTCTTGTTTTAATGTAATGCCAATAAAATTAACAAAAAAATCTGAATATAAAACAAAAAAATGATGTATCAATGATTAGAAAAATAGAAAAAATAAAAAATCTTCAGGAAAATAATAGGGGAGGAAGAGATGGAGAAGAAAGAGCTAATTAGGGCTGATTAGGGTAAACTAACTAGGTTTATAAGGAAACAGAAACCATTTTTTGTTACTTTCATTCAATTCTGTTTTTTGGCAGGTTGCTTTAACTGACATCATATGCAGATCAAATCTCCTCCCTTTGAATTGTATGGCTTTAATCACACTACTGAGATGTGCTTTTGATGCAATTTTCAGTGCAATTATGTACTGCAGCTTTGATGCAACTTTGGATATGGTTAACGCTTTCTATGAAGCCACATCCCACTAAAATCACGCCAAAGTAGTAAAGGAACCATTTTCAAAGCTCGCACTGATTGGTTACTATGCACAGCTTCACCAGATTCTGTGTGCACCAGTTTTAGAAAATCTCCCAGGAGTGTTTTGCATGTAAAGCTGGCTAGTTTATCATTCCAAATAATAGTGTATTTTCTATACCCCAGAACCATTAACTAGACTCCATTGTTTAGGTGTGGGGAAGTTCTATTAGTTTTTTGTCAATGCTGAGACTTGATTGCAGTATCTGAATACAGAGCCTATCTGTCTGTTTGGATATCCTGAAAAAATTTGGGTTAGAGCTAACTTATACATACTAGGGTTGTCCCGATACCACTTTTTTAAGACCGAGTACAAGTACCGATACTTTTTTTCAAGTACTCGCCGATACCGATTACCGATACTTTTTTTTAATGTCATGTGACAGTTTGACTGA